>OX328099.1:13977858-15177858 GCA_946811185.2 Hippopus hippopus | reverse complement strand
ATATTTGTGATTGTTTCTTTTCTCCCCTTTGATGCAAGCCTCCTTTACCTGCTTTTGGAAATTCAAAAACCCTACCAGTCAATCAGTCAACCAGTTAAATGTCTTTAACATGTGCAGTAAATGTCAAGCCTAGTTTTGATATTCTTGCAAGCAGGTCAATTTAGAAGGTAATTTGTGTATTTATATCTATGCAGTGTTTCCGTTTGAATAAAATTTTACTGAGTCCCTGGGACCCAGTGCCACTGAAAAAGTTGAGTCCCACTGAGTTTCTTCTGAGTCCCAATTTTTCTTCCGTAAATCATCTTTTTAATGAAGACCACTTTGGGTGGGGGATAGAATGAAGAAGGGAAAAAACCTTGCACTTCACTAGATTTTTTCTCCCTTTCCACATAGTCATTTTCTGAGGATAGCAGTTTTGAAATACTATCCTGAATGACTCTTTAATGGAAGGTAACCTTTTACCAGTCCACACAATCCTGAATATTAATAACCATGAGTAAGAAGGCCTTTGAAAATAGTGTGGGAAAAGGAGAAAATACTTGTAACAAGCATTTTCTCCTTGTCCAACAATGTTTTCTACCCTTCTTTAGACAAATTTCAGTATTAGAGTCACTTTTCTTTTGTCTTCTTCAAATGCTTTCAGTTTGGACAAGTCTAAAATTGTACTGTTTTGTAAAGAGTTAAATGGATTGGCTTGTTAACCTTATAAAAAGGAAGATCTAATCACAAAAGAGAACTAAATTTAGGTACTAATTAAGCCTTGTAATATGAATGACTAGTTTAACCTGACTAGAAATTAGAATTCTCGCAAACAAAAGATATTTATGAAATAAAAACACTTAATGGAAACACTCTTATAAAACAAATAAAAAGTTCGGTTCTTATTGAGTGAATCATGACTATTTTGGTAAACAGGAGTTTGTTTTATTACCATGACACTGACAGTCAGTCAACTTATTTTTTCCTGTCTTTCAGAGCTCTGAATTTTCCCGCAGCTCGTGCATAATCAAATTGAGCGAAGTCTGGTCCATTGATACTAATCCTCATAATATCTTGAAGAGTCTCCTGTCCCAAACGATTTCTGGCCTTAGTTTTACTGATGTTCTGGACTGAGAACCCGCGTTCACAGGAGGCACTGTTCAATGGTATACTCAGTACAAGCTCTGCAAGAGTTTTATAGTCTGGGTATTCTTCACACAGTGTTGTTATTACATGCTGGACATAGTCTGAAAACTCAAGATGTTTATGAAGCCTGGTATGGTGCTTGAAATGGAGAAAATCTCTTATGCACTGCTCTCTGTTTATAAGATTGTCAACATCTTCAGCTTCTGGTTGATAATGGTCCAACAAAAATTGAAGGTGATCTTTTCCATAAGCTGAAATAGCTTCTGGATCATCAGGGTAGAGTTTTGGAGAAAATATGGCATTAGAACTTTTCAGGACATTCATCGTATCACTCGGGAACCGTTCCTCAAGTTTCTCAAGAAGATTGCCTATCAATGAATCTTTGATACCCATAAAGTCTGTTTCATCAGCATCTGTGAAAGTAATTGGCTGGTCTTGGTAGTTTCCTGTGTCAGATACCTGTTGGCGAAAAGCTGTGTATGTCAACAACTCATTACTATTTTGTCCAAAAGTAACCAAGGTGTTTCTTACAGTTTCTAATCCTGTTTGTAAACTTGAAAAGTCCAAGGAAGCCCTCTGTAAGACTTTCGACAGCTTTGTGAAAAGAGGAAGTATGTCCATGAGTAGGCAGGTTATTGAAATAAACTTGGGTTTATTAACAATACCAAGATAACCCCGAGCTCTGTCATTATTCACAGCTTCTTCACCAAGTGTAATGACCAAGGCTGCCCATGACGAATGTATAGCCTTAACAGCTTGATGTAAAGATAACCATCTGACTGCATGTGGTCGTTTCAGTGTAATTAAGTTTTCATCTTCAAGCAAGGAGTAAACAGCTCTCAATCTGTTATATCTTACTGCAGAATTGCTGAAGTAGAAATAAAGGCCTTCAACTGTTTCTTGGTATGTTTTTACTGCATTTATCGAAGCTGATGCCTGAGAAACAGCTAGAGCAAGCTTGTGTGCAACACAGTGAATATGAACTAATCGTTGGTTTTCTTGTTTCATTCTTGTCCCAACACCTGATCTTATACCAGTCATCACTGCAGCGCCGTCTGTTGCAAGGCCCATAACTTTACCATTTGGAATTCCAAAAGATTCCATCCATTTATTTACTTCATTATGAATCGTCTCTGCCTTCCCATCTGGGACATCAATATTGGCTGCAAAATTTACACAGGATTTCCCAGTTATTACTGTTTGAACATAAATGATCAGCTTTTTGAAAATTGCAATGTCACAGCTTTCGTCCAAAAGGATTCCAACAAATTTACTTTTTTCAACATTCTTTTTAAAGTCATCTGTCATTGAGCTAGAAATACACTGCAACATCTCTGATACAACATCACTAGAAACGTAGTGACCAGACTGCAGACATTCACAACCATTGGTTTTCTGTAGTTCAATGAGCCGAGGGAAAGTACTGAGGGAAATATTGTTTTTTACCATAAAATATACAGTCCTAAGCTGATGAATTAATGAATCATTTGATTTTGTTTCAGCTATTTCAAATGCCTTCTTTATGGACCCTTTCGCAGACTTAATTTGCATTGCACGTCGGTGGCCGTCGCTCGAAATATGTCGTACAATTGAGCTTCTCTGAAAGTCCGTACAACCTGTTGTAAAAATATTTTTTTGCTTGGTTTCACAGCAAATTAAACACTTCATGCGAATAGAAGAATCTGTATCATTAGTGTCTTTCACTAACCAGTCTTTAAAGGCAGGATCTTTCAGCCATTGGTCTTGGAAAGATCGAGAATGTTTTTTCTTTTTTGCCGGGGAAGCCATTTTCTGTTTCAGCATACAAGTGCTAAGCAACGGCTGTTGTCCCGCTCAGTTCGCCGGGAAGACAGTATATACGTAGCGCGGGTAAACAGTCGTAGTTGTTTTATGCTGGCATACTAAGTTCTATTTATAGACAATTTGGTATTCCGATGGTCAGGTTGTACAGGCGGAGTTAAAATCTTCGTATTTCAAATTGTTTTCGGTGTTGATGAAATCTAATTAAATTATCGTTTTAACTCAAGTTTGACTGCGTCCGAAGGACGCGATCAACTTATTTATTTTGCGTCCGAACTGATTTTAATGCGTATATAGATACTTTTACGTCGTAAACGGAAACACTGCTATGAATCTATTTATTTTGGTATTTTTGTGAAGATTAGTCATAAAGCTATCTATCAAAGACCTTACTGTTAGCTAACAGCAGCAAGTACATTTGGTCTTTAAAACCCATTCAGTGACATCTTTTTCAGCACTATACCAATGGGATTAAACGAATTTTTAAATATCCATACAGGCCTTAAAAGTATTTAACACAATTATTAATTTACGATGGGGAATACACGATAGACTTAAGGCACCATCAATCGATATGTCTTGCAATATCGTGAATGACACTACTGTACAATCTACACTAGTCTACAGAGCTACACCAAGACTTAATGAGCTGTGGATTAAATGGGACCTAATGGGCGTATTCTAATGTAAGAAAGCGTAAATATACATCTAAAAAATTAAATTGACTAACCCGTCATCTATTATCTATTTTGACAAGTCCATTTTCGTATTAAAAATGTGTTAGAATCGATTTTTCTTGTTGACGTAAAGCCGGAAGTCACTCTTATCGCACGGTGTCGTCATAAGAATCACATATCTAGTATAAAATAATGGAAGAGAGTCAAAATAATACATCAGTTCGAAATTAGGAAGGGATCATATGGTATTGATTCTGCAATTGTATATTTTAATAATGAACATACAACTTTCGGTATATAAACATTTCTAAAACTTTGTCTTTGAGATAGTGTGAGTTTCCCCCTATGAAAATCGCAATGTTTTGGAAGTTAGTTGGTCGGGGGAAAATGAAACTGGTACTCTGTTTTTAGCAAATTCGTACTAGTCTGTAGAGTGGTTACGTGAAAGTTGCGGGTACTGGTTTGGCGGGAAAAATGGAGTGCGAAAATAAGAGGTAATTGAATTGGGTTGAAATTCTCAAGAGACAACTCTGTATGAAAACTTGCCATCTTTTTTTAATTGGCATTTTTGCCCATTTCTGGTTGCTTTGATTTTGCGCTCGCTCCCCGGTGAGGCTGAGGCAGTTTCGCCGCGAAAATGTTTCGTGCTTATACGGTTTCGCCATCACGGAGTTCGTCCCTTTCGTTTTTTTTTTTTTGTCATTTATGACAACATTTGGTATGTAGTATCCTAAAATACTGTGAAATATTATCCTTTTTTTTGCAGTGAATACCGCCAATCCCAGATCGATACAGGAGATAAATTACCCTCGCAAGTCTTTGAAGAGCCCCAAAATTTCAACGCTGGCATCAAAAATGGAATTTGTAAACTAACACAGAAACTTAGACTAGCCTGTCTGTTATCAGACATGGTCGGCAAAGTTGTAAAGCCTAACAGACTGTAAAGCTCTTTGCAATAGAAATGAAAAAACTTTATTCAGATGCATTTTAGCTCCCTTTTCACAGAGCATGGCTCATGTATAAGTGACAATGGCATTTAAGGATTACAACCCCTAACTCATCGGGAAATATCGTGTAACATCAGTGTTTTCATAAAGCCTATTTAGCCAATCTCAGCAGCTTCTGTCTTATAATGTTAGAGTTAGGGGCCGTAGACTCACTAACTCATTGATAAATATCATGTAACATCGACGTTTTCGTAAAGGCTATTTGGCTAATCTTGGCAGCTTCCGTCTTTTAATATGAGAGTTACAGGCCGTAGACCTTAAGTATACCAGTGGAATCTATACTCTAGTTGAATTTTTAGGCCTAAAAAAAAAAAACTTTGTTTAGGGTAACATCTCCAAAAATGTTAGGTAGGGTATGGACGAATTTTTTTTTTATTATTATCATTTTTTTTTTTAAATTCCCTCCCCCCCCCTCCCCCCCAAAGCATTTTGAAAGAGCTTAAACTCTTAACCACATGAAGAAATGTAGACTTGTCCAAACCTAAAGCATTTGTAGACAACAAATTTAATATTTGATTGTTTGGTAAATGCAGGGTTTTAGTCTGACAGTACCTTTTGGGGGTCCTTGGGACTCGACTTCTATGATTATGGGAGTCCTGGCTTAAAAATCGGGAGTCCCTTGGTTTTACAAATTTGAATAACAAGACAAGACCATTGTATTGTTTAGTGTTGTATCTCAATAATACTACAGTATTTATTGACATCATACAGAAAAAAAAGGTGAATGTTAATCCTGATACAGTGAAACTAACAAAATTATAATCTAAATTTTGTCATCTGGTAATGGGTTAAAGTCTACCTTTAGCTGCATGTGCAAAGGTTTTTGCTGCTTGAATAGCATCAAAATCTTCAATATGTGGACCTTGCAGCTCGATAAACATGAGTCTATTCAATCTGTTAGGACTCAGGCGATTCCTTACTCTGTTTTTAATTGCATTCTGGACTGAAAAGCAGACTCTATTTTTAACGCTGCGTCAGCACAAACAACTTTTAGGGGTTAGGTCTAAATCACGGATAACGAGCCGGCCACTGTCAAAGATTATGAAGGTCAAAATTAATTATAATTTTTGGCGGATGCTATACGTTTATTTTTTTAACAACATATCTTTACTTTTGAAAAGAATTACTTTATAGAACATTCTTTGTTGAACTATATTACCTATTTTCGATCAGCTTGCCGAGAATGCTGGGTTTTACACCGTACCGCTCTCTGTGAATAAGCAGGTGCTAGCAATTTGATTGGTCGAATGACACATAAAATACCACTCGTCACAACTCGGCCGATCCATACCTACATGGCTCCCATCACCTGAGATATGCTGAATGATAAAATACAAAGTTGGATATCTCGGAATCTAGTTTCAATATTACGGTCCGAAAAGCTGCGGTAGGTTTTGGGTACTTTTGTTTACGCTTGACAAATTTAATCTTTTGATATCAGTTACTTCTTAGAGTTCTCGATCTTTGAATCTTTACCCCATGATAAAATTAAAATAGCGTCCCAGGGGACGCAGTTACATAAGTTTTGGGAGTCCTGCTTCCCTATTTCTGCGTGCGAGACACAGAAAATGTGCATCCGTTAAAACCCTGTAAATGGTCAAATTCTATCTAAACTATACTTCTATATTTGCATCTTTTTTCCCCATTGAATGCTGTCCACTTTTGTTCAACTCTTTTCTGAATTGAAATTTTTTAGACTTGTTCAAATTAAAAGTATTTGCAGACGACAAAACAAATGTGACTCACAAATTGAAATTTGTTTTGGGAAGGGTAGAAAACATTATGGGAAACAAAGAAAATGTGGGTTTATAGCATTTTCTCCTTTTCCCACAATTTTTTCCCCACAATATTTGCAAAAGTTTTTTTTTAAGGATTGTTAAAACTGTGGATTGTGTGGTAAATAGCTAAAACAGCTGGAAAAGTGAAAAACATTTGAGCCATGCTCTGTGAAAAGGGGGCGTAATGCATTTGCGAAAAATATCGACCCAGGTCAGCCTGCGCAGTCCGCGCAGGCTGACCTCGGCCGACACTTTTTGCTATTGATCAATTTTCTGTATGTCTAAGGACTAGTCTACCTCGTGATTTAGTCGATTATGAAAAAAGGTTGCTGTTAAGGATCCATAAGTACATAATGGTTTGCTCGGTGTGATGGATTACGGAGATGCATTAAGCCCCCTTTTGCCAGGGCACGGCTCATTTATTTGCAAGTTTCTAAATAAACTGAATAAATACTAGAATGTTTCGTTTGTTTTTATGTTTAATACCCTCCCCCTCCAGAACACTTTAGAGGACTATATAACATACTGATTTAAAGTAAACATTTTATCTGTAGAAAAGTTGGGTTTACAAAGGATGTGCATGTTGTTGTTTTTTTTTTTTATCTAGAACACACATTCTTGACACAACTTTAAAATTACAAGTATCCACTTTTGTTGTCCTTAAGAGTTATAAAGTTCAATAAGAGTGGCGTCACCACAATATATGCCGCCACATGGCTGCTATTTCAAGCAGCTAGCTTTAGAGACTAAAGTGTTGGAATTTCTAGCACCTACCTGGGTAGCTCAATGGATATATTGTGTTACTTGTGATCTAAAAGGTTTACGCACGGATTGATGGATGGACAGACAGACACACAATGGACTATTTGGTCATTGGCTTTGATTAAGCAATAAAAATATGAAGTTTCATGAAATTATGTCCATTAGTTGGAGATACATCGATGAAAAATTAAATATGACATGAAGCCCCCTTTTTCCATGACACAGCAATAAATTCCAAAACTATGACAATATGCACTAGGTCACATGATCTGTGAAAATTTCATCTAAACCCGTTGAGATATGTCCAGTACTAATTAAAGAGATATTGGTGAAAAATGAAATAAAACATGAAGCCCCATTTTTCCATGACGCAGCTATTAATCGCAAAACCTTGACAATATGCACTAGGTCACATGATGAGAAACATTCTGTGAAAATTTTATCCAAATCCATCAAGAAATGTGGGAGGAGTGCTGCTGCTCCTCAATTTCATATAGATCAGACACATTTTACCTGGAAACTAAAGTGGCATCACTTGCTGGAAGTGTAGGAGAGATTAGAAAGCCTTTGAAAATTTTGGCATAGCGGCTCCCAGCCTAGGCAGTTTCAGGTTTTCCTCTAAAGACCAGGTAGGGTAATTTAAACTGAGTAAGGGGGGGGGGGGGTGGCAGAGCAAGAACAAGGCAAGTTTGCAGTGTTTCATTTACCTGTGCGTCCTGCGTCAGGGACGCAAAGAAATTGCCGAGGACGCAAAACTTTGAGATATGTGTATTTTCGAGACGCACTGATTTTGATATCAATGCCTTTTGCAAAATTTCGTTTGATCCCGATCAATTAAAGTGTTTACATTTTCTATCGAAACACCGGTAATTTTTCTACTTTAGACCGGTACCTTCATTTTCCGGTCTATTTTTAGCCTAAGTAATCTAGTCTATGGAATGGTTTCCGTTTTTCTTTTTATTCGGGTACACGGAATATCAACATCCAGCACGTACGTTATAGATCCTCTCCAAGGCATATTCTTACTTAATTGCAGAAAATTGTAGTCAATATGAATGAACAACTATCATTTCATGTCCTCATCGGCAAATAATTACTTTTTGAATCTTTTTTATACCCGGGCGATTTAGATGTCCTCAGACGATTTCCATTTCGTCGAAAAAATTCCAGTGCGTAGATCTATATCTAAACGATGTAATGCGTAAGCAATGCCACCAAAAAAGAAGGCAAAATCCGATCACAAACAACAAACTTTAACTAGTTTGTTTACGAAATCACAAGAGTCTGACCTGCCGATTCATAGTGACTTACATACCGATAAAAATGTCGAGAATAATGAGAAATCATCGGCAGTTCAATCGGCGTGGATTCGGCCCCGGCCAGTTCGAAACCGAGAGAATTCAAGTCACACTGGCTTAAACTTTTTAGTTGGCTAACTTACGAAAGTGAAGAGAATTCGTGACAGACAATTCATAAATCAGACCATACAGATTTTTTAACAATTTGAACAATATTTTTTTTAAAATGGGGTTTAACTCATTACCACACGATCCCTAATTTTGACGCCTCTGAGAAAGAAGCCTTTAGAAAACATTGTGGGAAAAGGAGAAAATGCTGGTAACCAGCATTTTCTCTTTTTCCGACAATGTTTTCTACCCTTCTAAAAACGAATTATAAATCTTCAATAACTTCAATAACTTTTATTTTGTCGTCTGTTAATGCTTTCGATTTGGACAAACCTAAAATTTTGCCGTTTGGTAATGAGTTAAAAGGTGGGACTCGTAAAGTTGGTTTCAGACTCATAGTTTTTCATCCCAGCGAGTCCCAGGACTCACTTATAGCAAATTGTAAAAAAATCACTGAGTTTGGGTAGATTTATATTTTCCGAAAGAAATCATTGTTGCCTCATTGTGACAAAGATAGAAAAAAAATATGAAAATACCTGTTTAATAAGAAGACCTATGGACGATTTATACAAATCTAAACTTCTATCGTTGCCGTCGTCTAGTTTAGTCCACAGTCCGTCCGACCAGATAAGTTGCAAGAGAAACCTCCATTAAAATTTTTCGAATGTTATATCTGCATTGAACACCTTAATTGTTCATAGTTCTGGAGCATGCTAGCACTTTTGCCGAATGATGTTTAACAGAACTTGTTCAATCTGAAATCTAGCAAACTGAAAGTAGCAACAATGCACTACAGAACCGGAAATGCGGTGATCACAACAGAGATGACGGGATCCTGTCTATATTTTACGCAAAGAAAAGCGAAAATCACAAGCAAAAATTCGTTACACAGTTGACTGAACCGCAGTATTTTGGGCTTGATTCGTCATAGAAGATAAAACTGTTATCCGTTTGTCTTTTGTAACAGTGGGATAGGATACGAACGTTCGATAAACAGAAGTTTCAGCGTTTAACAATTTGTGTTGGTTCAATATACTCTGATGCACGGTAGCTTTTGTACAGGCGTAGGAGTTTTCATGGATAAATATGTATGTAGTACTAGTACATGATTTTAGACCTATAATATAATGCGCAGTATTTGCCAAAACAGGCGTCCTGTGACACAGTAAGATAAAAGGGTGATTTTTTTTATTGGAAGACAGAAAAAAAATAGGGTCGGGGCAAAATCTCCAGATAGGGTCGGGTTACCTGAAACAAACCATTTTTTTTTATTACGCCTTATCCTACATTTTATTCTGTAATTTTAGGACTATTGATGACATCACAGCTGTTTTAGAATATGCCAAGTTGGAGAGAAGTGAAATCAAGTGTGAGACCCAGAGTATTTTCTTTGCTGATCAACTGGACAATGATGCTGTCAAATTGATTGAACTAGACAAGAACCTGTTAGAGACATTAGAGAAAGGAGAAAAGTAGTCACTTCTATTCTACCTAATACATGTTAATCCTGTACCACACAATGCGGACTTTAAAGGGCTGTTAGGGAGAACGCTTTTGAAAACAATGTGGAAGAGGAGAAAAATGCTGGTCACCAGCATTCTTTCCTTTTTCAGCAATGTTTTCTTTCCTTTCTACCATTTTAGCAAAATTTAAATTGTCATCTGCAAGTGCTTTGGATTTGGACTAAGCCAAAGTTTTGTCATTTGGTAAAGTACCAGAGGCCAAAGTTTTAGACCAGACCATTTTGAAAGCATTAGCAGATGACGGATTCAAATTGGCTCAAAAGCTCATTTTGATCTTTGAAAAGCCAAGGTAACAAATATTAGGGGAAAAGCTGAAAATACCGGTTAACAGGTCTGTGTTGTACAATCAGTGTTTTTTTTTTTTTCCTCGTTTTGGGAATGAGTCGAAAACCGGGCAAATTGGGGGGAAAAAAAGAGTAATTTTCTCCGAAATTGGGAATTTTCATGATAAACACAGAATCAAGTTACTGATTATTTATATTGGATACTTTTAAATTATTTGAACTAAAATCAAAGCATTACGCACCAGAAATCCAAAATATTGAAAACAAATTAATGTCCTATAAGAAAAAAATGTCCCTGTTTCTCATGCTGTTGAAGGTGTCAGTAGTACTGTCTTTTTGTTAGAGTTTGAGGGGATTTAAGAATTTACCAATGAATTTTGTTGATGGCGATTGTTCTACATTCAAATCTAGCCTCGATTGGATGTTGGATTTAATACTGATTTCATTTTGGGACGAGCTAATAGTCACATCATGATGCTGTTATATTCATCTTCCACTTGACTGGACTTGTCAGTCTTCTTAAGGACAAACTCTTTAGGGAGTTTAGAACCCGTTGGTTTGACTTTCTTTCAATATTATTTGCAGTTATGGCTCATGATTTTGTAGTTGGATCGCTAAAGAAAGAATTTTTCTGCGAATACACATTACGTTAAGAATATCGACAAATCACAAATTTTTGGCTACACAAAAACATATACAGCATACTGCATTGTATTTGATGATTACTATGGAGACTGCCGAAACACATACACTGGACGCCAGCCTCTATTTGATAAAGGCTTAAACTTGGCTATCAAAGACTAGGACCAGTTTACGGAAATAAACTGTTGACAGATGTCACTGGGTCTTTTTTTTTTGATTACTAGTTTGGAAAACTCCCTCTTTCTGACTAATGAAATTGCTGATATTTGGATTGTTTATGTTACGTATTCTGAACAGTTTGCTGGGGGGAAATTTACGATACAAGTTTCAATCTATCACAGAATCATTTTGAAAATCGACAACTGGGCCTTGCTACGGAATGGGTCTATTATGCAGTGAGAAACACAATTCGTTTAAATTGGGATCTTTCATGTGCGATTTCGGGAAAAATGGTAGCATATTCGAAGAAGGAGAAAAAACGCTGACAATATCAGCACTTGTGTTCATGAGATATTGTCGCCAAACCAGGGTCAGAATAGAATCACCATTTCTGAATCTTACAAATTGACCTGCTCATTTATTCAGCAGTTTAACACTTGACAACACAAGCCAAAGTTTTAACAACCCTTAAGATGACAGCTTTTGAAAACATTGCGTGAAAAGGAGAAAATACTGATTAACAACATTTTCTTCTTTTCCCCAATGCTTTGTAACCTTTCAAAGAGAATCCCATTAATTGACCGGCACTAAATCTGTCACCTGCAAGTGTTTTCAATGTGAACAAGTCTTAAATTTTTTTCATCTGTTAAAGACTTAACCCTTTACGACACGATCCCGAGTTTAAACGACCATGAGAAAGAAGCCTTTTGAAAACATTGTGGGAAAAGGAGTTCCCAGCATTTTCTCCTTTTCCCAAAATGTATGCTACCCTTCCCAAAATGAATTTAAATTTTTGAGTAGGATTTTATTTGTCATCTGCAAATGCTTTCAATTTGGACAGGTCGAAAGTTTTGTCATTTTGTAAAGAATGAAGTGTTGAGTACAATTTTTTTTCCAAATTATTCCAACTCGCACTTGTAAGACTCAGAATTTGAACTGGTAGGTCAAAGTGCCATGCTACATCATGTATCAAGGGTAGGTTCAAATTATGTTATGTTTAATGATCTTTATCCAGGATTATTATTCGAGGTGATAAAGACGACAATGCTGTTCTGTGTACGGAAAACCAGACTTACGAGATCAAACAAGGAGAAATATCCAATCAGATGTTGTTGTTGTCACACTTAAAACTGGGACCAGACATCTCCAACACTGGGGAACCAACAGTTTGTTATACACAGGTTAGAGTTAATCTTCACCATACTAACCCTTACTTTGCGAATCTAATCGACTCAACATTTCTTGATTTTCTAATGTTGATTAACTCTACCAGATAATGACATTTACATTTTCAACCTGGGTGTTTTCAAAGAAGAAGATGAGTTATTTTTGTAGCCCTGCCGTTGTCGTCTTTGTTGTCATCGTTTGCAAAATCTTTGACATTTTGCAATATCTCTTTTATTACTGAGAATATTTACTTAAAACTTGGACAAAAGTAAATTTTCAAAAGGGGAACATATACAACAAGGACAGGTAAGTATCAAAGTATTTTTGACACAGTTATGCCCTGCCCCTTTTTTGACTTAGAAATTCCCTGGAAATCACGCACTTGCAGCCGAGAGTTTGCACCTGCATGCAGTACTCTTGTTCAGTATTAAAATCATTTGCTGACAATGTGTCCGAAATAATGGGATTTGATGCTGAAAAAGTAGAAAACTGATGAAAAAAGAATATGCTTTGTATTTAGTCCCATTCTTGCAATGTTTTAAAATGTTTTTCTGGGGTCTGTTAAAACCTGAGATATGTGTAATTTGTGAAAGGGTAAGTTAGGAATATATACAATAAACTGGCTAAACATTCACACAGATTGCAAATCATGTAATTACATGTAGACCTTACAGTACTTTGATATATGAGCCGTGCTCTGTTAAGAGGGGGCTTAATGCATCTGCGAAAAGTATCGACCCAGGTCAGCCTGCACAGTCCGCGCAGGCTGACCTGGGCCAAAACTTTTCGATATTGGTCAATTTTTTGTAAGTCAAAGGACCACTCTACCTCATGATCATGTTAGTTGATCAAAAAGTGACTATTATGTATCCATAATTATGTGATGACTTGGGCTGGTATCATGTATCGCGGAGATGCATTAAGCCCCCTTTTGCCAGAACATGGCTCATATTTATATGTCGTACAAGGTGGGCTCGATGGTAAATCAGTTTTATGAGTGCAGACCATGCAAACCAAAGCTGCTGAAGCTGAAAACCCTGTTAGAAGAGAATCCTTTCAGCGGAGTGGCTTATGAAGAAGACGAGGACCATCAGGGTAAAAAGGTAAAAAAAATTTTATTTTATGAAATAGTTCTCCCATTTCTTTAGACTTCTTTAAATTGCATGTCATGCCCAGGTAGGAGACACTTTTTTTTTTTTTTTTTGGAAACATTGTTATACAGTTAGTCTTTTGCTTGGCTGTTTTGGAAGAAAACATTGAGGTATTGCCTTAGCCCTGGCTTTGTCGTCGTAATGCGAAAACTTTGACATTTTCAAAAACTTGGACATTTTACAATATCGGTGTCATCACTGAAGATATATGTTTCAGACTTGGACAAGTTGTTCACTATCAAAATGGATACCCATACAACAAGGGCAGGTAACCATTAGAGTGTTTTTGACACAATTATGTCCCTTTTTTGACTTAATTTTCACTGGAAAATCAAGCAACTGCAGCCAAGCATTGGCACCCATATGCGGTGCTCTTGTTTCCTTTTCCCACAAAGTTTTCTACCCATCGGATGCAAATTTCAGCTTCTGGTTACATTTCATTTGTCGTCTGCAAATGCTTTCAATTTAGAACAGTCTTCAATTTTGTCATCTGGTAAAAAGTAATAAGTCTTTTTTGTGTATGTAGATAAAATAAAATCTTTTTCTTTCTATGTACCTGAGTATTTACCTGTTAACCTCATGAAAAATTCTGCAGCAAATGAATTTTGAAAGTATCCATATAAAATTCAGAGATATTCAATATTACATGTAGTTGCAGTGTCTGATCCAGAGCGCATGATTGCAAGAATTGCTTGAGTTTTTCATCATTCACGCACATTTTCAAAACCAGTGTATGACATTCACACGCAAAAAATAATTAGGCAACTGGTGTTTGATCACTTGTTAAACTTAATGCTCGAATGGTGATAAAAAAATCACTTTCACATCCAGCACAACTGCATCAGATCATTCCTGTGAATCAAGTGTGACTTCCCTTTCTTACCTGACAGACTTTGATTTTATGAAAACAAATGTCTGCCATTTTTTTCTTCTCAAATTAAGTATATCAATTACATGTCCTCAACACTTATTTATCAAAGAAAAACAACATGAGTTAAGAACTGCCTTTTGAACCAAATACATACCAAAGCTGCCGAGATGAATTTATTTTGATATTACTTTATTAGTTTCGATTAATACCAATTACCAGAAGTTGATAATTTTTTACATGTAAACCCAAACAAGTAGCAGATGATAATGACAGTTCTGTTTTCTAAGATGGATAAAAACATCGAATTACTGATATCTCTACACATAGAGCAGGTGGTAATGAAGTTGAACAATCAGTTTTGGAAAAATCTGTTATTCAAAATGCAAGTCACGGCCAGTGCGACGCAGAGGTGAGCGTAACCGATGAAAGTGTAGGAACTAGCTTTTTAACTTTTATTTACAGTTATCAGTTCAAGTTTCAAAGTAAGATTTTGTGTTAGGTATGAACAAGACTAAAGCACAGTACTATAAACTTGAAAGGGTTTAATAAATACAAAAGAGATTAGTTCTGTTTCTTGCGTTTTGTAGTTAATTTTGATCCCCCATACTTTTTAGAAATCCCCCATGCTTTTCAGAGTGTGGGGGACAACCCCCAACTTTCTTCAAATCCTGAATCAGACACTGAGTTGTTGTTCAATACATAAAAGAGAGAAATTGCTTATAACAAGTAATTTCTCCTGTTAGAACAATGTTTTTGATCCATTACAAAACAATCCAAAGTTTTAATGACTTTGAAGAGGAAGATGTTTTAAATATTGTGGGAAAAAAGCAAATGCTGGTAACTAGCATTTCTCTTTTTCTCACAATGATTTCTTTAACTTTCAATGCAAAATGATGGTATTTTAGTAACATTTGATATTTCATGTATGAATGCTTTTAATATGAAAGAGTCGAAAGTTAAAAAATCAACTGCAAGGAAAAGAAATGCTTAGTGCAGGTGGAAATGTGTTTACCATTGAATGGGGTAATTTTTCATGGGAGTGCCTTGGGCAAGTGCTGGCTCAAATCACCAGCTCAGCCAATTTCTTTCTGAGGATTGATGATAGTCATTGTAACAGAATTCATTTCTCTTCTACTGCTGATATTTGTTTCAACGATAGTTGTGTTTGAAAATTGTGCAAAATACTAGTAAAATGAAATTCCAGGACAGCACAGATAGGTGCACTGCCTGCCACAGTATACCTGAAATAAGTTGAAAATGGCGTTAACCCTTTAAGCCATGGTCACATTTACGGTCATGCACATAGTTGTCCGTTGTTCATTTCAAACGTAGTCTGCCGTAGTTTTACTACGATCAACTAGGTTGAAGTATGTTCAAAGTAGGTTCAAACTTGGCAATAAGAGGAAATATAGAAAGTCTAAGTAGGTTGAACTACGTGTAAGTACGGTTAACTACATTCAACTGCATGCAAAGTGGCTAGGGTTAACTAGGGTATTACTACGTCTAACTACAATTAACTACATAAAACTACGCATAAATTACGTCCTAAGTACGCACAACTACAGTAAATTAAGGTCAACTACGTTAAGCTATGGTAAAACCTTGTGATTGTGCCTGCTCAGTACGGGTAAGCTTCAATCACTGTACTTTTAACCACTGTCACATCCAGACCTGGGTCCAATTACAATTATAATTTAATTAGTTGCAATTAATTATAGTTTTTTTGTTATTTGAAAGTAAATGGTAATTGATGTAAAAATGAATTACTTCAATTGAAATTAATTAATCAAAAGAATATAATAGGTAAATAATTAACAATTGAATTCAATTACTGTTCAATTACATGTAGCAAACAATGCAGCAAACAAACCCTTGGCAAAAGACAGGTTTTTATGCAGTAATTATTTTTACCTGGGAATATAAAATTCACCCTTGGTTAGCACCTGTGTTACCAGACCATTCATGAATGTTAAACTGTTGAAATGGATAAACCCTATACCAAAACTGTCCAAATTGTAAGACCTTTCAGAGGACAAATGTAATGTAGCTCAAATGCTGGAACTTGTCTGTAAAAGGGTAGAAAACAGTTTGGGAAAAAGAGAAAAATCCAATAGTTTCTCCTTTTCCCACAATGTTTTCAAAAACTGTGTGTATCAGGGTCGTTGAAAGTCAGGATTGTATGGTCGAATGAAAATTTCTGTCTTTGATAAAGTAGAAAACACTGCTGGAAAAGGAGAAAATGCTGGTAACCAGCATTTTCTCCTTACCTCGCAATGTTCTCTGAGGCTTTGTCTTTCAGGATCATTAAAACTTGGGATTGTGTGATAACAGGTTAAAGTTTCATACTCTATTTATAAATATAATGCCAAATAATTAAAGGTGGTGTCCATGGTTGTGAGGTAGAGCGTCGGCCTCGCTACCAAAAGGTCCCGAGTTCGATACCCGGGAGCGTGTGTCAACTTTGGGATCTCCCATTGGCCCACACATTCGGCGCGAGTACTGGTGTAGTTCGCAGGAAGCAGAATCGAGTGAAATTAGTATAAGTTGTAAGAACTTGTTTCTCAATCAATGTAAATTAAATATGTTTAATCTAAATTAAATAATTAAAAAATAATTAATTATTTTCTGAAAATAATGGTATTTAATTCATTACTTTTATAGAAAGCAAGTAATTATAATCATAATTTAATTGAAACATTTCTATTTTAATTGTAATTAATTAATTACTTTTTAAAATAATTGAACCAAGGTCTGGTCACATCTTATATAGTTGACCGTATTGGGGAATTACCGTAGTTGACTGTATTAAACACACTACGGTTAAGTAAGGTCAATTACGGTAAACTATGGTCAACGACGTTCAAACCAGTCACAGTAGGGTCACAACATCGTAGTTAACCATAACAAAGTTTTGAACATGTTCAAAAATTATGCACTCACTACGGACAAATCGTATGTTCATTACTAAGTTGAACTACGGTTAACTACATTCAGCTACGCTTAATACATTCAACTACAGCCATCTACGGTCATTCCTTAATACAGTCAACTACATAAGGTGTGACCACGGCTTTACTGTACAATCCTGAGTCTTACTGAACTTGAGGTGGGTAGGCTTTTGAAAATATTGTGGGGGGAAATGAGAAAATGCTGGTAACAGGCATTTTCTCCTTTTGCTACAACGTTTTCTACCCTATCAAATACTGAGGTCATAATTTGAGCTACATTTAATTGTTGTCTGCAAATTGGTTCAATTTGATAGAGTCCATGATGATTGTCTTTTGGTAAAAAATTAAACACCATACAATCTATTAACCTTGGGCAAGACTTTTCAGAGCCCTAGCTTTGTACTGGTGAAACCAAGCACATACATGAATACGAGAACTTTGGCCTTGATATGACTGAAATAATAACTGGCGGGAAACACTGTTCAGTCAAGCTACTAGTAAAACCAAGGACATACATGAATACGAGAACTTTGGCCTTGATATGACTGAAATAACTGGCAGGAAACACTGTAATTACATGATTATGAGAACTTTGGCCTTGATATGACTGAAATAATAACTGGCGGGAAACACTGTTCAGTCAATCTACTAGAAAAGCAGAAAATGATATGAAGATTTTCATGTTTATTTTAGTACACATGGAATGACATATTGGCTGTTGTACAAGGAAGTGAGTCAGAAATCATGTCAGCTCTTCAAAAGTTAGAAGCTATTGTGATTGATGGTAAGAATCCTTATAATATTGCAAAGAAATTTCTCGCGATCTGATTGGATAATATGCTTTGAACATATATTGAAGTACACTGGCAAAATCCATGGAAAAGCAGTTTCCCTGTTGGGAGCCCCGTATACTTCACTACACTTTGAACGCAAAATCACTGATCGCCGCATCGATGGAAACAAGCCACCCACAAGACAAATATACTGAGTACACCACATTATTTGTTGTCATTAAAGTAAAAAGAATGAATTATTTTTGAAAATAAATGAATGTAGCTACATATATTATTGTTTGTTTTCATTTTAAAACAAATACATGGGGTTATAAGAAATCATCCATTCGTCATGTAAATAAATCATGAAGTGTCAAAAGTCATACATTGTAACATTGAAAAAATAAACTAATGGTGGTTCGAGGCTACTACTGGTTGTTGACTGTTGCCAACAAATCATAAAATGAATAGTTACTTTCCTTGAAGTTGCTTAACCCTTTCCCACACGACAAAATTTTTGACTCAGCCAAATGAAAGCATGTGCAGATGACAAAGTAAATGCAACTCAAATGATGATTTCTGTTTTTGATAGGGTAGAAAACATTGTGGGAAAAGGAGAAAATGCTGGTTACCAGCATTTTCTCCTTTTCCCACAATGTTTTCAAAAGCCTTCTTTCAACAGGGTCGTTAAAACTCGGGATTGAGTGGTAAAGTGTTAAATCCAGGTTTGAATAAAGATAGGTCGAATGTCTATCACAGTGATTTCATTATGCACCAAACTGTATATTTTGCCAAGGTTTTAGTGACATCATTTTTCAATGTGTTGGGGCACTCAGATAGGAACTTCGATTTTGTTAGCGTAATCAGTTCGCAAGACCATAAAACAGGAAATTTTGTTGAATACACATTGGAATGGTAAAACTTTGCAGTATAAGAAATTCGTCGTACGGTCAGGGAGGAGCGGTTCAAAATGGATAGCTTCAATCTTTTATGTCAAAACTAAAGTTCTGATGTTAAATAGAAGTTCTGTGTAGAAGTTAGGTTTTAAAGGCAGTATGGCAGGAGAAGAAATTATTATTAACATTTGTAAAATAGCACCTCTTTTCAAATACATAGTATTCTTTTTTTTTTTCCTTTGTTTATCTTGCATTAGTACATGTATATGACTGAAATAATGTTGAAAGTGGCGTTAAACATCATTCAGTGAAT
The DNA here is from genome assembly GCA_946811185.2 of Hippopus hippopus. Taxonomy (NCBI): domain Eukaryota; kingdom Metazoa; phylum Mollusca; class Bivalvia; order Cardiida; family Cardiidae; genus Hippopus; species Hippopus hippopus. The sequence goes on along the minus strand of OX328099.1, from coordinate 15,158,576 downwards.
CATTCAGTATTTTATCAGTAAAAGTTATCTGTACAGAATGGGTGAAATCATATTGTATTTTATATCCATGACTAAAAGTAATTTAAAAAAAAAAGAGGAAGGCGTAACGTAATCAATATTGCAGAATTCACAAGTTCATACTGGCTTGACCACACACATTTGAATACTTATCAAAATAATATAATCCATCCATCTTTTTGTTTACTTTCAGGTTATTGGAGAGTGTTAGACTTTGATTTCCTAGTACAGGTCATGACACATTTAATACAACTATGTGAAGAAAATGATTGGTTGCAGTCTGGGATTCCAATAGAGGAATGTTTGTCTGTGCTGCAGGAGCTGTTTCCTAGGTAACTACAGTCCATGTTGTTATTGACCAGCCAAAATAGCTCAAGTGGTAGAGCATAGGACTCATGCACCTTGCCGTAGGCTGTGGGTTCAAGCCCCACGGCTGGCTATCTAAAATTACTAACAGTCTTTTGGGTGTGATGTTAAACCGAGATTCTGTGTGACAGTGCTATACACTGAGCAACTTAAAGAACCAGGCGTAACTTAGGATGGGATTCGTCATGTACTGTAAAACCAGAAATGTTCGCGTCATGGAAATCTGCAGTTTTTGCATATTGAAAAAACTGCAAAGGTATCCGCCAGCATAAATTTAAGCTAGACCAAGGTATATTTTACCTAGACACCGGGTCTTGTGGGAGTAATTGACAGGGACGCTTTATGGCGGAAGGGCATGTGTGTGTGTGTGTGTTAGTGCTTGTGTGTGTTAGTGTGTGTATCCCATTCTTGTCCGGAGTGTAACTTCTACATTTATCAATGGATTTCAAAATAATTTTGCACACTTGTTCTCCTTAACAAGTACTAGTGTCATGCGAAAAGTTTGTTTCGATACGCCCAAGGTCAAGGTCACAGTTGAAGGTCAAATGTTTAAATTGACCTTGTCCGGAGCATAACTTCTACATTTATCAATTGATTTCAAAAAAACTTCGCACACTTGTTCTCCTAAACAAGTACTAGTGTCATGCGAAGTTTGTCTCGATATGCCCAAGGTCAAGGTCACAGTTGAAGGTCAAATGTTTAAATTGACCTTGTCCGGAGCATAACTTCTACATTTATCAATGGATTTCAAAAAAACTTCGCACACTTGTTCTCCTTAACAAGTACTAGTGTCATGAGAAAAGGTTGTTTCAATACGCCCAAGGTCAAGGTCACAGTTGAAGGTCAAATGTTTAAATTGACTGTTCAGCCCAGTTTTACATCCTGCTCAGCAGAATTGTGATATGAAGATACAGTTTTGGTTTTTAAAAAGACTCATCCAAAGAACTATGCCAGAGAATATTGAGGCTGCAACCTACCCTTCAACTATAGTCCAGTGTGATAATATTTGATCCAGTTTGTTCCTGTCTCATAGAGGAAGTTCAACAAAGTAATTATTATTGCTATATTTCTCACTCTCATTCCTCAAGTTAAGATCTTCATGATCCTGAGTATAAGTAACCCTCAGTTGAAAGATTAAGGAAAATGCTGAATAAAAAGAAGTTGATGCTCAAAACCAGCATTTTCTTCTTTTTCTCACAAAGGTTTCTACCATATGCAATACAAACCATATAATTTATTGTCTGCATATTGCTTTCAACTTGGACCAGTCCTCAATTTTGTTATCAGGTATAAATAATCTTTTATCTGCTTGGCTATATATATAAAACAAACCTTCTTAACCCTGTCTAAGCTGTTATCCAAAACAACAATTTTCTGTAATACCTACTGATTCTCTCATATGACATATCTGTAACCAATACCATTTAGCGGGGGCATCCGTGTCTCTGACACACCTATTTCTAATCTTTTTATCAAAGTCGATCAGAATACTAGTCTAGTGGAGGTTAATACTGCCAATTTAAGAAATTTAACTTCGTTTCATCGAAGTGAAAATTTGGATTTATTAAATTGAATGATAATGATAATATATCTCGTGGAAATATAAACACTTGTAAGGTCAGTATTTTGTTATTCGCGAAATTTTAGACCCGCAATAATATCCACTTTTACAGTATCTTGCATTATCCCCCATAACATAACTAACAGTCTTCAGAAGGCGTTGCCCATATGGGCAATCAGTGGCAACAATAAATAAACGCAAGTTCAATCAAACCATGTTGGTATCACTGACAAGTTTACATACGTGGTATTTTTGCAGGTTTTTTTTTTTTTTTTTTGTAATTGTGTCAGAAACTTTTATATTCGAAAGATTTTGGGAAGATTCCTTTTCAAGTTGGTACATGTGTACATGAATAAGTGATAATGGTTATTACATGAAGTATGATGCAAGAAAACAGATCGTCAAATTGAATAACCTTTTACTAAATTATCCCATTGTTTTATGACCCTTGACAAGAAGGCCTTCGAAAACGGAAAAAGAGAAAATGATGGCAATCACCATTTTCACCTGCTTTCACAGTTTTTTTTAATAGTTTTTCAAAGACAAATTCTATTTTATATGTCATCTGCAGATGCTTTAACCCTATCCCACACAATTCCAAATTTTAATGATCCTCAAAGAAAATTCTTTCAAAAGCAATGAGGGAAAAGGAGAAAATGCCAGTAACCGGCATTTTCTCCTTTTCCCACAATGTTTTCTACCTTAATCAAAGACACAAATCACCAATTTAGCAACATTTAATTTGTCGTCTGCAAATGCTTTCAGTTTAGTTCAGTTCAAAATTTTATCGTCTGGTAAAGGATTAACTCTTTACCAAACGACAAAATTATAGACTGGTCCAAATTGAAAGCATTTGCAGACGACAAAATAAAGGTGACTGAAAAATTGAAATTTGGTTTGGAAAGGGTAGAAAACATTGTGGGAAAAGGAGAAAATGCTGGTTACCAGCATTTTCTCCTTTTCCCACAATGTTTTCAAAAGGCTTCTTTCTCAGGGTCGTTAAAAGTCGGGATTGTGTGGTAAAGAGTTAAATATGGAAAACTGTGCTATTTTGTTGCCTGGCAAGGACTTAAAGTTTCTAATCTTGATAAATAAGTTACAGCTGTAAATCAGTATTACATGTATATGAGAGGTGCCATGTCAAAAGGGGGTTTATTGCATCTCCTTTATACATAAACCAGGCATGTCATCATATAATTGTGGTTCCATAAAATTCATGTTGTCTAAATACCAAATGAATCTGGAGGTAGAATGGTCCTTGGATATGCAGGAAATAGTCAAAAGTTTCAACCAAAATCAACCTTTGCAGGCTGACCTGGTTAGATACATTTTGCAGATGCCTTTACTTCCCTTTTTTACAGAGCTTAGTACATGTATGAAATACCACATATCTGTGGTTCTTTGATTTTTAGCTCACCTGAGTACGAAGTGCTCAAGGTGAGCTTTTGTGATTGTGCTTCGTCCGTTGTGCACCGTCCGTCGTCAACTTTTACCTTGTGTATGCTCTAGAGGCCACATTTTCAGTCCAATACTTATAAAAGTTGGTCAGAATGTTTTTTGATGATATTTTGGACGCGTTTGAAATTGGGTCATGTCGAGTCAAAAACTAAGTCACCAGGTCAGATCTTAGAAAAACCTTGTGTACGCTCTAGAGGCCACATTTTCAGTCCAGTACTCATGAAAGTTGGTCAGAATGTTTGTCTTGATAATATCTTGGATGACTTTAAAAATGGGTCATGTTGGGTCAAAAACTAGGTCACTAGGTTAGATCTTTGAAAAACCTTGTGTACTCTCTAAAGGTCACATTTTCAGTCTGATACTCATGAAACTGGGTCAGAATGTTTGTCTTGAAGATATCTCAAATACGTTTAAAAGTGGGTCATGTCGGGTCAAAAACTAGGTCACAAGGTCAAATCTTTGAAAAACCTTGTGTACACGCTAAAGGCCAAATTTGCAGTTCTTGAAAGTTAGTCAGAATGTTTGTCTTGATGATATCTTGGACAATTAAAAAATGGGTCATGTTGGATCAAAAACTAAGTCACTAGGTCAAATCTTTGGAAAACCTTTTGTACACTCTAGAGCTCACATTTTTCATACAATTCACATGAAAGAGGGTCAGAATGATTATCTTGATAATATCTTGGACAAGTTTGGAAATTGATCATGGCGCGTCAAAAACCAGGTCACCAGGTCAAATCTTAGAAAAAACTTGTGTACACTCCAGAGGCCACATTTTCAGTCTGATACTCATGAAATTTGATCAAAATATTTTGTCTTGATGATATCTTGGACGAGTTTTAAAATGGGTCACATCAGGTCAAAAACTAGGACACTAGGCTTAATCTTTGAAAACCTTATGTATGCTCTAGAAGCCACATTTTCAGTCCGATAATCTTGAAACTCGGTCCGAATGTTTGTCTTGATAATACCTTAGACGAGTTTGAAAATGGGTCATGTTTAATCAAAAACAAGGTCACTACATCAAATCTGAAAAAACTTTGTGTATGCTCTACATGCCACATTTTCTCTCAAATACTCATGAAAGCAGGTCAGGATGTTTTTATGGATAATTTCTACATGTACACTCTAGAGGCCATATTTTAAGTCCAATGCTAATAAACGTTTGTCAGAATGTTTGTCATTACATCTCAGAAGAGATTGGAAATGGGTCATGTATGGTCAAAAGGCTCGGGTGAGCGGCTTTAGGGCCATCATGGCCTTCTTGTTTCTGTGATTTCAGTAATGTGATAGAACATGTGATCAAATGTTTCTCCAGTAAAGTAGAGCCAAAATGTGATGGGGAGGATGAAGAAGACAAAATGCAAATAGGTTATCCCATTTTTGTTTTCATTTATCTTGATTATTAGCTCCGCTGTTTTCAGAGAAAACAGGTATCGTCGTCGACTTCATCTTCATGCAAAAGCTTTGACATTCAGCAATATATATGTTATTATTAAAGATATTTACTTCAAACTGTTAAATGTCTAAAGGGGAATCTATACAACAAGGACATGTAACTATCAAAGTATTTTTGATGCAGTTATACCCCTTTTTCTTTTTCAAGTTACAATTTTCACTGAAAATCAAGCAACTACAACCAAGCGTTGGTAATCGCATGCAATGCTCTTGTCTGCGTTTGAAATCATCAGCCATCTTGATAACTATTTATCTTGATTAACCCTTTACCAAATCATTGAGAGTTTGACCCTGAGAAAGAAGACTTTTAGAAATATCATAGGAAATGGAGAAAGTGCTGATAACCAGGATTTTCTTTTTTTTTTTCCCCACAATGCTCCCCTTCCCTTTCAAAGAAAAATTCCAATCATTTGGGCTACATTTAAATTGACTTCTGCAAATGTTTTTAATTTGGGCATGTCTAAATTTTTAGCTCACCTGAGCATGAAGTGCTCATGGTGAGCTTTTGTGATCGTGCTGTGTCCGGCGTCCGGCGTCAACTTTTACCTTGTGTACGCTCTAGAGGCCACATTTTCAATCCGATACTCATGAAACTTGGTCAGAATGTTTGTCTTGATGATATCTTGGACAAGTTTAAAAATGGGTCATGTCGGGTCAAAAACTAGGTCACTAGGTCAAATCTTAGAAAAACTTTGTGTATGCTCTAGAGGCCACATTTTCAGTCCAATACTCTTGAAAGTTGGTCAGAATGTTTGTCTTGATGATATCTCTGACAAGTTTGAAAATGGGTCATGTCGGGCAAAAAAACTAGGTCATTAGGTAAAATCTTAGAAAAACCTTGTGTACCCTCTAGAGGTCACATTTTCAGTCCAGATTTCTTGAAAGTTTGTCAGAATGTTTGACTTGATGATATCTCGGACTAGTTCAAAAATGGTTCATGTTGGTTAAAAAATTATGTCACTAGGTCAAATCTTAGAAAAACTTTGTGTATGCTCTAGAGGCCACATTTTCAGTCCAAAATTCATGAAATTTGGTCAGAATGTTTTTCTTGATGACATCTCAGACAACTGAAAATCAGTCATGTTGGGTCAAAAACTAGGTCAGTAGTTCAGATCTTAGAAAAACCCTGTGTATGCTCTATAGGCCACATGTTCTGTCCAATACTTATGAAAGGTGGTCAGGATCTTTGTTTTGATAATATCTACAATGGGAAAATTGGCTGTGGTTGGCAAAAAAGTAGGTCACTGAGAGAAATTCTAGAAAAAGCTTGTGCACATGCTAGAGGCAAAATTTTCAGTCCAATAATTATGAAAGCTTAGTAGATTGTTTGTCGTGATATCTCAAAAGAGATTGAAAATGGTTCATGTTTGGTCAAAAGACTCAGGTGAGCGACTTTAGGGCCATCATGGCCCTCTTGTTGTTATGTGGTAAATAGTTATGCAGCGAAGGAGTTAGTGGTTTTGATACTTTTGATTGAAACCTTTTTACTGGCTGCTAGAATAACTGCCTTACCATGGGAAAAGGAAAAAAAAGTACCCAATACATGGGTATCTATTTAATGACATGCTCGAATTTGATCATTTAAGGAATGAAGAGAATTTTTGTTTTCGTGAAAATAAAGAAAAAATTCTCTTCATTCGTTAAAATTCAATATCACAGACAACAAATATGCACTTAAATAATACTAACTGCTTTGCGTATTTATTTAATGTCCATTTCATTGATATTTCATAGCGCGGTAAAACTGCTCGTTCATGACATACAAATGACGTAAATTCGTGACGTCATTATAGTGTTGAACATTTGCAGATTTAGTAGATTTATTATTAGAAATTCAATATGCTAGAAGTGAGTTGAAAATAAGATTGTTAGAACCTAGCAAAGTGACAATGAGTTTTAAGCTCTCTCTTTGAATCTACTGTTGGATATTTTTTCTTAATATTCAGAGAAAATAAATTCATCTAGCAATTTGAACTTCGGACTCAATACAGATCTGAAGTCAGAAAGAAAAACATTATGAAATCTCGTATACGTGTTTGTTTACATTAGTTTGACTGCAAAAGTAGTTACGGTACTGCTTAATTTTTTTTTTTTTTCATGGAGCTATGAAAAAATTTTTACAGCCAATCGGAACTCGCCAATGTTCATGAAAAAAACTAATATTGAATTATTCAGATTTAACTGCAATCCTGGTGCCTGAGATATTCTACCCCATCTAGACAAATTGAATATAGTTTTATTTATATCATTTTTTGTAATTTTTGCAGATATTGACTATTACATGTTACATGAAGACAAAGTGTGCAGATTCTTTGCAGAGCAGATATTGAAACATGCAAGTAAGGTAGGACAATAGGTGAATCTATGTATATCCTTAAAGAGGATATTTAGCCACTGTGTTTCAGGATGTATTTAATTCCAAATCTTGATGCTAATGGAAATATGTGATATACCTTTTTCGACATCAAACAGTCTTGTCTTTTTCTTCAATTGTTGAATTTTTAATCCACTGAAGAATAGAAATTTCTTTTTTTTATAATAAGACAGTAGAGAAAAACATCCCCATTATCCCACTTGATGCCCAGCCAGGTAGGTCAGTGGTTAGTGTACCTGGTCACTGTACCTGACTTGTGACCTGGTGTTTGCTGGTTTGATACCTGGTCGCAGCAAACTTTCTGTTTGGCAATTTTTTGTCTCCCACCTCTGATGTATATGAGAAAAGTAGTCAAGGTGTTAGAAAGCTAGGAAACAACATGTGTAGGTGCACTTGCCACCATGATTTGACCTAAGGTGTTAAAACGGTGTTAAACTCCAATACAAACAAATAGATATCTCACTTGGAAGGAAATGTAAACTGACACAAAAAATTGTGAGAAAAAGGTGCAAAACATTGTTAGGAAAATAAAATTTGTTTGTAAACTTAAAGCAATTTTTCCTTTATCACACTATTTTCCAAAGCTGTCAGCTACAGGGAAGAGAAAATTTTCTTTGAAAAGTAATGCTTTAATTCTTTACTAAACAGCAAAATTTATGCTTTTCCTAATTCAAAGTATTTGCACACAACAAATTAAATATAGCTCAACGAGTGTAAAATGTTCATAAAAGGGTTGAAAACATTGCGGGAAATGGAGAAAATGCTGGATACCAGCATTTTCTCCATTTCCCACAATGTTTTCAAAAGCCATCTTTCTCAGGGTCATTAAAACTCGGGATTGTGTGGTAAAGGGTTAAATGTGATTTCTATTGAAATCAAAGAACATTAACTGACATATTTCTGTTCCAGTTTAATCTCAAACAGTTTTTGTCAACATGGGAAAAGAGTGTACCAGAGGGAATGAAAACTAGCCTCAACCAACTTGAGGTGGGTTCCAGTTGTTTTTATGGGAAACCATCATACATGTATATGTGCATTATCTCTATTTAATCACACTTTGCTTACATAATTTGACAATCTTTATCAATGCAAAGAGGTCTTTCTACTAAGAATAAATTTTCGGCATGTCCAAGAACCTTTCTACCTCATGATTCAGTCTGTTGCTAGACAGAATGGATTTTATGGATCTATAATTATATGATGACTTGCTTGGTATAATGCATCACAGAAATGTGTTAAACTCCCTTTTGCTTCTCACATATTTCTTCCCTCCTCTATAATCCTCTGTGAAGACTCTAGAAGACATAGTTTTCATGCAGAGATTTTAGCCAAGGGTTTTTCAGAGAGCAGAGTGTTGTATCAAAATATTTTCAGAAATAGGGCATTAAGATAAGTGAGACCAATGCATTTAGTGGTAATTCCCACATTAATGATACAGGAATAAATAGAGGATATTTGTTTTTTACAGTGAAAGATCGAAATTTATTTCATCGAGTGAACATCATCTGTAATATTTTCATGAGTGGCGCAGGCACAAGTGAAAATATTACCGATGATGTTCACGAGATGAAATAAATTTCGATCTTTCACCGAAAAAACCAAATATTCTATTTATTTCATGCTTTTAACCCTTTCTGGGGGGAACTTAATCAAAATCCAGTACAGTTCTTTTCAGTTATTCCCCGTGGCGTACCCCCTCCGCATAGCAACGCAATACGATATTACGTCAAGCGCGAGAAATGTAAGGTAAATTACGTCATATTTCCATCTGGTTGTGAGGCACGCGCATTTTACCTAGGTAGCTTGTGCGTGGGAACAACTGTTTCCGCCTTCAATTGAAGAGTTAGAATATAAAAATTGGTATTTTCACTGGTCGTAACCATGAAATATCGAAAAATATTTCACCGATATTTCTCAATAACCTACTGGAAAGCATGAAATAAAGTCATATATGTATACATGATGAAGGGACATCTTTTTTGTTGTTCATTGGGACAGTGTCTCAGAACCTCTCTCTCTCTCTCTCTCTCTCTCTCTCTCTCTCTCTCTCTCTCTCTCTCTCTCTCTCTCTCTCTCTCTCTCTCTCTCTCTCTCTCTCTCTCTCTGTGTGTGTGTGTGTGTGTGTGGTTTTTTTAATAAGTCATACAGGGATGCCTTAAACATGAATTGAAATATTGGAATTTTCAAAAAATTGGTTTGATGGCTAATTACTTGTAAAATGTATTCTGGCCTTGTGGAGAGAAAAAGGCCATTAGTTTTGATCACACTGTTGTTTCAGGGTATGGCATTAGTGGACAGGGAGAGCACACCAGAAACCATATCCTATCTACCATTAGACAGTTTACCAGAGGACATTACAGAAAGGTAACAGTTGATCACTGTTTGCCCTACCTCTTTCCATGCCTTAACCCTATTACACACAACAAAATTTTAGACATGTCCAAACCCATGGCATATGCATATGACAATCTAAAAGTGGCTGATATTTTTGAAGTTGTCCTAGATAGAGTAGGTAACATTGTGTGAAAAAGAGAAAAGGTTACTAGCATTTTTTTTTTCTATTCCGACAATATTTTCCAAAGGCTTCTTTCTTGAAGTTGTTAGAAGTTTGGATTGTGTGGTAAAGGGTGAATGGAAATGGACAGTGCTTCTTTGGACAGTGTAGATAAAGATCATGTTGCACAGGACATGCAGCCTAATCTGCACTACCCATTGGCAGCAGCCAGTGCAGCTGTTCTTGGAAAATTCTATGTCCTTTTACCTCTATTAATCATCCGCTCTATCGGAAATGTAACGCCCCAGGGAGCTTCAAAAAGACACAATATGGTAGTCTTATTCTCAAGAATTTTCTAAATTTGAAAGAGAGACAATTTCTGATTGGCTAAAATAAATGGTTTAGCAATTTAAAAGTTGTGTCACTTCTCAAATCTAAGATAAGACTTAGAACGAAATTAAGACTGGTTGGTGAATAAGGATTTATATTTATTTGAATTTTTAGACACACTGTAACTTAGGAACCTGAAACCACTTTTGGAACAAATAATCTTGAAAAATATCAATAATCTATAGAAATCAATGTTTTTTTACATAAACATATGTTGAAATATATGAAAAAGAAAAAAATACTCATTACATGCAATTTTTCCTTTTGTCATAAAAAGTGGACTGCTGCAAGAAAAAAAAAGTTTGTGATCTTTATACTATATATATACCAGCAACTATGCCGGTCTTCAATGTTTGAAAGATACCTTATTTGTTCTTTGTTTGTTTGTTTGTTTTTTTTTAATGTTGTTCAAGGTCTTTTCAACATTATTTCAGTTACATAGTGGTTGTCAGTTCACCTTTCTATGCTTTCCAGGAGTTTCTTATACCAGTGCATTGCAAAATATTCTTCCTAAGCCACTGGCTGCTTTCCCACATAATCATTGTCCAAACAATAATCAGTGGTCAGAGAGGCATGAATTCTGTTACACTGACCCATATTTGTTCTCTTTTGTAGTGTTGTATTGATTCTGTGCTTCTGTTTCAGATTTAATTTCCTTTTTAAAACGAAAGAAAAGTGGACATTACCAGAAATTTCTCCCTACATCAAGTAAGTTTAAAGATTTATTTGAAACATTTCACAGACTAATATTCTTTTTATTACTTGAACCAAATTTCTATTTGCTTGGCTGTTTTCGAAGAAAACAATTATTGTAATAGCCCTATTGTCGTCTGCATTGTCATCATTCGAAAACTTTGACATTTTGTAATATCTCTCTTAGTACTGAAGATATTTACTTCAAACATGGACAAGTTGTTAACTATTATAAGCGAAACTCATACAACAGGAGCAGATAACCATCAAAATATTTTTGGCATAGTTATGCCCCTTTTCGATCTAGACTATTCACTGAAAATCAAGCACTTGCAGCCGAGGGTTGGCACCTGCATGCGGTACTCTTGTTCTTTTTCTGAAGTGGTCTTTTAACCCTTTACAACACAATCGGGAGTATAACAATTCAGTGGAAGAAGCCTTTTGAAAAAAATGTTGGAAAAGAAGAAAATGCTAGTAACTGCCCTAAGTTTTTGTTTGCTGCAAACCATTTCAGTTTGGACAAGTGTAAAACTTTGTCATGTAGTAAAGAGTTAATGTTCAAACTTTTCAGTGGCATGTTTTAGATAGCAAGTATACTTGAACTTTACATTTTAGTATGAAGGAAGAAAAAGTTTGTTAGGCTTTGATTACTACAATTTTTTTTTTTTCAGCTGATGAGTTTGAAAGCATTTGAATAAATTATGGATTAACAACATAAAGAAAGGTTTAATATATATGATTGTATCTGAAAGCACTGTTGCAAAAGTAAAAAATGCTCTATATATTTGATTACTTCTTTTGCTAATTTACAAAGGTTACCTGCTACAATATAGAAAAAAAGATTCCTCCACTAATAGTCATGTGTTGAAAAAACACAAGAGCTGCTTTATCACTAAATTGCATAGATTTACTCATATTTTTTGGGGTTGTATAAACACACATACAACCCCTGCTTTAAAGGTATGAGCTGCCATAAAGTTATGCAAATATTCACTCAAATCGTACAGTTATGCAAATTGTTTCAGGTTTGATGCTTGCTTACCTAAGCTGTGTACACAAATTTTGTGCATTGGCAGTTTAGTGAAAGGCACCCCAGATGTGCATAGATTATGTGTACTGATAGCCATAAATTAACCATTTACCAAACAGTCCTATGTTCCTGTGCTTTAAGGACTCCGTGAAGCAGACCTTTGAAAAAAGATCATGAGAAAAAAAGAGAAATGCTGGTCAGAAGCATTGTCTCTTTTTCCCACAATGTTTTCCAGGCTTTCCAAGGCAAATCCCACCATTTGAGTCTTAATAAATTGTCTCAGAACTACAGTTGCTTTCAATTTTGGCACATCTGTAATTTTGTTATCTGATAAAGAGTCCTCGATAAAAGGTGTTGTAAGCCAGATAGCGGAGAATTGTTAAGACAACAATGGTACTGGAAAACTAACCTGAGATTATCTTTTTCAGAGATTTACAAACAGAGAAGATGGATGTCACAGCCATGCTCACAAAATTTGCCCGCTCTTCTATGAGTAATGGAAGCAAAGTTTTTAATTCCAGAAAGCCTGTGTATTGAAGTCATAGACTGTGCAAAAATTTAACTGGTGTCGTGCTAAAGTTCAGCAATACATGTACTGTGAACAGATCTACTGTGACATCTATTCTGAATGCGAGTGAAAGACAAATGTTCTGTGGCAGTGTTTACCTGGGTCAGTGGTAAGGCTTAGGCTATTATGATCAGAAGCTCAGAGTTTGATCCATAATTAAGCAAAAATTCTCCCTGAGGCTTGTTGAAAGCTATTGCAACAGGATTAACTCAGCTTTCACTGCTGTATGCTGATACAACATGGAATATATGGAAAATCAGCCAGAGACCAGGAAGAGTTATATTTTGTAGCATTGGAAAAGGGACTTTACAAAAAATGCATGGTGGCATGCTCTTGCTGCGTTTATATTGCTGAAATATCATTGAAAATCGCAACAACTCTTTACCAGATAGCAAAATCTTAGATTTATTGAAATTGAAAGAGTGAATTTGATAAGTTCAATATGACTCAAATAATGGGATTTTTATTAAAAGTGTACAAAAGATTGTGGGTAAAGGAGAAAATGCTGGTTACCAGCATTTTCTCTGTTTCCTACAATATTTTTAAAATCCTTCTTTCTCTGGGTTAATAAAACTCGAGACTGTGTGTTAAAGAGTTATAACAGCAAACAGTACAATGTGGTCAATATTAAACCCTTTCCCAAACGACACATTTTAGACTTCCAAATTCTAAAACATCTGCAGACAAGAAATTCAGAATTGGTACAAATGAACTTAGGCTCGGTGATAAGGCAGAAAACATTGTGCGAAAAGGAGAAAATGCTGGTTACCAGCATTTTTTCCTTTTCCTACAATGTTTTAAAAAGCCTTCTTTCCATGTTCGTGAAAACCAGGAGTTGTTTGGTAAACGGTTGAAAGGTTTGTGCCGCTATGTTGAAAACTGTTAGTTTATGTAAAAAAAATAAAGTCATACTAATTTACAAATATTTATGCCTTTGCCTGTTTTCAAACAGTGGTACTCAACTTTGTATGTGCTCTTATGATACCCTTTACCTACGCAGTTGAGGGGGTTTATACTGGTTTCACCATGTCTGTCTGCCTGTTCGTCAGTCAATCAGTCTGACTTGTTTTCGTTTCGGTGTTCTAACTCAAAGGCAGTTTTGACCTAGGACCCTGAAACTTTATACAAGTGTTGCCCATGACCCAAGGGGGTGCCTTTTGTTTTCGGGGTCAACGGTCAAGGTCACAGGTGAACTTTGTTTGGAAATTGTCTCTGTGCTTTAACTCAATAGCTGTTTGACCTAGGACCCTAAAACTTTATACAAGTGCTGCTCATGACCCAAGGAGGTGTCCTGTTGTTTTTGTGGAACATGGGTCCAAGATCAACGTCATTAGTGATCTTTGTTTTGAAAATCATTTCTGTTCTGTCCTTTTTCTTGCATTAGTGGCAAGGTGCTTGTGGGGGTATTTATTAGCTCACCTGAGCACTAAGTGCTCAGGATGAGCTATTGTGATCACTCACCGTCCGTCGTCGTTCGCCCGTCTGTGGTCCGTCCGTCCGTTCACATTTTTTAGCTCAGCTGAGCACGAAGTGCTCAGGATGAGCTATTGTGATCACTCACCGTCCGTCAGCATCCAGCGTCCGTGGTCCGTTCACATTTTTTTGTTTACACTCTAGCATCTAAAATATTAACCAATCAGCACCAAACTTGGTCAAAATATATGACTATAAGATCTCAGATGAGTTCGATTATGGGTCTAATCGACCAGAACAACTGGAGTTATTTGCCCTTGAATTAGAAAAAATTGCTATATTTCACTTTGTTTACACTCTAGCATCTACAAATATAAATCAATCAGCACCAAACTTGGTCGAAATATATATGACCATAAGATCTCGGATGAGTTCGATTATGGGTCTAATCGGACTAGAACAACTGTAGTTATTTGCCCTTGAATTAGAAAAATTGCTATATTTGACTTTGTTTACACTCTAGCATCTACAATTTTTAACCAATCAGCACCAAACTTGGTCAAAATATATATGACCATAAGATCTCGGATGAGTTAGATAATGGGTCTAATCGGACCAGAACAACTGGAGTTATTTGCCCTTGAATTAAAAAAATTGCTGTGTTTGACTTTGTTTATACTCTAGCATCTACAAATATTAACCAATCATCACCAAACTTGGTCAAAATATGTATGACCATAAGATCTCGGATGAATTCGGATAATCAGACCAGAACGACTGGAGTTATTTGCCCTTGAATTAGAAAGTTCTATAGAATAGTTCTTTGTCCGGAGCATAACTTTGTCATCTCCATTCTGATTGACTTGAAACTTGGCATTTGTGTTTGCTGCAATAATACGGAGTGCAGTGTGAAAGAACTATAACTCTACCTCGTACTGTCTATGAGTTTTTTCCCTTTGATAGTCATTTTTACAGCATTTTCTGCTTGTCCGGAATATAACTTTGTCATCTCTAGCCTGAACATCTTCAAATTTTGTATGCATGATTGTAGAAAAATTACGGAGTGCAGTGCACAAGAACCATAACTCTTCCTATCACGAATTTTGAGTTATTTCCCCTTTGACCTTCATTTTTATAGCATTTTTTGTTTGTCCGGAGCAAAACTTTGCCATCTTAAGTAGGAATGACTTGAAATATGGTATGCTTATTTGTTGCAATATTTGGAAGTGCAGTGCGCAAGAATTGTAACTCTACCTCGTGCTGTCTTTGAGTTATTTCCCTTTGATCCTCATTTTTACAGCATTTAGTGCTTGTCCGGAATAAAACTTTGTCATCTCAAGTCAGAACGACTTCAAACTTGGTATGCATGTTTGTTGCAATATTACCCAGTACAGTGCGCAAGAACAATAACTCTACCTAGCGCGGATTTTGAGTAATTCCACTTTGATCTTCATTTTACAGTATTTCTTGCTTGTCCGGAACGGAACTTTTAATTCTCAAGTCAAATTGACTTGAGACTTGGTAAACATGTTTGTTGCATTACCTGCCCTTTGCAATTATTATACCTCCTCAACAACTGGTGGTGGGACGGGCATATCTTGCAACAAGTTGCCGCTCTTGTTTCATTATCATTTGGCCTTGAACCTCAATATTTGATATTTATCTTCATTGTAGACCTTTACTGTTTAGTACTCAGGTGAGCGATATAGGACCATCATGGTCCTCTTGTTTGTTTACACTCTAGCATCTACAAATATTAACCAATCAGCACCAAACTTGGTCAAAATGTATATGACAATAAGATCTCGGATGAGTTTGATTATGGGTCTAATCACATTTTTTGTTTACACTCTAGCATCTACAAATATAAACCAATCAACACCAAACTTGGTCAAAATATATATGACCATAAGATCTCGGATGATTTTGATTATGGGTCTAATCGGACCAGAACAACTGGAGTTATTTGCCCTTGAATTAGAAAAATTGCTATATTTGACTTTGTTTACACTCTAGCATCTACAAATATAAACCAATCAGCACCAAACTTGGTCAAAATATATATTACCATAAGATCTCAAATGAGTTTGTTTATGGGTCTAATCGGACCAGAACGACTGGAGTAATTTGCCCTTGAATTAGAAAAATTGCTACATTTGACATTGTTTACAGTCTAGCATCTACAAATATTAACCAATCATCACCAAACTTGGTCAAAATATATATGACCATAAGATTTCGGATGAGTTTGATTATGGGTCTAATCATACTAGAACGACTGGAGTTATCTTCCCTTGATTTAGAAAAATTGCTATATTTGACTTTGTTTACACTCTAGTATCTACAACATAAACCAATCAGCATCAAACTTGGTCAAAATATATATGACCATAAGATCTTGGATGAGTTCCATTTTTGTTCTTACCGGACCAGAACATCCCGAGTTATATTCCCTTGAATTAGAAAAATCGCTATATGTGACTTTGTTTACACTCTAGCATCATTTTTCTGGGTAACTTAAGGGCCTAGACCTCTATAACAGTTGTGAGATTTCTCTTTTTTCATTATCATTTGGCCTCGAACTTCGATATTTGGTATTTATTTTCATTGTAGACCTTTACTGCTTATTACTCAGGTGAGCGATATAGGACCATCATGGTCCTCTTGTTTACTTTGCGACAGTTCTAGTTATACATTATAATTATCCGTTTGACTCTTTAATTCTGTACCATACAGTACCAAGTTTTAATGACTGATGAAAATGGCATTAGCTCTGTGGGTCATGTTTGGCTCAGTGGTGAAGATTAGAACTTCTAACTTTAAGGCCCCAGGTTCAAGCCTTACTTGAAGCACTAAGAGTGTCGTTTAAGTGTCAGTGGGCATGTAATTTCAGAGCCCCAGCCTAGTAGTGTTGAAACCCAGGACATACATGAATATGTGACCTGTCGTCGTGATATGACTAAAATAATGTTGCAAGCCACATTAAACTTCATTCAATCAATCATTGAAAGCATTTAGTGGAAAAAGGAGAAAATGCTGGTGATGTTATGTAGTACAGATTACTTGTATTTCAATTTCACAAACTGATGGGTCTGTCTAAATCGTCAATAAAGATACAATAGGTTTCAAAGAGTTAACATCGAGATCAATATTTGGTTGATTAATAGTAGAACAGCTGGAAAAACAATGACGCTAAATCCTCAGCCTTCAAATCAGACTGATTTCAAACAGAGTTTTAGCTCGGCTATGTTCAGAGTCGCCCACGTCTCGTCGTGAAAAAAACTGACATTTTGTAATATCACTGTCATTACTGACGATACATGTATTTACTTGAAACTTGGACAAGGGGAACTCTTACCACAAGGTCAGGTAACCATCAAAGTATTTTTGATGCTGTTACGCCCCTTTTTCGAATTAGGATTTTCACTGAAAATCAAGCGCTTGCAGCCTAGCGTTGGCACGCGCATGCGGTGCTCTTTTTAGTACTTGTTAAAATATGTTGTAAAAGACATGAAGAGACATGCACCAAAGCAAGGCTGCAGGAGACAGCTGAACTGCTAGGTTGATTTTGGGTGATGTACATCGAATCGCTTTCTGTGAAATATACTTTCGGTCTTTTTTTTTGTGTAAGTGTAGCCATATCACTGATTTACTAGCGAAGTTATGTCCTGTGGGCGACACACATTTCGCCATTCACAAAGTGCCAGTTACTTAGTATTGCAGTTTTATTGGTTTTGGATATTTATGGTATTATTATCCCTCGCCGAAGGCGAAGGAATATAGTTTTTGCGTTGTCAGTCCGGACAGATACCGTTATGTCATGGAAAAAGGGAGCTTAATGTATAGGACTAATTTCATTATGAACCAATAACAAAAGGGCCACGTTTAAATGCAAAAGACAACACCTCTTATATCGTTCAATAAAAAAGGGTAATTTTTGGCGGGGGATATCATTTCAATGAAATAACTTGTTTTTTTTTTATTTATCGGACAGTGTAGATCCAACGTGAGTGACTTGCAATCTGATTCTGGATGTATACTGTCAATAAAAAAGCAACTGTAAAAACCGCATTTTCCCCTAGAAAAAGAATACACTCCAAAGCTATCAACTGCCTTGTGATCTAAACAAATCGAAACGTTTTACTGATTGGCTTTAAATAAATCCTTTGATTAAAGAAAGAATAAGAGAGGCAGGCGACGTGTATCGACCCAAAAATAGATAAATAGCGTAGTATTGTGTTAGAATTTGTAGTACGCGCGACCACCAAGTATTGTTTATAATACATTGGAATTGACAGGCCTTGGATATAATGTTTGGCGTTATGTCATTACGTTCATTAAAACGGGTTTAATCCTTTCATTGCCGTAGGCGAAAATAGGGGGCTCTTTGCGGACGGAATAGATCCAAGATCAGACTGCACAGAATGTGCAGTCTGATCTTGGATCTATACCGTCCGCTTGTAAAGTCGAGCCTGAAATATAATGTCTGAGTTCGAGTGGATTGTAGTTTCAGCTGTCACAAATGATGCAGTTTAGGCTGTATATTTGTGCTGAGAGAGTTAGGCCATAATAGGCGTATCTTGTAGTAGTATGTGCAATATGTGATATCATATGTAGTATTATGTTGTGGAAATACGATAGTATATAGAACGTATGTTTGTGTCCACGACATGTATCGTTTAACCAGGTAAGCCATGATGTTATAACGTAGTTTAGCGTATAATATTACTGGTATATGTTTATTTAAATAATGTTTACGTCGGTTTCAACAGTATGTCACTTTCGTCACGGCAGTTTGTTACATTTTGTGTTTCCTGATTTTCACCAATGCTGGGCTTGGGCTCATCCGTGTCTTTCACGGCGACACGTACGAATACCAGACTAGCGCCTTTAAGGAGCCCGGCCGGGTAGCTCAGTGGTTAGCGTGACTCGTGACTTTGAGGTTGCTGGTTCGATACCCGGTTGCGGCGAACTTTCTTTCCGGCGATTTTTCGCCTCTCACGTCTGATGCATGTGAGAAAAGTAGTCGGTGCGAAAGTTGTGTCCGTACTGGTGTGAGAAAGCCAGGAAAGACATGGGTGCGTCACTGACCGCCATGATATAACCTAAGCTTTTAAAATGGCCTTGAACTCCAAACCAGCCTTTAGGGAGGATCGAACTCTTAGCCTCTGGATTACAAATTTAATGTCTTCACTACTGAGCCATGCACGCTCCTTTGTGTAAATGCAGTATCTAGATATTTTGTACATGTTGTATATAACATCAAATATTATTATATTCATGAAGTATGTTTGCTTCAACATCAGGAAGACAGGACAGTATGTTTTATTATTGCTGAAAGACCGAGATACCGTTTCTATTGAACTGTGAAACTGTTTACCGTTGTATCATTTTGAGACCAGGATAGGAATGGATTAGATAGGTATTAATTCAGTACTTTAACCATGTACCACACCATCTCGACTATTAACGACCTCGAAGGCACATTCTTTAGAAAACAATGTGAGAAAAGGAGAAAATCCTGGTAAACAGCATTTCCTACTATTCTCACAAAGTTTTCTGTCGTGCCTAAAACCAATTCTGTCATTTGAGTCGCATTTGGTTTGTCGTCTACAAATGCTTTCAAGTCTGACACGTCTGAAATTTTGTCATCTAGGCCTTTACGGAAACTCGGTTACTTCCCTTGAAGATTATCTCCCTTGTGGAAATCCCCATTTCCGGGGACTACGATCATAACAATCATAAGGGCTCGGCACATGATGATTGTGCTTAAAGAGAACATTTCGATAAAAAAAATCAAATATCTGTTTATAAATATTTATATACAGATATTCGGATTTTTTTTATCGAAATGTTGTCTTTAAACACAAAGTATCCTGTGATAACAATGGCTGAACAAAAAAAAAGAAATCATTCGTGATTTTCGTCATCCAGTTAACTTCACAAAATCGCAATACCCCGCTCCTAAAAATTATTACTCGGAGATACACACGTCTGACCTGTTGCTCTGTATCGCACACTGTTGGCAAACGTAACGGATTTGTTCAATTAAGTTCTGTTGAAATTCTCGGACAATGGTGAAAAAGACGCCTAAACTTGTTGCAGATAAGATAACGTCATTTGTATGCCAAAAAATCTACAGTGTCGTTAGTTGCAGCAACTATCACTTTCGAAAGACACAAAATAATATTATTACTGACCAAAACGAAGCCCCGCGATAGAAATAACAGATTTTTCGCAGACTGCCTTGGTTTTACCATGGATCATAAAATATACGATCCCTGGTTTTATAGGACAAGGAATTAAAAAAAAAACAATGAATTCCGACATGCAGTTAAAACTGTGACCTATAACATTGCATATGAGAACAGAATGTGTTCGGACAGGAAATATACATCATTTGGCGTCGAATTTAAAAGAGACTTACCCTCTGTAACAATTCTTAAATAATTCCAAATCCTATATTTACAAATGATCAACGTAAGACTGAAAAGGAACGAGACTTTAATATGACACGTCTGTGTTAATCTGCGCCTAGCGTGTGTGCCGAAACGCTTCTGTAGGTCACCCACTTTGTTCGTGAAATACCGAGACCAAAGAACACCCAGCTAACCCTTTATCAGCTTCTCAACGAAAGCAATAACAGAACATATTTCGCTACTCATAATGAATCTGGAATTACCTTTTTTGGAGGAGGAATGGAAGGTTTGAAATTTCAATTGACCTTGTTGTAAAAGTCATCTATTTGGTAGTTCAAACAGGAGGATGACAAAAAAGCATAGACATTTTGATTTTTTTGGGGGCGAGGGGGTTATGGATTTTTTTTTTTTTAATAACTTTAAACTATATGGGGTTTCAGATTTAAATAAACGGACAAACGGACTATCCATTTCTCTTTTGTAGATTACAAAATATTATCAATTTCAACATTTTATATAAATAAATCAAATCAGTGATCCCAGTGTTTCAAACCATGTACGTTACCGACTTAGCTACCGGGTTCGGTAAACGGCAAAACTTTGGATTAGTCCAAATCCAAAGCATTTGAAGCTGACAGTTTAAACGCGGATCAAATGGTGGAAATTGCCTTTGAAAAAGTGGAAAATATTGCGAGGAATGAGAAAATGCTGCTTACAAGCATTTCCTCCTTTTCAAATATTTTTCTTTCCCAGGGTCGTTAGAACTCCGGATTGTTTGGTTGGTAGAAGGGTAATAATCTCTAAAGAGGTAGGAAAAGTCCATTTACCGAAATTACAGCACTACATGCATACCTTGAATTGTCAAAAAAATCCTGATCTCAAAAAATTATCATGTTGCTTCAGACAAATATCATAACTTTTAGTCTAGATCATGAACATAACAAATGTAGCTTTAGTTCAAATTTTAAATCTTCCAGTCTCCCTTCACAAAATACCCATACTCCATCATTATGAATTAAAAAGACATACGTCAAAATTATTCTTCATTTAAATGTGTGAAGGGATAATTCGGTGTGTTCCTTTGATCTCGGTATCGCACTGCCGGATAGGCTACCGAATAGCCGTAATGTACAAATTAACGCGCACGTGTCACATTAACCCTTTACCAAACGACAACATTTTAAGCTATTGTATACTGAATGCGTTTACCAACAATTAGGTAATGTTGCTCGAATTATGGATTTTTTTTTTTTTTCTTTGAAAAGGTAGAAACATCGTGTGAAAAGTTTGTTCATCAGAATTTTTTCTTTTTCCCCTTATAATACCGAAAGCCATCTTCCTCGGGGTCGTTAAATCCCGGGGATTGTTTGGTAAAGGATTAAACAGATTCTGATGAACTGTTTTTAATTTTAATTTCAATTCACCCTGATGTTGTTCATTTGTGGACAGATTGGGAATTTAACACAAGTTACAGAGGGTAAGTTCATTCTTAGTCTCTACTTCCATATATTGCTTCCTAGCTTGTGTAGTCCTCGGAAGTAGAAGTTGCGCTAGTGCGCATGCGTAATCGAAGATTACTCGAGGGGAGGCTACCTAGTTTCCGGAAAGGCCTTATATAGGGTTTATCTATATTTCTGGTTGTCAACAGGAGAGGACTTGAGCGAATGGGTGGGATTGGAGGGGTGCTATCGGAACACCAGTCTACGTTACAGTTTGATTTAGATGAGCCATGCTTTGTGACCAGGGATCGTATAGCCTATGTATATATGATCCCTGTCTGTGACAGGGCGGGGGCCGATCTTGGGCTAATGTATCTGCAAAATGCATCAGCCCCATTGTCTGCGCATGTCATATTCTTCGAAGATTCGACCTGTCTACTATGACGCATCACCCATCTCACATGGTCCGCAGGGGAAAAGTAGGGCTTATACCGAAGCTATGACCCAAGTCTGTAGGGGCTGTTTTAATAAATGGTCGGTGCATAGGTTACATTCAAGCTGATCATAGCTGCATGAATCGCACCAGGTAGCGTTTTATTGAATAAACGTTTACTTTATTTTGAAATTCAAAGTAACGGTTGTCGTTTTGAAAAGTCTGGTTCTGTACCCAGAATGCCCAAATCAGATAGACGTGTAGGCCTATTTGAAGAATGCCATCTAGCGGAAGATAATGGCATCAACCCAGGTCAGCCTACGCATTAAGCCCCCTTTTGCCCGAGCATGGCTCATTTATTTATTTATTTATCATTCATTCATTCATTTGATTATTTATCTATCTATCTATCTATCTAATTTCTTTTCCAAACCCTAATAACTGCAGGGGTGTAAAAGGTCATATATGTGTGGGAGTAAGATAGACCAATATTTGAACTGCAAGACACGGGGAGGAAACGCCATTACTTGCACATATGGCATGTTCTTTATAGCTTTCAATAACAATAAATGTTATCAGGGAAAACTGGGAAGCATGGTACGGGATCGATATCGTTTATCCCTGCACCAAACAGTCACGTGACTACGAAAATGAGCTAGAAAGCGTTTGAAAACATCGTGGGAAAAAGAGAAAATGCTGGTAAACCAACATTTTCTCCTTTTCCCACGATGTTTTACAACATTTTCACCAACAAATCCCATCTTTTAAGAAAACTTTAATTTGTCGTCTGCGAATGCTTTCAATTTTGGAAAAGTCTGGAATTTTGTCGTCTGGTGAAGAGTTCAGTTAGGATTGTCGTCTGCAGTTTCCGATTCTACTCTGGAAGGACAAATACCGTAGTAAATTTAAGTGACAAATGCATTCTGTCGGGTTCCGAGTTGGAATAACAAGTTGTTCTTGACGCTGTTTGGGTTTTTCGTGCATTTCGTGTGTGACTTTTGGCGACTTTTTCGCAATTTATACATTTTTTAGGGAATGTCTCGTCTGTTATGCATGATTCTCTTGACGAATCCGAAACTAGGTAACCTACACGTTATTGTGTGGTTTTTTGAGAGTGTACATGTTTTTTGCTAATGAAGCTTTCGAAATATACGATACGAGCTGAGTGTTCGAGCGGAATTGAGTGGAGTGGAGGGAGTGGTGATTATTTTTTGATATTTCAGCAACGTACGTTTGTAACCTTCCTTTGTCAGCGGCTACGTGTGTTATGTGACGTGCTTGTAATTAGCAAAAAACTTAAATGTCTGTTGATTTTTGTGTATGTTTTCTGGCGTATGAAACCGTTTGTGCTAAGGATTTGATATCAAATTCACTTTTTCTGTGACGTTTTGAAGATTCCGAGCCTCTCTCTATGCAGGGATCGTATATAAGATCCCTGCTCTATGGAAAGGTTTCGGTTTTTCGCACATGTAAACAGTGGCACGTGAGTTTAATTTTTGTGCACTATTGTTTGTGACGTTTAAACTAGACGTACATGTGAAGCCGAAACTAATTTGATTTAAGTGTAGTTTTGTGCGTCGTTTTTATAAGACGCACGTGCGTTATAATGCGCAAGTGTGTCTCAGTACGGTATCCGTTAATGTATGACTCCCCCCTTCCAAACGATGGAGAGTTTTTGTTTTTAGCGTCAATCCGCCGTTGTCTGCGCATGTCATATTCTTCGAAGATTTGACCTGTCTGCGTTGTCTGCCCATGTCATATTCTTCGAAGTTTCGACCTGTCTGCTATGATGCATCACCGCCCTCATATACTAGGGAAAAGTAGGGCTTATACCGAAGCTATTACCCAAGCCTGTAGGGGCTGTTTTAATAAATGACCAGTGCATAGGTTACATGCTAGCTGATCATAGCTGAATGAATCGCACCAGGTAGCGTTTTATTGAGTAAACGTTTATTTGATTTTGAAATTCAAAGTAACGGTTGTCGTTTTGAAAAGTAGTCCGGTTCTGTACCCAGAATGCCCAAATTAGATAGATGTGTATTTGTAGAATGCCATCTAGCGGGAGATAATGGATCTGTCTGCTATGACGCATCACTATCCTGTACAGGATAAATATTACTACGCGGTGCGTAAACAAAAATACTCTGTCACTAAAAAAGTAGCAAGCGAAAAACGGCTATTAACAATAAGTATGTGGTAAAATTAAGCCTATTTATAGCTCCAAATTTCCTAGAAGTATGATAATTTTACAAGGTAAAAACTAATGTAAAAAATACCATTGTTTACTGGCAATCTTTGCGTACATTCTCTAAATATAGACATGGGGAAAACCGGGATTTGAGTAACAGGCTTTGACAACAAAAATAACGTCCCCAACATGCTGGGTTCTTAACGGGACTGTTTTTAAGCTTATAGAGGCTGTGTTTATAAATGACTAGTGCCTAGGTTACGTGCTAGCTAACCATGGCTATTTTTTTTAATAATCGTTTATTTTGAAATTCGAAGTAACGGTTGCCGTTTTGAAAAGTAGTCCGGTTCTGTACCCAGAATGCCCAAATCAGATAGGTTTGTACTTGAAAAATGCCATCTAGCGGAATATAATGGTCCTTCCGTTTATCCTCTCCTTCCATCGGGTACTAGTTCAATACAGTATCTTGTTTAAATAATTGCACTTTTCTTTTTATTTTTTGTGATGATTTCAGTGAATGTTTAAGCATCTGTGGACTTTTACTTAACGCAAGAAACTCTATAAATACATCAGTCCACACTCCTTATTTTTTGGGATGTGGAGGATAATGGTAACATAATGTGAATATTTTCTTTGTAGACATCTTTCGGTGTTTCATGGATCTTTTTTTTCTGACGTATAACCCTTTACCAAATAATTCCTTGTTTCAACTCCATAATTGTCGCCTGCAAATGCCATCAATATGGCTGAGTTTGACATTTCCCCGGTCTTTCACTGGTAACTAAATAAATAAAATCGTTCTCCACACCTTGACCATCGAACCACACAGAAACTCGCTTGAAAATATCATGACTAAACATTTTGTCAAAGAGAGAAATTGCATGTTACGATTACTTTTCATAGGGATTCTCGGCTGCAAGACGCAAAAAGTCGTCTTATGTATGAATATGTCTAGATTGTCTCCAGTTGTCTCGATACTACCTCGAGAGACTTCTAAATTGTCTGTAGATGTGATAAGAAAAGCGTCTTTACTCATTCGGCGCCATAGACCAAAATAAGGGTTTTTGCTGAAGTCATACATCAAGGTCAGACTGCACAGAACGTGCTATCTGATCTTGGTTCTATAACGTCCGCTTGTTTCGTCAAGCCAATAAGATTGAAATCCCTCTGTTTTTCAGCGTATTATGCTTTCATCCTGCGAAAGTGGTCGAGTTTACTTGGTGCTGAGAGCATTAACCTTTTACCAAACGATCCCAATTTTTAACGACCCTTAGAAAAGTAAACTCTTTGAAACATCGTGGGAAAAGTAGGAAATGCCGGTAACCGACTTTTTCTCCTTTTCTCAAAATGTCACAAAGTTTCAACCCATTAAAAGACAAATTTCATCATTTTAGCCACATTAAATATATCGTCTGTTCACGCTTTCAAATTGGACGTGTCTAAAATTTTGTCGTCTGGTAAAGCATTAACGTAAACATGTCTTGGGAATATGTTTTGTTCAGAGCATTATTTTGTACTGTCTGCGACGACAAAGCCGGGAAAATTCTATCGTTGAAGTCTAGGCGGGAATTTTTCAATTTACTGTATACGGTCATCCCTAACCCAATTATGAAATGGGCTAGTTTCTTACAGAGATTCTGTTTTAATCATGAAGGCTTATTTTTCCGCTAGAATCTAATTTTGTTAGCTTTATCTAAAAGGTCAGGAACCGACAACCGTGAATGATGTTTAAGGCCTTTTGCAATATTTTCTCAGAACTTTACATTATGGAGACCACTGCACCTATCTGTGCTTTACTGCAGTTTTTTGTATCTGTACTTAGCACAGCATTCTTTTCAAGCCAATGGATATGCCTATTTTCCTCGTAAATATCGTCAAAACGGTAATAAGTGTTGAGAGACGAATGAATCCTACCGCAATGACCACCATCAACCCACGGAAAGAATTAGACCGCACTGGTTATCGATCCAGGGGCTCCTGGGTTTGAAGCCCTGCACGATAGGCTATTGACTCAGCTGCTTGGCTTGACCACGAATGTGATCTTTTTTTCCCTTGTCATGCTCGTATTGATTATTTTCCCGTCCTTGACACCATGTACATGTACACATGTTTTGTACAAGGATGGGATGTTTCGCCTGGTACAAATTTGATTCAGGGCTAATGAATGACTGTAGTCCAGGGACTATCTTTTGTTACGCTTATAGTTTCTTGCGTCTTTAACAATGTTACGAGAGAAAAAAAACCCGACTAATTCCATATTCTATCATTAAAGTCTACGCGGGGCTTCTCATTGCTCTCAATTCGCTCAGTCGCAACCCTTTCACAACCATATGGGTGAACCGTGCTGTGTGAAAAGGGGGTTATATGCATCTCCATGATGCATACACTAAGCAAGCTATCATAATTATTGATCAATAAAATCCATTTTGTATAATAACCGACTGAATCATGACGTACACTGGTCCTTTGACATGCAGAAAATTGACCAATGGCAAAAAGTTTCGACCCGGGTCAGTCTGCGCGGACTGCGCAGGGTGACCTGGGTCGATACTTTTTGCAAATGCAATTAAACTCCTTTGCACAGAGCACGACTCATGTAAATTTATCAATTAGACTTTCATTATTAATTACATATACAAATCCGCAGCAAGATATAGAGAAATTTCGGTCATAGGCCTAATTTAGAATAATGTAGAGGACAGTTTATGTCAAAGATCAGACAGCAGCTTATTGTGTCGTCTATGGTAAGGAAAAAGATAAAGCAATTATGAGATTGACTGGTTTGTTTGGGAGATTTTCCTGTGGAGTATGGTCTTAATTCAGGATAAAGTGGTGGACAGAGTAGATCAAAGATCTGTGCAGTCTGGTCTTGATCTACTCTGTTCACAAACGCTTATTGTGTTGTCTATAGTAAGAAAAAAGATAAAGCAATTATTAAATGGACTGGTTTCTTTGGGAGATTTTCCTGCGAAGTATAAAAGCTAATCCCCTCCAATAAATTTAATTTTGTAGGCTTTTATCAGAAAGGTCAACCACCGCTCCGACGATCATCAATCTTCATCTTTTGTTTCCCTTTTCGAAAAAATAACCCAATATCATTTCCTCTTTCAGTTTTTTTAGCCTGGCTGTTTTCAAAGAAAAAAATATCGAGATACTGTAAGTCTGAATGGTGTTTTTTCGCCGTTTTCAACATTATTTCAGTTGTATCGTTGCGGTCAGTGTACCTGATCATGTTTTTCTGGAGTTTCTGAATACATGTACTTAGCACAATATTCTTCCCATGCTTCTGGCTGCTTTCCCACATGACCATCGTCAAAATGGTTATCAGCGGTAAAAGAGAATTGAATCCTCTAGTAATAACTATAATCCTGGGAAAGAAGTTGACCGAGCTGGGGACCCGAACCAGCGACTCTCCTGGTCTCAAGCACTGTATATCACCGGCTTAGCTACCGGTAAAAGCCAGGTATTGTCATAGCGCTGGCGATGTCTGCGCCGTCGTTGTGGCGCAAAAGCTGTTCTCGACATTTTCTTATATCTTCATCATCACTGAAGATACTATCTTCAAAGTTTTATCATCGAGCCCGCTTGCAGATTTGCCCTGACCAGAACTTCTACATATACAGATGGGTTTCAAATTAATTTGGCACAATTCTTCTTCTTCATGAGTAGAGGTGCCATTTGAAACATTTGTTCAAGTAGGTCCAAGGTCAAGATCACAATTGAAGGTCAAATGATAAAAAATTCATAAACGGAGCTTCTCTGAGCCATAACTTCTATATTTATTGATGCATTTAAAGATAACTTGGAACAGTTGTTCTCCTTTACTATTAGAAGTGTCTTTTGTATCATTTGTTCAGGTAAGTCTTAGGTCAAGGTCACATCTATAGGTCAAATGATAAACTTGTCCCACATGGGGCTTGCCGGAGCTACAACGTTTAGATTTATCAATATTTTTGAAATTAATTTCACACAAGTGTTGTCCTTTACCAACAGAAGTGCAATTTGAATCATTTGTTCAGTTAGGTCCAAGGTCAAGGTCACACTGAAATATCAAATGATAAAATTGTCATAAATAGAGCATGACCGAGCCATTCTACATTTATCAATTGATTTCAAAATAATTTGGTACTGTTATTCTCCTTCATAAGTAGATATGCCATCTAGAATATTTGATAATATAGGTCCAATGCCAAGGTCACACTTTAAGGTCAAATGGTAAATTATCATAGATCTTGTCCGAGCCATAACTTCTACACGTATCGATGAATTTCACAATAAATTGCATAACTGTTCTCCTTTATGAGGAGATGTGCCATTCCAAAAATTTGTTCATATAGTTCTAAGGTCAAGTTCACACTTGGCAGTCAAATGCTAAAATTTCTGACAACCTTTCTACTTAATGAGTATTAAGTATCTCTCTGAATTATTTAGTTCAGCAGTTTTAAGGTCAAGGTCATACTTGAAGGTCACACGCAAAGCTTCTACTTGTTCCTTAATAGAAAATACTCCTATTCTCATGCAAATTTGAAAACAAAGGGATCTGAAATAAGATAGATGTGCATTGAGTGATTGGTTATTTTTTTTTCCAAATGCTGCTTATGAGGTTTTTTACTAATTGTAATACCACGTATTTCCTATTTGAGCCATGCTCTGGCAAAAGGGGGCGTATTGCATATCCCTGATCCATGGTACCACGCAATCATCACATGATTATGGATCCATAATGGCCCCTTTTTTTAACAACCGACTAAATCATGAGGTAAGGCTGGTCCTTGGATATACAAAAAATGACCAATAGCGAAATTACCTTGGTCGATACTTTTCGCAGATGTATTAAGCTCCCTTTTCACAGAGCATGGCACATTTAAAAGATGATTTAAATTTCGTCTGCAGCAGATTTCGTAGCGGAGATGACGAGTTATTGTTCTTAACATTTTTTTTCAAGCTCGTACGAGTGTGTAAAGGCCTGTTTACACATTCACGATTTTTGGCTACGGTGCCGCTACGATTCGCCACGATTTGTAAAATCGTCGTGTACCGTGGTGATTCGTAGTAGAACCGTGGTGAATCGTGGTGAATCTTGATGAATCGTGATGATTCGGGAAACTCCACGGTAGCGCTACGGAAGTTTTAAACTGTTTAAAACATTCGTGGCGAATCGTGGTGGTTATTGGGCGTGGCCTAATTCGTAGCGCAACCGTAGCGGAATCGTGCTTATTCGTACTGACACCGTAGCTATATTCGCGGCTATTCGTGAGAGATCGTAGCCAGTCGTGGAATCTTTGACACCACGAATTCTCACGATTCACCACGAATTGTGTACGGTTGTCCTACGAATCATCCACGGTTTCGTTACGGAGCTCCACGATTGGTCACGACCAAGGCCGGTAGGCAAGACTGAGCCTCGCCGGCGGGTCAGGACTAACCCTTGCCGGTGGGTCAGGTGACTTTTTTCCCTTGGCCGCAGTTGCCTTCTTTCTTGGTGGCATGTCTGACCTCGTCAACAGTTGAGGAGATAATGATTTTCTGATGTCATACTTTAAGAACTTGTCACGTGAAAACCGTTAAATCGTGGTCAGTCGTGGGAGCTCGTGTCGCTACCGCCGTGAATCGTACTAGTACCGTATCGAACTGTACAAGCACCGTGAGCATTCGTTGTGCCACCGTGGTCAATCCTCATTGACCGTAGCGTTGCCGTCATGAATCGTCATTGATTCGTAGCGATACCTTACAGACACCGTACTAATATCGTGGACATTCTTACTGGAATCGTAGTGACACTGAATATTTCTACTTTTCGCCACGATTCATCCCGATCCATCCCGATTTTTCTGACCATGAGAAATCTGGGTGAATCGTGGTGTATCGTAGAGAAAATCGTGAATGTCTAAACGGGTCTTAACGTTACCGTTCGTTACAATGTAACAGATCTACCATTAAAAAAGACCCAGACCGCTATTCCCTTATCAGAACTAACAACGCGGAACCTTCTTAATTTCATATATTCGATCAACCCAAAACCAATTATTGGACGGGCCAGTCTATGTGGTAGACTTTCTCTTCAGAATGCAGGCTTGTCTCTTTTTATCATCAGTCTGTTAATACCGGTAACCATTCCTTGCCCTTCACAAATAATCTCATCATTTTAGCTACATTTCACCTTTTGTCTGCAACCGCTTTCAATTTGGAAAAAGTTTACAATTTTGCCGTCTGGTAATGAGTTAATCTTTTGAGAGCCAAGTTTTTTTTAACCCTTATCTTGCTATATCAGTGAAATGAACCAATAAAAACCCAAATTCTGTTATATCAAAGATAATATTGGTGGAAAAATATCTCCTTATCATATAGTGTAGATCCAAGATCAGACTGCACGTTCTGTGTAGTCTGATCTTGATCTACACTGTCTCCAAATGGTCCTTGAGTCGCGCATGGTAGCCTAAGGTTTAATACAATACGCCTGTGGAGACGTATCATGTAATGCCCCCCTGCTAGTCCGTTCGTCAGTTTGTCCTTCCGTCCATCTAATGGCAATTTAGTGTTCAGTCAATTCTCTATCTTTTGAAACCGTTGTCTGATTTTGAACATGTTTCACAAATGTGTGGACCTTGATCGGATGACGTGCATAGCAGAAGTTTCAGATACCTGACTCCAAGGTCAAGGTCAAAGAAGCGGGTCAGAGGCGGTATGCTCTTGATGGCTTCTTTCTGGCATATTTTCTCCCCCCTGTCGTTGCTCTTGTTAATTTGAGCCATGCTCTGACAAAAGGTGGTTAAATGCATATCGTGGTGCATTATACCAAGCAGCTTATCATATAGTTATGGATCCATAAAACCTAATGTGTTTAACAATCGACTGAATCATGGGTTAGAATGGTCCTTTGACAGGCAGAAAACTGACCGATAGCATAAAGTTTCGAACCAAGATCAGCCTGCGCGGACTGTGCAGGCTGACCTGGGTCAATACTTTTTGCAGATGTATTAAAGCCCCTTTTCACAGAACATAGCTCATTTATTTGCAAAGTGTCTTCATGCCATGAAGAGGCATAAAGATGGTATCTTATTAAGCCTTTCGTCGCCAACTCAATAAATTCGAATTTTTCTCGAAGTCTTAATCCTCTATCAAACAGTCCCTCGTTTTAACGACCATAAAGACAAAAAGCGTTTGAAAACATTTTGGGAAAAGGAGAAAATGCTGGTATCCTGCATTTTCTCTTACTGCGACAATGTTTTCTACCGTTTCATAGACAAATCTGATCAATTGAGGTATGTGAATTTTAAATTCTGCAAATTCTTTGAAAAGCGACAAGTCTAAGATTCTGATATATGGTAAAGAATTAACGTATATTTCCTATGTTTGTAAACATGGTTGTGGTCATAGCTTAGCATTTAGTAGCACACAGTGTAAATACAAGATCAGGCTGTACGTTCTGTGGGGTCTGATCTTGATCTATGCTCTCTGCAGAAGGTATCAAAATTGACACTGGTAGAGAAAGAGCTAAGCGCTTTCTTCAACGATCCAGAAAAGGGTGGAGGAAATTAGTTTAATGTGGTCTCGGCGGGAATTCTTTGACCGCTTTAAAGTTACTTTAATCCTTTCGACACTGTAGGCAACCTAAGTTGCCCTGCGGACGGTATAAATTGAGATCAGAATACGAGTTCTATGCAGTCGGATCTTGCTGTACGCTTTCCAAAATGTTTTGTGATGTGACTGTAAAGGTTAGGTACATAATATAGCTGAGGTTGTTCGCGAACGCTAACCTAGCTCGTGAACGCTAACCGGCGAGGGTTTGGGTATCGTTTAATTCTATTTATTTTACATCGATTCATTGTCAAATAAGTTCTCATAACTTATATATTTACCACTCTCGGCGACTGCTTCCTGAAAACCTGAATCAGTACTAGCGTCACAGTGTGGGTGGTTCCAAAGATTGACATCGCTCATCAGGAGGCTCGAGCCCAGAACGATTGATGTGAGAGACCGAGGCTCTCACCTACACATCTGTCGCTTTGCCATGGGAGAAGGGTCTACCGTTTAAACTAGATCTAATTATGGCTGGAATCTACAGGACATGAATATTTGATATGTTTGATTTTTTCACTTGCTCTGTATGAGCGAAGTAATGGCGACGAGAAAATCATTATTGTTAATGAGATACATGTTAATATTGTACCGAACAATCTCCTGTGAACAAGATGGAAACAACGTTGGAAAAGGAGAAAATGCTGGTAACCAGCATTTTCTCCCTTTCCCACAATGTTTTCTATCATTTTTTAAAGACAAGTTCTACCATTTGAGCCACACTTTCCGAGCCCCAGTAGCGCAGTCGGTAGCATACAGGGCTTAAGAACGGGGGTGCCCTAGTATCAACCATAATTATGTGATGACTTGCTTGTTATAATGCATCACGGAGATGTGTTCGAACCCCCTTTGGCCAGAGCATGGCTCATTTTAGATTTTATTCTATTTTACAGGTGCCCATCAATATTTTATTAAAAGATCACACAGATAGCGGAAAATATTCTCAGCTGGTAACGGACCACGACCATAATTATCTTGTGACAAACTGTGTGGGTTTTAATATTTCATCTTGCATGATACCCAATCGATAAAATAGTGTTGTTGGCGAAATAAGAAATGTGAAAATAAAAGATACGGGTGTGTTTATGCAAAGACTTTTAAAATGATCACAGAGCTATGCTTGTGTTAAACACCAATAAATTAATGGGTCATGTCAATGAAAATGAACACTGTACATTAGTTTGTGAACAAAAGAATTGGTTTTATTTGCATTGAGATTGCTTCAGAATCTGCGAATAAACATATTTATTTGTGAATAAATCATAAACAAAACCAGCAACCAAAGTTTTACAGGACTGAGATTACCCAAGCACTCGAGATACGGATGTAAAAAGCGGATTTGATTCCATCATTCTCAAATGATAAAGAAATAAAACAATATTTTTGAAAGTAAGAGTCGGGGTTTTTTAAAAC
Source organism: Hippopus hippopus (assembly GCA_946811185.2). NCBI lineage: Eukaryota > Metazoa > Mollusca > Bivalvia > Cardiida > Cardiidae > Hippopus > Hippopus hippopus. The sequence goes on along the minus strand of OX328099.1, from coordinate 15,125,283 downwards.
AAATCGAGAGGAAACACCCGTTTGACATTTTTAAAATCACTTTGAATTGAAAAGAAAAAACAGTGATTAAACAATGCACAACGGTAAACTGAGACCGGAAATTTCGGTTGAAAGTGAGAAAATACCTTTGGATGACGAGAAAACGCCCATAGACTTGATAAATCTGCACTCAATCCCGGATCAGATCCTCGACACCCAGCTGTCTGAGGAAGAAGAGCGGATTATTCTGAATGTCGGAGGTGTGAGGCACGAGACCCATCTTAGTACGTTAAGCAACATACCGGATACTCGCCTGTCCAAACTGGCAGAGCAGCTTGTACTCTCGCCGGAAACACAAAAGGAAGCGTACTTCTTTGACAGACATCCGGCGGTTTTCAACGCCATCATCGACTTTTATAGAACTGGTAATTAAGATTACTACGCATATCTCTGTTTCCCAACGGTTAAACTCTTTCGGCGGCACATAAATAAATTGGAAATCTTTCGTTGGTGGGAAATACAAACCACTGAAACTCAATATGATTATTTTTTATAGATTTTTGATGACTTGTAAAGAAGCGGACGGTATAGATTCACGATCGGACAGCAAGTTCTGTGCAGTCTGATCTTGATCTATGCCCTCCACAAAAACCCGTTAAATACCACTACCTCACTACCTCCTTCAAATGACTATTTTCCGTCCAGTAACACACGGCTTTTGAAAATATACAGGGTGATTCATAATATCTGATACAGTTTCAATCCTTAATAATTCTTTTCTGCCGACACATACCTCGTAACAATTTATATCACAATACTCTACAATAATTACAGTTTTGTTTGATATACAATGTTAATTACTTTAAATACTTATATGTTAAATAAAACAGGTCAAATTTTTTTTCACAACATTTACACGGTATGCATTATATGACGTCCATTCTTGGCTATTGCGACGTCAAGCCTCTTTTGAAAGTTTGCTATCACTGATGAACACATTTATGGCATTATTTTTCTCATCACTCGACGAAACGCTTGTTTCAACTCTCCAACAATATTTGGTTTAGGTGAATATACATTTTCTTTCAAGTGTCCCCACAAGAAAAAGTTCAAAGGACTTAGATTAGTGGAATGAGGGGGCCAAACATTGTCAGTTCCTGAAGACGAAGTTTTTTCCGAAAGTTTCTTGAAGCCGCGACAATACTGAATGTGCTGTATGGGATGCTGTTTCACATTATTATGAAAATCTTCTACATGATGAAAAAGTTACCGTATGGGCAGCGTTAAGTTACATCGGTGTGATTGGGCCATTCTTTTTTAAACAAGTAGGAGAGGCGCAGACTGTAATCAGTAAACATTACCCAACATTTCTGAAAAACAAGTTTTTACCAGCTTTACAGAGAAAAGGAGATTAAAGAGATTGGCTTCGAACAGGATGGAGCAGCACCCCATACAGCACATTCAGTAATGTTGTGGCTTCATGAAACTTTGGGAAAACTTCATCTTCTTCAGGACTGACAATGTTTTGACCCTCTCATCCACCCGGACCCTAGTCCTTTTGATTTTTTCTCGAAGGGACACCTGAAAGAAATATATATTCCACCAAACCAAACATTGTTGGAGAGTTTGAACAAACTATTTGTCGAGATATGAGAAAAATAATGCCATAAACGTGTGCATTGGTGATAGCAAACTTTCAAAACAGGCTTGACGTCGCAATAGCCAAGAATGGACGTCATATAATGCATACCGTGTAAATGTTGTGAAAAAGTTTGACCTATTTTATTTAAATGTAAGTATTCAAAGTACTGAACATTGTATATCAAACAAAACTGTAATTATTGTAAAGTATTGTGATATAAATCATAACAAGGTATGTGTCGGCAGGAAAGAATTATTAAGGAATGAAACTGTATCAGATATTATGAAACACCCTGTACTTGGTAAAACTTGAATATGCGTTTTATAAGCCCATCTAGGATTTACTCGTATAATTAGATTTATTTATACTTTTCAAAGGTGCTCGTAAACATAGCTGTTTGCTAAAAATTGTTTCAGAAGGCAGTGAATTATACAAATGCTGCCATCCGCACTCCTTGTATAGACTACGTGTGTCTGAGCTCCCACAAAGCTGTAGAGTTTTGAACAATATGTGTATCATTTTGCTGTTTTAATGGTAAGCTTGTTGAAGGCCACTCCGTCGACCCAAGTACAGGTTAGGTCTCACGGAAGTAAAAAGAATTTATTTCCGTAACTTTGCGACAATGTTTAACTTTCTAAAATGAACTTCTGGTCATTCGATTAAGTTTTCCTGCTGTGGATAAATGCTCCAAACCTCCTAACACTGGTAATCAACCGCAGCATATTGCAAGTTGCATTTAGTGACCATGTGACATGATAGAGAGAGAGACCATTGGCTACAACTGTATTAGAGGTCTTTAGAAATAGGAGCCGTTGAAATATCCTTCTATCATCATTTTTTTTAACTGAAAAAGCGAGCTGTGACCCGGGATCGAATAAGATCCTTCTGTGACCGAGATATGACTGAAAATACTGTTGAAAGCGACATAAAAACCATTGAAACAAACGTCCTTGTAACTTTATTCCGTACTTTTCTCCTCAGGTGAGCTTCATGTACCGCTGGAAGTTTGTGGTGCAGTCGTGAAAAGAGAGTTAGACTACTGGCAGATTAATGAGAATCACATAAAGTCATGTTGTTGGCGTACATATCGTTCCCATATAGAAAACAAGAGGATTCTGGACTCGTTCAACAGGAGTATCCTAAAGGAACATGTGAAAGTGGACTTGGATAAACTAGAGGGTTGGAAACGGTTTCAAATGAAAATATGGTTGATACTAGAGCACCCACGTACATCAAGAACAGCCATGGTACGATCTTTTATTTTAACTTTTTATTGAATTAAATGCTTATACATATATTCATTTACAAAGTCACTAAATGCTCCGACAGCACTCCGTTCTTTGACCTTAGATTTTCAAATTGTCACAACCTTATTATTATATAGGCCCTACCCCTGCAGAAAAATGTTTCAGGAGTTATACTGGCATTGGGGTAAAGTATAATTTTCCAGTCTGTCTGTCTATCTGTTCATCTATCTGTCTGAGGGTATACTCATTGGTAATATTAAGGGTGTCCCCCTTCCTCAATTTTGTTCTCATTTTTTAGAGACTAGATCTACGAACAAAAGTGTATGGTATCTGCAACATGTAATTTATAGATGTCTGCACTGACTGGATGAAAAAAAATTCTTACCATAAGCTTTGGCATTTTTAGCTCACCTGAGCACGAAGTGCTCATGGTGAGCTTTTGTGATCGTGCTGTGTTCGGCGTCCTTCGTGCGTCGTCCGTCGTTCGTCGTCAACTTTTACCTTGTGTACGCTCTAGAGGCCACATTTTCAGTCCGATACTCATGAAAGTTGGTCAGAATGTTTGTCTCGATGATATCTCGGACGAGTTCGAAAATGGGTCATGTCGGGTCAAAAACTAGGTCACTGGGTCAAATCTTAGAAAAACCTTGTGTACGCTCTAGATGCCACATTTTCAGTCCGATACTCATAAAAGTTGGTCAGAATGTTTGTCTTGATGATATCTCGGACGAGTTCGAAAATGGGTCATGTCGGGTCAAAAACTAGGTCACTAGGTCAAATCTTAGAAAAACCTTGTGTACGCTCTAGAGGCCACATTTTCAGTCCGATAGTCATGAAACTTGGTCAGAATCTTTGCCTTGATGATATCTCCGACGAATTTGAAAATGGGTCATGTCGGGTCAAAAACTAGGTCACTGGGTCAAATCTTAGAAAAACCTTGTGTATGCTCTAGAGGCCATATTTTCAGTCTGATACTCATGAAAGTTGGTCAGAATGTTTGTCTCGATGATATCACAGACGAGTTCGAAAATGGGTCATGTTGGGTCAAAAACTAGGTCACTAGGTCAAATCTTAGAAAAACCTTGTGTACGCTCTAGAGGCCACATTTTCAGTCAGATACTCATGAAACTTGGTCAGAATGTTTGTCTTGATGATATCACGGATGAGTTCGAAAATTGATCATGCTGGGCCAAAACTAGGTCACTTGGTCAAATCTTAGAAAAACCTTGTGCACACTCTAGAGGCCATATTTATAGTCCAATGCTCTTGAAAGTTGGTCAGAATGTTTGTCTTTATGATATCTCGGACGAGTTCTAAAATGGGTCATGTCTGGTCAAAAAGTAGGTCACAAGGTAATATCTTAGAAAAACCTTGTGTACACTCTAGAGGCCACATTTTTGGTCCAAAACTCCTGAAATTTGATCAGAATGTTTGTCTTGATGATATCTTGGACAAGTTTGAAAATGGGTCATGTCAGGCAAAAAACTAGGTCACTGGGTCAAATCTTTAAAAACAACCTTGTGTACGCTCTAGAGGTCACAGTTTCAGTCCAAATTTCTTGAAAGTTGGTCAGAATGTTTTACTTGATGACATCTCACATGACTTCGAAAATTGGTCATGTTGGGTCAGAAACTAGGTCAGTAGTTCAAATCTTAGAAAAAACCTGTGTATGCTCTATAGGCCACATTTTCTGTCCAATACTTATGAAAGGTGGTCAGGATCTTTGTTTTGATAATATCTACAATGGGAAAATTGGCTATGGTTGGATAAAAAGTAGGTCACTGAGAGAAATTCTAGAAAAAGCTTGTGTATATGCTAGAGGCCAAATTTTCAGTCCAATAATTATGAAAGCTTAATAAATTGTTTGTCATGATATCTCAAAAGAGATTGAAAATGGGTCATGTTTGGTCAAAAGACTCAGGTGAGCGACTTTAGGGCCATCATGGCCCTCTTGTTTTTATGATGTAGTGTGGATTTCAACATCAGTCTTTTTTGTGATATTCTTTGGTGACAGTACTAGTTTTATTCTCTATAGACGACACAGAATAATCATTTTGTCTAGAAATATAAAGCCAAGTGATGTAGCAAAGTTATTAAAAATATTGTTCTGTGAGTGAAAAGTAGATATCACATGTTTCAGTGAGCAATACATAGGGCATTCGTTAACCTCGTGTTTTAAGAAATGATTAGTTAAATGTTGGCCTTTTTTTCATTTTTTGTCTTGAATTAGGACTAAGGGTAAGTCATTGCCACAGAAGAATGATTTCCAAAGACACTGCAGTAGAAATCAAATTCAGAGAAAAGGGCATATTGCCTATCACAAGCAACTTTTCCTTCAATGCTTTTAATACAGTTCAAGTATTGTTGGTTTGCTTTGAATGTTTTGCAGATATGTAACTTGGAGGTTCTGAGTACAGTTTTTGCAATTTATCCTTTAATCCTTTACCACACAATCCTGAAACCGAGTTTCAACAACCCTGAGAAAGAGGGCATTTGAAAACAATGTGGAAAAAGGAGAAAATGCTGGTAACCAGCATTTTCTCCTTTTCCCACACTGTTTTCTACCCTATCACATATAAATTCCATCATTTAGGTCACATTTGATTTGTCGTCTGCAAATGCTTTCAGTTTGGACAAGTCTTTAAATTTGTCATTTGGTAAAGAGGTAAAGAAATAGGTTAACATTAGGGTTCATGAAAAAAAATGACTGGTTTGAAAGTGAGTCACCACAGCCTAGCTTCCTTGCCTCTAAAATGATCTCCTGTCTGACTAGAATATTGGGCACACACACTGTTCAGTTTTAGCCAGACTTTAAAGGATGCTATGGGTAGCATTGAATTGATAATTAATTGCTTAACCACACACTCAGGAACTGTTTAAATGACCCTGACCAGAGGAAAAAATGGTTGGAAAAGAAGGAAATACTGGTAATCAGTATTAGGGACCAGTATTTTTACCTTTTCCGAAACGTTGTTAATACTTTCTAAGACAAATTCAATCAAAATATTTTTGGCCATTTTTAATTTGTTGTCTGCAAATGTTTTCAATTTTAACATGTCTGAAGTTTTGATCTCTGGTAAAAAGTTACTTAAAGTAGCAATAGCTGCCAAAAGTAAACAATGCAGGTGTTAAAATACATTTAAATTTAATGCATACCATTTTAAAGTATGGAAATGATTGTGAAGATGACAGTCTGTATTGTATGGTCGGTCCACATGTTAGTTGCTGGCAGAGAAATTGATTTCAAAACTACGCTAAAAATTGCCAGGTCATTCTATCGTTTGTTTACTTTTTCCCTGATTTTGAAATTCAATTTTCTGCCAGCAACTTACACTTGGACTGACCACACAATAACAGATTGTCATCTCCCCATTGTGTTTCGTACTTTCAAATGGTATGATTTAAACTTAAATGCATTTTAACATCTGCTTTGTTTTTTTTTGCAGCTATTGGGCCTGTATAGCATTATTTCAAAGCTACAAGATTACATTCTCCTAACCTATTAACCCATTATCACACAATCCCGAGTTTTAATGACCCTGTAGGAGAAGGCTATTGAAAACATTGTGGGAAAAGGAGAAAATGCTGGTAACCAGCATTTTCTCCTTTCCCCACAATGTTTTCTTTCCCATCCAAAACAAAAATCATCATTTCAGTTACATTTAATTTGTCGTCTGCAAATCCTTTCAATTTGGACCAGTCTAAATTTTTGTCGTTTGGTAAAGAGTTAATAACATAGAGGTGCTTGCTGTAAAATTTTCAAACAGGACTACTTTTTGACTACGAGGGTTGTTCGGTATGTAATGTGTATTGTATGATATCTCAAAAGCATTCGACTCAAATAGTGAAATGAACATTACATCCCTTCAAAGTATTCTCCGCGGTTTGAAATACATAATTTCAATCTCTGAATCCATTTCTGAAGACCTCTGAGGCACTGACTGATGGCTGAGCCAAGGGCTTGTCGGGACTTGTAACGATGACCAGATAAGAACTGTTTAAGTTTTGGAAAAAGTCGCATGGGGCTAGATCTGGATAGTATGGTGGGTGTGGCAAGACGGTAACCTTCTCCGACTTCAAAAATTGCTTCACAAGCTCAGATGTATGTGATGGAGCATTATCATGAAGTAGACAAACATGCCTAAATCCTGACACAGGGCATCGTTTAAGATAATATTTCTTGACCTTTTTTAGTATAACATCTCGGTAATACCGACCTGTAACACTTTTGCCCTTCGGCATCAGAATTTGTACGGCTATACCATCACATGAGAAGAATATGCAATAAAGAACCTTCTTTGTGCTTATGCTTCTTTTGGCAACTACAGGCCTTCTACCGTATTTAGTTAGCCATATTTTGTTTCCAATTTTTCTTACTGGTTCGAAATAGTGAACCCATGTTTCGTCACCAGTAACAATGTTTGCAAATTGTCTTTGATTGAATTTGGGAAACATTTTGAGCAATTGCTTAGCGGTTTGTACTCATACCCGTTTTTGGTCATCTGTCAATATATGTGGTATCCATCGGGCAGAAATCTTTCGTACTTTCAAAATACGCTTCAAAATGAAATGCACCCGCAATAGCGATATGCCAACAGCGTTGGCAATATCACGAATCATGTATCTGCCATCACTTTCAATTATTTCCCTGACTTTTGAGACATTTGCCTTGCCTGTTAAAGTCACAGGTCAGCCAGATTTTGCTGCATCTTTGACTGACTCTGTGTCAGTCAGAAATTTCTTTCTCCAACTACGAACTGTCTCATAAGATACCTTATCAGACCCATAAACTTCCCCCAATTCAGTAAAAATCTGCATTACCGAATGACCGAGTTTTGTGCGAACTTTTATATAAGCTCTAATTTCTTCAATATTCTTAATTCGTTTCCCAACCATTTTTACAACAGTGGTCAACGACTAGCTCTATTGAAATGACTATAAGTTTAAAACTATGTGGAGCTGAAGGCTCGTGTTTATATCGTTGGAAAGGTATTGAATAGAGCTATTCAAGCGCATCATCATCCATGAAATCATGGAAAGCGTTATCGCACTGTGGTACAATACACATTACATATCGAACAGCCCTCGTACTTTCAAACAACCAGGGAGGAGTTTGTAGTTCTGCAACACCTTCTGTAATCTGCGAGCCTACAGGCTAACCTAGGCATGTCAGAATCTGTCCTCTGCAAATGCTTTCAATATCTGGGGTTAGTCCAAAATTTTGTTGTCTGAACAAGAGCTAGAAATTTCTGTATAGATACTGTCCTCTTGAGAATAGTAGTCTGACAGAAATCCTGAAACTAAAATAAGCTTGCAGGGAAATCTGCCTTCTGCACAATTAATGCTTTCAATATGGATAAGTCTAAAATTTTGTCATCATGAGTTATTTATAATAATACAGATCTACAAATTTAGAACTACAAATTTACCCCTGGTGTATCATAATCTGACTGAAAATATAAGCTAACATAAGCATGCTGATATTTGCCGTGTGCAAAATTAATGCTTTTAACATGGAGAAGTCAGAAACTTTCTTCCGTGGTAAAGAGTTCAAGTTTTCAGGATTAGCTCAGGGCTCAGGATGATCTGACAGGGACTACTGGCTAAAATAAGCTTGCAGAAATGTTGCAGAAATTTGTCTGCAAGTGCTTTCAATTTGGACAAGTCTAAAACTGTCAACTCTGCTAGTGAAGAGTCAAAATTGTCAGGATAGGTATATTTCTCTGGAGTATTGTAATCGACAGAAACTATAGGCTCAAATAAGCACACAGAAATCTGTTTTCTGCCAATGTTTTGAATTTGGACAAGTCTAAAATTTTGTCATCTGACTGGTACAGACTTAACTCTTTACAAGACGATAAAATTTTAAACCGGTCCAAACTGAAAGTATTTGCAGACAACTAATTATACATTGCACAAATGATGAAATTTGTCTTTGAATGGGTAGAAAACTTGTGGGAAAAGGAGAAAATGCTGGTTACCAGCATTTTCTCCTTTTCCCTCAGGGTTCTCAAAAGTTCTTGTCCTTGGGGTCTCTAAAACTTGGTATTGTGTGATAAAGGGTTAACCTTTGCCACACAATCCTGACTTTTATTGATCTTGGGAAAGAAGCCTTTTGTAAACATTAAGGGAAAAGGAGAAAATGCTGGTTGCCAGCATTTTCTCCTTTTCCCACAATTGTTTCTACCCTATCAAGGAAACATCTCACCATTTGAGACACATTGAAATTGTCGTCGGCAATTGCTTTCAATTTGGACAAGGCTTAAATTTTGTCGTCTGGTAAAGGGTTAAAATTGTCAGGATAGATAATGTCCTCTTGGGTATTGTAATCTGACAGAAACTACAAGCTAAAATAAGCACACAGGAATCTGCTGAGTCGACTAATATCATGATATATTTCCCAGGAGAAATCTAGTTTGTCCAGTGAATTGAAAACGCTATGTTCGAGCAATTTATTACAGTAATCCTGCACTAAACCCCTTAGGCTTCTAAGCACGACTGACTGACCTTTTGCGGACAGTGTAGATCAAGGTCAGACTGCACAAAATGTGAAGTCTGATCTTAGATCTACACTGTCCTATAAGGGCTTTGTTTCTCAAAAAAAATAACTTTGAAATAGCAAAATTTGGGTTATTACAATCGGCTTAAAAGTTTCATTTTAGTTATTTTGCAGGATAAGGGTTAATGGTATTTTGTTTTTATGACCCTGGGGAGGTTTTTGGATGGATTTACAATTAGTTTACCAATTTATGTTTTTGTTTTCTTTGTTTTCTTTTTAAATGGATAAAGAAAAAAAAATTCTTTTTGTTTTAAATTTTGTGAAAATTAATATTTATAGATCTATAGGTCTTATTCTAATTGGATTTTGTCCAATTGAATTTTGTTCTGTCTGCTCCTGCAAGGTAGATTTTACAAGAATGCATAAATTCAAAGAATCTGTTGCAGTGAGAAAAGGAGAAAATGCTGGTGACCTGCATTTTCTCCTTTTCTTGCAATGCTTTTAAAGATAAATCCCATTATTTGATCTACATTTATAATGAAAGTTGTCAGGAAATACTTTGAATTGCATTTCTGAAAGGCATTTATATAAGTAATTTTGAGGTATAAACATGATGCTCATGATGGTTTGAAATACAGATCTTTGGTCAGTTCTTGGCACAACTTTTATATCCTTTTAGGTAAATTCAGCTATTAATTAACTTTTAGAGTGTCAAATAAACCAAAGGGACATTTTCAGTCTAGATTATGAGACAAGTGCAGTGTCAAGTTGCTTTCATCTGTAGTGTTTCAGCAAAGTGGACAATGTAGATCAAAGATCAGACTGCACGAAACGTGCAGTCTGATCTTGATCTATATTGGCCACAAAGGCAACTATAGTTGTTAAAGGGGCTTTATGGGTTGAACAGATACTGAGGGATTGATATTGGTCTCCCTGCCAGATAAAAATCTGATCTCCGGAAATTAATTACTGACACTTGAGTGTTATTGCCTATGTACTGGCCATTTTGTAACCAGATCCAAATTAAAAATACATCACAGTAATTGGTATTTCCTTTGTCAGAGTGACGTATTGTTGATTTAGGTATTTTGGTCTGAGGATATGATTTTAAGCTCAACTGAGCACAACTTTTGCCAGTCTGTTTTAGTGGCATGTGCTGGCTTTTTACCTACCTTTTTACATCATTGGTAAATAGTACTGATTGATTTGTAAAAAAATCTGAGTTAATTGCCTTCTTTAAACACCTTTTTAACAATATTTCAGTTATACCATAGCAGCCAGTGGAGTTTCTGTGCTTCATAAAATATTCATTCTAAGGCACTAGCTGCTTTCCCTAGTAAACATCATGAAAACAACTTTTAGCCATAAAATTGAAATGAATCCTTACTATGACTTTCATTAATATTTTAAAAACCTTTACCATACAATCACAAGTTTTACAACCTTGAGAAAGAAGGACTTTAAAAAACATTGTTGGAAATGTAGAAATTACTGGTAACCTCCTTTTCTCACAATGTTTTCAACTTATTTAACCCTTTACCAAACGACAGAATTTTAGACCTGTCCAAATTGAAAGCATTTGCAGATGACATTTTAAATATGATTTTGAAAATGAAATTTCTGTTTGGAATTGTAGAAAACATTGTTGGAAAAGGAGAAAATGCTGGTTACCAGCATTTTCTCCTTTTCCCACAAAGTTTTCAAAAGCCTTCTGCTTCAGGGTCTTTAAAAGTCGGGATTGTGTGGTAAAGAGTTAAGAACAAATGCTATCAAATGAAAAATGTTTGAATCATCATCTGTGAAGTTCTTTTAATTTGGATGAGTCTAACATTATGCCGTGTGGTAAAGGGTTAGGCATGAACTGTGAGTCTTCTTTTAAGTTTCTTCGAGTTTTGACAATGATTTAAAATATGTAAAACATTTTTTTCTTATTAACTTTAGTCTTCATATTTGGTTGAGCGATGTATTGAGTGAGAACCATTGCAGTGCTCTTGTTATTTGTCATTTCTGAGCCTTTCAGATTGATGACAAAGTATAGAATCGATCCTTGCTAATTAATGGTATTGAACCTTTAGTTTGGCGCATGCCATTTAACCCTTTACCACATAGTTCTGAGTTTCAACAACCCTAAGAAAATATGCTTTTGAAAACATTATGAGAAAAGGAGAAAATGCTGGTAACCAGCATTTTCTCCTTTTTCCATAATATTTTCTACCCATCCAAGGACAAATTTTAATTTTTCAGTCACATTTATTTTATTGTCTGGAAATGCTTTCAATTTGGGCAAGTCTTATACTAGGATTTTGTCGTGTGGTAAAGATTTAACCCTTTACCACACAATGACGCCTTTTAACGCCCCTGAAGAAGAGGCCTTTTGAAAACATTGTGGGAAAAGGAGAAAATGCTGGTAACCAGCATTTTCTCCTTTTCCCACAAAGTTTTCTACCCTATCAAAGAAAAGTTGCGTCATTTGAGCCACTATGAAATTGTCGTCTGCAAATGCTTTCAATTTGGATAGGTCTTAAATTTTGCCGTGTGGTAAAGGGTTAATAGATAAGAAAGACTGCTGCACATGATGCTTTCAAAAACTTTCTGGAAATGACCCTTTGAAAACGTGGGAAATCTTCACAGACAAATCCCCATTACTTTTGCCACATTTGTGATGTGACAAGCAAATGCTTTCATTTTGGACCAATCTAAAGTTTTATTGTGTGGAAAAGAGTTTACAGCAGCTTCTCAAACCAGTAATTTACAAAACATTCTTTCCAAACCATTTGCTGCTTTCCCACGCACAGATGATCTAAATAACTTTCAGCAGTGAAATCAAAATGAACTCTGCTGTTACGTTACCAAGAACTTCTCGTTCCAGTAATTTGCAAAACATTCTTTCTAGAGCACTAGCTGCTTTCCCACACGCAGATCATCTAAATCACTTTCAGCGGTGAGATCAAAATGAACTCTGTCATAGCTACCATCATTTTTGCTCAGACAGAATTAGGCAGAGCTTGCACTAAAACCACTGGCCCCTTCATCTTAAGTCTTTAGCAAACGACAAAATTTTAGACTTGTCCTATATTCAAAGCATTTGCAGACGACAAATCAAAGGTGGCTCAAATGATAAAACATGTCTTTGATTGAGCAGAAAACATTGTGGGACAAGAAGAAAATGCTGGTTACCAGCATTTTCTTCTTTTTCCCACAATGTTTCAAAAGCTTTCTTTCTCAGGGGTGTTAAAACTTGGGATTGTGAGGTAAAGAGTTTAGCCTTATATGCTACCAAGTGGACTACTGAGCTCAGCTAATTCAAGATAGTTTTCTGCAAGTATTTCATATATAGTTAACACGCATCTTGTCTGAAGATAGTTGTTACAGTTAATGGTATTCATTACATACAAATTTCAAGACAATCCATTACATGATTCATCATAAATATTCTCATTATTCACATGCTTCTGTTTTCTTTGCCTCCTTGCCTCCAGAAACAAATTTGCAGCAGACAGCATTGAAAATACCCAGAACTCTTTGCCAAATGCTAAATTTTTAAACTTTATCAAAAGCTGAGTATTTTAGACAACAGCTTAAACTTTATCAAAAGCAGAGCTTTTTTAGACAACAACTTAAGGAGAGAAAACTTATCAATTCAGTCACAGTGACCCAATTGATAAGTTTTCTCTCCTTTTCTTACAAAGTTTTCAGATGCTTTCCACCTTGGGGATTGTTTGGTAAAGGGGTTACAAAAAAAAAAACCTGATGATCAACAGGAATCAACCCTGTTGATAATCCGTTCATGAACTGATAGGCTGTTGACTTACATTCATGAAATATTCATGAAGTTTCATAAAGTGTTAAATCAATGCTTATCAGCATTTTCATGAAAATGGTTCACCAGAAGTTCATGAACCAAAGTTGATGCATCTTTCATGAACTCTCAATTTATAATTCATCATAAAAATTCCTTGAGCCCAGTGTCATTAATTATACATATCTGTGAAAACCTGGCAGCAAGAAAGACACTGTTCTTTATTCTTTTATACTTTTTCCAACAGTGGTGTTCTATAAGACAAAGCATTAGTTATCAGCAAGGTTAACTTTCTTTACAACATGACAATATTTTAGACAAGTCCAAATTGAAAGCATTTGCAGACAATAAATGAAATGTGGATATGAACTTTGTCTCTAAAAGGGTAAAAAATATTGTGGAATGTAATAAGGAGAAAATGCTGGTTAGCAGCATTTCATTGTCAGAAGCCTTATACCTCAAGGTCGTTATCCCTTATCCTGCTAAATAAATGAAATGAAAATATAAAACCAACAGTAAAAACCCAAATTTTGCTATTTCAAAGGTAATTTTTTGTAGAAAAAGATGTCCTTATTGGACAGTGTAGATTAAAGATCAGACTGCACGTTCTGTGCAGTCTGATCTTGATCTACACTGTACGCTAAAGGTCAGTGAGTCGCGCTTGGCAACCTAAGGATTAAAACTCAGGATTGTATGGTAGAGGATTAAAGGGGTTAAGACTCTCAATAGAAATGTCACGTTCAGGTGCATGAGGTTAAAATGATTCAGCCATGCTCTCTTAAAAAGGGGGCTTAATGCATTTGCAAAAAGTATTGACCCAAGTCAGCTTGCCCTGTTTGCACAGGCTAACCTGGGCCAAAACTGCTTGCTTTTGGTAAATTTTCTGCATGTCCAAGGACCATTCTACCGCATGATTCAGTCATTAGAGAAAATGGATATAATGGATCCATTACTAAGTGATGACTTGCATGGTATAATGCATCATGGAGATGCATTAAGCCCCCTTTTGCCAGAGCATGGCTCAATTATATTTGCAAACCCTTTAATATACAAGTCCCTTTGACAAACGCTTTTGAAAAAATTGTGGGAGAAGGAGAAAATGCTGATAATCAGGAGTTACTCCTCTTCCCACAATGTTTTCTCCAGTTTCAAACACAAATTTCAGTATTTTAGCAAAATTTAAGGTGTCGTCTGCAACCGTTTTCAATTTGGAGCAGTCTAAAATTATTGTTGTCAGGTAAAGAGTCAATAATATCAAGTTGTTTCCAGACAATTCTTACGAACGAAGTCCGTAACAAAGAAACATATGAACAAGTGCATGGCTGAAATACAAACCGCATCTGTCGGGAATCGAACCCACGGCGGACAAGATCCTCGTTTTTCGAGGTTTAAAAGACCAACACCATAACCACTGAGCCAAAGAGGTAACTCCCTAACGCAGTTGTTAGGTATTGTATTTAAATCGGGACGAAGCCATGCATGAAGGAGTGGTGTCCCGTAACACAATCCACATCATGTCTATACAATCTGAAATCAAACATTTCAATCTAGATTAAGGCATCCTGAAAGTGGTTTTGCTAATTATGAGGGATTTTGCCGTTTGCCTCTTTACAAGATAATAAAACTTTGGACCCTTCCATACTGTAAGTGTTTGCAGACAACTATTTAAATTTGGCTGAAACAACAATATTAATTTTGTTTTTAAAAGCTTTGGAAAGATGGTGGGAAAAGAAGAACATGCTGATTACTACCGTGTTTTCAAAAACCATCCTTCCTCTCTGGCATCGTTCAAATACAAAATTGTTTAGCAAAGAGTTAAAGGAAGAAAACATCAAATTGGATTTTTCAGTTTAGATTTTAAAGGGAGTTATTGAGATATTTATAGTATTTTTAAGGCTATTCAGTTTTCCATAATTTCTCCAAACTTAAAACTGATATATCACTGAATTTAGTAAGTCCGATGGGTGGCAAATTAAAGTAAGAATTTTTTTTTTCCAATGGTATTCCCTTAATTGGAACAGAACAGAACAGAAACTTTATTCATAATTCCGACTTGAACATACAAGGTTCATAGTTTGATGGGCTATGTAGCCTCTGTGGCTATTTTTAGATCACGCCACATCAAGCAGCGATTTGGACGAGAATGTTTTGTTTTACGCTCCTATATTTTAAAAGAAATTTTGATTAACCCCTTTACCACACAATGCCGACTTTTAACAACCCTGGGAAAGAAGCCTTTTGAAAACAATGTGGAAAAAGGAGAAAATGCTGGTAACCAGCATTTTCTCCTTTTCCCACAAAGTTTTCTACTCTATCAATGTAAAATTGCACCATTTGAGCCACATTGAAATTGTCGTCTGCAAGTGCTTTGAATTTGGACACAGGTAAAATTTTGTCATGTGGTAAAGGGTTAACCGGATTCAAAGCTGAATAGGCCTCTTTTACTCTTTACCAAAGGACAAAATATTAGACTTGACCAAAATCAAAACATTTGCAGACGATAATTTAAATGTGGCTAAAATAGTGAAATTTGTCTTTGATAGGGTAGAAAACATTGTGGGAAAAAGAGAAAAATGCTGGTTACCAGCATTTTCTCCTTTTTCCACAATGTTTTCAAAAGGCTTCTTCCTCAGGGTAGTTAAAATCGGGATTGTGTGGTATTTAGGGTTAAAATAGTTCTCTGCAAGTGATATTGCCCATGAGGAAAATTTCTGAATATCTAACCTCTTGTTTAAAGGACAAAAACGCAGGATCAGACAATATTAGTTAAGACTGAAGTTGTCTTGGTGTGATACTGCCAATCACAAAAATTTCTCAGTCAACATTTTAAAAAGCAAAATTGTGTCAAAAATGTTAAGAAAAAACTCATTGCCTACTGAAACAAATTCACATTTGCTGACTCTGTCAGCATCTTTACTCGTTTTCATCCAGTTTTGTAACTAATTTCATGTTTATTTTATGAATCTATTATCATTCTTGTATCTTCGTGCCAAATGATGTTCTTGATGGTTGCAAGGTTGCACAGATTACGACGGATAGAAAATGCATTTCACTCATCTGAGGCTATCACAGACACCATGGTGTTTGTTTCTGGTTTTAAATCGAGGATGTTTACTCCCTGGCTGTAAAGATCTTTCTTTAATATACATGTATCTCAGTAAAAGAAAAACAAACAAGATCAAGCTTTTTTTAACTAGTACAGACAATGTGATGACAGGAATGATTGCTCATTTTAGGCAACTTCTTGTTTTAATTGCCACAATGTTTTTTAGAAGTGATCTACAGCAAAACTCTAAATGTCATATGCAAGTAGTAACGATGAAAAAGTTCAGTAATTAATTAGTATCTGATAAAGTTATGTAGATTTCCTTTGTGAGTTTTTTTTTTTTACTCATTGAAATTACCTATTTTCATTTAGATCTACATAACTAATATTTTCCCCACCGATCTCTGTACATATACTGCACCAAAAGACAAAATTTTAGGCTCATTGGAAGTGAAAGCATTTGCAGATGACAAATAAGGTATTTATAAAATTATGAGATTTCTCTTTGAAAACCTGGAAAAAAATTGTGGGAAAAGCAGAATGCTGGTTACCAGCATTCTCTTCTTCTCCCACAATGTTTTCAAAAGTCTTTTCCTCCAAGGTAGTAGCCAAGCCCCAGAAGCACAGTTTGTTGCATAAGGGACATGAGAACAAGGAGTTGCTGGTTTGAAGCCCCAACTTGGCCACTTTCTTTCTGAGGATTGATGATGGTCATTGCAACAGCATATTTTTCTTTCTCACTACAGTAATTGATCTTTGTTTTGACGATGGTTTTGTGGGAAAGCAGCCAGTGGCTTTTGAGAAATATTGCACAAAGGACTGGTAGCAGAATTTCCAGGAATGCATGGATAGATGCACTGGCCGCTGCAATATAACCAAAACAATGTTAAAAACAGTGTTTAATGCCATACAATCAATTCTTCAGGGTGATTATAACTCAAGATTGATTGGTAAGGTTTAGAATGCCTATCACTCTACAGGTTGCTTGGTCAATGAAGATGGCCACGAAGGCAGGTTTTACAGTATTGCAATTTTCCACAATGTGTGGCCAAAAAGCAAACAGTATAAACAGGCTCACATTCTGTGCAGTTTGATCTTGGTGTAAATCTGTTTGAATTAGGGACTTTATCTGGGAAAAGCCCTTTAACCCTGTACCGCACTATGTTGAGTTTTAACGCCCCTGGGAAAAAAAGCTTTTGAAAACATTGTGGGAAAAGGAGAAAATGCTGGTAACCAGCATTTTCTCCTTTTCCCACAATGTTTTCTACCCTGTCAAAGAAACATTGCAGCTAGCTTTTAACCCATTCATTGTTAGTTAATCAAACTATAACAATCATTCTTGTATCCCTCATGCCAAATGTTGCTCCTGACGGCTGCACCATTTGAGCCACATTGATATTGTTGTCTGCAAATGCTTTCAGTTTGGACAAGTCTAAACTTTTGTCGTCTGGTAAAGGGTTAAAGGTTTAGAATCACAAGTGAATCAGTACTGCCAACCACACATCCTAAAACTGAACGGAAGACAGAATCCTTATCTCGAGTTTCCAGGGTAACTATAAAGATTATGGTTTAGAATGCAAATAAAAGAATCTGCATTTTATACATAATTAATAGTTTTAGGTACAGAAGTCTGCCACTGATGTTTGCAAACCTTGTTTTAGCCCCCTCTTTGATCACGGGTAGGAAACTTCACATTCGGAGCCAATGGCTCTGACGAGAAAAAGTTGTGTTGGTCTTCCGTTTCTGAAAATGTTGGCTAAAAAACAACCAAAAAACAGGTAAGCTTGTCATTGTTTATAATCATGTGTTCTTATGTCTTTGAAATTCCAAAAAAGGAGAACGTCATGCAATGCTCTGGTCTTTCAACGTGTTTTCTACACCATGGAAAGTTGTAACAAGTGTACGATGTTGTCTGAATCATTTGTGGCGTTGGTTGACCGCAGTGTTGATTGATTTTCCACATAGCTTCAAGACAGTCCAGACAAATAGTTAGAAAACATTAGCACCCATAATGAGACAAGTATTGAGAGTTATGAGAAAAAGCTATAATGGATGGGAAAACTAATAAAGAACTATTATTCCTGGAATTTGTATGTGATAGTATTTATGAGTAAATTTTAGTGAGGTTTAAGTGGGGGCTACTCAGATTTTTATAATTTCATCAAACCTCAAAAATGAAAAATTACTGAATTAAGTAAAGTGATAACTGGCAAACCATTAATAAAGAAGAAAGATAATGCAAAAGAAGAGTTCTTGTATCGTTTTTCAGTGGTATTTCTTTAACCCTTTACCAAACAATCCCAGGTTTTTACGACCCAGAGGAAGAAGCCTTCTTAAAAAATTGTGGGAAAAGGAGAAAATGCTGGTAACCAGCATTTTCTCCTTTTCCCACAATGTTTTCTGCTCTTCTAAAGTCAAGTTTCAATTTTTGAGTAACATTTATTTTGTCGTCTGCAAATGCTTACAATTTGGACAAGTCTAAAATTTTGTCGTTTGGTAAAGAGTTAAGGGGCTATGTAGGCTCTTAAGGTATTAAACACTTCATGCCAGTACACATATTTCACAAACATTTTTGGGAATGTTACATGATCAATAACATGTGTAGATTAGTAGAATGATGTTATATTTGATCTCATAAAATCACAGTTTGCAGTAAAGCATTCTAAAAAAGCCCCTTAAAATAATCCTATTTAGGATGTAAAAAAATTTCTTCAGTGCCTGCTATGATGAGATGCTACAATTCTTTACCAAATGACAAAATCTTAGACTTGTCCAAGTTGCAAACACTTGCAGATGTCAGTTTTAATTTTGTTTAAATGATTGAACTTCAGAAGAGTAGAAAAAATTATGGGCAAAGAAGAAAATGCTGGTTACCATGAAATGATTGATGTACCCTGAGGCTGCTAAGCATGACTCCTTGTGCTTTTGTGGACAATTTAGATTAAGATCATACCGCACAGAACATGCAGTCTAACCTTGTGGCTACACTGTCCAATAAGTTATATCCTTTTCCAGTGTCAAGTAGTTTGAAATGGCATGTATTTTAGTTTTTACTTATTAGCTGGAAATGTTCTTAGTTTTTTTTGTACCAGTTTAAGGGTTGACTTTGGCACTGATTTCCTTCGTTCTTTGTACTATGTGGTTATGACATCAAAATAGCCTTTTGTGTATCTGGCACCTTGGTAATGACATAATGCTGACATGTTAATGGATTTGACATTAATAAAATAATAAAATACAACTTTAACAGAAAAAGTCAATTTTGTTACTTTTCTGCCAAGCTCTAAATACACCCCTATCTTGCAATACTGTTACATCTTTTTCATTTCAATTATTGGCAAACACAAAAATCATTATTAAAAAATTGTCCATACTTGTTTTCAGCCAGTTTTCAACTCATTTCATCTTGAGTTCATTAAACTATGATAATTATTCTTATATCTTCATGCCAAATGTTGCCCCTGACAGCTGCAAGATTGCACAGATTACGACGGTCCGATAGAAGACTTCCGTTCATTTCGAGTCTTGTCAAAATTTAATACCCCTGACGCTTCTAGTGCAACATGGAATAAAAATATTGATTGTGCGCTGAATGCTAATGCACTTCTCTCTTGACAATTTTAGAACTAGAGATCTAGAGCAGCATATAAACCCTGTGTTATGCTGTACATGTTGTTACTTAGACCTCAAACAAAACTATTTTGTAACTAAATAGTTCAGAGGCTCAATAGTGGCCAAAAGTAAACAATGGGGGCGATAAAATGCAATTAAATTTAATCATACCATTTAACAGTGTGGAAACTATTGTGAAGATGACATTCTGTTGTTGTAAGGTCGATTAGTGCAAGTGTTAGTCACTGGCAGGAAAATGAATTTTAGAACTAGGTCAAAACTTGCAAGGTTGCTGTATCTTTCGTTTACTCCTTGCATTGTTTTAAAATTCATTTTTCTGCCAGGAACAAACACCTAGACCAACCATACAATAACAGATTGTCAACTTCACGATAGTTTTCATACTTTTAAATGGTATGATTTAAATTTAGATGTATTTTAATCCCCCATTGTTTACTTTTGGCACTTATTGTGACTTTAACTCATTGCGTACCTTCCGAAACAAATGTTAAGCAGACAACTTTCAAATAGGGTGGATCATTTTATACATGTATATGAGTTTAACTTTTTACCAAAAGACAAAACATTAGACTGATCCAAATTGAAAGCACTATAAAAGTCTTGCAGATGACAAATTAAACTCGGCTAAAATGATGATTTGCTAGTGGAAGGGTGGATTAAATTGCTGGAATGTTTTCTACTATTCCAAAAGCAAACACAATTTTTGAATCAAATTTAATTTATTGTCTGCAAAAATTAATGCTTTAAGTACAGGCATGTCTAAAATTTTTTTGTTTGGTAAAGAGTTAAAGATAGTGCACTGTTCTTTTTTTCAATACAGATGCCATAGTTGCCAAATTACAATAATGGTTATCAACAAGTCAACCCTTTACCAAACAACAAAATGTTAGACTTGTGTGAATTGAAAGCATTTGCAGACAACAAATTTTGTTGATGGGAATCTAAATGTTGGGTCATATGATCAAAATAGTCCAGATGTGCGAAAGAATTTCTAGTACATGTATCACCTCAATTTTGCCGTCCATGTCAAACATCGGTGAATCACAGTGAACCAATCTGTAGCTTAACTGTTAGATGCCATATTTCAACCAATGAAATTGCTTGTATGCCTTTGCCCACCAAAGCCTATAGTCATTTAAAAAAAAAAAACAACTTGGTTTTTTCATCAAGCCACATAAAGTTCTTTAGACTTGTCTAAATTGAAAGCATTTGCAGACAACAATTAAAAGATGACTCAATTTAAGGGGCTTGACTAACAAAGGGGAAGAAAACATTGTGAGAAATGAAGAAAATGCTTGTCACCAGAATTTTCTTCTTTTCCCACACACTTTTCAAAAGCCTCTCTTTTCAGGGTCATTGAAACTTGGGATTATTTGGTAAAGGGTTAAGTGATCTCCAAAGTTGATATTTTTTGTACCATTGAAGTTAACAATATTATACTGGGATTTTTTTTTTTTAATTGCAAATGAGGTTTCATCCCCCACCAAAGGTGTAGGGATATAGTTTTTGCATTGTCCATCTTTTGTCCTTCCATCTGTCTTTCCATCTGTCTGTCTGTCTGTCCATCCAGACAGATATCTTAATAATTCCTTGACGAAAATTGATGAAACTTCATACTTGTGTTCATAATGATAGTGTGCCGATACTTTTTGTTTTATTTAATGCCGTCTCATAGAAAAAGGGGGCTTGATGTATATTTCCATTATGGCCCGATATCTCTTTTAAAGGTGGCCCTTCAGATTTTGGGACAAAAATTTTACAAAAATACAAAAAAAAAATCATCCTTATACTCCCAAAGCCTTTTAATTTTCATTCATAAAACCCCAGTAGTTGAAAACCATCGGACAACAAGAGAAATTAGAGATTTACTACAGCCCAGGTCGACACTGACGGGAAACACGGTCTATTTTTACATGAGCAACTCGCTCATTTATATACCGGAAATACACAGACGAATCTTCAAACATAGCGTCCGAAGAAGACATTATGGAAAATAATTACATGTTTGTTATGTTATGGAATTTAAGCGTCATTAGTCATGTGCCAGTCACTTGACATTCCCACAATGCTTTTTTTATTTTGGCGCGAAATCTAAAAATACCTTAAGAGGCTATGTAGCCTTTTAAGGGAACACCATCAAAAAAAATTTTTTTTGTAATTTTATGATTCTTAATTATTGATGATGTGTATTGTTTTTTCATTTAAATTTCAGTGATATATATATTTTTTAATTTGGTGAGATGTGAAAAATCTAAATACCCACCTTTAAACTACTGGACAAAATTTTATAAAATATTTATATTGTTTATCATAAGCCATTATTTGTTCTTTTTTTTTAGAAATGTCATGTCATGGAAAAAAGGGCTTAACGTATAATTTCATTATGGACCAATAACAAAAAGGTCATTGTGTACATGCAAAACAGAATACCTCTAATATGTTTCTATCAAAAAAGGTCTTTTTGGGTGGGTGATATCATTTCAACGCAATAACTTGTTATCTTTAAGAGCATCTTTGTGTCTGAACAGTAATATTTTGCTATGGTAATATAATATTGCTATGGTGATATAATATTTTGCTTATAGATTCCCATCTCAGGGATTCATTTCACTATGTCTGGAGACAATTTTATATTCATTATTTCAGATTTTAATCATTTGGGATTGTCTCACCAGAGTAATCAGTAAAATCAGTCTGAGTGATGCTTGCCAAATTAAAATGTTTCCTTGATTTATTGTAGCCTATTCCATAAACTCTTAATCAGACGACAAAAGTTTGGATTTGTCCAATTTGAAAGCATTTAGCAGACGGCAAATTGAATATTGCACAGGTGTTGAATTTTGTCTTTGAAAGGATAGAAAAAAAAGTGGGAAAATGAGAAAATGATGATTACCTGCATTTTCTTCTTTTCCCACCATGTTGCAAAAGCTTTCCTCTTGGGCACTGTTAAAACAGGTAGACAGTTTAAGTATAACTAACTAAAATTATGTTTGCTTCACCTTAGACTGTCTACAATACTTTTTATCCCTTTACTGCACATTTTTGAGTTTTTTTGAAACCCCGATAAGGAAAAGGACTTTTGAAAACATTGTGGTAAAAGGAGAAAATGCTGGAAATCACCTTTTCCGACAATTTTTCTACCCTTTCAAAGATAATTTTCTAACTTGTACCACATTTAGTTTATCATCTGCAAATGCTTTCAATTTGGACCAGTCTAAAATTTTCTTGTTTTGGAAAGATTTGGATAAGATATTACTGAATACAGTTAACTCTTTACCAGAGGTCAAGATTTTAAACTGCTCAAGATTGAAAGCAGAGGAAAATGTTAAATATGGCTGGAATTAATAGATTTGGCTTTGAGAGAGTAGAAAACATTTTTGGAAAAGGAGAAAATGCTGATTACCCGCATTTTCTCCTTTTCCCACAATGTTTTCAAAAGCCTCTTTTGTCAGAGTCAAGTTACTTGGGACTGTGTGGTGAATGGTTAAGTCATAACGCAGCTACAGGTGCCTGTGTGCTCAAATTCACCAACCATTCTAACACACTTTTTAAGTCTTTACCAAACAACAAAATTTTGGACTTAACCATACATAAAGCATTTGTAAGCAACATATTAAACATAGCTCAAAATATAACTTCTGTCTTTGATAGGCAGAGTTTTCCATGACCAACTGTTTCTTTGAATTTTTGCCCTCCAAATGTTCCAAATAAACCCCAAAGTTTGTAAGTGTGCCTTCTTTTCTCATTTTAAGGGGGTCAAATGACCCACACCCATGAAATTCCAGGGAAAATCCTGATAGGGTAGGAAACATTGGGGGAGAAAAGAGAAATGCTGGTTATGCTAGGTTCCCAATGTCACGAGATTAGTTACAAGAGCCACGATTTGCAATCTGCAGCTAATCGCGAAACTTTGGCAATTTTTTTGGTTTGGATACGAGATGATACAAGTGGATACGTGAGGAAACGATGAGTTATGCTTGGATGTAATATAATTGCGATTGGTCAATTTCAGTTCACACGACCTATTACGATCTGGTCTTACGTACCCATACGATTCATTCCGATCCAATAAGATTGTCCAGTTCAAATCTGCGATTGAATCCCGATTCGATACGAATAATACGAACGGGGGTCACGAGTTATGAAGATTTAATACACGCAGATACGTATGGATAAGTCCAGATACGTTTATTGCGAGCGGATGCGCTCTGTTTCGCCGAGATATGATTGTTGTAGCGATGTGTTTCACGATCGGATCTGCGGGAGAGTTGCAATTGGACCCCGATGAGTATATATGGGCACGACTGTCCATAGACTTCATTGTTTTTCTTGAAGACTGATTGTTGAGGAGAGTGATAATGTGACATTTGCAGCATGCAGACATCATCGCCAGAGAGGAAGAAGACAAGCAGCTACCTGACCAGCAACAACCGCAACCTGCAAGGGTCAGGAGAGCGGTAGTCAGACAGTTTGGGGAGTGATAATAGCTCACAGAAGAAAGAAGCCAACAATTTGTTTAGTTTTCTAGCCTCCTAGACACAGCATACTAAAAGAGTAAAGTTGCCTTGATGATAGAAATATCAAATAGACCTAAACATGTTGTTTAGTTGAGCTAAGGATATCAACAATACCACAATTTTCATTTTAGACTTGGATTAAATTTATGTTTTCTAAAATGAAAATTACTATTTTTTACCTTTCCTGCACTCTATAGAAATGTTCCATTCTGTAGAAAAAAATAAGTATATTCAACCATTTTTTGCAGCATATCTTCAGGATAATTTTTTTAGGGGGAAATTGTGGTACTAACTCGTTTCTCTGGAATTCTCTATTTTCGACCTCCCCTTTCGGCCTGACCGATCCAGGCTTGCAGGCTTTCGGGAAACTTCTGGATATGTTTTTCAGAATTGTTGGTGTTGGAAAGCTGCTACAAGTATGCTTGATGTTGAAGGGAGTATGTTCGTTTTCAACAGCTCCATGTACTGCTGCTGCAAAGGACGACGCATTTATTACTTCGATTGTCCAGATGTGAGGGATCAGAAAGAAGAAGTTATCCTATCCTGTTATCCGGCAAATCGAGACAGAACGTTGCCTTTTCCTTGTGAAAGATTGGTCCCGATCAACACGATTAAGAAGCACGATTTGATGCGATCTGCTGCGTTTTGTTACGATTCAATACTGTTAGATGCGATGACTACGATTGAAAACCAATCATGTTGATCATAGAAAATTTTTTGACAGCCAAAAATTTTCATACGATTAACACGATTGCCATGAGTAACATCAAGTTCTGATACGATCTGATAAGATCATTGCGATTTAATCACGATTTAGACCGCCATTTCAATCGTGGCGCGAATCGTGATAGTGGGAACCTAGCATTACCAGCATTTTCTCTTTTTCTAGCACTTTTTTGAAAACTTTCTTCTTTCAGGGTCATTAAAACTTGGGTTTGTGTGGTGAAGGGTTAATTTTAATTCTCAAGAATTTTCAAAGCAACACAATTTGGGATTCAATCTTTGCAATACCAAGAAATTTCCTGTACTAGTATGATCTATGTACAATAACAGCGAGGGGTTGGAAGGTGTATGAGAAAAATTGTGTCCCAAACCTAATTGGGTCTGACAAGGTGCTTTATCGTTGTTATTTAGTGATACTAAATTGGTTTGTAGGTTGATTGATTGCTATATCAGTGTGAGGGCATGAGCTTGTGGCATTGCTGATCAATCCAAATAGTAAATTGTATTTTTTTTTTTAAAAAGACAGCAAAAAAGGTAGAAATGACAATCATTGTAAATTTCATATGATCCCATATTTTAATGACTCTACAGAAGAATGCTTTTAAAACATTGTCGGAATAGGAGAAAATGCTGGTAACCAGCATTTTTTCCTTTTCTTGCAATGTTTTCTATTCTAAAAACAAATTCTTTCATTCTAGCCACATATTACATGCAAATACTTTCAAGAGCCTAAAATTTTGTTGTTTAGTACAGAGCTAAGGGGGTATGAATGAGGGTTAAATATACTGTCCAGACAACTGATAAGAAAACTTATCATTGTCAATAGGACAAATACTGAGACCCCCCTTCCATTAATTATTTCATACCTAGTCTAAGAAATACCGGTAAGATATAATTGTTATACTGCTATCAACGTTTACCGGTAATTATCATAGAAGTTGAGGAAGAGGAGGATATATGATTTCAAGAAATTTGTTGGATTATATTCAGGGAGAGAACAGAAACAAAATAGAATCACGAAATTGTGCTTACTTGTTTGGCACAATAAGGATGTATCTAGGACATTATTGGATTGCAGATAAAAGTTGACTTCTGAAGCAATTGTCCTGCCATGATAAGACCATTAACTTAATTAGTTTGTTTGTTTGTTTGTTTTGGAGTTAAACACTGTTTTTAACAGCCTAGGTCATCGATATCACAGCAGTCAGTGCACCTTACCCATGTGTTTCCTTTCTTTCTCATACCAGTACTGACACAACTTTCTTTCCAAGTCGCTGACTAGTTTTCTCACATGTATCAGAGGTGATGGGCACATACTTGCCTCAACTGTGTATTGAACCGCAATCATCGGGTCATGAGTCAGATACACTAACCACAGAGCTACCTGGCAGGGCTAATTTAATTATCAAAAATGCAGTATGGTCAACAAATTGTCTCTTGATAGTCTACTTGAGTATTTTACTTCCATGTCTAGTCTTTGTTCCTGTGGCATTTTTGCGTTCCATTTAGATTGCATTATGAGACCAAGGTGACACAAGGGAAATGACATGGCATTCTGAGCTTTTGAAGGCTTTCTGGGTGTTTACTGTATGCATGCAAGTACTTACCATCAATCTGCATCCCTAGCCATTCTTGGGACCCATACTGAGCCTTCCTGTATCCCCACCACAACCCAAACATGGTGTCCAAAATAATTCTACTGCATCCTGGTTGTAAAAGAACATACTAGATCTAACGATGAAGGTCTGATGATGCTAAAGAAATATTGTGAGCTTAGTACCCCTGGCTTGCAAAAATAGTGTCACTTTAATTGTGCTCCTCCAGTTTCCTTACTATTATTAAAAAACTTTCTCAAAGCCACATCTTTCTGTTATTTCTCTCTGTGTCACAGTAACTGTTGTTGTCAGACAAATTTGTCATCCTCGCAGAACTAGCTCTTCTTCATGCAGAGAAGGTGACATTTAACTCTTTACCACACAATCCCGAGTTCTAACGACCCAAGGGAAGAAACCTTTTGAAAACATTGTGAGAAAAGGAGAAAATGCTGGTAACCAGGATTTTCTCCTTTTCTCACAATGCTTACAACTCCAAGAAAGTCAAATTTCATTTTCTGAGTAAAATTTGATTACAAAATGGTTTCAATTTAGACAAGGTAAAAATTTTGTCGTTTGGTTAAGAGTTAAGGAATTTGGGATTGCATTTGGCATGATTATTGATTTCTTCATTGAGATTTAAAATAGGACTATTTACAGGCCCATTAATTGCCAAAATTAAACAATGCGGTTGAAAAAAATGCATTTAGATTTATATCATTCTATTTAAAAGTATGGAAATTACTGTGCAGTTTACAATCTGCTATTGTGCAGTCGGTCCAAGTATTAGTTACGGGCAGAAAAATGAATTTTAAAACTAGGTAAAAAGTTGCCAGGTTGCTCTATCTTTCGTTTACTTTTTACTGGGTTATAAAATTCATTTATCTACCAGGGACTCCTAAGTATTAAACTTAGAATGTTATTGAAAATTCTGGTGAATAAGAGAGCAGAAATGCACTTAGGGACCTAGACACTTTTTTGAATGCTAAATGGCATACACCAAATTAGGGGTTACACAGCACTTCGACTGGTTTTTTTTTAAGCAAGATAGAACTGACTTAACATTTCAGAACTCAAAAGGCAATTTGGCAGCAAACCAAGATTCTTTTTGTTAAAGTTATAAGACAGTTGTAACTGACAGTTTCGATGTTAGATTAGACTGTTCATTCCTTGTGATCTGATCCTGATCTATGCTTAAATGCAAAAGCTAGGTCAGTTGCCAAAGGTGATTAAAGGGATAACAATGATGCCTAATGATTAACTACTCCTTCCTTGGTCATTTGGTTGAAAGCTGCCGGTACTCCAGACAAATAAAGCCATATATTTCAGTGGAACATATAATTTATTATCCTAGGGGGATCTGAATAAATGAAATGGGCATTTCTTCCAAGCAGAGATGCCTTAATTATAATAGCCAGTGCTTGGTAGAATCCACAGAATTCTGATAAAAGAAAAATCTCCCTAGTAAAGGATTTTTTTGTTGCTTCATGTCTTACAATCATCAATCTTCAGTACAAAATACATGGTCTGTATTCACCAACTATTCTTAAGAATATTCTTAGTCTTATTCTCCTGAATTTTCTAAATTTGAAATTAGCACAACTTCTGATTGGCTAAACCATTTGGTTTAGCCAGTCAGAAGTTGTGTTACTTTGTAATTTAAAAAGTCGTTCAGAATAAAACTAAGTATAATTCAAACCTATGACATGCAAACTGTACTAGCTGAACATGGATTTCTGTCTACATTTCAGTTAAAGCCGTCTTTGCATATGAATGAAAATTACCAGTCTTTGTTAAGATTTTCAAAAAAGTTGTGATACAAAATGTAGTTAAATGCCACTTTAAAGGGCTATGTATACAGCAAGGACTGGAGTCCAGTTATGTCTATTATTTCATTAAAATGTTGTATTGATTGTCAGTAAGTGTGTTTTTTGTTGCCATAGTAATGAAAGATTAGAAAGCACTTTAACAATACAGGAAATCAGGCACTGATTCCTGTCTTGCGTGCTTGATTAACCTTTTATCTTGTATATAATCTTTTAGGCCTTTAACCAAACAATCCTGTGTTTTGAAGGCTCTGAAGACAAAGCTTTTAACAACATTGCAGGAAAAGTAGCAAATGCTGGTAACCAGCATTTCCCTTTTTTCCACTATGTTTTCGACTCTTTCAGAGAAAAAAAAGTGATCATTTGGGACACATTGAATTTGTCATCTGCAAACTATTTCAATTTGAACAAGTCTAAAATTTTGCAGTCTTGCAAAGAGGTAATCATTTTCCTGCTGAGGTTAATTAAGCAATCAACAGAATAATCAGCATATTTTACCAACTTAGTGAATTTGCTTAGGTTGATTCTACAACAAAGTTCAAGAAATGAATTCATTGGTGAATAGGGCAGACAAAAGATTAGATGGCATCCGTGAATGTGCAAGCTTATCTTTGTCTACAAGCTTTGATAATAGGAAATAAGAATTTGCATGTTACATGTGACAAAACACAACAGTTGAGGAAAGGAAACTTCTTTTCTTGAGTCTTATGGAAGAAAATGTATCATAGATAATTTTATGGTACTTTGGAATCAGCAGCATTTACCACACAAACTTTAATAGCCATTATCTATCATTTTCACATCTAGTTTAAGCATAATAACAATGAACTGGTATGTACTACTAAAGTATTGTTTACTGAGAAATGTCCTGGTAAATTAAGTCCTTTTCTTTTATAACAGTATTTTCTTTCAGTTTACCAGCACTGTGGTATAATTACAGTGCAAGAAGGTCCTAATGGGTACCTCAATATGAGCTATGCTCTGTGAAAAGGGGAATTAATGCATCTGCAAAAATTATTGACCCAGATAGCCTGCTCAGTATGCGCAGGCTGAACTGGGCCAAAACATTTTGCTATTGGTCAATTTTCTGCATGTCCAAGGACCAGTTTACCTCATGAATCAGACAAAATGGATTTAATGGATCCATTAACGTGTAATGGCTTGCTTAGTATCATACATCACAGTGATACATTAAGTCTCCTTTTACCAGAGCACAGCTCATTTAACATGAAATCTGATATCTTTTCAGGTGTATGGAGTTATCTCCCTGTTGTTTGTTGTGACATCCATATCAGGATTTTGCTTAGAGACACTGCCCCAGCTGAAGCCTCAAATATCCCATATCAGTCTAAATGACACCCTGAAAAATGTTACAGGAGGGGGATGTGAAGATAATTCTAATTTCCCGAGGTATTTAACTCCGAATCGGTTTTTACAGGTTGTTGATATTATTTGCACAATATTCTTTACGATTGAACTCATTGTTCGCTTCTTGTTTTCTCCTAACAAATTTAAGTTTGTTAGATCAGCAATGAATATCATTGATCTTTTAGCCCTTGTGCCTCTGTACATGCAGCTTATATTAGATATGGAAAGTTTTAAATTTTGTTTTGTGAATGAACGACTTATGATAGAGATTATGTTCATATTGAGAATTATCAGAATGTTTCGTATATTCCATCTTGTAAAGCATTATCAAGCTCTGCAGATCCTTGTGTATGCACTTAAAGCCAGCGTTCAAGAACTGTTAATGTTGGGTATATTTCTGTTGATTGGAATGCTTGTATTTGCTACAATGATTTATTATGCTGAGAGACAAGACGCATTAACGCCAGGACAGAGTTTTCGGACAATTCCAATAGGATTTTGGTGGGCTTTGATTACCATGACAACAGTTGGGTATGGTGATGTTCACCCTGAAACACCTATAGGCTATGTTGTTGGAACTGCATGTGCTGTATCTGGAGTGTTGCTTTTGGCACTGACATTTCCAGTTATTTCAAATAACTTTACATTGTTTTACACGCACGTGAGGTCACGTACTGGGCGCTGTGATCCAAATGGTCAGAATCCAACAGACAGTAGTGAGATTTTGTTTGAATCAGAAGATGACGAAACAAAACTTCTGTATGAAAATGCCAGACGTACATCAAATGGTTCCATAATACTCACCAATAGAAGTTTTATACTACCTAGGAACGCATCTGGAGTAACAGAACTGTGTGGAAATGGAAGTGTTAATGCAAATCTGCGTTGTGATGTCAAAAAGGATGCCAACTCTATGATAAACATTTTAGTAAAGAGAGATGAATCAAGCCTGTTCACAAGAACAAATTCTATCAAAGCACACTCAGATGATGGCGTAACATATTCTGGTGAAGCAATGTTGTAATTTACTAAAATGGAAAAGGATGAAAATGAGACAAAATCTTTTCCGAAGCTGTCTTCTTTACATGATTGTGTAGACGATCATACCTATATTTGATATATTTTGCAAGGTTGTAAATCTTTACCACACAACAAAACTTTCGACTAGACCAAATTGAAAGCATTTACAGAGGACAAAATAAATGTGACTGAAAAATTGAAATTTATTTTGAATGGTTAGAAAACATTGAAGGAAAAGGAGAAAATGCTAATTATTAGGATTTTCTCCTTTCCCACAATGTTTTCAAAAGCCTCCTATTTCAGGATCGTTGAAATTGGGGATTGTGTAGTAAAGGGTTAATCTAAAGATCTATATAGCTCATCACCTCCAGCAGATGACCTATTTCTTTCTTGCAGGTTACTTTTGGAAACGATGAGGTAAAAAGACAAGCCATTTGTATCGTAATTTTTTTTTTATTATTCTGTCCCATAATCCGTGTTATTTATCCATTTTTCAACATGAATGTTCTCAGTCTACTGCAGAAAATTTGCTTGAAGAAGCAATGACTTATGCGGAACTGCATGCTGAGCTCTCTGCTGTATGATATAATCAATGTTTCTTTATGTAATTTTTATAAAGTGTTATTTCCCTGCACAGTCTCTGTTTTATATGGTTAGGTTGTAATTTTGATGAAGCAAGATTTTCACGCACACACTCTGCTATACATTTAATCACTTGCATCAAGTTGTAACTTGATGATAAAATGTGATCATTAAAAAGTGAGATGCTTCTAAATTGATATTTTGCGTACTCATGCCAAGGAAAAGGAACTCTGTTGCCACTTACTACGTGAATTCTTCTGTTTTTCAAAGGCTAAAAGTATCAAAAACAAGAGCACCGCATGCAGGTGCCAACCCTTGGCTGCAAATTTTTTATTTTTAGTGAAAATTATAAGTAAAAAAAGGGGTCATAACAGTTTGAAAAATATTTTGATGGCTAGCTGCCCCTGTTGTATGAATTCCCCTTTTGATTGTGAAAAACATGTCCAAATTTGAAGTAAACATCTTTAATAACGACAGAAATATCATTTATAATTTTTTCGCATGATGATGACGCAGACGATGCCAGGGCTACAACAAAACCTCAGCATTTTCTTAAAAAATAGCAGAGATAACAAGGATATATCCCTTTTGGTCAGATTTTGGATCAGATAGAGGATGTACTGATCCTACATCAGACTGACTGTTCTATACAGTGCAGTGGTGATGTATAGTTTCTTACTTACATTGCCATCATGATGAAAGGCTAAACCATTAACCCTTTACCAAACGACAAAATTTCAGACCAGTCCAAATTGAAAGCATTTGCAGACAAAAAAAGTGGTTCAAAAATCAAAATTTGTTTCTGAGAAGTGTAGAAAACATTGTGGGAAAAGGAGAAAATGCTGGTAACCAGCATTTTCTCATTTTCCCACAATATTTTCAGAAGGCTTATTCCTCAGGTCGATACAAGTCCGGATTGTGTGTTAAAGGGTAAACCAAATCATACTGTGTTTCAACAACTTTGAGAAAGAAGGCTTTTGAACACTTTGTAGGATAACCAGCATCTTCTCCTATTTCAACAGTGTTTTCTACCCATTCAAAAACAAATCTTGTCAAGTGTGTAATTGCAGACAACAAATAAATGATGGAATTTGTCTGTGATAGGATAGAAAATGTGGGCAAAGAAGATTTATGCTGGTCACTACAACATTTTTCTCCAGATTCGTTTAAACACCAGATTGTTTGGTAAGGAGTTAACATATTGTTATAAAAATATGACCTTTGAAACGCCTGATGAAGACACTTTGGAAAACATTGTGGGCAAAGTACATGTATAAATTATTACTATGTAGAGGTTACTTATTACTTCCTTTTTTACTCAATGTTTTCTTATCTGTAAAAAGATTCTTTTCATTAATATGTTTCTACTTTTTGTTCATTGTACTAGTCAATGTGGAGACTAAACATGACATTTTGAGCCCGATTGGCAAAAAAACTGCCTGAGCACAAGATCCTTGAAATTAATGATAGCTTATACTGGATGCTCACCTTTGCTTACCTTAACCTTAATCAAGACTTCGAGGAAGAAAACATTGAAAGAAAGAACATGCTGATAACCAGCATTTTCTCCTTTTACCTTTATTCTAAAGGTAAATTTCCTCATTTGAGTCATATTTAAATTCTCATCTACAAACCGTCTCAATTTGGACCAGTACAGAATTTTGTCATTTGGTAAAGGATTAACCTGTTACCGAGAAATCAAGTTTAAATCACCCTAAGGAAGAAGACTTTTTTAAAACACCATAATTATGAAAAGTAGAAAATACTGGTAACCAGCTTTTCTATCATTTCAAAGATAAATCCAAGAATTTGAGCCAGATTTGTCATCTGTAATTCTTTCAGTTTGGACAAGTTTTAAATTTTGTCATC
Organism: Hippopus hippopus; assembly: GCA_946811185.2. Classification (NCBI taxonomy): domain Eukaryota; kingdom Metazoa; phylum Mollusca; class Bivalvia; order Cardiida; family Cardiidae; genus Hippopus; species Hippopus hippopus. The sequence goes on along the minus strand of OX328099.1, from coordinate 15,091,941 downwards.
TAGTAAAGAATTAATCACAACTTACACAGGTGTGCATGTCAAGGTTAGAAAAGTATTAATCATGCTGGTTTTCCCACACACTATGATTACAATTGTCACAGATGAATATTCAGTATCAACAATGTCTTTTACTGGTATATTTCTGTTCTCATATACCAAAAGATAATTACTGACTGCTTGTAAAAATCTTCCATTCACCACCCTAAAGTCATCATTTCCTGAAAACAATCTGTGGCAAAGCACAAACTTAAGATATTTTCTTTATACCAAAAAAACTGGTTTATCACTCTAGATGACTGGTTCCAGTAGACTAAACCATGAGTATTTTGTTGTTTGTTCCGAAGACCAACAGATGAAAACAAGATTCATAAACAACACTTTTGGATTAAGAACCTTACCTTTACCAAACAACCCTGAATTTTTATGAATGTATAGGAAAAGGCTTTAGAAACCATTATGGGAAAAGGAAAAAATGCTGGTAACCAGCCTTTTCTCCTCTTCCCACAATGCTTTCCTGTCTTTCTGATAAAAGTCCCATCCTTTGTGCCACATTAATTCTGTTGTCTCCAAATGCTTTTGATTCTGACAGGTCTCAAATTTTGCTGTTTGGTGAAGGGTTAATCCAAGGTTATAATTCCCCTCTCTAGACCTATGTGAGCATCACATACAACTATTACTACCACTACTACAATAACAACAACTCCTACAACAACAAAAGAATTAATAAAAAACTTTTTATTTTACATTTAATAAACATATCTTTAAACCTCTATAATACAGAAACCAAATGAAACATTTGTAACAGAGAATACAAAAACCAATCAACACTTTAACAAACATTTGAGACTTCTAACTATCCTATAGTACAGGGCTGTTGAAATCATTGTGGGAAAAGGAGAAAATGCTGGTAACCAGCATTTTCTCCTTTTCCCATAATGTTTTCTTCCTTTCGAGGCACAACTTTTATCTTAAAGGGCCATATTTTATTTTGCTGTCTGCAAAATGCTTCCATTTCGAAAGAATCTAAAATTTTGTTGTTTGGTAAAGAGTTAACTAACATAATTGTTTACATTAGCCCCAAGAAAGCATACCACAATAATTATATTTAACCCTTTACCACACAATCCCGAGTTTTAACGACCCTGAAGGAAAAAGCTTTTGAAAACATTGTGGGAAAAGGAGAAAATGCTGGTAACCAGCATTTTCTCCTTTTACCACAATGATTTCTACGCTATCAAAGACAGAAATCATTATTTGAGCTACACATAATTTTTCGTCTGCAAATGCTTCGACTTTGGACATGTCCAAAATTTGCGTTTGGTAAAGAGTTAAGCCATGCTCTGTGAAAAGGGGCTTAGTGCATCTACGTAATGCATGATACCAAGCAAGCCATCACATACCTATGGATCCACAATAGCCACTTTTATTTTACAACTGACTTAATCATGAGGTACACCGGTCCTTGTAAATACAGATAATAGACAAATAGTGAAGAGTTTTGGCCCAGGACAGCCTGCGCAAAATCCGCAGGCTGACCTAAGTCGATACTTTTCGCAGATGCTTTAAGCCCCCTTTTCACAGAGTGTGGCTCATTTGCTTTTGTAGAAAGTGTAGATGAAGATCAGAGAGCAAAGAATGTGGGATTTGATCTTACACAGTACTCTCCGCTTTTTTTTTAAAAACATATTCTGTTAAAACTTACAAACCAATGCCTTTGTTAATAGGCCATATATGACCATGAACACATTTTGCAGAGCCATAGACCCAGATAAGTCTATGGATTTTGTAAACAAACTCTGCTTTTCTAATGGTTTCATTAAAAAGAAAAAAAAGTCACCATTAAATAAAAACTAAAAGATAATTATTTTTGTAACAGCAACACAAAATTCTTAAAAAAAGTCTTCAAGCAACAATCAATATTTAACCACAAAATGAAAATCCTGTAAAAGTACTTTGCTTTCACTTTTTTTTTTTTTATTTTCTATACATATTTCTTCATCTTACAGTTTATATGTGCCATGCTCTCTGAAAAGGCATTCAATGCATCTACAAAAACATAGACCCAGGTCTACCAGGTCAAAATCTTTTGCTTTAGGTAAATTTTCTGCATGTCCAAAGCCCATTATACCTCGGGATTCAGCTAACTGATTGTTAAACAATATGGATATTAAGGATCTATAATTTTCAGATGACTTTCTAGGTATAATGGGTCACAGAGATGCATTTATACCCCTTTTTGCAAGAGTGTGGCTCATTCATTCATTGTCTTGCGAAAAATTATTCTCCTATTTAGTGTCTTTTTTAAAAACATAACAATCATCATTCTTTTGACATGAAAAAGACATTTTACTGTGAGTATCTATCTAACCCTCTACCAGACAATACCATGTTCTAAATAACATCGAAGAAAAATGCTTTTGAAAATACTGTGCATTTTCTCCTTACCGAAATGTTTTCTATCCTAAAGATATATCACATCACTTGAGTTCCAAGTAATTTGCTATCTGCAAATTCTTTCAATTTGGACAAGTCTAACATTTTGTGTCCTCATAAGAGGTTCATAATTGACCCTTAACCTGCTAAATAACTTCTGTGAAACTTTCAAGCACATAGTAAATACCCAAATGTTGCCGTTTCAAAGTTATGAGCTGTTGGGGAAATATCTTCTTATCAGACGGTGTAGATCCAAGATCAGACTGCACATTCTGTGCAGTCTGATCTTGATGTACACTGTCTGCAAAAGGTCACTGAGTAACACTAAGCAGCCTATGGGTTAAGTCTTTCTTGCTAAATAACAATATTTCATCAGATTGTTTTAAAAGATTGCTGCAAATTCATTTCAGAATGCTATCATTAACTCTTTCTTACTGTTGATGACACAATAAGCTTTTGTGGACAGTGTAGATCAAGATCAGACTGCACAGAATGTGCAGTCTAATCTCTGATCTACACTGTCCACTAATTTATTTTAGATTAAGGCCAAACTGTCTCTTCGCCTTGCAGTGGAACTATATTTATAGCCAATGAAAAAGTGTAAATTATTTACATGGTAGTGAAAGAGTTCACATACAAATGAGCCATGCTCTGTGAAAGGGTGTTAAATGCATCTGCAAAAAGTATCAACCCACGTCAGCCTACGCAGACTGTGCAGGCTGACCTGGGTCAAAACTTTTTGCTATAAGTCAATTTTTTGCTTGTCAAAGGATCAGTCCACCTCATGATTCAATCAGTTATTAGAAAAATTAAATCTTACAGATCCATAATTATGTTATGACTAGCTTGATATAACGCATCACAGAGATGCATTAAACCCTCTTTTGCCAGAGTATGGCACAAATATTTGTTGATCTTTTCTGTCCTGCAATTGAGTTCATGGAAAGATTGTGGTAAAAATGAGCCAATGTTTGTGTAAAGCAATTTTTCCTTCGGCCACACTGTTTCCTAAAATATTAGAAACAAGTTTTCTCTTTTCCTATTATTTACTATTTTAGCTACTTGTTCTGACAGTGGTATAATGTTTTTCTAAAATTTGCCTATTTTGCAAAAGAGTAACAATCATGGCAGGTAAATTTGAAAAAAACTATTCACTTCCTACCTTATGTCTGTAATATCTTTAACTTTTTATCAAAGGACAATAGTGTACACTTAACCACATTTTTTTCCTGCAATGTTTGTAAAAGCCTTATTTCTCAGGTTTGTTAAAACTTGAGATTATGTGGTAAAAGCTTAACTAATGCTGAAATTTTAATCAACTGTAAGTAATTTTACTCTTTACCATGTGACAATTTTAGACTGGTCCCAATTGAAAGCATTTGCAGATGACACAGTTAATACGGCACAAACCATGGGATATGTTTGTGAAAGGTTAGAAAACATGGCAGGAAAAGGAGAAAATGCTGATTACCAGCATTTTCTCCATTTCCTGCCATGTTTTCAAAAGCTGTCTTTCTCAGGGTTGTTAAAACTCAGGATAATGTGGAAAGGGGTGAACAAGTGTAACAAGAAAACTTATCTTTTATAATAAAAGCTCAGACGTAACACCAACAAGAGGGCCAAGATGGCCCTGGATCGCTCACCTGAATTTTCGAGAGGACCATAGCCAATTTTTTTTGAAGTATTGAAATTTTGGAAACAAAATCATTATTTTACCAAGCAATTTTGAAAAGGTCACCTGTAAAAATCATTTCAAAATCTGTCACCACCCCTACAATCATCACCACAGCCATGTTTTTTATGAATCGGAATTATGCAAATAAATTTTGGGATAGGTCACCCAAGGACCATTTCTTGAACAACAGCACATGCCTGATAGTGGCTAAAAATATTAAGTCGAACAAGAGCACCGCATACAGGTGCCAACGATTGGCTGTTGGGTGCTGGATAGCAAGTTAAAATTCTAAGTCGAAAAAGGGGCATAATTTGGACAAAATAATTTTAGAATTATCTGCCCTTGTTGTATGGGTTGCTCTTTAACTAGTGAACAATTATTCCAAGTTTCAAGTACATGTGTTGAGAGGAAGCCGAGATACAACAAAACTTCAAAGTTTTTGCACAACGACAACAACGCAGACAACAACAGGGCTATGATCAAAATTTCGCGAATAATTTTTCAAAAGAGGCACCCAAGGAACATTTCTGTGAAATTATTTCAAAATCTGACAAGTGGTTTAAGAGAAGAAGAATTTCAAAGAATTTCTTTAAGTCCATACAGTGCAAAGAGCCCCCCCCCCCCCCCCCACGGCCATGTTTTTCGACGGATCAAAATTTCGCGAACACTGTTTGAAAAGGGTCACCAAAGGAACATTTCTGTGAAATTATTTCAAAATCTGATCAGCAGTTTCAGAGGAGAAGATTTTTAAAGAATTTCTTAGAAAATTCCATTTGGTTGCCATGGCAACCAGAGTTTTTGATGGAATCAATTTCTGTGAACAATTTTCAAAGAAGACCTCCCTAGGAACATTCCAGCCAAGTTTGGTCCAAACTGGCCCGGCGGTTTAGGAGGAGAAGATGTTTAAAGAATTGCTGACACCTCACAAGTGCCAGGGATCAAGCTAGCCCAGAAATTTAGCGAGAAGTGACTTCTCCCTCCTGAGAATTTAGGGAGAAGTTTTGTGGAGCAAGGGAGAAGTTTTTTCGCTAACCTTAACTCTTCATCAGACAACAAAATTTTAGCCTGGCTCAAATTAAAAGTGTTTAGTCTTCCATGGAGTAGAAAACATTGTAAGAAAAGAAGAAAATGTTGGTTACCATCATTTTCTTCTTTTTCCACAATGTTTTCAAAGGCCTTCTTCCTCTTAATGCTTAAAAGTTGTGACTGTGAAATTGATGTGTATTTTGGGATAGTTTTAAGATAACTTGTTTTACTTTTCTTAAAAACATGCTGCAGGTACTCATTTAAACTGCCTAAAGCTGTTACAATAAGTGCCCACAACATCAATTTCTGTGGAAAAATAATAAAAAAAATTCCCAAAAGTTTTTTTCAAATAGGACTCTTATCCTTCATATTGGTTTACCTAGTTGATTTTCTACCATTCTATCATTCTCTCACTCCTTTCATTCTAAAGAAAGACAAAGGATGATTTATTTTCTTTTCCAACACAGCATAATCCTCTTCCTTGGTTGTTGTTAAACAAGATTGGTCTTGGTTTCGTCATAATCATCGGTTAACAAACAAACGATGGGAAAAACGAACAACTTACCAGTCATCAAAAGACGCCTAAAATTTCGTGGATCAAAGTTACCCAGCACTTTAACCAACACATACTTCTCAAGTTCTTTGTTTGCAGCGACGATACTCAAAAACGCCGACATTTTCCTTACATAATGTTGATAAGATCAGCTGTCTTCCAACAGTAACAGGTGTACGAGTCTAAATCTTGGCAGTGACCCAAACGAATAAACTGACCCGACTGGCTAACAGGTTCAGTAAGCGTGACCTTGAGTGGGTTTTGTCGAGTTACGTTGCATGCATGCATACATGCCGTACAATGCTAATCAATCAAATATCAAGTTTGCCACGCCGCCATCTGCATCAGTCTGACATAATTTTCACGCAATATTTACTGTGAACCAATCAGGAATCAAGTACAAGATTTAGTCGCCGCCCATAATTTGTAAAGCCACGCCTTGATTCTTCGTTATATGGCAGTATGTCACAATCTTTAACTAACATTACATGGTGTGTATTTAGCGACAACCACCCGGAGTGACCTTGCTCTAATTATCGATTTTCACACATGGCCATGGATTGCATAACAATAGTTAATGGATCATGAATGAAAAGTGATTGTAAAGTTTCGACAGGTCAGGCAGACACATTATCTTAATCGCTTTGATACACGAAACTTATATCGTATTTCTTTTAGTCCGAAATTTTTGGGCGATGTTTTTTTCGCCCACCGGTCGAAAAAAGGCAAAGTTAAGCATGTTTTGGCAACGACAAGGAACATTTCTGTGAAATTAATTCAAAATCTGACCAGCGGTTTCAGAGGAGAAGATTTTTAAAGAATTTCTTAGAAAATTCCATTTGGTTGCTATGGCAAACAGAGTTTTTGATGGAATCAAATTTTATGAACAATTTTTTAAGAGGACCTCCCAAGGAACATTCCAGCCAAGTTTGGTCCAAATTGGCCCAGCGGTTTAGGAGATGATGCTTAAAAAATTGTTGACACCGCACGAGTGCAAAGAGCCCCCCCTTACACGGCCATGTTTTTCGATGGATCAAAATTTCGTGAACACTGTTTGAAAAGGGTCACCAAAGGAACATTTCTGTGAAATTATTTCAAAATCTGACCAGCGGTTTCAGAGGAGAAGATTTTTAAAGAATTTCTTAGAAAATTCCATTTGGTTGCTATGGCAACCAGAGTTTCTGATGGAATCAAATTTTATGAACAATTTTTAAAGAGGACCTCCCAAGGAACGTTTCTGCCAAGTTTGGTTGACATTGGCCCAGTCGTTTAGGAGATGATGTTTAAAGAATTGTTGACAACGCACGACGGACGATGGACACAGGGTGATCCTAAGAGCTCCCCTTGAGTACGTTGTGCTCAGGTGAGCTAACAAGAGCACCTCACAAGTGCAAAGAGCACCCCTCCCCCCACCACGGCCATGTTTTTCGACAGATCAAAATTTCGCGAACACTTTTTGAAAAGGGTCACCCAAGGAACATTTCTGTGAAATTATTTCAAAATCTGACAAGCGGTTTCAGAGGAGAAAAAAAGAATTTCTTAGAAAATTCCATGCCATGGCAACCAGAGTTTTTCAAGGGAATCACATTCTGTAAACAATTTTTAAAGAGGACCTCCCAAGGAACATTTCTGCCAAGTGTGGTTGCTATTGGCCCAGTCGTTTAGGAGGAGATGATGTTTAAAGAATTATTGACAACGCATGACGGACGGACACAGGGTGATCCTAAGAGCTCCCCTTGAGCACGTTGTGCTGAGGTGAGTTAAAAAGAATTACGATTTAATAGACCTATTAAACAATGAAACCCACTGTGAAACATAAATAACATACTCAGTTTAAGATATTCCTTCAATCCATTTTTGTAACAGACATTCCATTCATTTTTGTAACAGACATTTTCAATAGTTTTGGCTGTATATACATCAGCAATATCTCATTCCATTCGAAAAACCATCTATTGTTTAAAGTAACAATAAAGCCCAAAAGTAAACAAAGCGGGTGTTAAAATGCATTTGAATTCATATCATACCATTTAAAAGTATGGAAATTATTGTGAAGATGACAATCTGTCATTGTACGGTAGGTCCAAGTGTTTGCTGCTGACAGAGAAATTAATTTCAAAACTAGGTTAAGACCTGCTAGGTAGCTGTGTCTTTTGTTTACTTTTTGCCTTATTAATATTCTTTTTTCTGCCAGCAACCAACATATGGCCCGACCACACGATAACAGACTGTCATCTCCACAATATTTTTCATACTTGGTATAATGGTATGATTTAAATTTAAATGTATCATGACACCTGCTTTGATATTTTGGCCTCTACTGGACCTTTAATGACCTTCATGAAGAAGGCTTTTGAAAACGTTGGAAAAGAAGAAAAATGTTGGTCCCAAGAATTTTCTCCTTCGTTCTAAAATATTTTTGATATGGAAGTTGTCCAACGTTTTTTTTTTTTTCATCTGGTACACAGATCTAGCAATGAAAGTATCAATTTGTACTATATCATTTACAAAAACCACACAGAGTAATATCACTTAAAAACTCAAAAGCTCTTTCAAAATACAAGAACTTTTCTTTCAGTCTTACAGAGTACTTTTGAAAACATTGTCTAAAAAGGAGAGATACATGCAATTTACCCATTGGCAACAATGTTTTCAAAATGTATTCAAATACTAAGCGCGAATTCCACTGAATCATTCATGTTTTACGACATTTCCAAAATTGTAATTCCAAATTTTGTTTTTGGAGGTACTACATGTACATGTATTTGTACAAAAAGCAACAAAAATCCCTGATGTTTACATTTTGTTGTTCATGTGACTTAATAAAAAAAAAAGATTAATATTCACTGCTTGGTGAGTCCTTCTCAACCATACCAATCAAAATATGAAAGATTGTTTGGTAAGGGGTTAAAAAAGTATCTACATGCTTCCTTTAACTCTTTACCGTACATCAAAATTTTAGACTGGTCCAGATTCAAAGCATTTGCACATGTCAAAATTGATGACAGAAAAATTAAAATTTGCTATGGGAAGGGTAGAAAACATTGTGGGAAAAGGAGAAAATGCTGGTTACCAGCATTTTCTCCTTTTCCTACAATGTTTTCAATAGGCTTCTTTCTCAAGGTCTTTAAAAGTCGGGACTGTGTGGTAAAGGGTTAAAACAAGTTTGAAGAATGATTTGATACAACATGAAAAACTGGAAGACCTTTCAATGAAAATCTGGATAACTTATTTAAATTTTATCTTAACAACAATATTAATTTTTATGTACAGCACATATTGATAATATTGCTTACTCAATACACCTCAAAAGCAAGCTTTGGCATCTCTGAAACTTAACCTTGCAGGGCTGGATCCGGATTTAAATCGCTATACAGTGTCGATAAAATTAAGACTGCACAGAATGAGCAGTCTGATCCTGGATCTACACTGTGTGCTTCTCTGCTACATATTCTAACAAAAACATCTATGACATTCCAATATCTGCACCTATAGTTCTAGCTAAGAATTTCTATTTCATTATCTTCAGCCCTACAGGGGTTAAGACATTTGTACAATTTAGCATAGAAAGAATATCTTGATAATTATGGTTGATTATCATGTTGTATAATAGCAGTCATATCTGGTAATCACTGTAATCACTGTATCCAACCACAAGCCTTTGAAGCTCTATTGGTTTATCAAGGAACACTAAAACTTTCCTTGGTCGATCATTGAACACTTATTAAATAGCCTGGCCTGTACATCATGGAATATTGAAATTTTTATAAGCACTGTTATTATAAATAGCACATTGGCAACTGGCTCTATATTGTATATAAAGACTATTTCTACATACTATACAGAGGCAGTCACTAATGTGCTATTTACAGTAATGGTGTTATATAATGAAAATTTTGGTATCCCATGATAAGTTGGCAGCCTGTCATCGATCTTAGTATCTTTCTATAGGACGTTTACGGGAGATACAATGGGTAATAGTTTAATCTTGTGATAGACTAAAGGAGTTCAAGTGGCCTATAGTCAAACTCAGATATTGTACTGGATGTAACAATGCTTTCCAGAGTTTCTAGTTGAAATGCATCACCTCAGTACCCTTAGACATAAATTTCCAGATGACTCTGTGACCATCCAACATAAAAATAAGGGTACTGGACATGGACACTGTACCATTATAATTATGCATACATGTGAAAACATTGTGACAAAAAGGAGAAATTGTTTGTTTAGAGCAATCTAATTTTTCCATTATGATTTTAAAAATGGTTTGACACAATATGAAAAATGTAATGATTTAAAGATATAAACACATGAACTGGAAATAATTACAATGTATCTGCCTAAATGGGCTCTTGTATTTGTAGCCAAATGCAATCTTGCATCATGTAATTTTGTTATACTGAGGATATTGTTTTTTTTTTTGGTAAAGGATCAAAATTTATTTCATCACATGAACACCATCAATATTAATTTCACACATTGCACAGCTACTACCGTATGATATTCACAAGATAAAATAATGCGTTATATTCATCTATGAACAGCTTCAGATACAACTCTTTACCAAAGAATAAAATTTAGGCTTGTCCAAACTTAAAGCATCCAAAGACACCACATTAAAAACGACTCAAAAACTGAAATGTCTTTGGACAGATAGAAAACATAGAGAGAAAAGGAGAACATGCTGGTCACCAGCATGTTCTCCTTTTCCCATATTGTTTTCCAAAGCCCTCCTCTTAGGTCTGTTAGAACTTGGATTCATCCAGTGCAAGGGTCAAATACCTACATGAACATTTTCCCGGAAAATGACATCACAAACAAAAGTCATAGAAATGCAGTAAAACTCCTCTATTAAGACCACCTGTGGTATTTTTAATATTTGGTCATATTAGTGGGGTGGTCTGATTTCCGGGTTTCACATGCCTACATTTTGAAATAAATCCTGACTCTAAGTAGACTTGTGAAGGTCTAAATGATGTGAATAGTAAATTTCATTTAGGGAAGCCTAAGTACACAAATGAAAATGACAAGAAAATTTTCATGTTCTCTGAAAAGTTTCTCAAATCTTATCAAATAAATCCACCTGTAAGAGCATGTCAATTCATAATTGCCTATTTAAACACTCACAGCCAGGTATGTACATAAGTTAACTAAATGAAACTGAAGACTAAAGAATCTAATGTAAATGATAGAACTTGTCATATTCTCATTTTTGATCTGCTTTTTTATTTCGCGTAGTCTCAAGAACTCATTCCATGTGCTGATTTTCATTTTAAAACAGAGATTTTCGAATATGTGCTAATCTTTGAACATCTGACACCTACAGATAGTCTTTCCCCCTCCCTTTATTTTTCATTTTTATCCAAGCTGATTTTTCAAACAGTCCTGCTAATCGTCGATCTCACAGTCGCCATGTTCACTTGTTTACAACCGCATATTCGTTATAGTATAATTATGTAAAATGTCAAAAACAAAATGATAATCCGATCTCAATTGTTACTAAAACCGAGCGTCTTAAATTACATCAGCTGGCTATGGAAATAAATTGTGATCACCCGGATGTTGACATGTTTGTCATCTCGGTCATCTATGTGTGATAAACACTTGATTACAGCGTAAAAGCCGAATCAATGGTTTAAAAGATCAAATCACAGCTTGTTTGATTATGTTACATAACATCCTGATCAATTAACACAATCATGTTACAATCAATGGTCAATAGACAAAAGACTGGTAATTGATTGTCAATTCCATTACTGTATAACCTAAGATGCCATATTCACCAATCATTCTGTATGTGGTTCTTATTCCAAAATCCATGTCTAGCTATCCAATTGGCTAAGACAGAATATCTCAGCAAGTACGATGGCTAGTCTTGGAACTTAGTTTGTATTGGAGTTAAACGCGGATTTAACAGCTTAGATCATACCACAGCAGTCAGTGCACCTATGCATGTGTTTTCTGGCTTTCTCACACCAGTACTGACACAACTTTCTTTCCAAGCCAATGACTGCTTTTCTCACATGCATCAGAAGTAAGAGGCGGAAAATTATTGGAAAGAAAGCTTGCCTCAAACGGGTATTGAACCCGCGATCACTAGTCAGAAGTCAGATAAACTAACCACTGAGCCCGGGTAGTCTTGGACCTAAAAAGAATTTTTTCTAGAATTGTTGGTCAATACAGCTCATTGTTCCATAGTTCCTTATCGTTCTAAATTCAAAACTAACTAATATAACATTCAACAAAATCTTACCATATCGTTCTACATTCAAAACTAACTAAATGTAACATTCAACAAACTCTTAATTTCCAATATTAAATCTTTGATTGGTTTAGACATTTTTTCTCAGACAATCACAAGGCCAATCTTGAAATTTGGATTTCTACTCATCTCTCTTTTTTTTATGTGCTTAACATAGTATTGCTCAGGATATACATGTTTGACTGTTTTTATCATTTTCACTCCTTAAAGGCTCTATAGCTGCCAAAAACAAACAATGCAGGTGTTAAATTGCATTCGAATTTAAATCATACCATTTAGAAATGTATGTAAATTATTGTGAAGATGACTATCTGTTATTGTACAGTTGATTCATTAATTTTGTTAGTCACTGACAGAAAAATGATAATCTAACACTAGGTTAAAAGTTGGCAGGTTGCTCTGTCTTTTGTTGATTTTTTTCGTGATTTGAAAACTAATTTTTCTGCTAGCAACTAACACTTGGACCGACTGTACAATAATAAATTGTTATCTTCAAAAAGGGTTTTCCACTTTAACATACAATCACTAATTTTAACAAGCAAGTTAAAGGGACATGGTAAAAAAACTTGACACAAAAATAAAAGATGAAACCAAGGTCAATACTGACGGATTTCCGAGATCTTGATTTCTGTAAGAGTCTGGATAATGAGTGATAAGCGTGAAAAAGATAATAAATCTATAAATGCTGTAACAGAGGATGCAGACTAATGCTATCTCTCATTGTGATTCTATCTCTTTTTCTCTCAGACTTATAAAGATACATCCTTACAGCTAGACAGAAAAAAAACTGTAAAAACTTAAAGTGTGTAGAATTGCTCAGCTGTATAAACATAGATAAATTACCAATTTATATGGTGTAAGGACAGAAAAACTCAGGGGATTTATCCTCATTTAAAGCTAAAAATGAAAACAGTGATTGCTTGGAAGGCCTCCCAAACAATGATCCGTCATAATCTGTGCAACCATGCAGCCATCAAGGGTAACATTTGGCATGAAAATATAAAAATGATTGTAGTTTCATAAAAAAAGGATGAAATGGGTTAAAAACTGCATGAAAACTGCCTGAAATTGAGTATAGATGTATCTTTAATTGTCTGATTTTTACCAAGGGTCCTGCATGGCTCAGTGGTAAAGTATAGGATATGTGACCAGGAGGCCCTCGGGTTCGAGCCTCACTGGTTCCACTGGGTTTTTCGTGGGAATGCCCTTGAGCAAGACACTTCAGAGCCCTAGCCTTGTACTGGTGGAACCCAGGAAATACATAAATATGTGAGCTGTCACAGTGATATAATTCAAATAATGTTAAAAGCCACATAAAACACCATTCAATCAATCAATCAATCAACTGATTTTTACCAATTGTCATGTCTTAACCTGTCACTGTTTTCACTACCTGAGGAAGAAGACTTTGAAAACATGATGCAAAAAGACAAACAGCTGGTTACCAGAACTGTATTCTTTTCATACAATGTTTTCTAATGGGTCAAAGACAAATCCAACAATTTGAACTCTTGACAAGAGGGCCTTGATGGCCATGAAGTCCCTCACCTGAGCCTTTTGACCAAACATGACCAATTTCCAGTCTCTTCCGAGATACCATGACAAAAGTTCTAACAAGCTTTCAGAAGTATTTGACTGAAAATTTGGCCTCTAGCATGTATAAAACTTTTTTCTATAATTTGTCTCAGTGACCTACTTTTTAGCGCAACATGGCCAATTTTGCAAAGTGTTGATATTATCAAAAGAAAGATTCTGACCACCTTTCATGACTATTTGACAGTTAAATGTGGCCTCCAGAGTAAACACAAGGTTTTTTCAAGATTTGACCTGGCCACCTACTTTCTGACCCAATTTGACCATTTCCAATATCATTTATTATCAAGGAAAAGATTCTGACTAATTTTCATAAGTATTGGACAGAGTATATGGCCTCTTGAATATACACAAAATATTTTACAGATTTTACCCAGTGATCTATTTTTGACCTGATGTGACCCATTTTCAATTTTATTGAAAGAAAGACATTGTGACCAACGTTCATGAGCACTGGAATGAAATGTGGCCTCTAGATCGTACAACAGGCTTTTTCAAGATTTGATCTAATGACCTAGTTTTTTACTTAATGTCACCCATCTTCAAACTCATCTAAGATATTACAAAGACATACTTTCAGACCAAATTCCAAGAGTGTATGACTGAAAATGTGGCCCAGTGACCTAGTTTTTCACCCAACATGACCCGTTTTCAAACTGCTTTGAGATAACATCCAGACAATGATTCTGACCAACATTCATGACAGAAGGTTTTTCTTAGATTTGACGTAGTGACCTAGTTTTTTACCCGACATAACCCACTTTCAAACTTGTCAGAGATATCATTAAGACAAATATTCTGACCAAACTTTCAAGAGCATTGAACTGAAAATGTGGCCTCTTGAGCATACACAAGGTTTTTCTAAGATTTGACCTAGTGACCTAGTTTTTGACCAGACATGACCCATTTTTAAACTCATGCGAGATATCATCAGAACAAACAGATTGACCAATTCTCAAGAGCCTTGGACAGAAAATGTGGCCTCTAGAGCGTACATAAGTTTTTTCTTAGATTTGACCTAGTGACCTAGTTTTTGACCCGACATAACCCACTTTCAAACTTGTCCGAGATATCATCATCAAGACAAACATTTTGACCAATTTTCAAGAGCACAGGACTGAAAATATGGCCTCTAGAGCGTATAGAAGGTTTTTCTCAGATTTTACCTAGTGACCTAGACTTCGACCCCACATGACCCATTTTCAAACTCCTCCGAGATATCATCAAGACAAATATTCTGACCAACTTTCAAGAGCATTGGACTGAAAATGTGGCCTCTAGAGCGTACACAAGGTTTTTCTAAGATTTGACCTAGTGACCTAGTTTTTGACCCGACATGACCCATTTTCGAACTCCTCTGAGTTATCATCAGGGCAAACATATTGACCAGCTGTCAAGAACATTGGACTGAAAATGTGGCCTCTAGAGTGTACACAAGGTTTTTCTATGATTTGAGCTATTGACCTAGTTTTTGACTAGACATGACCCACTTTCGAACTCGTTTGAGATATCATCAAGACAAACATTCTGACCAAGTTTCATAAGTATGGGACTGAAAATGTGGCCTCTAGAGCGTACACAAGCTAAAAGTTGACAACGGACGACGCACGACGGACACAGCACGATCACAAAAGCTCACCTTGAGCAATTTGTGCTCAGGTGAGCTAAAAAAGGCAATAGCAAAAATATCAAACAACAGAATGTTGTTTTTTCAAAGTGTGAAAAATTAACTGATTATCAAATAATTGAATTTGTCTTTGAAGGGGCAGAAAACATTTTGGGAAAAGGAGGAAATACAAGTAGCCATCATTTTTTCATTTTTCCATAATATTTTCAAAAACCTTCTTCTTTAGGGTCATAAAAACAGGGGATTGTTTTGGGAAGGACTTAATAACTTGTGAGACATACTTTAACAAAACAGACGTCAGCAATTATTGAGACTTGTACCAGGTAACTAAAGATATCATACATTGACTTAACTCCCTCTATTAAACCTATGATTCCACATAACTGTATCAAACTCGAGCCACCTGTTTCTGTTGATTAAACTTATGGTTCCATAGAACTGTATCAAACCTGTAAAACCTGTTTCTGAGGGACAACATCAATCTTTGGTTCTGCTGGCTTCTTAAACGTGACATAGGTATAGATCACACTACCAACAACACTGAAAAGAGATAATTACCTAATGACCTTTAAGATCCCGAATAATAAGGCTTTTGAAAACATGTGGGAAATGAAGAAAATGCTGATAACCAGCATTTTCTCCCATTTCCACAATATATTCTATCCTTTCAAAGACAGATCTATAATTTGCAACAGACTTATTTAAGGTTTATTGAACAAGGCATACAAATTGTATCTGGTGAGTCAAAGGTGAATTGGATAAAAAAATTTTCAGAGCCAAGCTTGATAATTTTCCCAATCAAAGACACCAATCACCTCTTCTATTTATCCTGTTTCTCACTTTTATTCCTTATCATACTAAATTGGATAATTCACATGAAATAATGCACATTTCAACATCTGTTTCACTTTATGGAAAAAAAAAAAAAGAAATGCGTAAGACGCTATGGATGTGCAGCTGCAGCTGCAGCAATGACATCATTAATGATACTGAGTATGTCATAAATGTGACATTTGCCTGCGGAAAAATATTGCAGCAAAGAAGACAATGTTTCTGTGTTTTCAGCATTTTAACATAATGGAAAACCAAAAAAAATGTTTTCAAATGTTGAAACTGTTTACAAATATTTCACATTTGGCGACACTTTTCACTGAAGATACTGTCATTCACTTATTGGAATGCTTATCTAAAAGTAGTCCCAGTTTGTAGGAGTGTACCTCTACAGTAACATGTCCAACTGACAAAAAATATGAACTGGAGGCCCTTTAAGGCATGAATGGAAGACAAAAGAAAGTTACTTCCCTTGATAGCTCTCCACTACTAACTTGGTCCTGAATAAGGTATTACTTGGTTTTTATCCTTGATATCCTTTGCACTATTTAGAAATGTTTAGGGTTAAATATCTCCTTCAAAATTTATCAAACCACAAATTCGATCTATTCGATGCATTAAGATGGTAATAGTGAGTGAAATTCAATTTGCATGAAGACCTTACATATATATCATCAGTCAAATAATAAAAACCGCAACACCTCCTAGTAAAGCAAGGACAAGAGGGCCATGATGGCCCTGAAGTCGCTCACCTGAGCCTTTTGATCAAACATGACCCATTTCCAATCTCTTCAGAGATATTAAGACAAACACTCTGACAAACACTCATTCGTATGGGGCTTACAAATACACAAGCTTTTTCTAGAATTTGTCTCAGCGGCCTACTTGACATGTAGAAATTATCAAGATATACATTCCGACAAACTTTCATGAGTATTTGAAAGAAAATGTGGCCTGTAGGGTGTACAAAAGGTTTTGCCGAGATTTAACCTAGTGACCTAGTTTTTTATCCAACATGACCCATATTCATACTAGTCTAAGATATTATCAAGACAAACATTCAAAGCAAATTTCAAGATTATTGGACTGAAAATGTGGCCTCTAGAGCGTACAGCCGGTTTTTCAAGGATGAAACTTGGTGACCTAGGTTTTATTCCATGTGACCCATTTTAAAACTCATGCAAGATATCATCAAGATAAACATTCTAACAAAAGTTTAAAGAATATTGGACTGTAATTATAGTACAAAAGGTTTTTTCAAGATTTGACCTTGTGACCTATTTTTTTATCCAACATGACCCATTTTCATGCTAGTCTAAGAAATTATAAAGACAAACATTCTGACCAAATTTCAAGAGTATTGGACTGAAAAATGTGGCCTCTAGAGCTTACATAAGGTTTTTCAAAGATTTGACCTGGTGACCTAGTTTTTGACCTGACATGACCCATTTTCAATCTCATCCAAGCTATCATCATGACAAACATTCTGACCAACTTTAAAGAGCATTGGACTGAAAATGTGGCTTCTGGAGCGTACACAAGGTTTTTCAAAGATTTGACCTAGTGACCTAGTTTTTGACCCCACATGGCCCACTTTTGAACTCGTCTGCGATATTATCAAGACAAATATTCTGACCAAATTTCAAGAGTATTGGACAGAAAATGTGGCTTCTGGAGCATACACAAGGTTTTTTTAAGATTTGACCTAGTGACCTAGTTTTTGACCCACCATGGCCTGTTTTCAAATTTATCAGAGATATCATCAAGACAAACATTCCAACTAACGTTCAAGAGTTTTAGACTGAAAATGTGGCCTCTAGAGCATACACAAGGTTTTTCTAAGATTTGACCTGGTGAACTAGTTTTTGATCTGACATGGCCCACTTTCAAACTTGTTCGAGATATCATCAAGACAAACATTCTGTCCACCTTTCAAGAGTTTTGGACTGAAAATGTGGCCTCTAGAGCATACACAAGGTTTTTCTAAGATTTGACCTGTTGACCTAGTTTTTGACCCAACATGGCCCACTTTCAAACTTGTTCGAGATATCATCAAGACAAACATTCTGACCAACTTACAAGAGTATTGGACTGAAAATGTGGCCTCTAGAGCGTACACAAGGTTTTTCTAAGATTTGACTTGGTGACCTAGTTTTTGAACCAACATGGCCCGTTTTCAAACTCGTCCGAGATATCAAGACAAACATTCTGACCAACTTTCAGGAGTATTGGACTGAAAATATGGCTTCTAGAGCCTAAACAAGGTTTTTCTAAGATTTGACCTGGTGACCTAGTTTTTGACCCGACATGGCCCATTTTCAAACTCGTCCTAGATATCATCAAGACAAACATTCTGACCAACTTTTAGGAGTATTGGACAGAAAATGTGGCCTCTAGAGCGTACACAAGGTTTTTCTAAGATTTGACCTAGTTTTTGACCCGACATGACCCATTTTCGAACTCGTCCGAGATATCATCAAGGCAAACATTCTGACCAAGTTTCATGAGTATCGGACTGAAAATGTGGCCTCTAGAGCATACACAAGGTTTTTCTAAGATTTGACCTAGTGACCTAGTTTTTGACCCGACATGACCCATTTTCGAACTCGTCCGAGATATCAAGGCAAACATTCTGACCAAGTTTCATGGGTATCGGACTGAAAATGTGGCCTCTAGAGCGTACACAAGGTAAAAAGTTGACGATG
Source organism: Hippopus hippopus (assembly GCA_946811185.2). Taxonomy (NCBI): domain Eukaryota; kingdom Metazoa; phylum Mollusca; class Bivalvia; order Cardiida; family Cardiidae; genus Hippopus; species Hippopus hippopus. Next base: position 15,073,236 of record OX328099.1, on the reverse strand, counting down.
GACGACGCACGCCGGACGCTGGACACAGTACGATCAAAATAGCTCACCATGAGTACTTTGTGCTCAGGTGAGCTAATAAAAACAAAGGAAATCCAATAAAAGGACCTGGTTGCAATTTGGTTACCTTGGTTTTTATCTAACAAGGGAGATAATTTGGATTTCACTTTTATCTCCCATTGCTCTACTGGCAGTGATTTACTCATTTTCTATTCTAACATAAGACGTGAATTCCACTCTATACAGCAGAAGCGTGGTAAAAATCAATGTCATTCGATATAAAGTAGGTCGCACATGGCTGTTCCATGTTTCCACCCTCAGATAATTTATCTATAAAAGTCACATGACATTAAATGCTCTGAAAATTACCAACTCCCAATCTCATTTCCAATGCAACACCGACCAATTTTGATGTTAATCATCATCACGGAAAAACACTTGATTGACACATTTTTACTGGTAACTCTTAAATAGTTCCATGATAGTCAATATAGCCCTTGTGGTTTATTTATCGTGCCTCTTATGTTAAAACTGTAATTTATTGAACGAACAACCATGATAGACAGTAGATTTTTTCTTAAGCATACATCATGGATTCATGATGCAAAAAGGAAAAAGACAACACACACACACACACACACACACACACACACACACACACACACACACACACACACAAAAACTAGAGGCCCTCGAGGGCCTGCATCGTTCTACTGGCATTGAATTTGCTTATTTTCTAGTATACATCATTCATTCATGTCAACAAGGAAAGCTTTTGAAAATGTTGTGGGGAAAAAAAGAAGATACTGGTAACCAGCATTTCTGTCTTTTCCCACAAAGTTTTCTACCCTTCCAAAAACATTTTTTTCAATTTTTAAGTAACAGTTATTTTATCGCCTGCAAATGCTTTCAATTTGGACAAGTCTAAAATGTCATTCTTCAAAGAGTTTAGGGCTAACAGAGGTATGAACCTGTTGCATAGACTTACAATAATCTTTGGAAAATGTTTTGGCTGAGCAAGGATTTAGAGTAACTACTGAATATGGCAGAAAGTCTTAGTCTTTAACAAATGAAGAAGCAACAAGAATCCTAGGGGAAAGCTTACCTTATATTCAGACCAATAAAATTTGGCCAACTAAATATGTAGTCACCTCCCAAAAACATACCAAAATATGTCACTAAAAGATTCTGTAAAAAGCAAACAACATCATTATAATCAATTTAATAATTTAATCAATGAACTATTCAGCACCGAATTTGAGGGATCCTGATGGAGAAGGCTTTTGAAAACATTGCGGGAAAAAATGGAGAAAATGCTGGTAACCAGAATTTTCTCCTTTTCCCACAATGTTTTCTTTCCTTTCACAAAAAAATCCCATGTTTGTAACCAGATCAATTATATCATCTGCAGGTATGTTTAATACTGACAATTTCAAAAAAGTTTGTTGTTCGGTAAAGAGTTTGGAGTCTAAGGCCGTTTAAATAGCTTAGGTCATATTGGAGGCCAGCGTACCTGCGCATGTTTCCAAGCTTTCTGACACCAGTACTGACACAACTTTCTTTCCAAGCCACCGACTGCTTTTCTCATATGCATCAGAGTTGAGATCTTATTTTGCATGCCTTTCTGTTTGGTTTGGTTTGTATTGGAGTTTAACGCCATTTTAACAGCTCAGGTCGTATCACAGCAGTCAGTGACACACCCATGTGTTTCCTGGCTTTCTCACACCAGTACTGACACAACTTTCTTTCCAAAGCCACTGACTACTTTTCTCACATCAGAAGTGAGAGGCAAAAAATCGCCAGAAAGAAAGTTCGCCGCAACTGGGTATCGAACCCGGAACCTCCAGGTCACAAGTTAGATATGCTAACCACAGAGCTACCCTGCCAGGCACATGCCTTTCTGGTCTTCACCCTTTACCAAACAATCCCCTGGTTTTACGACCCTGAATGAAAAGGCTTTTGAAAACATTGTGGGAAAAGGAGAAAACGCTAGTAAACGGAGATCTTCAGCTAACTTCTTTTAAGTTTACAATTGTATTTTACGGATGCTGTCAATTTGAAAGGGTAAACAAGATGTCTGTAAAACAGTCATGCCCCCCTACTGCCACATTGATACAGGAAGTGGCACAGGTCATAAACTGATATCAAAAGAATTGATTGGGGGTCATCTTTTTGATTTATAGCCCACTTCAATTGTTAAATGTGATAATCTGTCAACAGTTCGCATAATTATAAACACCGCAGTGTGTATACATACAAGATTGTAAACAGTCGCCGATACACAGACTGGGTTATCGATTTTCTTTTCGGCACGCGTGTTCGACTTCCGCTTTTTCTCAGTCAACTTCGATGCTTACTACGTCCCCAATAATACGCGAATAAAATGTTGGAGCCACAAGTTGAGCCACATATGATGATTTTTGAGACACTTTAATTTTTTTTGAGCAAATGGCTCAAGTGGCGAACAGCAGCGAGGGCCCTGAATCATCTGGTGGTCACTGTGACCTTGACCTTTCACGGATTAACCTTAAAATCGATAGGGATCATTTACACTCCAAGATGAATATCTGTATAGAATTTGAAGAACCTATGTCAATTCTGTGTCTAGGTATCATCTGGACAAGGTTAGGTCTAAATATCATTAAGTTGAAGGCCACTGTGACCTTAACCTTTGATGGATTAATCTCAAAATCGATAGGGATCATCTACATTCTGAGACGCATGTCTGTGCCAAATTTGACAAACCTAGGTCAACTCTGTGTCTAGTTATCATCCGGACAAGGTTTGGTCTATATATCAACATGTTGACGGTCACTGTGACCTTGACCTTTGACCGATTGACCTCAAAATCAATAGGGATCATCTACACTCCGAGACCCATGTCTGTGCCAAATTTGACAAACCTAGGTCAACTCTGTGTCTAGTTATCATCCGGACAAGGTAAGGTCTACCGACCGACCGACATTAGCAAAGCAATATACCCCTACTTCGTTGAAGGGGGGCATAATAATTCATCTTTTCATGAAGGGTTTAAGTCTTAACCCTCCACTGCACAAGCTACTTTTAGACAAAATAAAAACTGTTATGAATCTCACAAAAGCAAATCATTTAGTTCAAGGGAAAACATTTTTTTATTAGCAATTACTCCATCTTCTACAATGTTTCCAAGTCATGGTCTATACAAAGGGTGTTTAAAATTTATACTTATTTTCTTCGTTCTCTTCAAGTTATGCAAATGACAAGATTTTTCTCCTTATTCAAAATTGTGCTTTTTTATGAATTGTCACAAAGAAGGTGGCATACTATTCCAAAAAAGTAACCTCTTACAGCAGAGTACTTGAAAATGCTGTGGCTATAGGGGAATTCGCAACACCATATAACCTTTTTTTCTTTGCAGCAACACATTATTATTTGCAGAATTTTGCAAGCTTTATTGCACTGCAAATGTTAAATTTGCAAAATTTAATATTCATTGTATTTTTCCCCTATTGTCCCCCTAAAAAGCAGACCACATGACTTTCCAAAAATAATAATCTCTCGATACATGTGAACCCCATTATTGATGTTTTCTCCACAATTAGCTTCAATACACAATTAGCTTCAATAATGCTGGTTACTAGCATTTTTTTTTCTCCCACAATGTTTTCCAAATGGTTGAACAGCAAATGATTTTATATGAATGCCTTTTATGCCTTTAGCCTCATTTTAATTCTTCTGTTTGAATATTTTTTATTAAATGTGAGTAAGCTACACTTAGTTGTTCACATAAATTTTTTTTTACAAATTAAGCGTCCCCATAAATTAAATGCGTAAAAATTAATTGTACCATTTTAGACCCAAAACCGCAAAAATTTGCAATCACAAAAAAAGACAAGTTCTACTGAAAATGAGCAATTCTCCCTAAGCCACAATGTTTTCATTTGTATACAACCTGAATTCATGTTGCTTTACCCTATTTTACAAGGATACTTTTCAAAATTTCCTAGCTGCAAGATGAAACTAGAATTATTGCAAAGCGGACAAATACCCCCTCAACAGCACCTTGTCACTGAAGCAGCACAATCAGAGAATGGAAATGATTTTCAAAACAAAGATCACCTCTGACCTTGACCTTTGACGCCCAGCCAGGTAGCTCAGTGGTTAGCGTATCTGACTCATGACCTTGAGGTTGCGGGTTCGATACCCAGTTGCGGCAAACCTTCTTTCCAGTGATATTTCGCCTCTCACCTCTGATGCATGTGAGAAAAGTAGTCGGTGGTTTTGGAAAGAAAGTTGTGTCAGTACTGGTGTGAGAAAGCCAGGAAACACATGGGTGCGTCACTGGCTGCCATGATATGACTTAAGCTGTTAAAATGGCGTTAAACTCCAATACAAACAAAATTGACCTTTGACCCATGTGAACCCAAAACAATAGGATGTCTTCTTCGATCATGGGTAAAAGCTGTATAAAGTTTCATGATCCTAGGTCAAACTGCTTTTGAGTTCGAGCACAGGAATCATTTTCAAACAAAGTAATTCAGTGACCTTGACCTTTGACCCATGTAACACAAAAACAATAGGGCATCTCCTTGGATCATGGGCAACACTTGCATAATGTTTCATTATCCTAGGTCAAACAGCTACTGAGTTAGAGAACAGAAACAAAATTCACCAGTGACCTTGACCTTTGACCCATGTAACACAAAAACAGTAGGGCATCTCCTTGGATCATGGGCAACACTTGCATAATGTTTCATGATCCTAGGTCAAACAGCTACTGAGTTAGAGAACAGAAACAAAATTCACCAGTGACCTTGATCCTTGACCCATGTGACCCAATAAAAATAGGAAATCTTCTTGGGTCATGACCAACACTTGCATTAAGTTTCAGGGTCCTAGGTCAAACAGCTACTGAGTAGAACTCGGAAACAGTTTTCAAAGTTCACCTGTGACCTTGACCTTTAACCCATGTGCCAAAAACAATAGGGCACCTCCATTGGTCATGAGCAACACTTGCATAAAGTTTCAGGGTCCTAGATCAAATGGCTTTTGAGTTAGAGCATGTGAACCAAAAAGTCTACAAACGCACAGATTGACAGATGGACAAGTGGATGGACTGACAGACATGGAGAATTCAGTATACCCCCCCATACTTGGAAGGGGGGGTATAATAAGTCATTGGTTACACAGCTCAACCCCTAAAGCACCAATAAGCAACTTGGACACTCCCAGCCGGCGACAAAAACCCGAATACAGTAATTGCAAAGTTTAAGCACCTTTCAGCCACAGTATCACAGCCTAGCAGACAGTGTAGATCCAAGATCAGACAGCACATTCTGTGCAGTCCGCTCTTGATCTACACTGGCCACAAAAACCTTTATTATGAATCACACTCTAAGAATTTAAATATTTAACAAAATTTTAGATTAGTACAAATTGAAAGCATTTGCAGGCAACAAAATAAATATAACTCATAAATTGAAATTTGTTTTTGGAAGGGTAGAAAACACTGTGGGAAAAGAAGAAAATACTGGTTACCAGCATTTTCTCCTTTTCCCACAATATTTTCAAAAGCTTTCTTTCTGAGGGTGATAAAAAGTTGGGATTGAATGGTAAAGATTACAGTCTATTAACAATCGACAGACTTACCTTTAAAACACCTATGATAGTAGTAGTAAGAGCTGAGTTATAGTGTGTACAGATCACAATAGAATAATTCAGTACAAATCCTAACACACATGACAACAGAAAATAAACTAAAAACACTGGGTCACTGGCCTCTTCAAATAACATGATCTGAAAAAGAAGAGACTTCTGTAACAGCCCCAGACAAGTATAATTGGCTGAAAAGGTCATGATAAAAACATTTATGCTATTTTTCTATGCTGACAACAAATTCTGTTATAGTGCATCATAATGTTTTAAACTTTTTCAATGTTCAAAAAACAGACAAGTTTTTTGTGTTCCCCAGTAAAAATGATGCCTGAAGGTAAGCTGAAAAGCAGGTCCATCATAAAATTCTGTGTAAAATTGGGTAAGACACTGATTGGGCTACCTTGGTAGCGGCCAACTGGACAAAAAACAAAAATTTGGTAGCCCTAGGCCTTATGGTTAGGAACAAGAAGACTTCACTATATAAGCCCTTGTAAAACTTGTAACCCAACCCCCACCCCCCCAGCAGGGCCAATTTTGATCCAAATGCTATAATTTGAAGATATTTACAAGAGGTCCATCAGATTAAGCTACATGCCGAATTTGGTAGCCCTAGGCCTTATGGTTTAGAAGCAGACAATTTTTAAAGTTTTCACTATACAGGCCCATGTAAAACTTGTGACCCCTTGGGCAGGACCAATTTTGACCCTTTAATTTGAAGAAACTCGGTAATGGTCCATTAGGTGAAGCTACACGCCAAACTTGGTAGCTCTAGGCCTTATGGTTTTATTCAAGAAGATTTTCAAAGATTGTCAATATTTTTCAGTTTTGTTGCCATGGCAACCAGAATTTTAAAAGGATTTTTAATTATTGTAAGTAATTCTAAAGAGGAACATGACAAGATAATTTCTGTGAAGTTTCGTAAAAATCGGATTGGTAGTTTCAGAGAAGAAGATGTTTGAAACAGGAGGGCCATGATGGTCCTGGATCGCTCACCTGAGTCAATAGGCGAAATTCACTCCACGTGCATAATTCAATTTCTGACCAATTGTCAGGTCAATTGAGCTTAAAATGTGGCCTCTAGAGCGTCCACAAGGAATTTCCGTAAGTTGACCTAGTGACCTAATTTATCACCCGACGTGACCCAATTTAGAACTCATCAAAAAATTTATCAAGACAAACATTCTGAACAGTTTTAAAGTTAATTGAGCAATAAATGTGGCCTCTAGAGTGTCCACAAGGTATTTCTTTAATTTGACCAAGTGACCTAGTTTATGACCCCAGGTGACCCAATTTCAAACTCATTCGATATTTCATCAAGACAAACATTCTGACCAATTTTCAAGTCAACTGAGCAAGAAATGTGGCCTCTAGAGTGTTCTAAAGGTATTTTTTAATTTGACCTAGTGACCTAGATTATGACCCCAGGTGACCCAATTTTGAACTCATCCTAGATTTCATCAATACAAACATTTTAACCAATTTTCAAATCAATTGAACAATAAATGTGGCCTCTAGAGTGCCCACGAGGTATTTCTTTAATTTGAACTAATGACGTAGTTGAAGACCCCACATGACCCAAATTTAGACTCATATGAGATTTTATCAAGACAAACATTCTGACCAATTTTCAAGTCAATTGAGCAAAAAATGTGGCCTCTAGAGTGCCCACGAGGTATTTCTTTAATTTGACCTAGTGACCTAGTTTATGACCCCAGGTGAAGCAAATCCATACTCATCCGAGATTTTATCAATACAAACATTCTGACCAAATTTCAGGTCATTTGAGCAATAAATGTGGTCTCTAGAGTGCCCACAAGATATTTCTTTAATTTGATCAAGTAACCTAGTGTATGACCCCAGGTGACCCAATTTCAAACTCATCCAATATTTCATCAAGACAAATATTCTGACCAATTTTCAAGTCAATTGAGCAAGAAATGTAGCCTCTAGAGTGCCCACAAGGTATTTCTTTAATTTGACCTAGTGACCTAGATTATGACCCGAGCTGACCCAATTTTAAACTCATCCTAGATTTCATCAAGACAAACATTTTAACCAATTTTCAAATCAATTGAACAATAAATGTGGCCTCTAGAGTGCCCTAAATGTATTTCTTCAATTTGACCCAGTGACCTAATTTAAGATCCCAGTTGACCCAAATTCAGACTTATGTGAGATTTTATCAAGACAAACATTCTGACCAATTTTCAAGTCAATTGAGCAAAAAATGTGGCCTCTAGAGTGCCCACAAGGTATTACTTTAATTTGACCTAGTGACCTAGTTTATGACCCCAGGTGACCCAAATCCAAACTCATCAGAGATTTCATCAAGAGAAACATTCTGACCAAATTTCAGGTCATTTGAGCCATAAATGTAGCCTCTAGATTGCCCACAAGGTATTTCTTTAATTTGACCTAGTGACCTAGTTTATGACCCCAGGTGACCCAATTTTGAACTCACTGAACATGTTGTGCTCAGGTGGGCTAACAAAACTTAAAACAGGTTCACTACATACCAAATATCAAAGCTCTACACCTTCCAGTTTCACAGAAGAAGAATCTTAACAAACTTGGTAGAGGTCCACTTGGAGATGCTACATACCAAATATCAAAGCTCTACACCCTCCAGTTTTAGAGAAGAATGATTTTAAAGTTTTCCTTCTTTGTTCCTTTGTTCTAACTTGTGACCCCCGGAGTGGGGCCAGTTTTGACCCCAGGGGCAGCATATCACTAAACTTGGTAGAGGTCCACTAGGAGATGCTACATACCAAATATCAAAGCTCTATGCCTTCCAGTTTCAGAGAAGAAGAATTTTAAAGTTTTCCTTCTTTGTTCCTATGTTCGAACTTGTGACCCCCGGGGCGGGGCCAGTTTTGACCCCAGGGGCATCATATGAACAAACTTGATAGAGGTCCACTAGGAGATGCTACATACCAAATATCAAAGCTCTACCCCTTCTAGTTTCAGAGAAGATTTTCACAGATTTTGCATTTTTTTCCCTTTTTGTTGCCATGGCAACCAGAGTTATGAGAGAAATTTAATTCTTTGAACAATTTTGGTAGAGCTTCACCCAAGGAACATCCCTGCCAAGTTTCATCAAGATCGGCCCAGTGGTTTAGAAGAAGAAGATGTTTAAAAAATTGTTGATGGACGCCGGATGACAGATGCCGAACAAAGGGCGATCACAATAGCTCACCTTGAGCACGTTGTGCTCAGGTGAGCTAAAAAAAAAAACATATTGGCAGACTACCACAAAGAACACATGTATGAAGTTTCATCAATTTTTGTCAAGGATTTTAGAAAATATGTCTGGACAGACCTATGAACGGACGGACTGACTGACTGACAGACAGACATACAACACAAAAACTATATTCCTCTGCCTTTGGCAGGAGAAATATAACTAGAGCTGTCACTAAATGTGACTTAATACCCCTGCCAGCGCTTTGACAGAAACAGGCAATTTAACAAAAAATTTTCTAAGTTCAAGGGGAGATTACCCTTGAATCATAGGGAGTAGATGATTGAAAACTGCGTCTTGCACAACTTCAGTATACGATCAATGTATCAACAAACTTTCAATACAATAGCAGCAAAACTGTAAAAGTTCGTGACACAAAATTACTAATATTTTGTACACAGACGGACACACGGACAAACAGACAGGCTGATTCCAGTATACCCCCAAAAACATTCGTTTTGCAGGGGTATAATTATGTTAAATAATTATGTTAAATCAACAAACCTCTTCCACCTGGTTTCCAGTGGTTAACATCAAAAATGTGACAGGTAGCACCATAAACAGTGAATTGTAAAACAGAAATCCATATTTTCCCAGGTCCTGAAAAAATACAACATTCACTTTATGACTCACTTTTTCCCAAGCAACAAAATTTAAGGCATTTGCAGACGAAAAGTGATGTAACTCAAAATATGAAAACTGCTAATCAAAGAGTAGAAAATATTGTGGGAAAAGGAGAAAATGCTGGTTACCAGCATTTTCTCCTTTTGCCACAATGTTTTCAAGAGCCTTCGTCCTCAGGGTTGTTAAAAGTCATTATTGTGTGGGAAAGGGTAAACATTTTACAGTACAGAAAAGCAGCTTTTTCTCCTTTTCCTACATTTTTTTTTGGTCCAATCATGGACAAGTCTTATGATGGGAGCCATATTTCACATGTTATCTGCAAATGCTTTCAATTTGGACAAGTTCAAAATTATTTATTTGTTTGTTTGTATTGCAGTTTAATGCCATTTTAACAGCTTACATCATATCTTAAAGTTCAGTGCACCTATGCATGTTTTTCCTGGCTTTCTCATTGAATGGTGATGTATGCCGCTTTTAACATTACCTCAGTCATATCACAGTGACAGCTCACATATTCATGTATTTCCTGGCTGTTTACCAGCATTTCCTCCTTTCCCCACAATGTTTTCAAAAGACGTCTTTAGATCGGGTCGTTAAAACTCAGATTGTCTGGTATTATCCCTTTTTCAACGATCCTCTTGTTTAATGACTGATGAAGAAGGCTTATAATAACATTATCAGGAAAGAATAAAATGCTGATAACCTTTTCCTACAATGTTTTCTCTCTTTCCAATTACATTTCCATCATATGAGCCACATTTAATTTGTCAGCTGCAAATATTTTAAACTTTGAAAAATTTAGAATTGAACTCTCTCCCATAAAAACCAGATAGGCTTGTCAAACTTGATAGCATTTGCAGACAACAGATTAGATTACATGGAGACTTAAATGACAGTAACTTTCTGTGAAAGTTTTAAAAAAATATTGTAGAAAAAGAAGAAAACATGGGATACCAGCATTTCCTCCTTTTCCCAAAATGTTTTCAAAAGCCTCATCCTCAGGGAGGTTATAAAATGATCATATTGGTAAAGAGTTAACTCTTCAACAAACAACAAAATTTGAAAGTATTTTTTGTGACATCAATTTTAGTGTACCTTAAACTTTGATTTCTGTATTTGAAATGGTAGAAAACATACAGGGAAAGGGAGAAAATGCTGGTTACCAGCAATTCCTCCTTTCACTTCAACATTTTAAAAAGCCATCTTCCTAAATGTTGTAAAAACACGGAATTGTAAAGAGCTAGGAAACACAATGTACATAAATATTAAGGGTATTACAAGGCTCTGGTGTAACGGCGTTAGTTGTAATAAGGAAATCCTTGTCCTGAAATTCTGTGAAAAGGGGCATAAAACATGATTCAAACAGATTCTGTATGATACAGATGTGCTAATTTGTTTCCCAATACTGCCTTAATGAAAACATAAACACAGACGAAAGATGCAAATACCTGTAACTATCAATTTACATTGCCAGCAGTGTACCTGCCACCATGGTACAGTGGTCAGATTGTAGGACTGCCCATGAAGCAATTCAAGTTTGATTGATTGATCAGGGTTGATACCAATTTATCATGTTTGGTTTATACATACCTGTGCATCTAACTTCTGTTTTGTGTACACCATATTAGCGGCTGTACAAATATTGTTGACAAAAATCATTGTATAACCAATTAAATCAAAAGCAAGGTCTGTCCTGAAAGAGAAAAAAATTAAATGTATATTGTCTCAAAGAGATCACCATAATTCATCACATCCTGCAGTAAACTCTTTTGTCTTTCAACAGTCCACATTAATTTTGTTAACATTGTGACAAAAGAAGAAATTGCTTATTGAAGGCATTTTCTCCTATTGCCACAGAATTGTCTAATGCATTCATGGATTGACTTTAACCTTTTACCAAAACTTCAAAGTTTTGAACATGACCTAATTGAAAGCAGAGGACAAATGTGTACAGGACAAATTAAATGTACCTCAAATGGTGATTTCTGTCTGTGATAGGGTAGAAAACATTGTGGGACAAGAGCCGTCGTAGACGGATTATGCTCCCCGAACAGGTCTCTGTTTAGGAAAGTGAAGGTCACATGTAGCACAATTCACACAAACATATCTAAGATATGCACTTTGCATATTCAAGGTTTTATATTAGACAAAAAGTATGTGTAACAGATTTCTATGTGAACCCTTTACCACACAGTCCTGAGTTTTAACGACCTTAAGATTGATTTATTGATTGTATGGTGTTTAATGCAGGTTTCAACATTATTTCATTTATATCACAGCAGCCAGTGCATCTATCCATGCTGCAGTTTCTCTTATTAGTAATCTGTACAAGATTCTTTCCAAGCAACTGGCTGCTTTCCCACATAACCATCGTTGAAACAATGATGTGGGAAAAGGAGAAAATGATGGTTATTAGCATTTTCTCCTTTTCCCATAATGTTTTCAAAAGGTTTCTTTCCAAGAGTTGTTGAAAGCATAGGGTTAACAAAATAGAGCAGATAGTTAAGAATGAAAACTACTTACGCCCCTGCAATAAATGCACCTATTATCATCAAAAATACTGTGAACTGTACAACTTTACTTCTTCTAACTCTGAAAAAAAAAACAGATATTACATAAAACATTGACTTTTAGAACCCTTTTCCACCTGAATAGTCAGATGGACAAATGGATAGATGTGTGGACGAACGGAAGTAATCTCTATTCATTGGTCCCCAATAACGAAATTGGTGAGGGGCTAAAATCATTCATAAAATGAGTCAATTACAAGGGTTGTCCCAAAATTCCATGACAATTTCATTAGCAAAAGAAAATGAAACACTACAAATGCAATTTTCCGATATGTTTTCAATACATATAAACCAAACATCTATATAAAACAAGAGGGCCATGATGGCCCTGTATCGCTCCACTGCCTTTTTAACCCTTTACCACACAAATCGAAGTGTTAATGACCCTGAAAGAGAAGGCTTTCAAAAACATCGTGAGAAAAGGACAACATGTTGTCAGCCAGTATTTTCTCCTTTTCTCACAATGTTTCCTAACCTATCAAAGACACAAAGTCATCTAAGCTACATTCAATTTCTCTTTATGCAATGGCTTTAAACTTGGTACAGTAAAAAAAGAAATTGTCATTTCTTAAAGAGTAAAATTAACGTATCATGCGCTTAATTGGCATTGACAGAGACATACAGAATAAAAAGTCTGTATGGTAATAAACTTACTTTGAAAACATAACCTCCACCTTGCCCGCCAAACAAAAAGAGTCATATCTTTTTAAATGCAAAGATAATGTCAGTGAATACAAGCAGGTTTATTCATTAGCACGAAAGGTCAAGTTCTGAAAAAATTTGAGTGACAGAAACCTTACTTTAAATTAAACATTCCATTCATGTGAGCATAACCATTAGCATCAAAATAAATCACTCTCCCTTAAAACAGAACATTTCCTCTCCAAAAAACTTGAATACCAAACTCCAATAATGTATAACTGCATTTTGATAATCAAGGGAGGTAAAAAGTAACACACTTTATCTTGTATAACATGAGTTATTTCCCTTGATTACTATTTTAAATTACAGTCACAATATAAGCCCATGTTAAACTTGTGATCTCCGGGGCAGAGCTAATTTTGACCTCAGGGCTATAATATGAAGGAATTTGATAGAGGTCCATTAGATAAAGCTATATACCAAATTTGGTAGCCCTGGGCCTTATGGTTTCAGACAAGAAGATTTTCGAAGATGTTCAACATTTTTCAGTGTTGTTGCCATGGAAACCAGAGTTTTTGAAGGAATCAAATTCTTTCAAGGATTTCTAAAGAGGACCATGGCAGGATCATTTCTGTGAAGTTTCATCAAATTTGGATGGGTAGTTTCATAGAAGAAGTTTGAAAAAAAAAGTTTACGGACGCACGCACGCATGACGGACACCAGGCCATGAAAAAGCCCGCTGGCCTTTGGCCAGTGGAGCTAAAAATCACACAAAAATCTTTACAAATAAGAAAATTATAGCATACAGCAAGTACCCACACTGCTGCGCACATCAAGCATTAATAACGACGTCAATGTTAAGTTAAAGTCTTTGTCAAGGTATTCTCCATGAAATTCAACGCATTCGCCATGTCATTTAATCCATGACTGGTCAAAAACTGTCTTAAACCACATTTCTGTCAGACCTCTGTTAAAAGCAATTATAGCAGATAACAGCTCATTGCTGGAATCGAACTTGCAACTTTGTAAATCCTCCTTAAGCTTTGGAAAGCAGGCAAAGTTGTAAATCCGAGAAGAAATCTTTGCCTTCTTGGATGGAGGGGTCCGAGGCGTCTTCCATATACTGGACTGTCGCTTTCCTTCGGGTTTGAAGTAGTTTAACCACCTCTCATCTGCTATAAAATGAGGATCCAACAGAGCGTCGTCTGCTTCAACTCGAGCAAGAAACTCTAGGGACGTGTGAACCTTCTTCTGTTTGTTATCATCAGAAAGCAGACGTGGAACCCATCTCGCGCAGACTCGTGACATGTTCAGTTTGTCGTTAAGTATCCTGTGCAAAGAAGACCCTGAAATGGCGATTGACAACGGTATCCCTCTGACTGTTAGTCTCCGATCTATGAAAATGCATCTCTTCACCAAATCATTCGACTCTTCATCTAAAGAAATCGGCCCACCATTTCATTCTTTATCCTCTTCCTAGCGTTCACCTGCCCTTAGTCTGTTTTACTGCCACGGCACTTGTAAGCCAGTGCTCGAGAAATGTTTTTAAACTTTTCAGTACGCCAAATTTGTTCCATAGTCTAGTCGAGTGTCATTCCAAGATCGGCACAAATTTTTTCACTGTTCACTGCACCGCTCGATTCATTTTACTTTTCTTCCTGCTCAGACTATTTATTTTCTTTATATCTATCTTATTTTATATCCATTATACAGGGGTGCGGAAATCCTACGTCCGACTCGGGTAAATTTGACGTCGGACAAGTGGCTTTTTGCAATCTACTCGTCCGCGGACAAGTAGAAAATGAGGAAGAAATTGAAAAAAAAAATCTGTATTATATAACATTATCCTTGTGAAATAGAAATGTTCTCTTCGTCTCACTTCGTAAACAACATTTTTAAATTAAATTATGATAAACTATTCCCTGATATCTGGAATCAAAGACAAACGTGGCTGACTCTGATTTTATGGGCTACGCAGGTTTTCAAGTGATTTTGAATGCGCTGCAGTACGGCCGAAACGTTGTGCTTTCTTCGCGCCATTTGGTTTGTTTAATGGAGGCAACCATAACCGAACCGAGTCATTTTTTGCGCATTATAACACCGCACGTAGACTTGACGCGGCTGTCATTTCCCTATCATTCAATATTAGATTCTTTTTGGTCGTCCGCAAAAACTTACAGCTGACAAAAGAAGTTGTCTTAATTTAACACTGTTGAATACATTCTTACTCGGTTGCAGTAAACGTACTTGAAAGAAAACCAAACACGCTGTCTCCAAGTAAAACATGTCAAGAACCGGGAAACATTACAAAAGTTTGTTAAAAAGGCTGTAGACGATAAAGGCCAGCGCAGCCTCTTTACTTTCGGCGTAAAACGTTCAAATTCTTTGCAGATCGATCTGCAGGTAATCAAATCTCTGCATACCGAGTCTCAATCCGAAATGCCGAGTCTGTCGGACATCGCCGATCTTCCGTTGTCTGAAAAGTAGACAATTATTATCACTGCACATGATGCAAACTCTACATCTCCAGACAATAACCAAGCCTAGCATTTTAACTTCCACTGATAATGATTCCCTTGTATCATATGATGGCTGGTAAGCAGTTCTGCTGAAGTATTGACTCTGGCACCCATAAGTGTACCACAATAGTGTTAAAAAGGGCTGTAAGTGCAAACACTGAGATATTTAGCCATGGTTTGAGCAGTTATAGTGTAACTGTTGAATCTTTTTCAATTATTAAATTGTTGCACCTTTCTATCTACTGTATGTATGTACAGTGCCATTGATTTGTTTTATTGATGTACCTTGAAAGTCAGTCTGCTTTTTTCCAATTTGGCCAAAATCACGTTTGAATATCCCAAAATGAAAGGCTAAGGCCCCTTCCCAATTTTTGGAAAAAAAAAAGCTCCGTAAAGGTTTGCTTGATTTATTTTCACCATTATTATTAAAAACATAAGCAAAGCAAATTTAAATGGTTAAAGAACATCATTATCTACAAACTACGGTACATTCAGTTAGGTCTTTGTGTGCCATTTAAAATTGTTTTATTTTGGACAAGTAAGCTTCTCTGACGGACAAGTAGATTTTTTAGATTTACTTGTCCATGGACAAGTAGATAATTTCAAGATTTCCACACCCCTGCATTATAGAACCATTTCATAATATATCTTTCATCATATACTTTACACTCATTTTTTGTATGTTCTATTTATGCAGTTTCTTTATTTTCATATTTTATCTTGCAGGTAAAATGATATACATGAATTAATATATAAATTATGACATGATATACATGAATTAATAATTCTACCAAAGGTCACTTTATTGCTGGTATAATTATGCAAATACAAGATCTGTCTGTTTGGAAATTTCATTTAGATATTAAGTACAGAAGTTTGAAAAAAAAATTAAATGGATCAGTTTTATAAGATTGAAATAAATTCCAGCAAAAAATGTCGCCAATGACGGATCAAGGCATACCAGAAAGGTTGTCAGACTAATTAGGGCTATTGCTTACCTCAAGGTGATTGGACCTTATACAATATGTGATATTGTTTATAGACTTTTCTGCATATTCAGACAATTGTATTCTTATCACTCTATATCTGTTTTATTCTATTTCCATTACAGAATCATTTCATAACATATCTTTCATCATATACTCATTACTCACATTCTCACAAGCTAATTTTTTTCCTTTCATTCTTTCTTGGGCGCTAAATGACACTGGATGTCAATGCGCCATAAAACACCATATATTCATTCATTCATTGTTCATCTTACATAAAAAACCCAATTCAAACAGTGGTTTTCCGAACTTTTAACCCTAGGCTGCTATGCATTTAGAGACAGCATAAATCAAGATCAGACTGCAGACATGCAGTCTGATCTTATGTCTAGAGCATCTGATAGTGTGAGATTTTTTCCAACAAAATAGATATATAAATCTAGATAGTGTTTTTCCGCAACTCTCACATTAAGCCTGCTATGGGTGACTCAGTAAGTTTTTGCATACAATGAAGATCTAGACCAGACTGCACAAAACATGCAGTCTGATCTAAAATTTTCATTGCCAAATACTGTTAGATTTTTCTGACAAAATAAAATTTGAAAAGACAGTATAATACTTTATATTTTCAAGTAACTTATTTAGAAGTTCATGGTTATTATGGCAGCAATGACTCTAGCTCTCTCTTTCTCCCAACACTGGACGACAGCCCTATTTCTAAGCACTCCTTATGCAAGGATGTAAATTTGGAAGAACATACTAGTGGCTGAGCAATAATGCCATACTATAGGTTATGTCTCACCCTAGTATTAGGTCTTACATTATTTGGCCCAGCTCAAGGGGCATAACTATATCAAAATGTTTTCATTTACCTGTCCTATTGGTATGGGATTCCCTTTTGATATCTATTTACAAGCTTGAGTTTAAGGTAGACATCTTCAAAGACAGAGATATAAAAAATGTCAAACTTTCTGCGTAATGACAATGCAGACAACCACAGGGCTATGACAACAACTCTTTGATCATTTTTTGCTTTCAAATCACATGAGCTAATAAAGTACATGGTGTACAAACTACAAAACCACTAGTTTTTGCCTCATCCTAGACTCACATACTTTTTTACCAGAGTACAACATTTCGACCTCATTCGAACTGAAACCATTTTGCAGAAGACAAATCAAATGTCTCTCAAAACATGTCATTAATTTTGTCTTTCAGAACGTAGAAAACATTGTGGAAAAAGGAGAAAATGCTGGTTACCAGTATTTTCTCCTTTTCCCACAATATTTTCTAAAGCCTTTCTACGCAGGCTCATTGTTTGGTAAAGGGTGAAGCTTTGTGTTTTTCACTGGTTAAGTCTGAAGACAGTGCATGGGCAAAAAAGGGCACTGCATGCAGATGCCAACACTCAGCTGCAGTTCCTTGACTTTCAGTGAAAACTCTAAGTCTAAAAGGGGCATAACTGTGTCAGAAATACATTGATGGTTATCTGCCTTTGTTGTATAGGTTCCCCTTTTGATACTTTACAACTTGTCCACATCTGAAGAAAAAAGTCTTCATTAATAACAGAAATATCATAATGTGTCAAAGTTTTAGTATGATGAGGCAGACAACCACGCAGACAACGACGAGGTATACAGTGACACAGACAACAACAAAAGCAGACGACGATGACGCTGTCAGGGCTACAGCAATACCTTGACGTTTAATTTGAAACAGCCAAACTAAAAATAAAATGGCTTCTTTGCTTCCATATTTCTTGGATAAGTTTTACACTTACCCTAGGACCCAAAATTCTGCTATCATGGTAAAAAGAATGGAAAATCTCCTCAACACTGTGAACATGGGTAAACTGAAAACAGAGATGGGTATTAATTCATTTGCATTTATCCAGTAACCTAGATGGTTG
This sequence comes from Hippopus hippopus, assembly GCA_946811185.2. Lineage (NCBI taxonomy): Eukaryota > Metazoa > Mollusca > Bivalvia > Cardiida > Cardiidae > Hippopus > Hippopus hippopus. The sequence goes on along the minus strand of OX328099.1, from coordinate 15,055,111 downwards.
AATGGGTACAATATCTATAACTACTGGGTATGCTCTCATTTTGTTTCACCATTTACCACACGACAAAATTTTATACCTATCCAAACTGAAAGCATTTGCGGACGACAAGTTCAGTGTGGCTAAAATGATGTGGTTTATCTTTGGTAGGGTAGAAAACATAGTGGGAAAAGGAGAAAATGCTGGCTACCAGCATTTTCTCCTTTTCCCACAATGTTTTCAAAAGGCTTCTTCCTCAGGGTCATTAAAATTTTAGACCTGTCCAAATTTAAAGCATTTGCAGACGGCAATTTCAATGTTGCTCAAATGATGTAATTTTTCTTTGGTAGGGTAGAAAACTTTGTGGGAAAAGAAGAAAATGTTGGTTACCAGCATTTTCTCCTTTTCCCCCAATATTTTCAAAAAGCCTCTTCCTCTGGGTCATTAAAGGTCGGCATTGTGTGGTAAAGGGTTAACCCTTGTTAAACAGAACATGCAGTCTGATCTTCATTCTACATTCTTCCACCAGATATTGACGTAAGTAGTCTCAATAATGAGATGCTTACGAAGCTTCTTATCATACTTTGATGTTGATAATTGTGCACTGTACTGTTGAAAGTCCTTTCTGAATTTCTTCGGGCGAAAAGCTACAATGCCGCATTGATTTTCTATCAGTTTATTGTGTATTGCAGCAAAATGCAATTATTATTAAGTGACACAAATGACTAAGTACAAATCGTTAAATGTTTCATTACCTAAAGCACTTTTGGAAGTTGTTTATAACATGTAAATCTAGAAAAAACTAATGAAATCTATCAAGTTTGGCAGCCATTTTGTGTCTGTTTGGGAAAACATAATCAACTCAAGTAATAGATGAGTTAAACTGTTTCTTTCTTATGTGAAGCATTTGAGTTTAAACTATTTGTATTTGAAATGAAGGGTTATCAAATATGCAAGCAACAGATATGTTCAAGTTCTAGTTTTGTCCTCAATTTGTGAAAACATGAGAGTTTAAATGTGCACACAAAATGTGTTTAGAAATTTCTCCATTTTTTTTCACAATTGTGTATTTAATTTGATACGACCCATCAAAAACTAAAATAAAAATTCTATTCTAGGAAAGTTATCTGTACTATTGACAAAAGCAGCGTTGAAATTGCAACTCAGTCATAGCACAGCGACAGCTTACTTATTGACCTGAGACCTGGCTTTCACAAGTACCAAGCCAGGGCTTTTAAGTTTCTTTCCTCGGAACACTCCACCAAACAAAAACTAGAGGCCCTTGAGGGCCTGAAATTGCTCTACTGGCAGTGATTTTGCTTTTTTGCTAGCATACATTATGAATTCATGATGCAAAAGGAAAAAAAAACTAGAGGCGCTTGAGCGCCTGTATCGCTCCACAGGCTTGATATTTCTATAATGGCGAAAGGAAGTTTTTAACAATTATCATTCAATCCTGCATTTTAGCTCACTGAAGAAACAATTTGGTAGACAACCACCATAGGAACTTACCTGCAAAACAACAATGAAATCCAATGAATAGTTTTAGAGAAGAAATTTTTCAAAGATTTTACTTTATACCATAAAAGGAAAATGAGTCTCCCATAAAAGCCATGTTTTTTGACAGATCTTTTTTTTTTTAAGGAATTCTGTAAACCTGTATCTAAGGAACATTCCTGCAAAATAATAATGCTATCCAAATAGCGGTTTGGGAGGAGAAGATTTTTAAAGGTTTTTTACTTTGGTTGCCATGGCAACCAGAATTCTTCATGGAACACAATTATTTGAAGGAATTTGAAAGAGGACCACCAAAGGAACATTCCTGTGAAATTTGGTAAAAATCCAGTCAATAGTTTCTGAGGAGAAGTTTTTTAAAGAAAAAGTTTACGGACGCACGCACGAACGGACGGACGGACGGACGGACGCACGACGGACACAACGCCATGACAATAGCTCTCTGGCCTTCGGCCAGTGGAGCTAAAAAACCACAAAAATGTGTTCTTGCAACTGGGCTCAAACCCACTTAGACAGCATGAGTAGGCATAGTGAATTGAACTAACAGTGAAAAAAAAAGGAAGTGCAATTCTAAAAAATAATTGTTTGGAATCCAGCCAAAGAAATGTGACTGATAATGTGGATGATACTAAGTCATCATATGGCTGCTTTTACTGAACGGTTTACTAAATTTTCTTCACTTTTAATAAAGTTCAATCCCTTGATGAACCAAATAATCTTTTTCAAAAAAATTGGATCAACACTGTGGACTTCATTGCCTAGAAATAGAACTTTTCAACTTTAAATGGCTGCTTTTCCCACACTGATTGTCAGATTTTTTTTTCAAAATCAATAGGGTTCAAGCTGTTTATGATACAAAACAACTTAATAAGTTTCACAGACTTAATCATGTAAGCAAGAAATGGAAGTTTTCAACTTAAAATGGCTACTTTTCCCATATTGTTTGTTGGATTATTTTCAAAATCAACAGGATTGAAGCTACTGCTAAGATAAACAAACTATGCAAGTTTCACGGAAATCTGACCACAAATGCAGATTTTTATCGCGTAAACAAGAAATGGAACTTTTCAATTTGAAATGGCTACTTTTCCCATACTGTTTGTTAGATTTTTTTCAAAATCAATAGGGTTGATGCTATTGATAAGATAAACAAACTGTGCAAGTTTCACGGAAATCTGACCACAAATGCAAACTTTATCATGTAAACAAGAAACAGAAATTTTCAACTTGAAATGGCTACTTTTCCTGTGTTGTTTGTTGGATTTTTTCAAAAATCAATAGGGTTGAAGCTATTGATAAGATAAACAAACTGTGCAAGTTTCACAGAAATCTGACCACAAATGCAGACTTTATCATGTAAACAAGAAATTGAGATTTTCAACTTGAAATGGCTACTTTTCCCATACTGTTTGTTGGATATTTTTCAAAATCAATAGGGTTGAAGCTATTGATAAGATAAACAAACTGTGCAAGTTTCACGGAAATCTGACCACAAATGCAGACTTTATCATGTAAACAAGAAATTGAAATTTTCAACTTGAAATGGCTACTTTTTCCATACTGTTTGTTGGATTTTTTTCAAAATCAATAGGGTTGAAGCTGTTGATGGGATAAACAAACTGTGAAAGTTTCACGAAAATCTGACTACAAATGCAAACTTTATCGCGTAAACAAGAAATAGAAATTTTCAACTTGAAATGGCTACTTTTCCCATACTGTTTGTTGGATTTTTTTCAAAATCAAAAGGGTTGAAGCTATTGATGGGATAAACAAACTGTGCAAGTTTCACGAAAATATGACAACAAATGCAGACTTTATCCCGTAAACAAGAAAAAGACGGACGGACGGACGGACGACGGAAACCACACCATGACATAAGCTCTGCTGGCTTTCAGCCAGTAGAGCTAAAAAAGCCCAGCCCCTTGTATGGGGATTGCAGAATTCACCAGATTCACAGGATATGAATCCTACATTTTCACCGCTGTGTAATGCAAGGTCCATATTTACCAACCCTTCTTAAGAATGTTCTTAGTTTTACTCTCCAGAATTATCTAAGTCTGACAGTAACACAACCTTTGATTGGCTAAACCATTTGGTTTAGCCAATCAGATGTTGTGTTACTTTCAAACTTAGAAAATCTTGGAGAATAAGAACGTTCTCAAGAATGGTTGGTGAATATGGACCGAGGACTCCAAGCTCACACTGGCCTTCAATAAAACAGCCGCACTCTGGCTAGAGGGGCTTTACCACATCTTTGTGATACATTATAATAAGCAAGTCATGACATAATTGTGGATCCATAAAACCTATTTTTGTCAAACAACCAGCTGAATCCAGAGTTACAATGGTCTTGGATATAAAGAAAATTTACCAAAAGCAAAAAAGTCAGACCCAGTTAAGCTTGCTGAGACTGCACAGGCTGACATGGGTCTATACTTTTTGCAGATGCATCAAACCCCCAGAACATGGCTCAAAACAGAACATGGCTCAAAACAGAACATGGCTCAAATTTGTTAAAGAAAAATGTTTTCTCACTCACTTCAATCTTTTTGTACCACCCAATCCACACAACAGATTTCCAACATACACCAAGGGCAAAGGCCATATCTGTAAATAAAAAGAAACTGACTTAAATAAGTACAGCATGATACAACTTGGTGCATCCTTCTAGTGATTACAGATCTGACCATCACAGTTACATCAACACAGTGCCTCTAGCAGAATGGGGGCGGGGGGTTCCTGAGTGGCTCAGTGGTAAAGTGTTGGACTCCTAACCTGAAGACCCCTGTTTCAACATCACTGAGCACACTGAGTCTTTAGTAGGAGTATTCTTGGGCAAGACACTTCAGAGCCCCAGCCTAGTACTGGTAAAACCCAGGACATTCATGAGTACTGTAAGTACTCGACTATAAGACACATTTTTTCCCTAGAATTTTTGGCTTGAAGTAGGGGGAGCATCTTATAAGCGCATAATCAAAGAACTTTGTGACATTCCATCTGCAGAACTTACTTACCTGCCAATCAACACGAAGAGATACAACCACCTCCCGAACAAGTCACGCTGATGTAAAGCTATAAGTGACTCAGTAATAGTTGTTATAACTCTTTGTGCGAAGAAATAAAAGTTTAGAACACACAGTTTTCGTGTTTTACTAGTTAGTTAACTTAAAATTTATTCCAGACTGAACAGTTATTCCTCTTATTGTTGTTTCAGTCAGTTTATATACGGCCCACGAGTTGACTGTAGTACATACATGTATAAAAGTATGATCTATAAATCAACAAAACCTTATCCTTAAAAATATTCCTTATCCATAGAAATTATAACTTCTTGCGCGATATTTTAAAGTTAGGCAATATAACCATACTACATGCAGTCAAGGTGGTCTCTACAAGAAATACTACGTGTTCATAGTTAGGCAATATAGTAAAAGTGATAAACGTATGACTGTTGTTATTTTTAGAATAAGGCTTTGAATCACGAGTGCACTAATGGCACTTCAAACATATTTGTCAGTGAAAAGAAAACAATTTTCTTTATTTTCAAAGACACTAGCATTATGAAATTACCGCATTACTGTGTAGATCTTTATGTATATAGCGCAAACCCACACTATACAATTATTTTGCTTGCTCAGACCTGTTTTTCAGGGGAAAGGTTTTCATGAATGGTTTGGATGAGGGTCAACACCACCCGACATGTTTTCTTGGGACTGGCGTGGCCCTCATCCTTATCATTCGTGTTTATAACAACGCACCTTCCCCAGTATCCTATTTATCTGTCTGCCTGAAAGTATCCCATGAGTATCACATGACACAGTTATTATTAATTTAATTAAATTGTTTTTTTTTCTCTTGTATCTATATATTGTAGATTTGAGAATAAAAGTATTTGTCTGTCTGTCTGTCTGTCTATTGATTGACCCTTTCGACAATTTTAAAATTCAAAGATGAATCAATACTATTTACAAAATCAAATGCTTTCTAATTGATAATTTTTGGCATTGTGACGACTAAGAATGATGTAATGAGACAAGTAACCTTACTGAGGTAAATATTTCCACAGTGCAATTCAGATCTAAATAGAAATTTTGTAGCGTTTATCAGTTGATCATTGAGATAAGGAGGTAAAGGGTTGTGATTGCAGTCCTGTTTTACAACACAGTAAACACCTGCTTCTTAGAAGATTTACATTCAGATGTCAAACTTTTACAGCTTGAACTGTCCAAGCCATCGATCGATAAATTAGTGCAGATTACACCAGACTTTAGTTAACTCTTTACCAAACAACAAAATTTTAGACTGGTCCAAATTGACAGCATTTGCAGATGACAAATTTAACGTGACTCAAAATTAAAACTTGTTCTGGGAGGGTAGAAAACATTATAGGAAAAGGGGAAAATGCAATTTACCAGCATTTTCTCCTTTTCCCACAATGTTTTCAAAAGGCTTCTTTCTCAAAGTCATGAAAACCCGAGATTGTTTGGTAAAGAGTTAACACAGCTTTAAGTTATGAAGAGGATTGCCGATTATATAATTTAGATTTAAATTAGCAAGCATTAATTCTCTATTGTGAAAACTCATTATTTCTGGCCAAAAAGTATCCTTGCCAAATAGATATTTAACCCTTTACCAAATAATTTGTGATATTAACAACCTGAAAGAAAAAGACTTAAAAACATTGTTAAAAACGACGAAAATGCTGGTGAAACAAATTTCAATTTTTGAGTCCGGTATTTAATTTTCAATATGGACAAGTCCAAATTTTTTTAATTTGGTAAACAGTTAAATTACATTGTACTGAGCGTAAGAGACTTGAGTACTTTAGTCCTTTGATTTAACTCTTCCTGTTGAAACCATCGAAGGCCTAATTTCCCTGATAGGATTATTTTAACAAAAAATGTGAGTGGTTTGGTCTATGCCTTACACTTTTTAAAAAGAAATTAGACTTTTATTAAGGTATGATCAGCTAAGATACAGGAGATTCATTTTTGGAATGATGCAACTTATACCGGGTGATAGATCAAAATATATGCATGGCATATTTCCAGCTGAATAATCTGTGTGAAGTCTACATGCATCTTACAGGAGGTCATCAATGAAATCCCTGATTTGGAATCACAAAGTTGGGGGAGCATCTTATAAGCGAAGGCGTCTTATAGTCGAGCATATACGAGGGCTGTTCAATATGTAATGTGTATTGTACCACAGCGCAATAACGCTTTGCATGATTTCGTGGATGATGATACGCCTGAATAGCTCTATTCAATACTTTTCCAACGGTATAAACACGAGCCTTCAGCTCTACATAGTTTTAAACTTAGAGTCATTTCAATAGAGCTAGTCGTTGACCACTGTTGTAAAAATGGTTGGGAAACGGATTTAGAATATTGAATAAATTACAGCTTATATAAAAGTTCGCACAAAACTCGGTCATTCGGTAATGCAGATTTTTACTGAATTGGGGGAACTTTATGGGTCTGATAAGGTATCTTATGAGACAGTTCGTAGTTGCAGAAAGAAATTTCTGACTGGCACAGAGTCCGTCAAAGATGCAGCAAAATCTGGCCGACATGTGACTTTAACAGGCAAGGCAAATGTCTCAAAAGTCAGGGAAATAATTGAAAGTGATGGCAGATACACGATTCGTGATATTGCCAACGCTGTTGGCATATTGCTATCGCGGGTGCATTTCATTTTGAAGCGTATTTTGAAAGTACGAAAGATTTCTGCCAGATGGATACCGCATATATTGACAGATGACCAAAAACGGGTACGAGTACAAACCGCTAAGCAATTGCTCAAAATGTTTCCCAAATTCAATCAAGGACAATTTGCAAACATTGTTACTGGTGACGAAACATGAGTTCACTATTTCGAACCAGTAAGAGAAATTGGAAACAAAATGGCTAACTAAACACGGTATAAGGCCTGTAGTTGCCAAAAGAAACACAAGCACAAAGAAGGTTCTTTATTGCATATTCTTCTCATGTGATGGTATAGCCATACTAATTCCGGTGCCGAAGGGCAAAAGTGTTACAGGTCGGTATTACCGAGATGTTATACTAAAAAAGCTCAAGAAATATTATCTTAAACGATGCCCTGTGTCAGGATTTAGGCATGTTCGTCTACTTCATGATAATGCTCCATCACATACATCTGAGCTTGTGAAGCAGTTTTTGAAGTCGGAGAAGGTTACCGTCTTGCCACACCCACCATACTCTCCAGATCTAGCTCCATGCGACTTTTTCCTTTTTCCAAAACTTAAAAAGTTCTTATCTGGTCGTCGTTACAAGTCCCGACAAGCCCTTGGCTCAGCCATCAGTCAGTGCCTCAGAGGTCTACCTAAATCAGATTGAAATTACGTATTTCAAACCGCGGAGAATACTTTGAAGGGATGTAATGTTCATTTCACTATTTGAGTCGAATGCTTTTGAGATATCGTACAATACACATTACATATCGAACAACCCTCGTACGGTATGTGAGCTGTCATCATGACATGACTGAAATAGTGTTAAAAGCTGCATAAACACCATTCAATCAAACAGTCCTACAGAATGAGATCTGTCTATCACAGTTACTACAACAAAGTATCTCCTGCAGATATCTCTGTCATACTACAGAGACTACTTTTGAAAACATTATGGAAAAGGGTAAAATTGCTACATGTTAAAAAAAAAACCTTTTAATTGTCAGCATTTTGATGACAGAAAGCATTACTAGGCAGTAGTTCTTTTTTTTTTTTAGACAACAAATGGCTCCCTGGCAAGCCTCCATCTTACGAACATGAAAGTTTGCAACAAATGCATAGCTGAAATACAAGCCGCACCTGGTGTGATTCGAACCCATGCGGAAAAGATACTCATTTAATGAGGTTTAAAAGAGCAACACCCTAACCACTGTGCTACAGAGAATTTTCCCTGATGCAGTAGGGTCTGTAAGTCTCGTTTAGATGAAATGCACTTCCGGGATCACTGGTCGCCATATTGAGATTTTTTCCACTATTTTGCTTATGTATGTACCAACAGTCGTGACGCTACACTGACGTGTATGTTATTTAAATTCTCAAAAAAGGGTATGGAGAGGAAAAACCAGAGATGAAAGATGTTGGTAAGGGTTAAAATATTGTTGAGAAATAAAGCTGTGATTTGAAAACAGGCCGTGGAAATCAGCGAAAATCCTTTAACCAGTTTTCGTACTTTGTTGCAATGAACATGTGCTCGGTCGATTTCTGATCTAAAGAGGTCCAGCTAACCTAGTGATGGCAATTAAATAACGTTTCTAAGCATTTCATTCTAGAAATGCACCCTAGTCCCGTCTTCAGGGGCGTTTAGAAACATATCGCCGCTTTGGTATGTTTTGCGCCAGTGTAGTTTCACACCTAAGTCTCCTTTGCACCATATTTAATGTTGCCAATAATGATAATTGCAATTACCTGGCCTCATTTTATTTATTTAATTGCCTTAGAGAGATAGTTACATACATAGGACCAAAGAAAATTCTTAATTGGCTGTCAATTCATGGCTTCAAAACCTATTTTGGCATCTTTTGTTGAATTATTTTCAGGTAAATTCTTCAGTTCACTGGGAACTGGGTAAATAGACTTAACCCTTTCAAGAGCCCAAATAAACCTTACGAAATAAGATCTCAGAAGAATAATGTTGAGGTTGCCCTTGTCTGGAATGTCTTAGCAAAGCGATCAATGTAGATCAGAGATCAGACTGCACACTTTGCACACAGTCTGATCTTGATCTACATCGATCGCAAAAGCAACTAAAGTGGTGAAAGGCACGTTGAGGGTTATAACAAAGAATTATAGACTATTTGAATACTCATGATTAGTACTTGTGCTTGCCCATTTTAGTAGCCCTTACAAGTGTAATGTTTATAATGATGAAATATTCTGTAGAAAGAGGTTTTTTAAATTACATGTACATTGCTTTATCCTATTTTTTCCTGCAGGAGGGCAGATAGGCCATGAAACCCTAACAGTTGTCACTGTGCTGATGGTCTAAGAGGAATTGGGCCAAGCTTGTCATTTTACAGCAAAGTGAAATTTCCAGATATAGCTACAGCAATGAGGTTACTATATTGCAGTATTTTAATTCTTTAATATTCTGAAATTTTTAATAAAAATGATCTACGGTATTAAGAGGATAACACTCAAAGCTGACTTACGCTTTATAGTTTTTATGTTTTAATATTAGTAAAAGTGGTTAATGAGACACATATTACAATACTATTTTAATTGATATTACAAATGAAATTGGACATAAACCTGATATTGATTGTGCAATATGTTTTGAAAACATTTCCCACCTCCATTGCCTTCATAATGCATGATTGCCGTCACAGGGAGAGTCATACATTGATGAAACATAGTACATGTACATGTGGCTTTAAATGTCATTCTCTAGATTTTTTTTTTTCACGTTTAACAGACAATTAAATTTTAGACTTGACCAAATTTACAAATAGTATTTGCCGAGGGAAAATAAAATTTGGCTCTAAAGATGGGTTTTGGCAAAGAAAAGGGTAGAAAACGTTGTAGGACAAAATGCTAGTAACCAGGAGTTTCTCATCATACCTTTTACCTCAGTGTACTCCCCAAAAACACTGGATTGTTTGGTAAAGGATTCAAGCGGAAATAAAAAAAAAACTTTGCAAAAACTAACATGCTTCCCAATCAAATCTAATGTAGTACATGAGTTAGCAAAGTGTGCAGGAAGACACTAAGGCTTTGATAGAATTCTGGTCTGATTAATGTTCAAAGAAATGGGTATCCTGAAGGACTGCACTCATAATTTAAGTTTATGATTTTCATAATCATTTCAGATGCTGTTGTTCATTTCTAATATGTTACACAGGATGTCACCTTTGAACGTCTGGTAGGGTGGTCACTTGTTTGAAGATCAGAAACTGACCACTTTATTTAAGCCAATACATAATTCCATGGATGTTGGCTCTACAGCAAGATCCAACAGCTTCAGTACAATTATATTAACTGTCCAAAACATCTATTCAATGCCGCACGAAATATTATGTATTCTAGATGCTGCGGATATGCCAAGCCAGTAAAGTACAAGACAAAGTTCATTAATTCATGACTGTCCAAATGACAGCAGATGCAACAGGATGTACCATAAGATATGACTGGCCAGTCATTTTTCTATAGTACTTAGAAGAGTAGGCATCCTGTTAGCTCTTTATCAAATGAGCTTGTGTTTAAGCAGCCAGGGGGAGGGAAGCTGTAACAATTGTGAGAAAAAGAGAAAATGTTGGAAATCCTTTTCCCCCAGTGTTTTAGAACTATCCATTCAAAGACAAATTTCACCAGTTGAGCTACATGTCACCTGCTAATCCTCTCAACTTGAACCAGTCCAAATTTTGTTTTGTGAGTTAACCCTTTACCAAACAATTCTGTTTTTAATTATCCTGATGCAGAGGGCTTTTGACAACATTGAAAGAAGAGGAGAAAAAAGCAGGTCACTAGCTTTTTATACTTTTCCCACAATGTTTCCTTTCAAAAATAAACCTCATCATTTGAGCTACAATTGTTTCATCCCCCAACATTGCTTTCAAAATAGACATGTCGAATATGTTGTTAAATGGTAAAAAGTTAAAATAGTTGCATGTGTTATCCAGGAATGGCACTCTAGTTTCTTCACTCTTGATTTATATACCAGGCCTACTTCTTATACAGCCCTTGTTTAATACATGGATCCGTGGTGATAAGATAAACCGACTTCCTGTTGCCAAGGGCTCCCAAACAACCACAGTAAATACATATACAGTATAGCAGATAGGCTACTTCAACCATGCTGTCATGACTGTTTCTCTGAATAGAATTCCGGAAAAATATTTCTATCACATGTTTCTGCCGATGATGAATTCTGGTAAGAAATTCAAAGATCATTTAACTAATTTACACAAGGACATGTACTTAAAGTACGAATTACGGGGGCTACGGACTATGTAATAGATCTACATGTTTTAGCAAAGTTTTGAACTTCAAGAATGAAACACCTAAACAATCCTCCGTTTTGCCACAGAATAAAAGAATTAAAGATACCCATTGTTTTCGTAAGGCTAGTTAAGTCGTCTCAACATCATACTCAATTGAATAACACTGAATTACAAGCATTTCGAAAAATTCATAGATTGTCTGATTCTACAGGGAGGTATAAGTTTATGAAAAATTTCAATTTCAGGTTAAGGGAAAAAGGGTTGTCTGATGATTTTAAAAGTGTGCTATCAATTAACAAACTTGTTAATATCACTGATGGTAGTTTGTTTTATCTTATGATATACTGAAGACAACGGGTTGTCAACTTGATTAAGGTGGCAAATCGGTTTGCAATCAAACACTCTTCCTATCAATTATCAGTTTACCGACACACCCTTTGAAATGACAGATGTGCTAATCCACTTTGAAACGACTAAGTTAAAAGTTTATTTAATCAATAAAAGTTGCCTTTTGAGCTGAACTTCCAACAGTACAGAATTCAAGTTAGACTTTTTTTATAATTAGAATCTACTTTTAGTGAAGAATATATAGTAAGGAATTCATGTCAGTATGCTTATTGTAAATAGCAGAAAGTTTTAATCCAAGATTAAACTGTATGTTATTTGCAATCTGATCTATATCATCAGATTCAGCATGTTCTTCACGCACCAAGGGTTAAGATTAACGTCAAAGTGAAACATTGATGACAAGTATCATTTTTTGGATTTGCAGAGGTTATTGAACAAGGTTAGATATTCAAGTGAACTTTTTTTTTGTTTTATTAGTATTTCATAAATTTATGATTTTACCTTTGTTTTCCACTTAAAACCAATTTTTGTCTCTTTCAGAATCTTTAAGACGGGAAAAAACTTTAGCTTCAACAAGATGTCTGTTTGTAAAACAGTCATGCCCCCCTACTGCCACATTGATACAGGAAGTGGCACAGTTCATAAACTGATATCAAAAGAATTGATTGGGAAATATTGATGTCATCTTTTTGATTTATAGCCCACTTCAATTGTTAAACGTGATAATCTGTCAACAGTTCGCATAATTATACACACCGCCGTGTGTATACATACAAGATTGTAAACAGTCGCCGATACACAGACTGGGTTATCGATTTTCTTTTCAGCATGTGCGTTCGACTTCCGCATTTTTCCAGTCGACTTCGATGCTTACTACGTCCCCGATAATACGCGAATAAAATGTTGGAGCCACAAGTTGAGCCACATATCACAATTTTTGAGACACTTTAATTTTTTTTTTGAGCAAATGGCTCAAGTGGCGAATGGCAGCGCGGGCCCTGAATCATCTGGTGGTCACTGTGACCTTGACCTTTCACGGATTAACCTTAAAATCTATAGGGATCATTTACACTCCAAGATGAATATCTGTACAGAATTTGAAGGACCTAGGTCAATTCTGTGTCTAGTTATCATCTGGACAAGGTTTGGTCTACATATCATTAAGTTGAAGGCCACTGTGACCTTGACCTTTGATGGATTAATCTCAAAATCGATAGGGATCATTTACAATCCGAGATGAATATCTGTACAGAATTTGAAGAACCTATGTCAATTCTGTTTCTAGTTATCATCTGGACAAGGTTTGGTCTACATATCATTAAGTTGAAGGCCACTGTGACCTTGACCTTTGATGGATTAATCTCAAAATCAATAGGGGTCATCTACACTCCGAGACAAATGTCTGTGCCAAATTTGACAAACCTAGGTCAATTCTGTGTCTAGTTATCATCTGGACAAGGTTTGGTCTATATATCAACATGTTGACGGTCACTGTGACCTTGACCTTTGACCGATTGACCTCAAAATCAATAGGGATCATCTACACTCCGAGATGCATGTCTGTGCCAAATTTGATGAACCTAGGTCAATTCTGTGTCTAGTTATGATCCGGACAAGGTTTGGTCTATATATCAATATGTTGACGGTCACTGTGACCTTGACCTTATACCGATTGACCTCAAAATCGATAGGGATCATCTGCACTCCGAGACGCAAATCTTTGCCAAATTTGACGAACCTATGTCAATTCTGTGTCTAGTTATCATTCGGACAAGGTAAGGTCTACCGACCGACCAACGGACCGACCGACTGACATGTGCAAAGCAATATACCCCCACTTCGTTGAAGGGGAGCATAATTAATCCATTGTGTAATATCGTGCTGATCAGAATTCCTTGCAAATGTCCCATTTGTCAGTCATTATCATAATGCAAACTTGTCTACAGCCTCTGCATGATCTCACGTCAGCGGTACATGTTAGCAAATCACATATTTTAAACTTTTTCTTAAATTCAAGCGTTTAAAAACACAAAATAAATAAATACTATCGCACCTCTCCAACTTTAACAGTCGTTTATTTGGGAGCCGAAATAGCAGACAACAAGGCTACGCATCGGGTAAAATAAATGCGATGACCCGATTGGTCAAATATCGATTTCCACGGATCCATGTATTCAACCTTGCAAGTTGTTGGACCAGAGACAGCCCGGTGATATGATATCAGCAGATACAGGGGTCAACACGCTATCTCCTGTAGATAACTTTTTGTGTCTTGCAGCAGACCACTTTTGAAAACATTTTGACCAAAGGACAAATTAGTCAGAACAAGCAATATCTGCTTTTGACATGTTTTCATGAATACTAAAGGTTTACTCCTTGATTAACTTTTTTTCACAATTTACAAAGATGCTTCTGAAGCTTTATGCTGCAAATTTGTTTCAGAAGCTATTAAGTTAATATATTTGATGACTTGTAACTCTTTACCGAACAATCCTGAGTTTTAAGAACACTGAGGAAAAATGGTGTACGAAACATTGTGGGAAAAGAGAACTAACAATTTCTCCTTTCAACACAACGTTTTCTACCCTTGAATAGGTAAATTGTACAATGTGAGCCAAAATCAATGTGTCGTCTGCAAATGCTTTGGATTTGAAGAAGTCAAGAATTTTATCAGTTCGTAGAGATTAAAAGAAATAAATGTGAGAAGTCTTAAAAATTTTGTAGATTTTTATTTTTATTACATTTGTAGTAACATAACACTTTTATATTATTCTCATGTTATTCAGGTCCCTTGATGGAGCAAATTTCTGTTTTAGATAAATATTGTTAAAAAATCCAAAATTGTTTATTAATTTGCCATTTCTCACAATGTTTTCAAAGGACTTTTTGTGCAGCTAATAAGACTTGCATGTAACTGAATTTCTTTTTTTCACACAAGCTCAAAATGACTGAATTTTACTATATGTATACTGCTTTTACTCTTAAAGGGGCATCAAGGATTTTTGTTCTAAACATAAGCAAGAATATTGCTTTTCCTTTATTTAGCTAAGTCTTGAAACCTACCTTTACTTTTAACACTAGATAAAATCTGAGGCTAATGGAGAAAAATAACTGAAAGACTGAGATGAAAAAATTGTGGCAAATAGATATTGCTTACTGTGAGCAATATCCTATTTGGTCACCATGTTTTCAAAAGCTGTCTGCTGCAATGCTGTTTTAATTTAGTGGCATTTCATGGTTAGGATTTAAATACTCTTTTAACTGTTACTGATTTTGAAAAGTACCAGTAAATATTAGCATGCAGTTCTTGGCAGTCCAAAGATGGTAAACATAGAACATTAATACCATAGTGCTATCTATCTTTAACTAAATGTTCTTTTTAATCACTGCATGTCCAATGATATTGCACCATTGCACAAATTGTAACATGTGGTCCCTGTGAGGTGTAGTTGTCATGCAGTCATGGTTCTTTTTTAGTGTCGTTCTTCTGGCAGGAGAAAGCTCTGAAAGTATATTAGTAAGAGATGTTTGTAAATACAGTATTTCAAGAAATACAGGTTCTTAGCTCACCAGAGCAAAAAGTGATTAACTCTTTACCACAGGACAAAATCCTAGACTTGTCCAATCAAGAACATTTGGACACAATTTAAATGTGGCTCAAAAGATGGAATTTGTCTTTGAATGAGTAGAAAACACTGTGGGAAAAGGAGAAAATGCTGGTTACCAGCATTTTCTCCTTTTCCCACAAGGTTTTCAAAAGGCTTCTTCCTCAGGGTCGTAAAACTCGGAATTATGTGGTAAAAGGTTAAGGAAAGCTTTTTTGTCCAATTCATTTATCTATCTGTTTTGTGAATTTGTCTATTGTTGACAGTTTCTTTGAAACCATCTTGAATTGAGTTTGAAGCTGCTTTCAATAGTGTTTATGCCAAATCACAGCTGCCAAAATTTAATGCTGAAAGCGGCCAAAAACTTGATTCAATCCACAATTAATCACACCTGTAAGTTCACCTTTCCAGGAGTTTCTTAACTCTCCCTTGTAAGTATCCCTCACAGGATTCTTCCTCAGCAACTGGCTGCTTTTCAGCCAACAGATTTCTGTACCAAACTGACTAAAACTGCATTGATCTTCATCAAATGGATGGATCACAGCTCAAAAATATTGTATGGACAAGCATATTGCTGGTGTGAGATGTTCAGAAACACAGGGATAAGTGAAGTGGCTGCAATGATATTACCAAAATTGTACTGAGACAATATTACGATAACAAAAATTTCATTATAATATAATTCTGTGACAACACTGTGAATTTTATTAGTGATTTAAGTAAGTCTATCGAAATGGGTCATTTTTTTCCCCTTTGAAAAGGAGGTAATGCTTGAAATTCTCTGTGAAGTAAAGGTTTAGAATTGGTCACATAACGAGTTAAATGTGACAAATTATGCTTGTGCATGTATAAAATAACTTTTAATTAAATAATTACAGAATACCTTGGGAGTCTTTGTATTGTCTCAATAGCTGTCATAAATCATTATCCTTTGCTGGATTACACAGGGCATAATCTCTTTCCAATGAAGATATTCTGGTGAACTTCACTGATACCAAAGTTCTCTCCCACAAATCCATCCTGGGATACTCTATGAATTTCTATACCTGTAATAAACTAGAGCTATCACTGAATGTGACTTTATACCCCCGCCAGCGCTTTGACAGTATTTTGTACACAGATGGACACACAGACAGACAGGCTGATTCCTGTATATCCCCGAAAACATTCGTTATGTGGGGGTATAATGACAAGAAGGCCATTATTATAACCCAATACATTACACTGACATAAGCCTTTCCATCTTGTGTCTATTAGTCTGTGTGTATAACACACCAGTCAGCCCTTGCACTGAGACATTTTTTATGCAAATTGTATGTTAGATATAAACCTGTATCGTCTCTATCAAAAAACTGGGTAAGCTGTTACCAAACAACAGGGTTAATGACTTGTATAAATTGAAAGCACTCATAGACGAAAAACAGTGGCTAAACAATTGAAATTCATTTATGGAAGGGTAGAAAATATCCTGGGAAAAGGAAAAAATGCTGGTTACCAGCATTTTCTCTTATTTCCATAATGTTTTCATAAACCGTTTTCTTTAGAGTTAAAGGGTAAAGGTAAAGGGCGAAACATTTCATTCATATGCCAGTTAGTGCACCTGGTCATGGGTATCTTTCCAAAGTACCCTGCACAACACTAATATTCACTGTGCACAGTGGAACAAGCATATTGCAATTTTCTTAAATGACCCTTAGCCTGCAAAGCACAATTAATCCTTTACCACACAATCCTGAGTTTTAAAGACCCAGAGGAAGAAGCCTTTTGAAAACATTGTAGGAAAAGGAACAATGTTTTCTACCCTATCAAAGAAATTTCCATCATTTGAGCCATATACGGTATTAACTGTCATCTGCAAATCCTTTCAATTTGGACCAGTGATAGATTCTGTCGTGTGGTAAAAAGATAAATTTGCTTTTCAGGAAAGTGTTGGTCGAGATCAGACTGCACTGAACATGCAGTCAGATCTTGAATCTGAACTGTCTTATATGGTTTGATCTTTGAAAACAAAACACTGGAGTGGCTTCAATGACTGGAAATTTCCATTTATGTTTAAACTGTCTACAGATTGAATGGGTTCACCAGTGCTGGCTTGTGCTCCGCACTGCCTCACCCGGGGCATCAGAAGGTTTGTTGAAACATCCTGTTTTAGTGTATCAAGTAACCTGACTTGTGTCAGCATACATAAGTTTCCCTTCTTTTAGAGTGACTCATTGGATTTTGGCTTTTAATCACTGTCATACTTTCTGAAATTTCCATCTGTGATGAATATATTAGAGCCATGCTCTGGCAAAAGGGGGCTCAATGCATTTCTGTGATGCAATGTACCAAGCAAGTCATCACATAATCATGGATCCAAAAATTCATTTTGTCTAACAAACAACTCAAGCTATTTGGTGGTCCTTGTCGACGGTTTTATGGCAAATTTGACTCTTTTATTTTATTGTGATGCTATTGTGTTTTTGCTTCACTGTACTTTAATTTTTTTCAACAAAAAATAACTAGATCTTGATCTAAACATTGAAACTATATTCAAACGGCATGGAAATGATGCGTATAATTACCCAAAATAGCGAGTCTGCTGTTGCTGGTAAATTATGACACTGTAGCCTTCTCTGTCATGGGACGTTAATACCTCGTAGGTTTGGCATATCCTACTATTGTTTACATCGTCGAGCACAATCTGCAAAAAATGTTTGAATGATATGAAAATCATTCAAAATGTACTCATTGAGTCATCGTGTTTCTTTCCTAACAAGTAGTTGAGAAGAATATCTATTTATGACGCTGTTTTTGAAATACTGGAATTTTATCTGATGCTGAATTTAACAGCGGAAACGTAGAGCTATGCCATGGCCATCGGCAAGTTAAGGATTACAAGTATAAATATCTGCTTTCAAACGTCTTGCAGAGTACTTATGCTTTCATTTTATGCCTCCACAGAACTGTAGTTTTGTAAAAGAAACGTGATTCACCTATTTTGATTGAAGTCCGTCAAAAAAACATTATTCTATTGAATACGAAACTGAAAGTAGGTTTAACCATCAACCTGTTTACCTGCTCCGAATATGATCTGTTCTTTATTGTGGCGTATGCATCATCACATATCGTTCCCTGATCGATTATTGAAATTTTCAAATCGCTCGGACTTTTAAGAGCCGACTTAATCCCCTGTAATTGCTTCGTGTGTCTCTCCACACACTGTGATGAAAAGGAGATGAATTTACGGTAGATCCCGGAAGTGATGAACTCTCGCGGTCACGTGACGAGACTTACAGACCCTGTTGTTAGATATTGATTTCATACAGGACAAAACTATGCAGGAAGGAGTGATCTCCCGTAACATATAGTAAAGAGTTTAAATGGTCCATGAGCGAGATTTTGATCAAAATGTCAGTTTCCACTGATATCAAACAATCTGTTTTTAAAAAGTAGAACCCTACAATTTGCCTATGTAGATACAGGCTGGCACTAAATATAGCTCTAAAGTCAGATTTTCTGAAATTATTTTGAAAAAAATGAACTCATCACTGTACAAATACATGTTCAAATTTTAACACCACCGCAGCTGATAGCTTTAAAACAAAACAACTGCTCATTTTCCAAAATATTTTCCATATATTTCCAAACAGGAAATTAAATGTTGCGTCACTCATGAAAATACTACCGATGATGTTCACTCAATGAAATAAATTTCGATCTTTCACCAAAAATCAAATAATCTATTTATTTTGTGCTTCTAACCCCATTTTTGTTTGGACTTTCATCAAAATCCACTACAGTTGTTTTCGGTAATTCCATCTCACATACCCCTCCCATATACAACACATTACAATAGCAAGCAAAGCGAGGGAAATGTAGGGCAAATGCACATTAATTACACCGTATTTCTTTCCTTCTGAATGAATGGCAAACACAGTTTACCTTGGTAACTAGTGCATTGAAACTACTGTTTCCAACCAAAGTGTTGCGGAAATATTTACTTTCGAAAATTCACAAAGTTACCAAAGTTTAGTAAAATATACTCAAGGGATAAAGAAACGCAGGGTAAACTTTGATGATGATTATAGGTAAGATGTTAAGTATAATGTTCAATATTTTTAAGTAAAAATGAAGATTAATCCATACAGAACAAACTGCAAAATCAACAATTTGTATCTGGTAAGTGATTTAGGCGTTATTAAGGGAATTGAAAGAGAACTCTGTAATCTGAAATCGAAATGGACTGATTGTGGGAACTGGCTAGTCAATACCAGGTATGTCCCCCATTTGCTCTCTCCACAGCCCCGATTCTCCTAGGCATGGAGTTCATCAGTGAGTTTATCCTTCTCATTTGGATGTTGGCCCATTCTTCCAAGAGGGCTGCTCTCAGTTGGGCCAGAGTTACAGGGGGACGCTAGCGTCGTCAAAGTGCTCAATAGGATGGGTCAGGGCTGTATGGCGGCCAGTCCAGTAGGTGGATATTGTTGTTAGTGAGAAAGTCACGACAGATCCTCGCTACATGGGGCCGAGCATTATCCTGCTGGAATGTGAGGTTGTTTTGCTGCAATAATGGGACAACATGGGGTCGGAAGATCTCATCTCTATACCTAGCAGCAGTTAAATTACCCACTACCACAACCAGTGGTGATTTAACTCCATGTGAGATTCCTCCCCACACCATAACCGATCCACCTCCAAACCTATCCCTCTCTACTACACGGCAGTCGGCAAAACATTCTCCACGATGTCGGTATACAAGACGTAGACCGTCTGCTCGAAACAGGGTGAACTGGGACTCATCAGTAAACATGACCGCCTCCACTGCCTCAATGGTAATATTCTGGGGGCATGTGCCGCCACCCAAGCCATACCACGCTGGCCATGAGCAGCGGTAAGGGGCAAACCTACATACGGGTGACATGCCAACTTCCCGCAATCGTTTCCTTACAGTTTTTGCATTGACTGGAAAGTTATGAGTACCTATGGTATAAAGGGCAGATTCAGTGGCAGTAAGGTGCCGATTGCGCAAATGCACGAGATGAATATACCTGTCCTGACGTTGTGATGTCACGCATGTAGGCCCAGACCTAGGTCTGTCAGCAAGCAGCCCAGTTTCCCTTAGATGTTTAACAAGACGTTCAATAGTGCAAACATGGACACCGAAATGTCTGGCAACCTGTATTTGCCTTTGACTTTGCATAATCATTGCAATGGCCTGATCCCTCTGAACTTCTGCCAGCCATGCCATTGTTTAATGCTATCAGAAATTAATCAAAATATCAGAAAATGATGTGTCTCTATGAAGACTACCTAATGGTATGATGAGCAGTGTAACTCAATGTCACAACAATGCTGTGCACGAGATTTTCCTCGGAAGACATCGTCAGGCAATACCATAATGCAACATTCCATACAGGACCACGTGCACTGTAACCTACAGAGTTGCTTGACCGATTTTCATTGTTTTTGAACAACGCGTTCGCAAGGTATTGCAACTAATGTCATCCTGCCTTTCTTTATCCCTTGAGTATATAATTTTGAATTTCGTAAATCTGAACACAGGTGTAAAGTTACGAAAATTCCTCTCAGGGGTGCGGAAATCCTACGTCCTACTCGTCCAACTCGGGTAAATTTGATGTCGGACAAGTGGCTTTTTGCAATCTACTCATATGCAGACAAGTAGGAAACGAAGAGGAAATTGAAAGTAAAGATCTGCATTATATAACATAATCCTTGAGAAATAGAAATGTTCTCTCTGTTTCACTTCGTTAACAACATTTTAAATTGAATTATGATAAACTCTTCCCTGGTATCTGGAATCAAAAACATTTTGCTGACTGATTTTATCGCCCACGCAGGCTTTTTATTGATTTTGACTGCACTGCAGTACGGCCGAAATGTTGTGGTTTCTTGGCGCCATTTGGTTTGTTTAATGGAGGCAAACATAACCGAACTGAGTTATTTTTCGCCCATTATAACACCACAAGTACACTTCATGCGGTTGTCATTTCCCTATCATTCAATATTAAATTCTTTTTTGTAGTTCGCAAAAACTTACAGCTGACAATAGAAATTGTCTTAATTTAACACTGTGGAACACATTCTTACTCGGTTGCAGTAAACGTATTTGAGAGAAAACCAAACACGCTGTATCCAAGTAAAACATGTCAAGAACCGGGAAACATTACAAAAAGTTTGTTATAAGGGCTGTAGACGATAAAGGCCAGCGCAGTCTTTTTTCTTTCGGCGTAAAACATTCAAATTCTTTGCAGATCGATCTGCAGGTAATCAAATCTCCGCATATTGAGTCTCAATCTGAAGTCCCGGGTCTGTTGGACATCGCCGATCTCCCATTGTCTGAAAACTAGACAATTATTATCACTGCACATGATGCAAACTCTACATCTCCATACACAATAACCAAGCCTAGCTTTTTAACTTCCACAGATAATGATTCCCTTGTATCATATGATGGCTGGTAAGCAGTTCTGCTAAAGTATTAACTCCGGCACCCATGGGTGTACCAAAGTAGTGTTAAAAAGGGCTGTAAGTGCAAACACTGAGATATTTGGTCATGGTTTAAGCAGTTATTCTGTAACTGTTGAAATCTTTTTCAATTATTAAATTGTTGCACCTTTCTTTCTATTTACTGTATGTATGCACAGTGCCATTAATTTGTTTTATTGATGTACCTTGACAGTATGCTTTTTCCCAATTTGGCCAAAATCACGGTTTAATATCCCAACATGAAAAGCTAAGGCCCCTTCCCATTTTTTGGAAAAAAGCCCTGTAAAGGTTTGCTTGATTTATTTTCATCATTATTTTTAAAAACCTAAACAAGGCAAATTTAAATGGTTAAAAGAACATCATTATCTACAAACTACGATACATTCAGTTAGGTCTTTGTGTGCCATTTAAAACTGTTTTGTTTTGGACAAGTAAGCTTTTCTGACGGACAAGTAGATTTTCTAGATTTACTTGTCCATGGACAAGTAGAAAATTTCAAGATTTCCACACCCCTGATAGCCTATGCAAAAACTTAATAACTGTTAGTTGATTGTCAGGGGACAGTTTTACTAAAGAAAGTTCTGGACTGATTAGTTCTGTACTGGTTGCTATTTAATTGTTTAACTTCACTGGTCGTAACCATGAATTATCAAACCTTATAATCCATCATTATTTCCTGATAAATTGCTGCAAAGAATGAAATAAAAAAGATTTTCTTTTCCCTCATATCATTTATCCATGGTGTACTTTGTATCAGTTTTTTTGGTTTGGGCCAGAATTTGCCAGAAGAGTAATGGGTTAACCCTTTACCAAAGTTTGAGACATGTCCATATTGAGGGAATTTGTAACAACAATTCAAATGTTTTTTAACTCTTTACCAAACGACAAAATTTCAGACTGGTCCAAATTGAAAGCACTTGCAGACGACAAAATAAATGAGAATCAAGAATTGAAATTTGATTTTGGAAGGGTAGAAAACATTGTGGGAAAAGGAGAAAATGCTGGTCACCAGCATTTTCTCCTTTTCCCACAATGTTTTCAATAGCTTTCTTTCTCAGGGTCGTTAAAAGTCGGGATTGTGTGGTAAAGAGTTAATTGATAATGTATGTCCTTCAATAGGTAGAAAACACAGAGGGAAAAGGAGAAAATGCAGGTTACCAGCATATTCTCCTTTTCCCACAGTGTTTTCAAAAGTTTTCTTTATCAGGGTCATTAAAAATCAGGATTGTGTTAATCCTTTGTCCAACAGAAGAAAAACAAGAAGTGTTTCACAGTTTAGAAAAGTAATAGATATATAGACAAATTTTAAAGATGCCCGTATACAGCCGGTGAGCAAAAATGCTGTTAAATTTCAAACAATTTAGAATGGTACAGAAATCAGTCCTTCGGGTAAACATGGATAAATTACTAACATTATATGGTGTAATTGCAAAAAAGAAATACGGAGATTCATATTAGAAACCGAACATTGGTCAGAAGAAAACTGGCTGACGATCGAAGCCGTAAACAATGGCGGTGCTTCACGGTGTGTCATGGAAATTTATCGTTGGTTTCCGCCTAGAGTCAGATACGGTGTAATTTGCATATAGGCCGCGACCTCCGTCTGAAAATCGAGGCTGCAACAGAGAAGCCTCCATTTTCCTTTGTTTACCTCATTAGACGCAGGGCGAAGGTCAAATATAGTCACGTGACAGAATGCATGATCATCATACGAATCTACCCGAGTGTATAACGGATAAATCGAAAATCTTCGATTCAAAAACCGCAAACGATGAGTCTGTTTACATGGAAGGCTGCAACTCAATGAAATGCATTTTCTATCGACCGTAATCTAAGCAACCTTGCAACCGTCAGGCGCAATATTTGGCATGAAGATATAAGAATGACTATAGTGTGATAAAATAAAGACAAAATGAGTTAAAACTGGCTGAAAATGAGTATAAGGCCCTCTTTAACCACACATTGACGCCTTTTAACGCCCCTGAAGAAGAAGCCTTTTGAAAACATTGTGGGAAAAGGAGAAAATGCTGGTAACCAGCATTTTCTCCTTTTCCCCCAAAGTTTACTACCCTATCAAAGAAAAGTAGCGTCATTTGAGCCACTATGAAATTGTCGTCTGCAAATGCTTTCAATTTGGATAGGTCTTAAGTGTTGCCGTGTGGTAAAGGGTTAAGGCTTTTGTTGTAAAACTTATTTCACAGTAAAGATGACAATGTAGATTAACCTTTATCCTGCTGAATAAGTAAAATGATACCTTCAAGTCGATAGTAAAAACCGAAATGTTGGTTTTTTGAAGTTATTTTGGGGGGGGGGGGGGGGGGGGAATATCTCCTTATCAGACAATGTAGATCCAAGATCAGACTGCACATTCTGTGCAGTCTGATCTTGGATCTACATTGTCTGCAATAGGTCATTTAGTCACGATTTGCAGCCTAGGGGTTAAGGTTTGATTGTGTCTGTCAGTCTGATCTTGATCTACTGGGTGTACAAAAGCAACAAACAACAATAATTGTGCATACCCCTGAAGAGATTTTATCAAGAAAATCTATATGAGCCATGCTCTGGCAAAAGGGGGCTTAATGCATCTCCACGATGCATTGTACCAAGCAAGTCATCACATATTAATATGGATTAATAAGGTTAATTTTGGACAACAATCAATTGACTGAATCATGACAAAGACTGGTCCTTTGACATAAAGAAACTTCAGCAAAATGTTTCAGCTCTGGCCAGCCTGGGCGGATTGGGCAGGCTGACCTGGGTTGACACTTTTTGCAGATGCATTAAGGCCCCTTTTCACAGAGCACGGCTCATATAATAAAATCTCAACCAGTAGCAAATTGCCCAAAAACCCAGTCACCTGTATATTTTTAACCTGTCATCAAAACAATCCTGCTTTTTAACAATCCTGTGAAGAGCTTTTGAAAACATTGATTACTAGCATTTACTCCTTTTCACACAATGTTTTCTATGTTTCAAAGGCAAATTCTTTCATAATATGAGCAACATTTTACTTGTTCGGAAAATGCTATAATTTGGGCTAATGTCTAAAACTTTTGTCTTATGGTAAGGTGTTAACCTTTAACCATATTTCAGTGCTTTGGGAGAGGGTGTAGATCAAGATCAGGCTGCACATGACAGGCAGCCTTATCCTCGATTGTCTGTTAATTTTTTTTTTGAGATTATGGCAGAAACTCCTTGGAACTGTGGTATCATTTAAAAGTCTTTTGACTGATGTCTCTTCAGGACTGATGTCTCTTAGGGACTAATATTTTTGCACAGTAAGTATAACTGATTGCGTGGTCGATTGTATGGTGTTTAATGCCATTTTCAACATTATGTCAATTATATCTCGACAGCCAGTGCACCTATCCATGCTTTCATTGAGTTTCTTTTTTTAAATTCCCTGCACAATATTCTTTCCAAGGCACTGGCTGCAATATGACTGAGATGATGTTGAAAACGGCGTTAAACACCATTCAATCAATCAATTATTTGTTGAATTGTTATGCCAGCTATTCTCTCACTTTATTCAGTCATAATATATTTTCCAAGTTAGGTTAATAATAAAAAATCTCAATAGCACCTAAAATTTGTTTACAGATGACAAAACTTTAGACAAGGCCTTATTGTAATCATTTGCAGATGACAAACATGGCTTAATTCAGAGAGATTTTTCTCTAAATGGGTAGACAACATCAAGATTATAGTAGTAAATGCTGGTAACCACCAATTTCTTCTTCTTCTCCCATAATGATTTAAAAAGCTTGTTACTTACAGGTTGGTAATGATAAGGATTGTATGGTAAGGGATCAACACTTAAAATTTTAGTGCTAAATCAACATAATCAACACTCTCAGTCAATAATAAAAGATGCATAATATTACCATTTCAAGGCTTTTTGTCAAAGTGTCTCACAAGGCACATGGTGTAGATCTAAGATCTGACTTTATCTTCTGCGCAGTCTAAAGTATAGAAAACATTGCAGGAAAAGGTGAAAATGCTGATTACCAGCATTTTCACCTTTTCCCACAATGTTTTCAAAAGCCTTTGAACCCTTTCCTGGTTGTTAAAACTTGTGATTGTGTGGTAAAGGGTTAAGTTAGGCTCGGTACTTTTAACAATTTAATCCTACACTTTAAAGACCCTGACTGAGAAGGGCATTTGAAAATATCGTGGGGAAAAGAGAAAATGCTTGTAACCATCATTTTCTCCTTTTCCCACAATGTTTTCTTCCCTTTCTCAGACAACTCCAAATTTGAAGCACATTTCATGTGTGGTCTAAACTGCTTTCAATTTTGTCATCTGCTATAGAACTGTCAACCCTTTATCACACAATCCTACATTTTGAACCACAATTAATTTGTTGTCTGCAAATACTTCTAACTTGGACAGGTCCAAATTTTGTCAATGACGTACAGAGTTAAGAGTTCATGTTTGAGGCATTACATTTAGTCTCAAGAGAACTAAACTTAAAATTGGACTGCTGTCATAACCTTGCGAGAAATGGAGACAATCTCGACGGCAAGAAATAAGAGACATTCTCTATAACATTATGTTGTCAAAAGTTATCAGCTGGAGAGCATGACTGTATCACAAGATATTAATCTTTAGTAAGCACTCAATATAATCATCACTTATTGTTAATTAATTATTCATCATAAAAATAAATGTGCAACATCTGTTCTAAATACTTTTCCATATGTACCTAGTATTATTATGACCATCATAGATCAAGATCAGACTGCACAAAACATGCAATCCCAGATCTTTGATCTATACTGTCTGCTTCTTTTTCCCACTTATAAGATAAATCATTTCCATGTTTCAGTAAGTTGCACTTTCAGCAATCAAATTTGTATGTTTGCATTTGAGTTTAACGACCTTTTAACAGCTTAGATCATATCACGGCAGTCAGTGCACCAACACATGTCTTTCCTGTCTTTCTCACGCCAGTACTGACACAACTTTCTTTCCAAGCCAATGATTTCTTTTCAGATGGAGGTTAGACTTTCTTGTCTTACAGTATTAGCACTGGAACAAGTGTGAAAGAAGAAGTTATTGGACAAAAAAAGGAGACTAATACTTAAAGAAATAACACTTGAATGGGTGTGACCTTTATTTTCGCCCTTTTCCACAATGTTCTAAGCTTTGAAAGACTAATCAAGTTGTTTCTCAGCCACTTTTAAATTGCCGTCTGCAAATGCCTAAAACATGATTGAGTCTAAAATTTTGTTGTTTGGTAAACAGTTAATAGGTTGTTTGTGTCCGTTTATTCATGAAGATGAAATGCATGCTTGGGCTGCATGTTAAACTTCATCTATCCATTTCATGCAAACATGTCTGTGTACACAAGATGAGGTATTTTCTTGTCTAATTTCTGTCCATAAATAAAGAACATAAATGAAATACTGTCTTTATTTCCCCCCTATCTCTCCATAATAGGCAAAAAATTGTGACCCTTAGACATTTCTCTTGACTCCTGGAAATTCTGAACCTAGTGAGAACCCAGACAATGTTTTCCAAAGCCTTCTTTCTCAGGATTATTTATAGTCAGGATTGTGTATTAAGAAGGTTAAATTCAATCTACATGTACTTTCATTTTCTTAAAATGTTGATTTCAAATATCATTGGCCCCAAGGGTTCAAAAACATTATTTTTCTTTTTTAGTTTCCTTCAAAATGTGTTTTCTGTGTACTTGATCTTAATGAATTTGATAAACAAGAGGGCCATAATGGCCCTGAATTGCTCACCTGAGCCTGTGTACCTTTCAGAACGCTGATTTCATCAGTACTGGGCTAAAAATGTGGCCTCAAGAGTGTCTACAAGGTTTTTCTAAGTTTTGTCCCGGTGACCTACTTTTTAAACTAGACTTGATCCATTATTATGAGGACAAACATTCTTACCAACTTTCATGAGTATGGGACAGAAAATGTAGCCTCTGGAGTGTACACATGTTTTTTTCAAAGATCTGAACCAGTGATCTACTTTATGACCTGACATGACCCATTTTAAAACTCTTCAAAACATACCAGCATTTTCTCCTTTTCCCGTAATATTTTCTACCCAATTAAAGACAGAAGTCATCATCTGAGCCAAATTAGCCCTGTACCTCACAATCCTGACTTTTAACGACTCTGAGAAACAAGAGGGCCATGATGGCCCTAAAGTTGCTCACCTGAGTCTTTTGACCAAAAATGACCCATTTTCAATCTCTTTTGAGATATCATGACAAACAATCTACTAAGCTTTCATAATTATTGGACTGAAAATTTGGCCTCTAGCATGTGCACAAGCTTTTTATGGAATTTCTCTCAGTGACCTACTTTTTAGCCAACCATAGCCAATTTTCCCATCGTAGATATTATCAAAACAAAGATCCTGACCACCTTTCATAAGTATTGGACAGAAAATGTGGCCTATAGAGCATACACAGGGTTTTTCTAAGATTTGAACTACTGACCTAGTTTTTGACCCAACATGACCAATTTTCAGAGTCGTCTGAGATGTCATGCCTCTAGAGCATACACAAGGTTTTTCTAAGATTTGACCTAGTGACATAGTTTTTGACCCAACATGAACCATTTTTGAACTAGTCTGAGATATCATCAAGTCACACATTCTGACCAACTTTCAAGAAATTTGGACTGAAAATGTGACCTCTAGAGCGTACACAAGGTTTTTTATAAGATCTGACGAAGTGAGCTAGTTTTTTGCCTGACATGACCCATTTTCAAACTTGTCCGAGATACCATCAAGACAAACATTCTGATCAAATTTCAGGAGTTATTGACCAAAAATGTGGCCTCTAGAGCGTACACAAGGTTTTTCTAAGACATGACTTAGTTACCTACTTTTTGACCAGACATGACCCATTTTCGAAGATATCATAAAGACAAACAGACATGACCCATTTTGGCACTCGACAGAGATATCATAAAGACAAACATTCTGACCAACTTTCAAGAGTTTTGGACTGAAAATGTGGCCTCTAGAGCATACACAAGGTTTTTCTAAGATTTGACTTAGCGACCTAGTTTTTCACCCGACATGACCCATTTTTGAAATCGTCCGAGAATTCATCAAGACAAACATTCTGACCAAGTTTCATGAGTATCTGACTGAAAATGTGGCCTCTAGAGTGTACACAAGGTTTTTCTAAGATTTGACCCTACTGACCTAGTTTTTGACCCGAAATGACCCATTTTTGGACTCATCCAAGATATTATCAATACAAACATTCCGACCAATTTTAAAGAGTTTCAGACTGAAAATCTGGCCTCTAGAGCGTACGCAAGGTTTTTCCAAGATTTGACCTAGTGACCTAGTTTTTGATCCGACATGACCCATTTTCAAACTTGTCTGAGATATCATCAAGACAAACATTCTGACCAAGTTTCATGAGTATCTGACTGAAAATGTGGCCTCTAGAGCATACACAAGGTTTTTCTAAGAACTGACCTACTGACCTAGTTTTTGACCCGACATGACCCATTTTCGAACTCGTCCGAGATATCATCAAGACAAACATTCTGACCAACTTTCAAGAGTTTTGGACTGAAAATGTGGCCCTTAGAGCATACACAAGGTTTTTCTAAGATTTGACCTAGTGACCTAGTTTTTGACCCAACATGACCCATTTTCAAACTCGTCCGAGATATTATCAAGACAAACATTCTGGCCAACTTTCAAGAGTTTTGGACTGAAAATGTGGCCTCTAGAGCGTACACAAGGTTTTTCTAAGATTTGACCTAGTGACCTAGTTTTTGACCTGACCTGACCTGACCCATTTTCGAACTCGTCCGAGATATCATCAAGACAAACATTCTGACCAAGTTTCATGAGTATCTGACTGAAAATGTGGCCTCTAGAGCGTACACAAGGTAAAAGTTGACGACGGACGCTGGACGCCGGACACAGCACGATCACAAAAGCTCACCTTGAGCACTTCGTGGTCAGGTGAGCTAAAAAGCTTTGGAAAAGGTTGTGGGAAAAAAGAAAATGCTGGTAACCAGCATATTTCTTCTGTCCCCACAATGTTTTCTACCCTATGAAAGCCATATTCCATGTTTTGGGTAACATTCAATTTGTAGTCTGCAGATGCTTTCAGTCTGGACAAGTCTAAAATTTTGTAGTTTGGTAAAGAGTTAATTTATTGTATGCAAATGCTTCCAATTTGGTTGAGTTCAAAACTTTGTCTTTGCTAAAGAGTAAATATGTCAACACTAATAACACTCACCCGCACAATAATATTGGGCTGAAAGTCTGGAAATTCAACCAAATTTAATGTTTTCGCAGAAAATAAAACTACAATACCAGTCAGCATCTGAAATAGAGAAAACAACAGCACATTAAGTTCATTTCTGTATCAAAATGTTCAGCTCAAGTAATAGCACCTGCTTTGAAAGAGTTACAAACATTGTGGGAAAAGGAGAAACTGCTGGTAACAAGAATTTTTGTCCTTTTCCCTCAGTGTTTTTAAAAGCTATGTTTCTCAGGGTCATTAAAAGTAGGGATTGTGGTAAAGGCTTTTATGATTTCAATTATTTGTTAATCTCATTTAACTTTTCATTCAAAAATGCTATAGACTGGCAAGATCTCTTATTAGTTTATTACAATTTTTAAAACAGACTCTCAAGATAAAAAATGATGACAGCTACTGTACCATTCTACATATATCAGAAATTTTTTGGTTCAATAGAGTGAGAAGATACCTGGTTCCCTTTTTCTAGTAAACAAATACATGTATGAAGGAGACTGGAAACCCTAAACATAATGATGTAATGCTCCATTGACTCTAAACTAAATGACAAAATGCTTGACTTGTTCAATTTGAATGCATTTGTAAGCAAAAAATTAACTGTGACTTAAATGACTGAAATCATCTTTAAGACAGTTGAGAACAGAGTGGGAAAAGGAGAAATGTTGTTATAAGCATTTTTTTCTTCAGTAAATGGTTAAAGCACCCAATATATTCATACAAATTTTACAGTACAAAATGAAGTGAACTATAAAATGATAATGTGAAGTTTTCTGTCCAAACAATTTTGTTACCTCTTTACCGAATGACAAAATTTCAGACCGATTCAAATTTTAAAAAACATTTGCAGCCAACAAATTGAATGTTGTGTAAATGTTAGAAATGTCTTTGAAAGGATTAGAAAACATTGTGGGATAGGGAGAAAATGCTGGTTTTCAGCACTTTCTCCATTTCCCAAAATGTTTCAAAAAAAAAATTTCTCATAGTCATTAAAACTCAGAATCATTTTAGCAAAGGGTCGATTCTCCCTTCAATTCTTTATCACACAATCCTGACCTTGAACAAGAAGGCTTTCTGAAAACATGATAAAAAAGTGACAGCAAAGGAGAAAATGCTGGCAACCAGCATTTTCTCCTTTCCCCACAATGCTTTCTACCCACTCAGATCTTTCACTAATTTGTTTCAACTTTTCTAGTTGTTGCCTGCAGATGCTCTCAATTTTGAAGAGTCAAAAAAAATGTTTTTTTTGTAAAGGGTCAAATTCAAGTGAAACAACTCCTTTGTGTTGCTGAATAAATGAAATGGACATTAATCTCCGTCAGTACTAAGGATGCAAATAGTGCAATCTCAAATTGCTTTTGATGGAATATCTGGCTTTGAAAAGACAGACGCTATAGATCCAAATCATACATTCTGATCTAGGTCTACACTGTCCGCATATTAGTGACTCAGTCTGGGTTCAGCACCACAAGGATTAAATTAATTGTGTGAAACCTGGGTGAACTTGAAAATTTTAAAAGTGTTAAGAGTCTATTTCCAAGGCCAATTGAAGGCATTATTATTAATTGAAGAAAATAAAATTGAATTCAATGTGGCTCAAATAACAGAATTTGCCTTTAAAGGTGGCCCTTCAGATTTTGGGACCAAAATTTTACAAAAATACAAAAAAATCATCCTTATACTCCCAAAGCCTTTTAATTTTCATTCATAAAACCCCAGTAGTCGAAAACCATCCGACGACAAGAGAAATTAGAGATTTACTACTGCCCATTGTTAAACGTGATAATCTGTCAACAGTTCGCATAATTATACACATCGCCGTGTGTATACGTACAAGATTGTAAACAGTCGCCAATTCACAGACTGGGTTATCGATTTTCTTTTCGGCATGTGCATTCGACTTCCCCTTTTTCCCAGTCAACTTCGATGCTTACTACGTTCCCGATAATACGCGAATAAAATGTTGTTGCCACAAGTTGAGCCACATATGATGATTTTAATATTTTTGGAGCAAATGGCTCAAGTGGCGAATGGCAGCACGGGCCCTGAATCATCTGGTGGTCACTGTGACCTTGACCTTTCACGGATTAACCTTAAAATCAATAGGGATCATTTACACTCCAAGATGAATATCTGTACAGAATTTGAAGGATCTAGGTCAATTCTGTGTGTAGTTATCATCTGGACAAGGTTAGGTCTAAATATCATTAAGTTGAAGGCCACTGTGACCTTGACCTTTGATAGATTAATCTCAAAATTGATCGAGATGAATGTCTGTGCCAAATTTGACGAACCTAGGTCAATTCTGTGTCTAGTTATCATCCGGACAAGGTTTGGTCTATATATCAACATGTTGACGGTCACTGTGACCCTGACCTTATACCGATTGACCCCAAAATCAATAAGGATCATATGCACTCAAAGACGCATGTCTGTGCCAAATTTGACGAACCTAGGTCAATTCTGTGTCTAGAAATCATCCGGACAAGGTTTGGTCTATATATCAACATGTTGACGGTCACTGTGACCTTGACCTTATACCGATTGACCTCAAAATCAATAGGGATCATCTACACTCATAGACGCATGTCTGTGCCAAATTTGACAAACCTAAGTCAATTCTGTGTCAAGTTATCATCCGGAAAAGGTTTGGTCTATATATCAACATGTTGACGGTCACTGTGACCTCGACCTTTGACCGATTGACCTCAAAATCAATAGGGATCATCTACACTCCGAGACGCATGTCTGTGCCAAATTTGATGAATCTAGGTCAATTCTGTGTCTAGTTATCATCCGGACAAGGTAAGGTCTACCGACCGACAGACGGACCGATGGACATTAGCAAAGCAATATACCCCCACTTCGTTGAAGGGGGCATAATTATGCTTTGAATTTGGATGAGTCTAAAATCTTGTAGTATGGCACAGAGTTAACTCTTGACCATAAAACAAATTTTTGCATTTGCAGATGAAAAATCATATATGTGACACAAAAAAGATCAACATTGTATACAATAATAACATGATATGGAGAAAAAATTGCTTTAAAACTTTTCTCATTTTTTACTTTGGCAACCAGAGTTTTAAACGGAATCAAATTCTTAAAAGAAGTTCTTAAGAACAACATGGCAGGATCGTTTCTGAAGTTTGGTCGAAATTTGATGGGTAGTTTCAAAGAGGAAGGTGTTTGAAATAGGAGGTAACACGCACATAGATGGACAGACAGACACAGGGCAATGACATGAGCTTACTAGCCTTTGATTAGTGAAGCTGAAAATTATATTTAGCAAGGCAAGATATGTAATAGTAAACCTCAGAGGCCATGACTACTTCTTCATCTAGGGAAAAAATTTAACTTGCATAAAAGTTGATATGAAAAAAATCTTCTTTCCTACCTCACTATTGAATATGGGGTTGGGAGATTTTAAGTGGAATGATTATGACTTTGTTTACCTTCTTTGTACTATGGAGAATAACCCTTTACCTAACAACCCTGAAAACAAAGGCTTTTGAAAACATTGTGGGAAAAGTAGAAAACGCTGGTAACCAGCATTTTCTCCTTTTCCCACAATGTTTTCTTTCCTTTCAAAGACAAATCTCACCATGCAAGCAATATTTGTCGTCTGCAACCTCTTTCAAATTGGACCAGTTTTAACTTTTCTCGTTTGGT
The DNA here is from genome assembly GCA_946811185.2 of Hippopus hippopus. Taxonomy (NCBI): domain Eukaryota; kingdom Metazoa; phylum Mollusca; class Bivalvia; order Cardiida; family Cardiidae; genus Hippopus; species Hippopus hippopus. The sequence goes on along the minus strand of OX328099.1, from coordinate 15,021,277 downwards.
AAAGAGTTAACAGGGACTCAGAGTACTGCATGATCCCCTAGGTAACAACAAGTAAGAACTGATAAGATAGTGTCATCACTATTATAATTTGAGGCAACATTATTCATGATGTTGTAATATAACTTGGACATTCATCAGAAATTTGAGAAAACATTCCTTAAGTGAAATTGCACAAAGTGTTGAGTGTATGTCTCAAGTTATTTCAGCTAGCAATCAAGATCACGATCAGATTGCACACAGAAGTCCTTGAAAGCTCTAACAGACCCTGTAGGTTTTAGTCTACAAGTGTATACAATAATGCGGTTAATTACTCTTTACCCATTCCGAATTTCACCAACCATTACGGAGAAGGTTTATTGTAGAAAACAAAGAAATGCTGGTCACCAGCACGTCCTCCTTTTACCACAAGATTTTCTTCCCTTTTATGGACAAATCAAATGATTTGAGGCTAAATTAAAACAAGAGGGCCATGATGGCCCTGTATCGCTCCACTGGCTAATAAGTAAAAACTAATGTTGGGCAATCGATTTAAAATCTCAATCGATTATCGCTTTGTAATCGGAAGAGCAAACCAACTAGCTATCGGTTGTACAATCGGTTTCTCCATTTAACTGAGAATGCCTTTTTGCTTTAAATACTGTGACAATTTGTCTACATGATATTAAGTTTATAAAGATGTTGTGTTTTGCACTTTAAAAATCAATGGAAATGCATTACCATTAAATTCTTTGCTTTATCTAATATCATTCATTTTGGTCCTTATATTTTAATTTACAAACCAGTTAAAAAAAAATTAAGCCATATTTCAAGCATTTGCAGACGACCCCCCCCCCCCCGTCTGCTATAGATCTATATTTTTATTTCATAAAACAACTTTTTTTTCCACCCATGAACAGAATTTTAGGTTCCACTTATTGCTTTATTCAAAGATTTGTGTAAATTCAATGTTTAAATTCATTGTTAAAGATGAGAAGATAGTCTGAAGTCCCTCTAATCAGACGATGCCACGCTGATCATTGTAGTGTCATGGGTTTTCACGTTTTTTTGACGATCTATTTTTCGTGTCAGTTAATTTTTGGGGAAGTATTACCACATGATTTGACATCAGTTTATCATTTTGAATAGCAGGTAACTTTAAAATCTGTCACTTTACACAAGATAAGAGGATTAACACCTTTATTAAGTTTCTATAAATGACTCGCCAGCTTCATTATCATGCGCGTGTCCTTCGCATTTTATACTGATCGTGTTTAGCCCATATTTCTGCCGGATGCAGGCAAGCTAGGTTATATGAAGCTCTAGATGCTAATTTCATGCGTCAGATAGACATTTAGGCAGATATTTTTCAGCGTCAAAGACAGGTCATTTCAAATTTCCAAGCGTCAAAACCCAGGCTCAGGGATCAAATGAGAAGCTTGCCAGGTTTTCAAGTTTTGTCAAGACATTCATGGACAAAAATTTCTTTCTCATTTTTCCGGCCAGTTTTCGTGTTTGTTATCCACTATGTTGAATCCAAGAGTGTGATTTATATTAGTCACAAAACCAAGCGCTAAAAACCAGTATTCAAGTTTCGGGACCGAGCGAGTTCAGGAACCGACTACAATCGATTCCGGGATTTCTCAATCGATTATCGGAATCGGAAGCCAAAACCAACTGACTTTCGACTATAGTCGATCATCAGCCCACCACTAGTAAAAACCCTGCATGCCAAACATTACAATACCAGGCAAACTGGTTTCGAACATGAGACCCCTGAGACAGGGCTAAAATTAGTAGCCTTAGATCTTATGGTAAGTAACAAGAAGATCTCTAAAGTTTTCACTATGTAAGCCCATGTAAAACTTCTGACCCTCTGGGTGAGATCAAATTGGACCCCAGGGCTATAATTTGGGCATTCATACTAGAGGTCCACACGATAAGGCCATATGCAAAATTTGGTAGCCCTAGGCTTTATTGATAAGTACAGGGAGATTTCTAAAGTTTTCTCTATAGCCCATGAAAAACTTGTGACCCCCCGGGCGGGGCCAATTTTGACCCCAGGGCTATAATTTGAGTACTATTGGTAGAGACCCATTAGATAAAGCCACATGCAAAATTTGGTAGCCCTAGGCCTAATGGCTAGGTACAGGGAGATTTCTAAAGTTTTCTCTATAAAAGTCCATGTAAAACTTGTGACCCCAGGGGCGGGGTCAAATTTGACCCCACGGCTATAATTTGGGCACTCTTGGTAAAGGTTTACTAGATAAAGCCATATGCAAAATTTGGTAGCCCTAGGTCTTATGGCTAGGTACAGGAAGATTGCTAAAGTTTTCTCTATAAAGGCCCATGTAAAACTTGTGACCCCCGGGGCTGGGCCAATTTTGACCCCAGGGCTATTATTTGAAGAAACTTGATAGAGGTCTACTAGATAAAGCTACATGCCAAATTTGGTAGCTCTAGGCCTTATGGTTTCAGACAAAAAGATTTTTAAAGATTTCCAATATTTTTAAGTTTTGTTGCCATGGCAACAAGAGTTTTTGAAGGAATTAAATTCTTTCAAGAAATTCTAAAGAGGACCATGGCAGGATCATTTCTGTGAAGTTTCATCAAAATTGGATGGGTAGTTTCAGAGAAGAAGATGTTTAAAATAAAAGTTAACGCACGCACGCACGGACACACGAACTGACACCAGGCCATGACATAAGCCCACTGTCCTTCGGCCAGTGGAGCCAACTAGAGGCCCTTGAAGGGCCTGAAATTGCTCAACTGGCAGTGATTTTGCTTTTATGCTAGTAATGAATTCATGATGCAAAAAGAAAAAACACAAAAAACACAAAAATGTGTTCTTGCAACTGGGCTTGAACCCTCTAAGACAGCATAAGTAGGCATGGTGAATTGAACAAACAGTGAAAAAAAATGAAGTGCAATTTCTCAAAACTAAATGTTTGGAATCCAGCCAAATTTGATGGGGTTTCAGTACGCCTTCTATTAAACAATCCTAGCAAATTTCAAATGTGGAATTTGTTGAGTAAATGATACTAAGTCATCAAATGGCTCCTTTTTCTGAACAGTTAACTAGATTTTCTTCACTTTTAATAGAGTTCAATCCCTTAATGAACCAAACAATCTTTGCAAGTTTCAAAAGAATTGGATCAACACAGTGAACTTCATTGCCTAAAGAAAAAATAGAAATTTTCAACTTTCTACTGATTGTCAGATTTTTTTCAAAATCAGTAGCATTCAAGCTGTTGAGACAAAGATGAAAGATGAGACAAAGCAAATGTGCAAGTTTCATGAAAATCTGACCACAAATGCCGAGTTCATAACGTAAACAAGAAATGGAAATTTTCAACTTGAAATGGCTACTTTTCCCTTACTGTTTGTTGGATTTTTTTAAAAATCAATAGGGTTGAAGCCATTGATGAGATAAACAAACTGAGCAAGTTTCACAAAAATCTGATTACAAACACAGACTTTATCATGTGAACAAGAAATGGAAATTTTCAACTTGAAATGGCTACTTTTTCCATATTGTTTGTTGGATTTTTTTTCAAAATCAATAGGATTAAAGCTATCGATAAGATTAACAAACTATGCAAGTTTCACGAAAATCTGACCACAAATGCAGACTTTATCGCGTAAACAAGAAAAAGACTAACGGACAGACAGACGGATGACAGAAACCACGCCATGACATAAGCTCTTCTGGTTTTCAGCCAGTAGAGCTAAAAAATTGGCATTTGCAAAAATTAATGTTTGCCATATGAATGAGTTTAAAAACTTTTATTATTTGGTTACAAATTAATAAATATGGATTGCATTTGTTTAGAATAAACTGGATGACTTTGCTAAAATGGATAGTTACGAGTTGTTAACTTATATTCAATGATGATATTCATCAAAGGCCCAATAGCTGCCAAATGCCAAATTCTGTCTGAAAATACAGGTAAGTTTCATTCATACCAATTAACAAGAGAGTCACTGGCCCTAAAGCACCCAACTCTGATTAAAGTTATCAAGGATTGATAAAGTTGTAGACATCCCGAATATGATGATGTGAACACAGGAGTATTCAGTGACCTGCTTTTTGATCCAACATGACCCAGGTCAAACTTCTTCAGGATATTATCTTGACAAACATTCTGATTGAATGACAAGAGTCTCAGACTAAAGCCATGGTCACATTTACGGTCATGCATGTAGTTGTCCTTAGTTCATTTCAAATGTAGTCTGCGTAGTGTTACTAAAGTCAACCAGGTTGAAGCATGTTCAAAGTATGGTAGGTTCAAAATTGGCAATAGGAGGAAATATGGAAAATCTAAGTAGGTTGAACTAGGTTTAAGTACGGTTAACTACATTCAACTGCCTGCAAAATGGCCAGGGTTAACTAGGGTATTACTCCGTCTAACTATGATGAACTACGTTAAACTATGTAACGTGTAAGCTTTTTTTTTTATATATTAAATTATGTCCATTGTATTTCTCAATTATTAATGGATTCAATCAAACTTCACAGGAAGCTTCAACAGTACAATGTCATGTGCTCATTATATTATCATTATGGTTCACAGATTTTCTACTGACTTACATATTCAGAGCCGGTCCACAGAGTCGGAGCCCTTCTTTATTTTTATCATTTTTGTGCTATTTCTTTTCAGTTCTTTACCAGCAGTGAATGTAACATTTCAAAACATTAATTCACGCTTTTGGGACAGCAAGACTCTCTCTTGTTTGCCAATTAATGGCAATAATAGACTGAATTTAGGTCTGTGACATATTATTTCTGCTTCAGTCAACCCACATCGTATACTTGTTACAACTTTCTGTAGTGTAGAAAACACTTTGAAAGACCAGAGCATTGCATGACATTCTCCTTTTTTGGAATTTCAAATACACGAGAACACATGATTACAAATGATGACAACCTTGCCTGTTTTTTGGTTGTTTTTCAGCCGATATTTCAGAAACGGAAGACCAACACAACATTTTCTCGTCAGAGCCATTGGCTCCGAATATGCAGTTTCCTACCCATGGTGTTTTCAGGGTTGTTGACTTGCACTTTTATGTCTCTCTGTCAAAATTTTGAAAGTGCAAGTTTTATGAACCATTAACTTTTCTGCATGTTTAATTCAATCCATAATCTACAATTTTGAATCACAGGTTGACATTGCACAAGGATTTCAACTGTTAAAATTGCAGGCTGCAGTACTTTGTTAAGATGTAGTTGAGGTGTTGCATTTGTAATTAGAAAACTTGGTTTGCTCCTGAGGGTGGTAAAAATGGTATGTAAGAGTGTCCTTGGGCAAGGCACTGCATAGTCAAAGTTCAGTAATGGTGCATCCTGAATGAAAGCCTTTTCTCAGTAAAGCTGTTGCCCTGGAATAAATGAAATACCATTGTACATTTCCTTCTTTTTAACGACACAGCTTTTAACAACCTTGATGAAAAAGGCTAAATATATTGTGAGAAAAGTAGAAAATGCTGGTGACCTGTATTTTCACCTTTTTCTATGATGTTTTCTACTGTATTAACAAAAATCCTATCATTTCAGCCACATTTGATTTGTTGTCTGCAGATATTTGCAAGACGGACTTTGCTAATTCTTTTGCCACGTGGAAAAATCTTAAGCAGCCATTTGCATTTAAAGCAAACATGTAACCTTTATAGCGCTGACCAAGGATTTGTCTGCCTATGCAGACAGTGTAGATCAGGACTAGACTGTATTGAAAGTGCAGTCAGATCTGGGATCCAGACTGTCTGTTGCATAGCCACATATTGAAAAACAGCTTTGAAAATGCAATAATTATACCTTAAATGTTAATATGAAGAGCCATGGTAATGCAGTTTGTAGCACACATGACCCGAGAATAGGTGATCATTGATTGAAATCCCCAGCTTGGCAAATTTCTGTGAAAGTAACCAATGGCTTGGGAAGAATATTGTGCCAAGTACTGATAAAGGTAATCTGGAAAGCATATGGATATGTACACTGGCTGCTGTGATATAACTGAAACAAGATGTCTGTTTGTAAAACAGTTATGCCCCCCTACTGCCACATTGATACAGGAAGTGGCACAGTTCATAAACTGATATCAAAAGAATTGATTGGGAAATATCGATGTCATCTTTTTTATTTATAGCCCACTTTAATTGTTAAACGTGATAATCTGTCAACAGTTCACATAATTATACACACCGCCGTGTGTATACATACAACCTTGTAAACAGTCCACGATACACAGACTGGGTTATCGATTTTCTTTTCGGCACGCGTATTCGACTTCCGCTTTTTCCCAGTTGACTTCGATGCTTACTACGTCACCGATAATACGCGAATAAAATGTTGGAGCCACAAGTTGAGCCACATATGATGATTTTTGAGACACTTTAATTTTCTTTTAGCAAATGGCTCAAGTGGCGAACGGCAGCGTGGGCCCTGAATCATCTGGTGGTCACTGTGACCTTGACCTTTCACGGATTAACCTTAAAATCTAGGGATCATTTACATTCCAAGATAAATATCTGTACAGAATTTGAAGGACCTAGGTCAATTCTGTGTCTAGTTATCATCTGGACAAGGTTTGGTCTATATATCATTAAGTTGAAGGCCACTGTGACCTAGACCTTTGATGGATTAAACTCAAAATCGATAGGGATCATTTACACTCCGAGATGAATATCTGTACAGAATTTGAAGAACCTATGTCAATTCTGTTTCTAGTTATCATCTGGACAAGGTTTGGTCTATATATCATTAAGTTGAAGGCCACTGTGACCTTGACCTTTGATGGATTAATCTCAAAATCGATAGGAATCATCTGCACTCCAAGACGAATGTCTGTACCAAATTTGACGAACCTAGGTCAATTCTGTGTCTAGTTATCATCCAGACAAGGTTTGGTCTATGTATCAACATGTTGACGGTCACTGTGACCTTGACCTTTGACCGATTGACCTCAAAATCAATGGGGATCATCTACATTCCAAGACGCATGTCTGTGCCAAATTTGATGAACCTAGGTCAATTCTGTGTCTAGTTATCATCCGGACAAGGTTTGGTCTCTATATCAACATGTTGACGGTCACTGTGACCTTGACCTTTGACCGATTGACCTCAAAATCATTAGGAATCATCTACACTCCCAGACACATGTCTGTGCCAAATTTGATGAACCTAGGTCAATTCTGTGTCTAGCTATCATCCGGACAAGGTTTGGTCTATATATCAACATGTTGACGGTCACTGTGACCTTGACCTTTGACCGATTGACCTCAAAATCAGTAGGGATCATCTACACTCATAGACGCATGTCTGTGCCAAATTTGACGAACCTAGGTCAATTCTGTGTCTAGTTATCATCCGGACAAGGTTTGGTCTCTATATCAACATGTTGATGGTCACTGTGACCTTGACCTTTGACCGATTGACCTCAAAATCAATAGGGACCATCTACACTCCGAGCCACATGTCTGTGCCAAATTTGAAGAACCTAGGTCAATTCTGTGTCTAGTTACCATCCGGACAAGGTAAGGTCTACCGACCAACCGACCGACCGACGGACGGACCGACCGACATTAGCAAAGCAATATACCCCCACTTCGTCGAAGGGGGGCATAATAATGTTGCAGGGGTGTGGAAATCTTATGTCCGAAAATTTGGACAAGTAACGTTTTTCAATCTACTTGTCTGCGGACAAGTAGAAAAAAGATGTAAAATTTTAAAACAAAGATTTGTTGTATACAATAAAATAAATTGTTCACCCTTCATACAAAATGACATTTTAAATGATAAACAGCAACTAGAGATGATTCCTGATTTCTGGAAACCCAGAATACACATTTGGTCTACCTCTGCATTCACCACATGCAACAAGGTTGGTGCTATGCAGCTGTTTTTGCACGTCGATGTGTTTTGTTTTGAAAAATGTCTGAATAATTTCATCATTATGGGTTAAAATGTTTCTATTAACATCATTTTAGTACCAATTCAAAGATCTTTTACGAAAATGTTGCACACCTGAATATTCCAGCCTTTATAATTTGATGGTACAGCTTTGGAATGAACGAGCCATGGTTTAGCCATTATCTCCACTACCAGAAACGGTCGCAAACCGAAACAATTTTGCGATTCAGTGATCAATCGATGTGTAAAATCGGAGAAAATGGATCATTTTTTTTTTTTTTATTAAATGTTCGAAGCAAACAGAATGTGAGAAGTCTGAACCTCGGAAGTATTTGATGGCTCCAAAAGTAAACATAAAACGGACCGCAACAAGAAATGCAACAAAAAAGACAGTATTTTTAACTATGAGTGGTTGAAAGATTCCCTTGGTTGAATGCCATTTAAAACTGTTTTGTTTTGGACAAGTATACCACACTGGCGGACAAGTGGATTTCTATGATTTCCACACCCCTAAGTTGAAAACAGCCTAAAACACCATACAATCAATCAATCATTAACCCTTTACCACACAATCCCGATCTATGCCATTCCTAAAAATCCCTCTTTGCACCAATAATGATAAAAGGGTTATCTTTTTTAAGACTTGCCAAAATCTGCCATAACAAGTAGTAAACAAAGGACACTGCACATTCTGTGCAGTCTGATCTTGATCTATACTTTATGCAAAAGCTGCCATTGGCAGTGATAGAGACAACAGGGAGGAAAATATTGCATTTCAACATTATAGAAAATGTGACAAAAGGAAGAACTGCTACAAGTAACTGGTATCATACCCTTAATGAATCCAAAAGCTGTATGCTACTTGGGATTATACAAAAGACTTCAAATTGGTGATCATCAGTGGTAAAAATGGTACAAATTTATGCATAAATTAATTCTATTATAGCTTAAAGCATGTATAATAAACCAAATAATGCTGATCAGGTGTCAAAATATTGCCCAAGCTTGACCAAGCTGAGTCCACAACATACAAGGTTAAACTAGAAGATTGCCCAGAGGCAACATGTCGAGCCCGCCTTGAGCCAACAACCTTCAAGTGTGACCTTGACCTTGGACCTACCTGACCAAATGTTTCAAATGGCACTTCTACTCATGAAGGAGAACAGTTTTGTTGAAATCCATCCAAAAATGTCAAAGTTCTGATTCAGACAAAAAGCGGACGGATGCATACACAAGAGCGACAATGTGACAACAATGTCTCGCTCATCGCGAGTAAGCTCAACAAAAACTTCAGGGTCACTGGTTAGACAACCAAGTTCAGCCAGTTTGTCTGTCCAATGATTCATCGATGACAGTTACTTGCGCTTTCTATTGTTTTGACAGTGTTCATGTCAGAAAGCAGCCTGGCTTGGAAAGAATGTTACAATTAAAGTATTGGTAAAAGAAATTCAAAAAGAGAGCATGGATAGGACCTAATGCAACGGCCTTAACATAACAGATATAATGTTGAAAGCAGCATATTAACACCAAACAAACAAATCAAAATACTGCATAACCAAAAAAAGGTTTTATGATTTATCACACTAAATTGGTTTCTAAAAAGTCATGCATCAACTAAATGAGCCATGCTCTGTGAAAGGTGGCTTAATGCATCTGCAAAAAGTATCGACCCAGGTCAGCCTGTGCATTCCGCAATGTTGGTCAATTTTTGGTATCTCCAAGGATCAGTCTACCTCATGATTAAGTTGGTTGTGGAAAAAAGTGGTTATTATAGTTACCTGATGGCTTGCTTGGTATAATACATCAATATATCATGCATTTACCAGGGCATGGCTCAAATGTAAGAATTTGCCTAATGTACAAGCTTTTCTGGCCAACTGTCCGTGCATGATAACTGAATTTCAGATTTGTTTAAATTGAAAATATTTTGCAAGTGACAGATTAAATGATGTTCAAATGATTAGATTTTTTTTTCTAAAAGGGTAAAAAACATTACGGAAAAGGAAATTAATAATTAGCATTTTCTCCTTGTCCAATTTTCAAAAGCCTAATTCTTCAAGAGTCTTTAACCTTTTTCCACACAATCCCAAATTATACCGATTCAGAGTAAGAAGGCTTTCTAAAACATTTTGGGAAAGAAGAAAATGCTTGTCACAAGCATTGTCTCCTTTTCCCACAATGTTTTTAGAAGTAATCTCTGTAGGGGTTGTTAAAATGTGGGATCTTGTGGTAGAGTGTTAAATACGTCTTCACCAATCACTAGTTTGTTTACCTCAAATTAAATTTCCAAGACATTATAACTTTACCAAACAATCAAAAGTTCTTAAAACACATTGGGAAAATGAGATAATGCTGGTTACTAGAAAAATCTCATCAATAGAGATACATTTAATTTGCCATCTGCGAATGATTTCAATTTTGGCAGATCTAGAATTTTGTTGTCTTGCAAATAGTTTTGAAAATTAACTTATTCGTAACCTCCGGAAACAAAAAAGTTTTGGGCTGCTCCATATTGAAAGTATTTGCAGACAACAAATTAGTTATGGCTTTAATGAAGGGATTTGATTTTGAAATGATAGAAAACATTGTGGATAAAGGAGAAAATGCTTGCCACAAAGTTTTCAAAAGGCTTCTTCCTCAGGGTTGTTAAAACACAGGATTACAGTATCTAGTAAAAGATTTAATGCAACTCTGTTGCAATCAGACCTGTATGTGGCAAAAAAAAATCAACATAAATTATGTGCCTTGAAGAAAAAGACTGACTGATTGAATGGTGTTTAACACCAGTTTCAATATTATTCCAGTCTTATGACAGTGAAAGCTAACATATGAGCCGCGCTCTGTGAAAAGGGGGCTTAATGCATCTGCGAAAAGTTTCGACCCAGGTCAGCCTGCGCAGTTCGCGCAGGCTGACCTGGGCCGAAACTTTTCGATATTGGTCGATTTTCTGCATGTCAAAGGACCAGTCTACCTCATGATTGAGTCGGTTGTTTAAAAAAAGTGGCTATTATGGATCCATAAGTATGTGATGGCTTTCTTGGTATGATGGATTACGGAGATGCATTAAGCCCCCTTTTGCCAGAGCACAGCTCATATTCATGTATGTTCTTGGTTTCATCAGAAAGAGCTTGAAGAAAAAGAACCAATTAACTTATTACCAAATAGGAAAAATTTAAACTCATTCAAATTTAAAAAATTGAAAGCATTCATTTTGCAAATGACAAAATCCACCCTTTCAAAACCAAGTCCCTTCATCTTACTCTTTACAAGAGGGGAAAAAAAATTGTTTGAATTGAAAGCACTTGCAGACAACAAAATAAATATGACTCAAAAAATGAAATTTGTTTTGGGAAAGCTAGAAAATATTGTAAGAGCATGTAGAAAACATTGTGAGAAAAGGAGAAAATGCTGGTTACTGACAGTCTTTCCTTTTTCCGCAATATTTTCATTTTCAAGTCAGGGTTAGGCCACACTCAATTTGTTATCTGCAGATGCTTTCAAAGGAGCAGTCTAAAAATATGTTGTCTGGTAGTTACTGATAGATGTGTTTTAAAACTTTATCCCAATCACTATCCTGACTTTATACTACCCTAAGGAAGAGGCTTTTAAAAACATTACAGGAAAAGTAGAAAATGAAAATATGCTGGTAACCAGTATTTACTCCTTTTGCCACAACAATCTCTACCCTTGCAACAGCAAATTTTATATTTTTGAGTCCACTTAATTATATTTTGTTTTGTGCAAATGCTATCAATTAGAATAAGTCTAAAATTTTGTCATGTTGTAAAGGGTTAACTCTTCAACACATCAGAATTTTAGACTTCTCCATATTGAAAGCATTTGCAGACAACAATTATAACTCTTTACCAAAGGACAAAATTTTAGACTGGTCCAAATTGAGATCATATGCAGGTGACATACTAAATATAGCTGAAATCATGGTAATTGTCAGTGAAAGTGTAGAAAACCTTGTGGAAAAAAGGAGAAAATGCTGGTTACCAGCATTTTCTCCTTTTCCCACAAGGTTTTCAAAAGCCTCCTTCTTTAGGGTTGTTAAAAGCAGGGATTGTTTGGTAAAGGGTTAAATAACCCTTGGAGTGCTAAATGAACGAAAAATTTGACAAATTTCACCAGGAAAAAGACTTAAATATTACGTACAGGTATTGAGTTTCACTGAAGTATAACTCTTTACCAAATGACCAAAATGTAGACTTGTCCTGATTGAAAGCATCTGCAGACGACAGTTCAAATGTAGCTCAAATGTTGGAATTTGATACGATAGAAAACATTGTAGGAGAAGGAGAAAATGCTGGTAATTACCACAATGTTTTCAAAAAGCTTCTTTCTCAGGGTTAAAACTCCGGATGGTATGGTAAGGGGTTAAACCATTTACCATACATTTCCCTATATCGTCGAATCATCTAAAATCATGATATATGAAAGTTCGCGGCCATTTTTGTTTATCCTGTTAGTCACGTGACATTGTCTTGAAATCGAGGCTGATGATGTCATACCGTTTATTGTTACTGTCTGTGAAAATTGAAGGAAAATGAGGTTAAAACTCATTTTCAACACATGTCATTCCACTAATGCAAAAACCATCGTCATAAAAACTACGAATTATTTCAAGACAAAACTGTGTTTGAAAAAAATTAACACTTCCATCAGGAAGTGTTGTTCTTGATGGCTGTCACATGACCATGTCAGGGAGGGATGGTTAAGGTCAGTCTATTTCTAAAATGGTGGTTTATTCTTACTTTCCGCGAATATACCTGCACAACAAAATGGCTGCTCTTTGTGGGATGTGTTACGCTCACAAAAATATTTTTGTGAATATGTGAAAATAAATGGACATGTATTGTACACTTGAAGGACATTAATTGTTTAACAGGTACGGGCAAGTGGAGTCTGATTTTTATACCTTTAAGTTGGTGAACACCGAAGCTTAATGTCGCGATTATCAGTGTGTAAAGGGTATAAACAACCCTGACTGAAGCAGAACGCTTTGAAAAACATTGTTGGAAAAAGAGATAATGCCAGCACTTTCTCCTTTTTCAATATTATATTTCTACCCAATCAATGACAAGTCCCTTGATTGAGATTCACTTGATATGTTGTTTGCAAACATTTTCTGAGAGGGCCAGTTAAAAATTTCAATGGCATTTTCTCCTTTTCCCACAATCTTTTCAAAGACTTTCTCCCAAAGTGTCATTAAAACTGGATATTGTCTGGAAAAGGGTTAGACCATTAACTGATGATCTGCGCAAAATTGATTTCGAGTCTGCAAATGCTTTCCGTTTGGACAAGTGTAAAATTTTATCGTCCAGTAAAGTGTTAACGAAACCCCACCCATCACAATTATTTGTTTCCTAGCTGTTTTAAAGTACTTTATCTCTTGGATTGCATTATTCATCATAAGAATGGTTATCACTGAAAGCGTATTCCTTTATCCTAATTTTACTATGACAAACCTTTAACCCTTTACCAGTTAGAATCCCTGGGCAGCTCGGGAATTTCTTTCCAAGAATTGATGATAGTCACTGTGACAGGATTCTTTCCTCTCCCTCACCACTTATCATTGTGCTAATAAACAGCATTTTCTCCTTTTCCCATAATGTTTTCTAACCTATTTCAGACAAAATTCATCAGTTGAACCACATTTAAATTTGTCGTCCAAAGATGCTTTCAATTTAGTCGTGTTGTAAAGAGATACCTGAAAATAGGATCAAGAAAGTACAGTAACTGTTATCAATGGCAGAGTCAAAGAAATTCTGTAGTATCTGCAATGCTGTCATGGAGAAAGGGGTTTTGAATAACTGATTACAAATTAATTTCATTGTAAACATTCCATTTCTATCAGCATTTTACAGCAAGAATAGCATTCTCCAAGGGAGTGAGACAGTGATGTCCCAGTACAATAGGTCATCACTACACACACAGGTGTGATTTGTCCCTTTGAAATTATTTTTTGAACATGAATCTTATACAAGGGAATTCACCCTTTCCCACACATTCCCTACTTTTAACGTCCCTGAGAAAGATAGTTTTGGCAAACATTTTGGGAAAAGGAAAAAATGCTGGTAAGCAGCATTTTCTCCTTTTCCCACAACATTTTCTTAACATTCATAGACAAATCCAGTAATTTGAAAGCTATTTCATTTGTCAATTTGCAAATGCTTTCAATTTTGTAAAAGTCTAAATTTTGTTGTTTGGTAAAGAATTAAACCACATTTTGACCCAAATTATTTTGTGGGTGTGAATATTGATTATTTTGGAAGGAAACATCACCAAGACATGATTTTTTACCCTTAGTTGGGGGAAAAACAAAACAAACTATAAATGTGTCACCGACATGGATGCCCACCAATGTGACCTTGACCTTTGAGCTGGCGACATGGTTGTTGCATGTGATATGCCATCCAAACCATGGTGATAATTTTTGCAAAATTACTATTTGACCATGCGCCTGGAAGTTATTGGACGGAAATGAATACTACTGTTTACTGAACAAACACTATTACACACATACACACACAAACGGGTGGGGGTGGGGGGGAGAGGAAATAAAAATTGCCAGAATTTGCCACTCTAACACTAGGCTATGAGGCTAACTGAAACTCTGTTGCATTGAAAATGTATTTATCCCATGTTATGCCATAATAGCTATACTGTTATTCAAGGAAAAAGAAATTTTACAGTAAAAATACATATGGTGTTTTACGCCCCTTTGAACATTGTTTGAGTTATATCACAGTGACAGCTCACATATGCACCTATTTTTCTATTTTTCTGGGTTTTACTAGTGCTAGGCTAAGGTTCTGAAGTGTCTTGCCAAAGGACAATCCCACAAAAAACCCAATGGATACAGTGAGGCTTAAACCCGGGGTCTCCAGGCCATGAGTCCTACACTTTACCACTGAGCGATGCAGGACACTGCCTGATCTGAGAACTAGGTATGCTGCTGTATGCATTATTTTTCCATGTTGTTAGTTGGTTTGTTCTGCTATACACTTAACCATTAGAATGCTGAATTAACCCCTTTATTACACTGTCCTGGGTTTTAACAACCCTGAGCAGGAGCGGCAAATTGTCGCAAGATACGCCCGTCCCACCGCCAGTTGTCGAGGGGGGATAATAATCGTAAAGGGCAGGTAGAGGAAAATAGTAGTGCAGCAGAAATCATGTAAGTGATTGAAATAGGCATGAATGTCTCCTCTAATGTTAAGGAAACATGCATATAAAGTTTCAGGTCATTCCAACATGAAAAGACAAAGTTATATTGTAGAGAAGCATGAAAAGCTGTAAAAAAAAAAATAATGAATAGGGAATAATTCCAAAAGGGCATTAGGTAAGGTTACGGCTCTAGTGCATTGTACTTTTCGTAACTGCAACAAACATGTTTACCAAGACTCAAGTCAATTTGACTTGAGGTGACAAAGTTCCGTTCTGGACAAGCAAGAAATACTGTAAAAATGAAGACCAAAGTGGAATTATTCAAAATCTGCGCTAGGTAGAGTTATTGTTCTTGCCCACTGTACTCCGTAATATTGCAACAAACATGCATACCAAGTTTGAAGTCGTTCTGACTTGAGATGACAAAGTTATATTCCGGACAAGCACTAAATGCTGTAAAAATGACAATCAAAGGGAAATAACTCAAAGACAGCATGAGGTAGAGTTACAATTCTTGTGCACTGCACTTCCAAATATTGCAACAAATAAGCATACCATATTTCAAGTCATTCCTACTTAAGATGACAAAGTTATGCTCCGGACAAGCAAGAAATGCTATAAAAATGAAGATCTAAGGGGGAATAACTCAAAATTCGTGCTAGGAAGAGTTATGGTTCTTGTGCACGGCACTCCATAATTTTTCAACAATCATGCATACTAAAATTGAAGATGTTCAGACTAAAAATGACAAAGCTGTATTCCGGACAAGCAGAAAATGCTGTAAAAATGACGATCAAAGGGAAATAACTCAAAGACAGCACGAGGTAGAGTTATGGTTCTTTCGCACTGCACTCCGTATTATTGCAACAAACACAAATGTCAAGTTTCACGTCAATCGGACTGGAGATGACAAAGTTAAGCTCCGGACAAAGAACTGGACTGTAAAAATGAGGATCAAAGTGGAATTACTCAAAATCTGCGGTAGGTAGAGTTATTGTTCTTGCCCACTGTACTCCATGATATTGCAACAGACATGCATACCAAGTTTGAAGTCATTATGACTTGAGATGACAGTTATATTCCGGACAAGCACTAAATGCTGTAAAAATGACAATCAAAGGGAAATAACTCAAAGACAGCACAAGGTAGAGTTACAATTCTTGCGCACTGCACTTCCAAATATTGCAACAAATAAGCATACCATATTTCAAGTCATTCCTACTTAAGATGACAAAGTTATGCTCCGGACAAGCAAGAAATGCTATAAAAATGAAGATCTAAGGGGGAATAACTCAAAATTCGTGCTAGGAAGAGTTATGGTTCTTGTGTACTGCATTCCGTAATTTTTCAACAATCAAGCATACCAAATTTGAAAATGTTCAGACTAGAGATGACAAAGTTGTATTCCGGACAAGCAGAAAATGCTGTAAAAATGACAACCAAAGTGAAATAACTTGAAGACAGCACGAGGTAGAGTTATGGTTCTTTTGCACTGCACTCTGTATTATTGCAACAAACATAAATGCCAAGTTTCAAGTCAATCGGACTGGAGATGACAAAGTTATGCTACGGACAAGCAGAAAATGCTGTAAAAATGACGATCAAAGGGAAGTAACTCAAAGACAACACAAGGTAGAGTTATGGTTCTTTCACACTGCACTCCGTATTATTGCAACAAACACAACTGCCAAGTTTCAAGTCAATCGGACTGGAGATGACAAAGTTATGCTAGAAAATACTGTGAAAATGACAATCAAAGGGAAATAACTCAAAGACAGCACGAGGTAGAGTTATGATTCTTTCGCACTGCACTCCGTATTATTGCAACAAACACAAATGCCAAGTTTCAAGTCAATCGGACTGGAGATGACAAAGTTATGCTCCAGACAAGCAGAAAATGCTGTAAAAATGACGATCAAAGGGAAATAACTCCAAGACAGCTCGAGGTAGAGTTATGGTTCTTGTGCACTGCACTCCGTATTATCGCAGCAAACACAAATGCCAAGTTTCAAGTCAATCGGACTGGAGATGACAAAGTTATGCTCCGGACAAAAAACTGGACGCCCGCCCGCCCAGCCGTATGCCATGGGTGATCCCGTAATACGTCCCGTCTTCAACGGGCGTATAAAAAGAAAGCTTTTAAAAACATTGCAGGAAAATGGTAGAATGCTGGTAACCAGCATTTTCTCCCATTTACCACAATGTTTACTACCCTTTTAACTCTTTACCAAACGACAAAATTACAGACTGGTCCAAATTGAAAGCATTTGCAGACGACAAAATAAATGTGACTGAAAAAGTGAAATTTGGTTTGGGAAGGGTAGAAAACATTGTGGTAAAAGGAGAAAATGCTGGTTACCAGCATTTTCTTCTTTTTCCACAATGTTTTCAAAGGGCTTCTTTCTCAGGGTCGTTAAAAGTCGGGATTGTGTGGTAAAGAGTTAAAGACAAATTCCATCATTTGAGCAACACTAAATTTGACGTCTGCAAATGCTTTCAACTAGAAGGAGTCCAAATTTTCTCATCTGCTAAAGAGTTAATGCAAATGACCTTTTCAAATACACGTAGTCTGCTTTGATCAAAATATGTCACAAAGTAGAGGAAAGTGTAGATCATTGATCGGACAGACTGCATGTTCTCTACAATCTGATCTTCATTTATACTGTCCACAAAAGCAAAAAGCAATATTGTGGGAAAAGAAGAAATTTTATAAGTGTAAACAGCAGGATAATAAAGTTAAATCTGCACTGTAAATGGTGAATAGAGTTAGTGACTAAACACACGAAACCATAATCATGTCATCATTCATTAAACCATGCCAGATACAGATACAATGAGTATTTTCTGATTAAAATATGAATAAAAACTCAAAAGAGCCAAGCTCTGGGAAAAGGGGGCCTTGTGCATCTTGGTGATGCATTGTAACAAGAGAGTCATAACATAATTAAGGATCCATAAAATCCATTTTAGTATAAGAACCGACTGAATTCAACAAGCAGATAATATATCAAAAGCAAAAAGATTCAACTCAGGCCTCCTGAGCCAAATAAAGTAATTTTGACACTTTCAGTCTGGAAATACGACCTAAATAATTGCAGTGTCAGGGTTGCTATCGTCCAGGATGTCTCAGCAGAATGGACAATGGTGATCAAAGATCCGACTGCACAATTTGTGCAGTCTGATCTTGATCTACACTGGAACGAAAAGGCAAATATAGTTGTGAAAGATACTTTCAGTGAAAAAAAAAATTTTCTGTGGACCTCTAATGTAAGTTCTACAAAACTGAAGGGTTAAACTAAATAAACATGTAACTAAGCAGGGCTTTATCCAGGCATTTTGGGAAAAGGCCCCTGGCCAAATTGGGAAAAAAAATCAATGACAAATGTCAAAATTGGGAAAATAATATTTACAAAACATGAAGTTAGGAACACATTTAACCTTACAATAAACTTAATAAGGCATTTAATGTACTACTGAATCAATGCTGCTTCTTTTAAACTTCTTTGTTTTTAGAGGGATGTGCTGTCTTTTGTCTTTTATGCTAGTTCCAGTGGTCTTAGCTGTAAGACCACCCCCCCCCCCCATGTTAAGTAGGGTTTTTAAATTCTCTCTTATAAAGATATCTGTTTTTCTGGTGAATGAACAAAGGAATTATTTCCTGTTTTATTTTCTATATGGTATGTATGCAAGTCAGCTGATAAAAGTCATTATCAAGGCTAAATAAGACAGATTGAAGAGCCTTTGATCGGTTGAGGTCTTTTTGACATTTGTTTTGTCATGAGTTTTCGTAGTTTTTTTCCATGATGATTAATCTTTGAAAATGATTTTTTGTGTGTTTTGACATATATAGAAAGATTGATAAAATGTCATTTTTTGTGGTATACCTAATACAATATTGTAAAAAAAACCCTGTTAAAAAATTAATTGTGGAGAGGAAACTTCACACTAGATTTTTAAGTCACACGAGTTCGGGTGTGTGTCGATAGTCCCACAGCCACACTGATACCAGCTCTTTAATTAACATCTTGATTTTATGACCCATAAATGATGACTTTATACATCTGAGTATGAATTTGCTTGTTTTTGATTGATAGTATCCACTTCGGCCGATGACAAGCTATGTTCACCGATGATTCCTGTGTTAAGACAAAGACGAAGCACAACCGCTCGAAATTAGAATGGGGGAAAAAATCTCATGGTCTAGATTAGGCCGGATATTTTTCATAACATGGTCCTGGCTCAGGACTATCAATTTAGGAGCTGGGTTCTTTATTCTTGTCTCAAGAAAGTTCGCTTCGCTGCAAAACATTAGCCAGTTGCCTAGAAGTGAACAATTATCTGTATTGTAAACCAAAAATACAGTGGAAAAAGTGTGCCCAGTCTAAAATTTGATAACTTAGAACGGTTAACAGCCACAGCCTGCTTGAACTGTGGTCAATGCCCGCAGTCAATGAATTTTAGCAAGTTATTCAGTTAAAAAATTAGTCAAAATGCACACATTTGGACGTCAGGGAAAACCCTGGCAAATATATCAGATCATTTTCTTTTTCTAGCGTCTAATTGGGAAAAAATTTCATGGAATTGGGGAAAAAATACCCTTTTTTCGATTGGGAATGGGGCTGAATTCGGCCCCACAAGAAAGGAAGAAAATCACCTGCTAAGTAGTAATTTCTGTAATAAATATGGAAACCTACCTGTGCCACGGCAAGAAACTGGTAGGACGGGAATCTGAAAAAGTTAAATAAATTAAATATTTCACATATGCAACATCAAAAATAAGATAATAATCATCTTCAGTGCTCCAGCCAGGGTAAAAAAAGGGCAGGGTGCTGGGGCTGAGAAGGGCACTTTGAGGTGTAAAGCGCCAAGCAGGGATAAAGGGGGGGGGGGTCCCTCAAAGAAATCTTATTTACAGTCTCTCTTGCAATATCTGATATAAAATAAGGGATTCTTAAAACAAAAATCATTCTGTTATAGTGGCTTATATGAATATTTCAGCTTCATCTCAACAAGAAAGCCATTTTCAATTATTAGTACTTCAGTTTCTTGAATGGTTTAGCTAGCTCCAGGAGCATTACAAGTACATGTAGTTCATATTATAACCCTCATTTAACTCTTTACCAGATAACAGACTTGCCCAATTTGAAAGCCATTTCTGAAAACAAATGGTTACCAGCATTTCTCCTTTTCACACAATGTCTCCTAAAGCCTCATGTCATTCAACTACAGACTTGATACTATTACAGTACATTACTTCATTTTTATCAGTGCTTTGCAGATAAGCAAGACAAGTAAGCTACAAAAACTAACAAATACAAACTTTCAACACTTTCTTGCAATGTAACTGTGTCTTTCCTTTTTCTGAAACTTCTTTGTATTCAATTTTGAAGGTTTTAAATCTGTAGAGTTGGTGGCATGAGGCAGAAACAGGTGTTTATTGAGTAACTTATGACTTTGCATGTCATTCAACATCATGGATAAATATTAAATGTTCCATAAATACTTCCTTTCATTACACTTGTTTCTATATTCCCGTTTGGTAAGGCAAGCCCCCCCCCCCATTATCCCGATCTTTTTCATTTCATAAAAGAACAATCCAAGTCTTTTTCCCAGTGAAAAATAAGGAGATTTTGGCTCCTTCTTTGTGCTTTATGCGCTGAGTAAGCGAATTTCCCATTTAAATTCATTACTGACACTGGAAAGATAGTTTGAAGTGTCTCTGATCGGGTTGATGTGAAATTGACATTCGTTATGTCATGGGTTTTCGGGCTTTTTTCATTGGTCCTTTTTCCATGTAATTTAAGTGTTGGAAAGGTATTTCTAGACATTTTGACATACATTCTACAAAATGTAAGTCAACAACAAGTTGTGGTATGCTTCATTGTCTACTTTATGAATGCACCATTTTCCCGCTTACGACAGTTTAATTTGCTGACTCATCAATTCTACCTGAGCGTTAATATAACTTTATTAGTTATTTTTGAAACTAGGGGTAAATCTAAGAATAAGTTACTTTGCTTATGAAAAGAACACATTACAAACAAGGGGAATTTTATCAATCACAAATCCTTGATTAAACTTTGTACATGTAAATCGGTACAGGAAAATAAGCTCGATCTTCGTCGGACATAATTTTTTTTACGACTTAAACAATAAATTGCGATTGATAACAAGCTGAACAGCCTCCAATATTGTTAAATAAGGGCAGAAATCTTAAAGATACGATAATCTGTTTAATAGCCTCTATTGTTCTCAGCACTTGTGTAGGCCTACTTTGACGAATAAATTACGAACTTTTGTTATACAGTCATGGTCGATCTTTTCACACTTCGCTGCCTGGATGGGATTAGTGACACGCTGTAAATTGGATTGTTTACTCGGAGGCGGATATCAATGAGATCTTAAACAGACCCGTGGCGTAATTTAGATAACAGGTTACAATACTGAACATAGGGCACTCCGGGGCGTTCATATACGGCAGGGTGTCCAGAAAAAAGGCAGGGCGTTCAGAAAAAAGGCAGGGCGCTTACAAGAGGGGGCAGGGCGCAGCGCCCTTCTATTCCCCGCTAGCTGGAGCACTGATCTTGATAGAAAAAATGAGACTTATTAAGAGAAAACTATCATTATTAACTCTTTATCAAATGCCATAATTTTAGACCTCTCCAAATTCAAACCTTTTGCAGATAACAAATTAAGTCTGGCTCACATAATATTGGCTTGGCTTGTCCTTGAAAGGGTAGAAAAAATTGTGGGAAATGAAGATATTGCTGATTACCAGTATTTCCTTCTTTTCCCATAATGTTTCCATAGGCCTTCTACCTCAAGGTGGTTAAACTGGTGATTGTGTGGTAAAAGGTTCAACGTTTTAACCTCATATATACCAAAGGTGACAGTTATAAAACTTAAAAGCCGTATCACATTCAGTTGGACTATCCATTGCACAGTCCGAGTTCACTCAGTATCTCCTCCACAAGCCAATCATACAACAAAATGTTTCCCATTTATTTGAAAAAACTCTTTTCTCAAAACTTTTGACCTTGAGGTTACTAGCCCTAGTTTCAGATAAAAGATAGAATGATGTAGTGTAGGGGGAAAAAAAACAACAAAACTTGGTACGAATGCATTTGGGCCGAATAAAAGCAAAATGTCAAATCCATGAATAGGTGAGTGTCGAAATGAAAACTTACTTGTAAGTTGTGAGAACAATTTTGTTCGATACGATTATCAAAAAAGAAGCTATTCCATAAAATAATGCTGATCCTAGCCTCGCAAACAGCGAGTGTGTCTGCGGTAAGGCTTTCACGTCGGTCATTTTGGTCTGATTGGAAAAAGTAAGTCGCTCAGAGTTAGCGTTCCTTAATTATATGATGTGCTGTTAGAATAACACATGGCGTAAAAGTTGCCCAATGATTAAAAGAAAGCTGTTCGACAGGCGTACAGATCGGTAACAGGCCGCAAATTGATGCGAAGATCGATAACAGGCTGCCAGTTTATAAAAAGGATTTAAAAAATGTTTCCGATACGAAGTCTTTTCATGTTAAAACATTTGTTTTCAAAGTTCTTTTCACTCTTGAACATCAATTATGTATATAACCAATAAACATAAATGTCAATTCATTTGCAGCAGGAGAAAAATAGGGAGAGAAAAAAAAAAACCCTGAAAATTTAGTATTACACGAGTTTACAGTTTCTCCTTTCATACTTCATAATATTCCTCCATCTTCTTCGATTTTCTTTTTTTCAATCCCAGAGGGAAATAATGTAGATGTAGTAAAAGGGATTGATACTTTATCTAAAAATTTGACAGCAAGACAGTTTTAAAACTTTTAGTGCGCTACGTGCACTTATACAGTATGCTCTGAGTAAGTTAAATTAATAATCTGTATTTTACAGATATAGCAAGCACTACTTCCTTCAGCGAAAAGTGCAGATCAATATCAGCCTGCACGTCCGTGCAGTCTGATCTTAATCTTCCCTCTTCGATGCCCTTTCTTTTAAGCTGTAGGCTATTCATGATTCTCCTTGAATATAATTATGTTCTGATACACAATTTGTCCAGATGTCTTTTTTTTTTACTAAAGCAGGGTAAAATTCAATATATAAAAGATCGAATATTTGATTATTCGAATATTCATTGCTTAACCGACTTATATTCGAATTACTTAGAGAAAAGACATGAGTTGATTATATGTGTAGCCGAGTCTGTGCCTGATTGCTTAAATGAACAATTGCGACTGCTGCTGAACTGCTTTGATATATGAATAGATAAATGAAAAAATAAACCCATAACGTGTTTATATTGGGGGCTATTTATTTCTAATTCGTGCGTCATTTATGGATGACTTTCCCATAATGCAGTAGCCCGGCCGAGTATCTCAGTGGTTAGCGTATCTGACTCGTGATCTGTTGGTTGCAAGTTCGATGCCAGATTGAGACAGACTTTCTCTCCGGCGATTTTTCGCTTCTCACTTCTGATACATGTGAGAAAAGTAGTCAGTGACTTAGAAAGAAAGTTGTGTCAATACTGGTATGAGAAAGCCAGGAATCAAAATGGATAGGTGCACTGACCGCCGTGATATGACCTAAGCTGTTAAAATAGCGTTAGACTGCATTGCAAACAAACGAACAAACAAACAAACCATACTGCAGGGTATTGATCGCTCAACATCTGCTCTCTATGCACATGTTTTGTTCACTATGAATGTATTTGTTGATAAAAGCAACTGAAACAAATTTGCAGCAGACGGCATTGAAATAAAATGAGCCACGCTCTGGCAAAAGGGGATTTAAGTCATCTCCGTGATGCCGCATTTGGCTATACATGTTGGAAAGCAGTCAGTGGCTTAGAAAGAGTGTCGAGCGAACTGCCGCGGAGAAACCGTCTAGTAACGTATGTACTGGTGCACTGAACGTCATATATTGGAGGTAACGTCGATTCATGACCAGTTAATTACTTAATATGAGCCATGCTCTGGCGAAAGGGGTTTAGTACATCTCTATGATGCATGATATCAAGTAAGTATATGATATGACCTACAACACACGAAAAGGGGCATTCGGACATTTGCGTAAAGTGTCGTCTCGGATCAGCCTGCGCAGTCCGCACAGGCTAATCCGAAACGACACTTTCCGTTTTTATGTAATTTTTTGTTTTCTACTGTAGCACAAAATCTTATGTTCTCGTAAAGTGCCGTCTCGGATCAGCCTGCGCGGACTGCTTAGGCTGATCCGAGACGACACTTTACGCAAATGTCCGAATGCCCCTTTTCGCGTGTTGCAAGTCATATAATTATGGATTCATAAAACTCATTTTGTTTAACAGCCCAATGAATCATGAGGTACACTGTCCTTGGACATGAAGAAAATTGACCAAAAGTAAAATGTTTCGACCAAGTTCAGTCTGGGCGGACTTCACATGCTGACCTGGGTAGATCTAGAAACTTTTTGCAGATCTATGCATTAAACCCCCTTTACACACGGCATGGCTCATATACAATACCTAAATACACACGAAATAGATAAGAAAGATGGAAATCGCTCTTTTCGAGCAATTAATCATTTTGCCACATTGTTTTAAAAAGTCGTCTGCTTCCAGATGAGAAAAGACCTATACTGGTGGTCATGTCTTTTACCCGTCTCGTATTATTGTCCACCACACCCGTTCCAAAGAAAATGTCTTAGTTTTTCTTCATGTTGAATGTGGTTATAAGAAGTATTACATATCATTTCCATTAGTGGAGTTCTTGAAGTTAAAGCCATGGTCAAATTTACGGTCATGCATGTAGTTTTCCGTAGTTCATTTCAAACGTAGTCTGCCGTAGTGTTAGTACGATCAACTAGATTGATGCATCCGCAAATAAAATCGACGTCTTCAAGAATGAAGTACGTTCGAAGTAGGTTCAAAATTGGCAAAAAAGGGAAATAGAAAGTCTAAGTAGTTTGAACTACATGTAAGTACAGTCAACTACATTCAACTGCGAGCAAAGTGGCTATGGTTAACTAGCGTATCACTACGTCTAACTACGAGTAACTACGTTACACTACGTGTAAATTACGTCCTAAGTATGCGCAACTACGGTAAAACGTTGTGGCTGCGCCTGCTCAGTACGGGTAAGGTACAGTCATTGTACCTTTGGAAGTTGATGAGCCAGAAATTGCTGTTCGCTTATTCAGCCATGCCGCCTTGAAAGAAAAGACGTTTTTTTTTTTCCCAAAACTACGGTCAACTACAATACACACTACGGTTAAGTAAGGTTAATTATGGTTAACTAAGGTCAACTATGTTCAAACTATGATCACAGTAGAGTCACAACATCGTAGTCGTAACCAATTTTTGAACATGTTCAAAGGTTATGTACTTACTACGGGCAAATCATAAGTTCAAACTACGTTCATTACCACGTTGAATTACGGTTAGCTACGTGTAACTACGTTCAACCACGTTTAATAGCCTACGTTCAACTACGGCCAACTACGGTCATTTCCCACTACGGTCAACTGCGTAAGGTGTGACCACGGCTTAAAGCTGCGTTTAGACCTAAAACCAGGACCTTGCTTAAACAAAAATCAGTGGCATCATATATGAAGTGCATTCAAATGCAGCCATCTGTACTAACGTAGGTATAATTCATTGCGATGCAATGTCTAATAAGAAAATTAAGGCTTTCATTTCTCATTTTCTTTTCACGTAGTAGATTAGTTAACGATTTGGCCACATTAAGGGCACCTTGTAGGCTCCGAAAAGTTCGCGCTATCTGGAGACTTGATTGATTGAATTTACGTTTATCTATCGTCGCCACCGGTTGCCCATATGGGCGACGCCCCCTGAAGGCTGTTAGTATTGTTACGGGGGATAGTGCAGATACATCACGAAACCCATTTTAAGTTACGCCTGGTTCTTTTACGTGCTCGGTGTATAGCACCGTCACACGGGACCTCGGTTTAACGTCTCATCCGAAAGACTACTAGTATTAATAATTTTAGATGGCCAGCCATGGGGATCGAACCCACACCCTCAAGTGACTCGAAACATCACGTTCACGAGTCCTACGCTCCACCTATTGAGCTATGCGGGCTGGTCAATCTGGAGACTTGTTCATTGTCTTACCATGTATATGCACTTGAGTGCTCAAAGAGAGATAACTCTATCGGCTTGAAAGGGGACTGTGTGCAAAAAGAAGAGTATTTACCTGTAAAAATTTAGCTCCTTTTCCGTAAATGTTTTGAACCGCAGCTGCTTTGTGCTGCAGAGACATAAGGCTGAAAGCGCCATATGCAAAAAGAGGCGCTTCTGCAAACGGCATTGTTTAAGATCAGACTGCACAAAACATGCAGAGCCAAGCCAGGGCCCATGTTCAAGGCTATAAGATGAAAAATCTACTAGCATTTCAATGTAGATTATATTTTAAACTGTTGAAAGAGGTCAAGCTTATAACTGAGCCAACAACCAACTGAATCATGTGGTAAAATGGTCCTTGGACATGCAGAAATTTTACAAAAAGCAAAACGTTTCAACCCATGTCAGCCTGCGCGGACTGCGCAGGCTGACTTGGGTCGATTCTTTTTGCAGATGCATTAAACACCCATTTCACAGGATTGCTCAATATTTTTTAAACTATATAATAATTGCATCACGCGAAAAGGGGCATTCGGACATTTGCGTAAAGTGTCGTCTCGGATCAGCCTGCGCAGTCCGCGCAGGCTAATCCGAGACGGCACTTTACGACTACATTAGATTTTAGGCTACAGTAGACTTGTGCAAAGCAGAAAATTACATAAATACGGAAAGTGCCGTCTCGGATTAGCCTGCGTGGACTGCGCAGGCTGATCCGAAACGACACTTTACGCAAATGTCCGAATGCACCTTTTCGCGTGTTGCAGGCCATATAAGAGTGTTAACAGGTCGTATTTGTGAGACAGTGAGCAAAATTTTCGATTGTTTTTAGTCCAGGGTCTTTGCATCACCAATAAGAGCTGTATGGTGGGAGATTGATCAAGCCATTACTCCTTTCAGAAAACTTTTTTTTTTTTTTCGTAAAGAAAACCACTTTTGAAAACATTGCTGCAGCAGGAGAATAAGCTGGCCAAGGAGGATAATTTGTCGAGCTGAAGATTCAAACTAGCAACCCCCGGTCTCAAGCCCTGTATGTTACCTACTGAGTAACAGGGCATGGCACGTCTACAAGTTATGGCAGCATACAGACTTGAATTAGACTGCCTAAACTTGCAGGCTGATCTTGGTCTCATAGATTGTAGAGAACATTACGAATAAAACTTTCTTACGAAATGACATTAGAGATAAAAAAGCAATGTGGTCAAAGGAATAGTGGCTTGTTCAAGCAGTTGCTACCTTGACAACATTTTTTCTGTTGGCAAATGTTCATAAATGAACCATACTCTGTGAAAAGAGGGTTTATTGCATCTTCAAAAAGTTTCGACTCATGTCAGCCTGAGCAGTCCGCGCAGGCTGACCCGAGTAGAAACTTTCTGATATTGATCAATGTTCTGCATGTCAAAGGACCAGTTTACCTCATTATTCAGTCGTTTATTGAACAAATAGATTTTATAGATCCATATTTACGTGATGACTTGCTAGGTAGGCCTATAATGCATTACAGAAATGCATTAAACCCTCTTTTGCCAGAGCAAGGCTCAAATGTTTATTTCTTTTCCAACGTTTGCCCGTGCTTCAACATTCTTTGGTATCCTGAAAACAGCGTGTATAGTAACGGGTTATGAAAAAGATAAAAGTGAGGATAAGAAGATGGGGTAAAAAGACAGGGACAAAAAATGCAAAAACAAGATATACTTTGGTTTATGTTTTTTTTTTTCTTCTTAATCATGGTTATTAAGTACACAATATGTAAGATAAAAATTTCGCTAATCTAACTACAAAACCGCAAAAATACAAAAATATATGAGCATATGAGCCACGCTCTGGCAAAAGGGGGCCTAATGCATCTTGGTGATGCATAATACCAAGCAGGTTATTATGTTATTATGGATCAATAAAATCCATGTTATCTAACAACCGACTGATTCATGGGGTAGACTGGTCCTTTGACATGCAGAAAATTGACCGATAGCAAAAAGTTTCGACCCAGGTTAGCCTGCGCGGACTGCGCAGGCTGACCTGGGTCGATACTTTTTGCAGATGCAATTAGCCCCTTTTTCACAGAGTATGGTTCAAATGATAACATTTTCTATGGATACATCCCAGGACAAGTTACTATTTACCTCCCGTAGACGGTTTTCTTTTGTCCTGCCTGTAGATCACTTTTAAAAATATTGTGACAAAAGGAGTATTTGTTCGTAAAGGTCATTACCCGACAATGGATAATAAAATACTTTGAGACAGGAATACATGCAAGCATGTGTTTGTTACGAGGGATATCTCTTTTTGACACACTGTTCTGAAGGTGGTCCACCGCATGACGCAAGAAGTCTCCTGCATAGAATATATATATATATATATATGAGCCATGCTCTGTGAAAAAGGGGTTTAAAGTATCTGCAAAAAGTATCGACCCTTGTCTGCCTGCGCAGTCCACGCAGGCAGACACGGATCGAGACTTTATGCTGTTAGTAAATTTTCTGCATGTCCAAGGACCTCCAGATTAGGTCAAATGTCAGAGTTAATGGATTTTATAGATCCGTAATTATGTGATGGCTAGCTTGGTGTAATGGATCACGGAGATGCATTAAACCCTCTATTTCCAGAGCCGCTCTTATGTAAATGAGCTAATTGACTAAAATCCCTGAAGCTTCTTTTTCTGCCAAGTGCGTGCTAAACTCTACAATTGTAGTGTAAAAAATAAAAGAAAAATACGATTTTTGAAAATGTACATTATCAAAGGAAAAAAAAAAAATATATATGCACAAATGAACCCGGTTTGTTTACTATTTTGTTTGAAAAAATAATTATTATATATATAACTGAATGTAGACTTCTATGCACAAATGAAGCCCCGAAAAACTAACAAAAGGCGACGACCCAACAGTAACCCTCACTGTTTGAAACATGCATATTACTTGTTTATTATAATTCTATATAACAGCCTTATGTCTTCGAGAGCTTGGCCCTTTACCACACAATCCCGAGGTTTAAAGACCTGGAGAAAGAAGCCTTTTGAAAACATCGTGGGAAAAGGAGAAAATGCTGGTAACCAGCATTTTCTCCTTTTCCCACGATGTTTTCTACCCTATCAAAGACTTAATCAATCATTTTAGCTACATCTACGTTTGTCATCTTCAAATAATTTCAATTTGGACAACTCTGCATTTTTATCTTGAGGCAAAAGGTTAACCACTAGCCGTCTTTGAGTGATTGTATGGTGTTTAACACCATTTTCAACATAACTTCAGTTATATCGCGGCGGCCAGTGCACCTATCGATGCTTTCCTGGAGTTTCTGTTACCAGTACTTCGCACAACATTCTTTCCAAGCCATTGGCTGCTTTCGCACATAACCATCGTCAAAACAATGGTAGCGGTGAGAGGGACATGAATCCTATCGCAATGACTATCATCAGTCCTCGGATAGAAATTGGCCGAGCCGGGAATCGATTCAGCGACCTTCTGTTCTCAAGCCCTGTACGCTACCGACTGAGCTACCGGTGGTCAGGATGGCCTTTTGCACACTTAATATACGTCATCCCTAGGTTTTGCGAGTTTGAGCCTGAGCGGAGTCTTGCCCATGGACACATAGCGAACGTGGCCAGCTAACACCGCCAGTGCGGATCGAACTAGGACGTCCTGATTATAAAGTCATCGCATTTACCACTAAGCCGCTGTGTTAAAGTTTCCTGACTAATCAATATGAATGACGTTTTGTCTCTTTACTGAGCAATAAAATCTTATTCTCACTATCCAAATTGACAGAGAAGAAATTACATGTGATTTAAGTGATAAAATTTGTTTTCGGAAGGGTAGGGAACATTGTAAAAAAAACAGAGAAAATGCTGGTTACCAACACTGCCTCCTTTTTTCATAATGTTTTTAAAAGCCTTATTATTGATTACGAAATTTCAATATGACAAAATTAATGAAACCCCGAAAAAATTTTGTGAATGTAGATAAGTCTTTACGGTTCTAAGTTTTCTTTAATAGTCTTCGAGACCTTAACACTGAGGCTGTGAAGCGCGACTATTTGGGCTTTTACGGACCGTGTAGATCAAGATCAGACTGCACGGAACGTGAATTCTGATCTTTGATCAACACTGTCTGATACGGTGCGATTTCTCCGACGAGCAAAATCTTTAAATCGAAAACTATGGGTATTCACTATTGGCTGGAAATCTTTAATTTATTTTATTTAGCAGTCTAAGGGTTAAAACTTTTAACGCCATAGGCGAATACAGGGACGGATTTTGCGGACTGCATTTATCAAGATTAGATCGTACAGAACGTGCATATCTGTTCCTGAGGCCATACTGTCCGCCTATTAACTCGAGCCTACACGATGAAAGTCTTTCGAGTTCCAGTAGATTGTCTTTTCCGCCGTTGAAAGAGGTCGAGTTTATAATTGAGCCGTGCTCTGCCAAAAGGGGGCTTCATGCATCTCCGTGATTCATGATATCAAGCAAGTCATCTCATGGTTATATATCCATAAAATCCATTTCGACTTAACAACCGACTGAACCATGAGGAAGACTGGTCCTTCGACATACAGAAAATTGACCAATAGCGAAAAGTTTCGGCCCAGGTCAGCCTGCGCGGACTGCGCAGGCTGACCTGGGTCGATACTTTTCGCAGATGCATTAAGCCCCCTTTTCACAGAGCACGGCTCATATATTTAGCTTTGAAAGCGTTGTCTTTGTAACAAGATAACTTTCAGACAATTCAAAAATTTGCACAATGCCTTGTCCACGGGTACTCAAATGTGACTAGCACCGCCCCTGCAGATCGATACAAGACTTACAAATTACAAATGCAACTTCTCGGCCATTGAGTCAAAGTGATTCCATATAATCATCATGAATTTAGGTTCGATACATGAGTACATATTACAGTAATGTAACAAAGGTCGCAAAAGGAGAAATTGTTCGTTACAAGTAATTCCTAATTTTGACACTAGATTTTCAAAGGTGTGCCACTCGACCCTATTCTGCGGCGTTACATGTACCTAAGGCTAAAGATTTCAGCCATGCTCTGTGAAAAGGGGGCTTATTGCATCTGCAGAAAGTATCGACAGATGTCAGCCTGAGCAGTACGCACAGGCTGACATGGATCGATACATTTTGCCCTTTGTACATTTTCTGCGTGGCAAAGGACTATTCTACCTACAGATCTAGTTGATTGTAAGGCTTAATGGATTGAATGGATCCATAATTATATGATGCACTGCTTGGTATAATGCATCAAGGAGATGCATCAAACCCTCTTTTGCCAGAGCATGGCTCATTTTGCCTAGGGGGGAAAAATACTTACACACAACACATTGAACAGAATTTACATGCACAAGTGAATCACGAAAAACTAGTTACCACCATATAATGCCTGTTTTCGTACGACACATGCACTTCTGTTGTTACCCTAGAAAATCCCTGACGTCTCCGAGAGCTCAATCACTTGACTTCTTTGTCGCAGGAAGGCCCTTGGGTGCATTATGAAGGTTGTGTAAAACTGGAATTTCATTGTTACAAAACTGGCCTGCAAATCCAAGTTTACAATTACAGAATTCTGTCCCATTAGAGAACACCTCGCATCGTCCGTGCTTACCGCAGTCTAAACAACATTTTGTGTCACAGAACAAACCGGAAGCTCCCTGATCGCACTGACAGGTGAACGTTAGAGATGAACCATTGTCTTGTATCGAACATGAGCCATACTGGCAAGCAAGCCCAGCTATACACTGTCTGTCTTTAATTTTATGAGGTTTGTAAGACTTTGAGCAAACGTCATGGTCAGAACTGTCCTCTTCTGTTGTCTGAACTAGTCGCACGTCTCGGTACTTTGATGTGCTTGCATGGAATAAATTGTTTTTACTTCCTTTCAATAAAATTTCGAGAAGCTTCGAAATTTTTTGGTGACTAGTCGTCAAATTTCCTTGATTTTTCAGAATAGCATCAGCTTGTCCCTGGGGTGTCGTTCCAGATACGTTACTCGGCTTTCCAGTTTGGTTACTAAGCTCACAGCGTAAACCCGTCCAGCCAGTATAGCACACGCACTTTGTCGTGACGTCACAAAATCCATGGAGACAGTCATTGCTTGACCGACATCCACTTTCGACAGAACGCACCGCGTTCGACTTTATTAAATTGTTTACCGCACTAATGCTTGAACAATAAGATGTCAGAAAAAATAACGTGTGAATGGAAGCCAGAGATACGTGAACGTATATGCACTTCATTTTATAACTTTGCGTTTAATTCTTGACCAGCTTTCGTTAGACTATTTTGTCGTGACAAGATATGAGTCTCTCTATGAATGAATATTATGACTATGATTCGTTAATGCTTTCCTGTTTATTTCAAAATAGGTTACTTTAATTAAGCTTTCAGCTTCTGTCTCCCAGTTTAACAATATTAACACCGTTTATATTGAGAAGTTTGTGCTATTTTTATCGGGAACGCCTTGCATGACGCATACGTCGAACTCTGACGCGATGCTCAATCAGCGTATTGTAACGGCGCTCGTTTTAAAGGTCAAGCCTAGAGTTTTTGAGTCGTCAACTTGACGTCAACACAATCGTTCATCCTTCGGTACAGTTGTAGAGTTTACTTGTCTCAAATTAATTTTTCTCTTTGCCTTCTTATTAGACCTCCTCTCTGCTCACGACTTTTTGCGTTCCGCGGCAGACTATACGTGAAAATAATGTCGACAAGGGTAAAATAGTCCGTAACGGGCAATTGACCTCTTGTCAAATCTGTTAGCTTTTATACTGATTTAGTAAATCATAACTCTTTTCCAATCGACCAAATTTTGAACTTTTTCTCATTGACAGCATTTCCAGGCGACAAATGAAAAGTACAAATAATGAAATTTGTTCATGTAAGACTAGAAAATAATGTGGGAAAAGGAGAAAATGCTGGTTACTAGCATTTTCTCGTTTTCTCACATTGTTTTTTATAGGTCTTTTCTTTTTTTTCCCCGAAGGTCGTTAAAACACGGGACTGTTTGGTAAAGGGTAAGTAATATTGATATTGTTTACAGAGTGATTTGTTGCAACGTTGGTTCAGCAGGTAACAAGTGTGCTAATTATGGCACGTTTGTTTGTTTATTTGTTTTCCGAATGACATTGTAAAATGGGCAGTGAACTCTTTACCAAACGACAAAATTATAAACTTGTCCAAATTGTAAGCATTTGCAGACGACAAAGTAAATGTGATATATAGTTTGAAATTTGTTGGTCAAAGGGATTCAATGGTGTTTCACGCCGCTTTCAACATTATTTCAGTCATATAACAGCGACAGCTCAAATATTCCTGTATTTCCTGTGTTTCACTAGTACTAGGCTAGGGCTCTGAAGTGTCTTGCCAAGGACACTCTTACGAAAAGCTCAGTGGATTCAGGGAGGCTCGAAACCGGGGCCTCCAGGTCACGAGTCCTACACTTTACCACTGAGCCACGCAGAACCCCAGTTCAATCGATAACGTACAGAGCTTGAAACTAGGGGTCGCAGGTTCGAAACCCTAGCACGGCCAATTTCTTTCCGAGGATTGATGATAGTCATTGCGACAGGATTTATTCCGCTTTCACCGCTAATCCTTCGTTTCGATAATGGTTATATAGGAAAGCAACGAGTGGCTTGGGGAGAACACTGTACGAAGCACTGGGGACACAAACTCCAGGAAAGCATAGATACGCGCACTGGCCACTGCTATATAAGAAAAGTAATGTGTTAAAGGTGTACAACAAACAAACAAACAACAGAGGTGCTAAAAAGTCGTCTTTATATGATTATAATGTTGATTGAGGAGTACATAAGAGCAAAAAAACACTAGAGGTTACGAGACTATCCATTATGATCAATTATAATCCGTTTAAGAAGAAGAAAAAAAGTGATTTACATTTCGGTGACATTAAGATTTTTTGAATGGATAAGATAAGATTTGTAAAAGCGTATAGGTGCATGAATGGCAAAATAGTCATACCTTTACCGACAATTTTAACTCTCTGTCCCCCTACCCCCTCTTCCAACAAATATGTCGTATTTCATCCCCAGAGGCCAAAACATAGGCTTCTACGAACGTGTAGTCTGATCTTGGATCTATACCGTCCGCTTTTGTAGTCAAACCTGTATAAGATTAAACAAGAAATATCTTTTAAAAAAGATACACGGCGTAAAATTTTCCGCCAGTAAGTCTGCTTGAGCCCGCAGAATAAACATGTCCTTGTTTTTGACCAATCGCAAATATAATATCAAAAAGTAGGTCAGCTACGCCAAAAAAAATTTCTGAGTTTCAGTAGTTTATATTTCCAGCCGTCGAAAGAAGTCAAGCTTAAATATTTTCTCAAAATCTCTAACAGTTTTGTTACTTGTAGTTATTTAAGGCTGGTAAAAATCAACCTCTTAATTAATTAGTTGATGGCGAGGGGAATTTTTGGCGAAAAAAAAACACCAGGATTCAAAGTAGTTCTGCGGATTAATACCAGTATTTACAGTTTTTTAGTAGTCAGTTCCGCTTGATGATTGATATTCATAGATTCATCGACTGATTCGATGATCGATCGATCGATCGATTGGTTTGATTGGTGCACGCCGGTTTAACAGTATTTCAGTCTTGTCTCAGCGACTTATCAACAAATCATGCCAGACATGTTTTACCAGTACAATGCTTGGGAACCAGCATTGTCCTGCTTTTCCATAGTGTTTTCTGTCCTTTCAAAGACAAATACTACCATCTGAATCGTAGACTATTTGCTATGTCCGCTGGAAATTCTTTTAAATATGACAAGTCTAGAAGTTAGCTCTTTGGGCCTACCACACAATTCCCAGTTTTAACGACCACGAGAAAGGAAAATGTTTGAAAATATTCTTGGAAAAGGAGAAAATGCTGGTAACCAGCATTTCCTTCTTTTCCAAGAGTATTTTCTAACCTTTCAAAGACAAATCCAATCATTTGAGACAATTTGATTTTTTTTCTGCTAAATGCTTTCAATTTGGTACACATCTAAAATTTTGACATCTTGTAAAGATCTCAAAACAAAGCCATGGAGGACTTGGTTCTCAAAACAGAAAGGTCACATTTCGTAATTTTCAGCGCGTCGAAGACTTACCTGTCGAAAACAACCTCGAAAAGAGAAAAAAAGGAATCTTACAAATGTCGAAGGCATTTGCAATTTGAATTAATCAAATTCAGCGCCATCAATCACGATAAGTGTTAAAATATATTATATAGAGTGTCGTCGACTCGTAGGTGGGAGTTTAAAGTGTACCAGAGTGAAACTAATAATGATGTAATGATTACATTTGTCATGAAAGTTTGTCAAGGTACAAGTCGTATGTCTGCAGTTCGACTTCTGTAGTATCAAATAAATGAATAAGCACACCCCCATTAAGGAATTCTAATTCCTATTCCAACTTCTTTGTTGAAGTATTTAGGCCTCTGGCTAATATAAAATTACATAATCAGAGCTCCAGATAGAGGGAGTGATTTTGATTTCAAAATTAAAAATATTAATCATTCTCCACTAAACCCTATGTTATGGGTATTCATTAGAATCGTCTGATCGAGACGATTCTAATGAGTACCCACAACATAGGGTTTGGAAGAGAAATAATGGATTTAGAATACCATCACTCCCTCTTATCTGGAGCTCTGATAATATAAATGAAAGATTTCATACAGTATATCTTTTACAGTATAATCATATAGTAAATCTTTCCGAATAAAATTTAATTACAATAATTGACATTATTATAAGAAATCAACGGAAGTTTTATTTTTACTCTTTGTTGTTCTTGTTGTTGTTTTTCTTTATCCAATACCGCCCGGCCCATTCATGTTAGAAGACTATTTGTTGTCCAAATGAAACATAAGTACATTTATATAAAAAGATGAACGTATAGTATAAACTGATTGCTTTTAGGATCTTTACAAAACATTAAACTATAACGTTATCTTTAGAAATTAAAAAAAAAAAACCATTGCTGTAGAAACAAATAAACCTTTTATAAATGACTTAAAAAACAGTCTGAATTTTAACTTAAACGTTTGGCCTATAGATCAACAGAAAAATTGAAAACTGATAGAAACAACTTAACAATTGCTCTAGAATATGCGCTTCAATTCCCCCCCTTGAGCCAGAAGATGTAGGCATATATTTCTGAGAAAATCCAACTACAAAAGAAATGTGTTTTTTTTTTGTTTCATTCCCCGTTTTTCAGTTTCTTTTGCTCTTGCTCTTTCCCCTACCCCCCTCTTAACGCTCTATTTATGTATAAAAGATTTTTTAGCTTCACTGGCCGAAGGCCAGCGGGCTTATGTCATTGCCCGGTGTCTGTCGTGCTTCAGTCAGTTCGCCCGTCCGTCCGTCCGTGCGTCAGTCCGTCCGTTCCGTGCGTGCATGCGTTAACTTTTATTTGAAACACCTTCTTCTCTAAACTACCCATCCAATTTTGATGAAACTTTACAGATATGATCCTGCCGTGTTGCTCTTCAGAACTTTTATAAAGAATCGGATTCCTTCAAAAACTCTAGTTGCCATGGCAACAAAACTGAAAAGTATTGAAAATCTTTGAAAATCTTCTTGTCTGAAACCATAAGGCCCAAGACTACCAAGTTTGGAATGCTGCTTTATCTTATAGACCTCTACCAAGTTTCTTCAAATTATAGTCCTTGAGTTAAAATTGGCCCCGCCCCGGGGGTCACAAGTTTTACTTGGGCTTATATAATGAAAACTTTAGAAATCTTCCTGTACCTAGCCATAAGGCCTAGGGCTACCAAATTCTGCTTGTTGCTTTTTAGTGTGAGCCTCTACCAAGAGTGCCCAAATTATAGCCCTGGGTTCACATTTGGCCCGGGGGTCACAAGTTTTACATGGACTTACATGGGGAAAACTTTAAAAATCTTCTCGTACCTAGTCATGAGGCCTAGGGCTACAAAATTTTGCATGTAGCTTAATCCAGAGGGCCTCTACCAAGACAGCCCAAATTATAGCCCTGGGGTCAAGTTAGGCCCCGCCCCAGGGGTCACAAGTTTCTGCATGGGCTTATATAATAAAAACATGAGAAATCTTCTCGTTACTAACCGTAAGGCCTAGGGCTACCAAATTTTGCATGTATAGTTATCTTATGAACCTCTACCTAGATTTTTCAAATAATAGTCCTTGGGTCTTAAATGGCCTTGCCCCACAAGTCATAAGTTTTACATTAGCTTATATAGTGAAAACTTTAAAAATCTCCTTGTTTCTGGTTGTGAGCTCTAGATGTAATATTTCATGAGTGT
This sequence comes from Hippopus hippopus, assembly GCA_946811185.2. Classification (NCBI taxonomy): domain Eukaryota; kingdom Metazoa; phylum Mollusca; class Bivalvia; order Cardiida; family Cardiidae; genus Hippopus; species Hippopus hippopus. The sequence goes on along the minus strand of OX328099.1, from coordinate 14,983,831 downwards.
TATCATCTTGAAGGCCTCTTCCAAAATTGGCCCCACCCCTTGGGTCAGTGCTTATAGAGTGAGAATTCTAAAAATCTTCTTGCTCCAAACCATCAATCCTAGGGCTATCAAATTCGGCACATAACTTCATGTTGTGGATCACTTTTTAATTTGTTCAAAATTTAGCCCTGGGATGAAACTTAGCCCTGTCTCAGAGATCTCATTTTTTACAGGGCCTTTTATTTAGGAAAATTTGAAAATCTTCTTGTTTATAACCATACATTCTAGACCTGTATTATTTGGTATGGGGCTTTATCTTGTGATCCTCTACCAGGATTCAAGTAATTATAACTCTCTGGTCAAAAATGGCTTTGACCTAAGGTTATAACCTTCTCGTGGGATTTTATAAAAAAGAATCGGCCGAAAAATGTAATGTTTGGCGTGTAGGGTTTTTACATATTAGCCTGTGGAGTGATACAGGGCCATGATCCTGTTTTGTGTGTACATGTTTGGAGATATTATATGTTTGTGTGTTTATTAAATTGTATTTTATGACGAGGGATGACCCTGACATACCAATGGACGTGGCAAATAAAGAAAAAAAAAAAAAAAAAAATGATATGCAGTCTGATCCGGTTCTAGCCGAAGCGTGGATAGTAACCGTCGTACCTCATGCATAATTACAACCAAAGTTAGGTAAATACATGTTTCTAAACCAATTTCTGCGAGAGTAAATCTATTATGCTAGTGGGAGACGGTTGTGTTGGGGTAAGAACGTCAATCTCTCGCATCAGAGGTACAAGGTTCGAATTTTGTGATAAGTGGCGGCCAGCAGTCAGCCTTTCAAGCCGACGTTAGCCATGACATTGTTTTGGCAAAAAGGCTCAATGCACCTCCATGATAAATTATACCAAACAAATCATCCCATGATAATGGATCCATAAAGTCTATTTTGTATAGCAACTGGCTGAAACTTGTGGTAGCAAGGTCCTTGGACATGCAGAAATTCACTTACCAAAAGCAAAACGTTTCGATCTCGGTCAGCCTATGCGGACAGTGCAAGCTGACCTGGGACGATACTTTTTGCAAATGGCTCATGTGTCTAGGAATCAGTTATGGAAAAAGATGGTGATATGTTTCCAAACTTGATTCCCAATCCATGAAAAACTGAAGTAAGATTTAATGGTTTTATCTTCTAATTGTCACCTCCTTCAGGCGACTGGTTGTCTGGCAGTAAACTTTTAACATTTGAAAACATTTTGACAAAAGGAAAACTTGCTTGTAAAGAACTATTTGTCCCTGTTGTCACAATATTTCACATGTATGCGTATAATTATGTAAAAACAACTATGAACCCATGCCGATTACCCATGTACTTTGTCAAAGATGCTTTCAGTATTCGAGCCGCTTGCTAAGAAATTGTTTCAAAATAAAATGATTGAAAAGAATTTAAGCTATGCATCATAATTAAGTTGTGTTTAACAGGTAGTTATTACTGGGCCATGTTCTGAGAAAAAGGGGTTGAATGCATCTGCAAGAAGTAATAAGCTACGTCTGCCTGGATTAGGGTCGAAACTTTTTGCTTTTGGCAAATTTTCTGCATGTCCAAGGACCATTCTACCTCATTATTCACTTGGTTGTTAGACAAATTGGACTTTATGTGATTATTATAATTATGTGATGATAATGCATCATGGAGATGCATCAAACCCTTTGAGTCTTTTGAATTTTATCTTAAAAATTACATACAAAACAGTTTCGTGTTTTTTTTAGATTTTTTCTTTTGTGTGTGTGTGTGTGTAGGTGGTACAGCCGCTCTTAACCCTTTACAAGACGACAAAATTTTAGCCTTGTCCAATTTGAAAGCATTTGCAGACGACAATTTCATTGTGGCTCAAATGGTGCAATTATCCTTTGATAGAGAAGAAAACATCGTGGGAAAAGAAGAAAATGCTGGTTACCAGCATTTTCTTCTTTTCACACAATGTTTTCAAATGGCTTCTTTTTCAGGGTCGTTAAAAGTCGTGGTTGTTTGGTAAAGGGTTAAATCTCTTATTTTTTGAAGATTAATTTTTGCTTGAAGGGTGTTTTTTTCGTCGCATAATAGAATGTTTCAGTCAGATCGCGCTGACAGCCCACGTATTAGTATTTTTTCTCGGTTGCACCATTATTATACTAGGCTGTAACTTTTGCCTAGCCTATGAGCCATCGCACGTAATCAGTACGGTCAGTAGGGATCAAACCAGGATGTCCTGATGACAAGCGACAAAAGCACTAAGCCAGAGAAAACCCTTTGATTCACCTACTGGTATCTACACTAAACAAAACATCTAAACGGCCACTTTTAAGCCGGAATTCCCCGTAGACCTCTTTTGGCATCCGCTTTCCAGAAAAGAGGCTGTTCATTTAGTTTGATGTTTTGGGGAATAATTTATCAGTGTAAAAGCGTTCTCCAGTCTAAGTTTGAAAAGAATTTGTTGACTTGTTCTATTGAAATGAAAATATTAAACATTCATTCACTTACCATTGAAAATTGAAAAATCATTTTTTTGAAAACTTCACGCTCCTTCTCTCGGTTTATATTTTTGTGCAGAAAATAGTTTTCATGTTCTTCCTTACTGCTGTCAAAATTTCAGTAATGTATGCTTAACTTTTTAACCTGGTTTGTCCGATAGTCACCACGCATGCGCAAACCACTTGGTTTCCCTTTTTTGAAAAAGAGATGCCTTAAATTGGCAAAATCGGGAATCTCTTCATCACAGTACCATGTCTAACGTCTAGACATATGTTATAAGTTGTTTATATTATATTTCATGTGTCTATTTTTAGAAATGTTATGGGTAAAGAAATCTCGTAATTTAAGCTGGGGGGAATTATTTCCCCGTCACAGTGAATATTTTCCTCCTGCCGAAAATCTGGAACTACTTTTTTAAGTTTTTAAGTTTTAAAAGTGGCATTCGTTGACAAAATAATCAGAGGAAATATAATATATAATTTATTTCATCAGCTTGTGGTTAATATGGGGAAATATTTGCCTCAAAAGGGAAAGGTCCGCGAAAATAACCCGTGCCTTACGGCACTCGTTATTTTCGCATACCTTTCCCTTTTTCGGCAAATATTTCCCCATATTAACCACAAGCTGATGAAATAAACTCTATTTATTTACCTGTCTATTACGTGGTCAAATTTACAGGAGAAACAAAAGTGGCCGGTTAGAAGTTTTGCTGAGTGTATTATTGTGCTTCACCTCGTCCATGTTTCAAACGAGGCTGTGCATTTAACACGTAACCTGATAATCGTGATCTTACCTTTGTCGTTTCCGAATAGTTTAAACGAAGATCAGACTGCAGGTCTGCAGTCTGATCTTGGTCTACAGTCATCGATACCTAGATGATTGTTTAAAGTTAAGTTTGGACAAGTCTACATTTTTGTCGTGTGGTAACAAGTTAAAAATTCTAGTAATTTCTATTCAACAGGATAGAATTTAACCTGCGAGCACTAAACCGCCGAGCCCCGGTAGCTCAGTCGGTAGCGTACAGGACTTGAGAACAAGGGGTCCCCGGCTCGGCCAATTTCTTTCCGAGGATTGATGATTGTAATTGCGACAGGATTCATTCCTCTCTCGCCGCTGACCATTGTTTCGATGATGGTATTGTGGGAAAGCAGCCAGTGGCTTGGAAAGAATATTGTGCTGAGTACTGGTAAAAGAAACTCCAGGAAAGCATAGATAGGTGCACTGGTCACCGTGATAAAATTGAAATAATGTTGAAAAAGGCGTAAAACACGATACAATCAATCCATCAACGAGCGCTAAATCTGTCAGATGGATTTTACCAGTCCGTGAAAAAAGACAAATATATTTCAATTTTGACTCTTGCCTAGACGACAAAGTTTTAGACTCATCCATATTGGAAAAAAAATTGCAGAAGACAATAAAATGTGACTCACATGATAACATTCGTCCCTAAAGGAAAAGGGTTCAAAAACAAGGGGAAAAAAAAAAGAAAATGCTGGTAACCAGTATTTTCTCCTTTTCCCACGATGTTTTCAAAAATTGTTCTTTAGGGTCCTAAAACACTGACTCTTTTAGTTCAGAGTCAACTCCTTACCAGACGCGAAAAGTGGGGGCTGGCTCAAATTGAAAGCATTTGCAGGCGACAATTTAATGTTGCTCAAAGGATTTTATCTATCTCTGATACGGTAAAAACCTTGTGGAAAAAGGGAAAAAAAGCTGCTTGTCAGCATTTTCTCTTTTTCCCACAATGTTTTAAAAATGCCTCTTTCTCTGGGACGTTAAAACTCGGGATTGTGTTAGAAAGAGTTATGAGGTTTCTGGTCAGAATATCTCGCAAAATCTCGGAAAGTAAGATCGAAGACCAGGCTGCCTGTTTTATTCAGTCTGATCTTGACCAACACTTTCCAAAATAGCAACATAAATTCCCCTCAGCCATGACAAAGATCAGACTTTGAAATGCAGTCTGATTAAGATCAACGAGGTTTCCGCTTACCACAACCTAGATACACTTGGCGCCATTGGGGGTATACGACCTATGTAAGTATAAGTCATCAATTTTAAACTTCAATTTAAGAAAAAAAGAAATGTACTTTTTGATGTTAATTTGTAATTAGCCTCATTTTCATGTCGTTTAAAAATGTCAAACATAATAAATGCCGCAAGAGACTATCATTCAGATGCATGTACTTAATACGCCCCCCACTCCGCCCCGTTTTAGTGGCTTACCATGGAAAATACATGTTTAAAATATTACAAACTTATAAAATTACTCCGCTTTCAACAGTATTATATAGGTGAAGACTGTTTTCTTTTCTTTTTTCGTTTTTAATTTCATCGTATGTCTATATAAATGTTTAACTCTTTAACAGCGCAAAATATACAAACTCGAACCGCGTGGACGGTTGAAATTACAAAAATAGTTAACTGAAACTCAACTCATTTTAAGCAGTTCACTTGTACATTAAACAGAAAGGCCTCTTTAAGTAATAATCACAAATTCATTAGTAAAATTACAGCATCTTATCAAATTAGCAGGTGTCAATCACAGAGCATCGTTACCCAATTCCCTTCTTTTCTGTTCTCTGCAATTCTGTTACCAATCGATCTCCTTCATTTTTTCCCATCTCTTTACCCTTTGTTCATCTCTCTCTTTCTTTTTTTTTTTGTACACATTTTTTTTTTCTTTTTATTAAGTAAATTTCACCTTGTCTTTATATGGTTTGTCTCCATCTATTTGTATTGTGCATTTGATTGTAGGGAAAGGGTCGAATCTAAGTTGGAAGAACTTGTGGCCCGACCCCATTCATCTATTGAATAAAATATGTTTTTAAAAACTAAACTAAACTGAAACTCGGACAGATTTTTAAATAATATGATATGATTTGATTTTATGTGATATTCAATTATGTCGTTTTATGTAACAAGTTGTGTTGTTTTATATCATATCATGTATCAACTCGTATCGTATCATATCGTTTTATATCATATTATATCAAATTATATCTTACCATTTCGCATCAAATCATATCATATAACATTATATATCATATTATATCATATCTTATCGTATCGTGACGTATCGTATTATATTATATTATATTATATTATATTATAATATATTTATATCATATTCTATTACTGACTAACCGTGTGGTGTAGATCCAAGAGCAGACTGCACGTTCTGTGCAGTCTGATCTTGATCTATACTGTTTGCTAAAAGCTCCTTATTTCGTCAATGGCCTTGAATGGGTTTATTTCGAAACAGTTTATTTCTGAGCCTCTGACATTTGCTAGCTGCATAGACACGTCACCCGAGAAGCTTTTCGCACCTTCTTTTCATGATTTATATTCTCTTTGATGAAATATTGTAATGAATCGTCAAGTTTTAAATGCCACCTCTGTATAATAATAACCGATCAAACCTTTTCTGCAGTGCCATTGGCGAAAATAAGGGCTTTTGCAGACGGTATAGATCAACATCAGACTGCACAGAACGTGCTGTTTGATGTTTGATCTATACCGCCTACTTGTTTAGTCAAGCCTATGAGACAAAATTCTTTCTGGGGGGTTTAGTGGATTGTAAATTCAGCCGTTGAAAGAGGTCGAGTTTAAAGTTGGGCGCTGAAAGAGTCAAACGCTGTTCAAATAGTTTATTCTTAGTCACAGTGCACAAACATCTCCTCCCCGCCCCTCTTTCCCCCCCCCCCCCCCCGCCCCTCACCTAGTTCCGGAGGACGATTTTGGAAAAGCACTGTAAAAATATGGTTTAACGTTGCCAAACTTTGCCATGTTTCAACGACCCGAGGGAGGAGCGCATCTGAAGTTTGTTAAGCAGCATTTTTGCCCTTTCCCACCGATGTGTGTGTTTTTTTTTAAATCTTTTGAGGAAACACAACACCATTTAGCTTGATACATGCATATCTTGTCGTCCATAAATGCTTTCAATTCAGACAAACCATATTTTCATCGTCATGTGGAAGATTAAAAGAGTTTCAATTGATGCTATTTGTTTTTGAAAAGTTGGAGTACACTGCCCGCTTTGAAAAGGTAGAATACATTGCCCGCTTTGAAAAGGTAGAAAACATTGCCCGCTTTGAAAAGGTAGAAAACATTGCCCGTTTTGAAAGGGTAGAAAACATTGCCCGCTTTGAAAAGGTAGAAAACATTGCGGGCAACTATGTCATCAAAAGCCGCTTTCCTACTTTCGCCACTGATTACGTAGAAGTGTCCTTTGGGCATAGGTACTACAAAGCTTCATCTTATTTAAACTGAGTGATGACATAGATGTGTGGGCTCTTGCTGTGCAATGACTAAACTATTTGATATATAGACCGGTTTAAAAAAAAAAACAATGGAAACAGGAGCAAATCACAGCAGCACTTGGTTCATGGTTACAGAATGCGCTGAAAAAATAAATGAGCCGCTTTTATTATACTGCAAAGAAATTTCTCGTGATCTGATTGGATAATATGCCCCGAATATATATATCATGTACACTGGCAAACCCACGTAAAAGCAGTTTCTCTTTCGGGAGCCCCGTATACATGACTACACTTTCAACACAACATCCAAATTGGCGGCGTCGATCGGTCGATACGAGCCGCCAACAAGACAAACATACTGAGTAGCCTGCACCATATTATTACCGATTTCGCTTGATGGTTGTCATTAAAACGGAAGGAATGGATTATTTTTGAAAATAAATGAATATAGAACTTTACATGTAGTATCGTTTGATGTCATTCTAAAACAAAGACACGGGGGGTTAAAACGAGCCATCCCTTCGTCAGGTAAGCAAATTGTGAAGTGTCGATACTCATACATTGTGCATAACGTTAAAAGGATAACCTAATGGTCGTTTGCGGCAACTAATGGTCGTTTACTTTTGCCAACAAATCATTAAAATGCATAGTTACTTACCTTGTGGTTGTTTAAATCCATGTTTAATTAGAAATAAGACGAATGTCTATCGCAGTGAAATCATCAAGATTATGCACTGAACTGCACGTTTTACCAAGGTTTCAGTGACGTCATTTCCCAGTGACGTCATTTTTCATTGAATTGGGGCACCCAGAAGGGAAATTCTATTTCGTCAGAGATCTCAATTTTTAAGACCATAGAACAGGGAAATTTCGCTTAACACTCTTTGGAATAGTAAAACTTTGCAGTATAATAAATTCGTTGTACGGTCAGGTGGCAGGGGACTTGGAAAACTTGTTCACGGCTGTGGCGAATTATGTCGCCACCTCGCCTTCGGCTCGGGGCGACATGATTCACCACAGCCGTGAACAAGTTTCCAAGTCCCCTGCCACCTGACCGTACAACTAATAATGTACACCGCACTTGATACGTATTCTATTCAAGCCCGGCTGGGTAGCTCAGTAGTTAGCGTATTGGGGGTTGCGAGTTCGATACCCGGTTAAGGCAAACTTTCTTTCCCGCGATTTTTAGCCTCTCATATCTGATGCATGTGAGAAATGTAGTCAGTGATTTGGAAAGAAAGTTGTGTCAGTACTGGTATGAGAAAGCCGGGAAACAAATGCGTAGGTGCACTGGCAGCCGTGATATGACCTAAGCGATTAAAACAGTGTTAAACTCCAATACAAACAAACAAATCACTCCTACACGGTGGTACTGAGGTGACATGTGCATTTTTTTTTATCTATCTCGTTCCCGCGAGATAATAATTCGTTTTCTCGTGGTTTTTTTTTTTATAAAAAATTATGCAAAAAACAAAATTCGTTTTCTCGATTTTTTTTTTTATAAAAAACTATTTTCAACTTTCATTCAAGGTTTTCTGAAACAACCGTGGATGCAAACTACCATGTTGAATGAAACTATGAAGAACATAGACGCCGTGTAAAAATAAGAATAAGTAGGAGGAATCTGATTGGATGATTATGTCAAGAGAACGACTTATTATCTCGTGCGATCGACATAATGGATGACTTGGATTGGCTGATTATCTCGTTCGAACGAGATAATATTTCGTTTTTTGCATAATTTTTTATATATAAAAAAAAAAAGAAAAATCGAGAAAACGAATTTTGCAAAATTGTTTATAAAAAAAAAAAACTCGAGAAAACGAATTTTGTTTTTTTACATAATTTTTCATAAAAAAAAAAAAAAAAAACTCGAGAAAACAAATTTTGTTTTTTGCATAATTTTTTATAAAAGAAAAACTCGAGAAAACGAATTATCTCATGGGAACGAGATAAATACAAAAAAAAAATGCATATGTCACCTCAGTGCCACCGTACTCCTAACAAATGGCGTTTATCTCTCAAGTGGCCTACGGACTTTGTTTGACTCTCGATTCTCTTGATTCGCTTATATTTCAATTCAGGTTTCAGAAAAGTTTTAAAATGCTGGTTTGTGCTTGTATGTTTCTGATTTACTTTAAATAACGTTTTTATCGATACTTTCCCAACTCTCAATCCGAGGCACAGTATTGGTCTCATTACGGTCTTACGAACAAAGTCCGTAACAAAGAAACAAATGAACAAATGCATGGCAGTACAAACCGCATCTGGCGGGATTCGAACCCATGACGGGCAAATGATCGGAAAGACCAATACCATAACCACTGAGCTAAAGAGATATCTCCCTAACGCAGCTGCCAGGTATTGTATTTAAATCGGGACGAAGCCATGCATGAAGGAGTGGTCTCCCGTAACACACCCCCTCTTAAAGTCATCATTTATTGATGACTCATAGCCTTATTAAGCAGTAAGTCTATTATTTAGACAACAAATGTCCGTTTTTGGGCAACAAGTGGCCAATCCCGGACGAGCCCCCATCTTACGAACATGAAAGTCCGCAACAAATGCATAGCTGAAATACAAACCGCCTCTGGCGGGATTCGAACCCATGACGGGCAAATATCCTCGTTTTTCGAGGTTTAAAAAAACAATACCATAACGATAAAGATGTGAGCTAAAGAGATATCTCCCTAACGCAGCTGCCAGGTATTGTATTTAAATCGGGACGAAGCCATGCATAAAGGAGTGGTCTCCCGTAACAACGGAAGCGACCAGTTTTTACCCATAATTACATATTCCGATTTTTAACGACCCTGAAGAAAAAAAACTACCGAAAACATTGTGGAATAAGTAAAAAATGCTGGTAACCAGCATTTTCTCCTTTTCCCACATTGTTTTCTACTCTTTCAGGCACAAATTCCATCATTTGAACCTAAGTTAACCAGTCGTCTGCAACTGCTTTCAATTTTGGCCGGTTGAGAATGTTGTCGTTTGGTTGCGTGTTAAATGCGTCTGCGCAGGTTTGAAATTTACGATCGTATTCTGTATTCTAATGCATGTGAATATCAAAAAACGCGCTTCCTTTGATTAAGTTGATTGTTCTTTTGCTCTCTATGTATTTTAGAATTCGTAATATTCCACTACTAGATAATAGGAACAAAAGCCTAGATTTTTGTAGAATGTCTTTGTTAGGGGCTTTGCAGGTCATATCACAAATTTATTGTTTTCGTTTTTTTTAAATTAGCCCCCAAACTGCCCAAACCTTGTTTTGTGATTTCAAAGTTTTGTTCGCAAAAAAAAAATATCGGACAGTGTAGATTCAATTTTAGGCTGCACAACCTGTACACAATCTTATTTTTACACGATATCGTGTGTGAAAGTTTACTGAGTCGCGCTAAGAGACCAAAGGTTTAAGCAAACGACGTAAATTTTAGATTTGTCAAAATTGAAAGCATTTGTAGACGACAAAATAGATGTGACTCAAAAATGGAAATTTGTTTTTGGAAGCGAAGAAAATATTGTGGGAAAAGGAGAAAATGCTGGTTACCAGCATTTTCTCCTTTTTTCCACTATGTTTTTCAAAAGCCTACTATTTCAGGGTCTGTAAAACTCAGGATTCTGTGGTACAGGCTTAACCATCATGGCAGCGCCCATGCAAAATTTTAGCACAGGAAAATTGATAAAAAAAAAAGTACACATCTAAAATTTAGATTAGTAAACACTTTACCACACAAACCCGAGTTCTAACCACATGTATCGTGAAATAGAAGGCTTTCAAAACACTGTTGGAAACAAAGAGAATGCTGGTAACAGCATTTTCTTCCTTTCCCACAATCTTTTCTAACCAGTCAGAGATAGAAATAATCAGTTTTTGCAACATTCATTTTGTCGTAAAAAAATTCTTAGAATTTGGTCAAGTCCAAATTTTGTCATCTAATAAAGGGTTAATCCTTAAGCTGCTGATTGATTGATTGATTGGTGTTTAACGCCGTTTTCAACATTATTTCAGTTATATCGCGGCGGCCAGTACACCTATCCATGCTTTCCTGGAGTCTCTTTTACCAGTACTCCGCACACTTAGGCTGCTGAGCGCGATTCAAAAACCTTTTTGTGGACAGCGTAGATCCAAGATCAGACTGCACAGAACGTGCAGATCTACACTGCCCGATAAGGAGATCCCCCCCCCCCAAAAAAAAAAACCCTTCGAAATAACCGAATTTGAGTTTTTACTTTTTATTTGGTTTGAAAGTTTCATTACATTTATTAAATAGGTTAAGGGTATTATTTGTCGTTACAAAGCACCGGTCTTATTCACAAATTATTCTAAATGCCATTCTTATTACTATGAAGCATCTGATTGGTCGAGACGTTCAGCGTCATCATAGATACAGTTGATATAGTTGAAAGTGATCTATCTTCCAAGTAAATCTACATACGGGACAAAAAATCGTTCCATAAACTATTCACCTGACAACACTGAAAATCTTAGACTCGTCTGCACGGAAGACATTTGCAAGATGCGGTTTAAAAAAATGAGCCAGGCTTTGTGAAAAGGTAGTTTAATATTTCTGCATTAGATATGCATCTGCATCTGCAAAAATTATCGACCCAGGTCAGCCTGCGCAGTCCGCGCAGGCTGACCTGTGTCGAAATTGTTTGCTTTTGTTAAATTTTCTGCATGTCCAAGGATTATTCTATCTTAGGATTCAGCCGATTGTTAGACAAAATTAGTTTTATAGATCCATAATTATGTTATGACTTGCTCGGTATAATGCATCACGGAGATGCATGAAACCTCTTATTGCCGGAGCGTGGTTCACATGGATTCCCTATGACAGCCAGAAATTTTGGGAATGTTTTAAAAAGCCTTCTTTCCTGGACTCCTAAAACCACTGGTTCGTTAGACAAGGGACTAAATAGTAGCAGAGATACCTCGCTATCTCGATATCGATAATGTTAAAGTGTTCTTTCGTGGCTCACTAGAAAAGGAGTTGGATTTGCTGTCAGAAAATCCTGGTTCGTTCCTGGCTGCTACCATTGGCCAATCGCCCGTGGGTCCTACCGTGCCCTAACCTAGTAGGGAAGGCTGTTAGTTGGCGTTTAACGTGATTTTAACCTGAAGGCCGTTAGTTGACGTTTAACGTGATTTTAACCTGAAATACTGATGAGGGCGGCCTTAAGCATGACTAAACTAAGACAAATAAAACGTGCGACGAATTCGACTATTTCGGTCAATTCGAATATTCCCTCATATTCGAATATTTCTATCACTTCGAATATTTTGATAAATATAATTACTTCGACAAATTCGAACATTTCAATCAGTTCGGAAATTTAGGTCGATTCGAGTATTTCTGTCAGTTAAGTTGGAATTACATGTACAGAAAGGGACATGTGAAAAACATTGCAGCCGTGGAACTTTTACCCGTACAGGCTTTTGTTAATTTTCTATTTTTCTTTCTGTGTCAAACTCGTCAGCACGGTCGGTAACAAACAGGGCAAGTATAATTCTGGGTCGTCAGATCGAATCCTCGGCAAGACTTTTTTATGACAGTCATTGCGATGGTAATTGCGACAGTATTCATTGCTTTTACACTGGATATTGTTTCTGAGATGGACATGTGGGAAAGCAGCCCTATGTTTCATAAAGGGTATGGTGAGAAGTACTGATATAAGAAATTACAGGAAGGTATGAAAAGATGCACTTGCTTGTTGTGTTATGTTATATGTCTGCCGAAGCTGACAATTCGAATTCATTTTTTTTTTCGTCCTACTAGTCACCAGGCATAGACGCTATCAAGCCTTTGTCCCAAGAAACTACTATGTGACCAGCGACTTCAGGCAACGATAGAACTAGAAATGTCGACCACAATTCAAAATCTTAACCGCTAACCACACAACACCCATCAAATCGATGAATAAAATGCCTACTTATATTGATTGATTGATTGATTGATTGATTGTATGGTGTTTAACGCCGTTTTCAACATTATTTCAGTTATATCGCGGCGGCCAGTGCACCTATACATGCTTTCCTGGAGTTTCTTTTTTAACAGTACTCCGCACAATATTCTTTCCAAGTCACTGGCTGCTTTCCCACATAACCATCGTCGAAACAATGATCAGCGGCGAGAGAGGAATGAATCCTGTCGTAATGACTATCATCAATCCGCAGAAAGAGATTGGCCGAGCCGGGGATCGAGCCAGTGACCCCCTATTCTTGAGTCCTGTACGCTACCGACTGCGCAAGGCCTACTTATATAAGAATCTATTAGACCTATGTCTAAATTGTCGGTGGACGACAGAAATCAAAGGAACAACTAGTTAATGTTTTTTTTTTTTTAAAGTTTAATATCGCTTTTACAAAAAAAAAAAGTAAATTGTCTTAGATACTAACAAGATACATGTACAAGTTCTACTATATACAATAAATAGATCTTTTGTACAAGGTTTAAAATGTGAGTCACTAATCATCAATTTTCAAATTTCATTTGTGACTATACTTAGTATTACAATTTGATCTATATTACATGCCGTACATATCGTTAACATTTACAGGCGACAAATTTTCAATCCAGGTGTAAAACATTACATTAAACTTCATTCATCACCTTCAATCCTTTAGGCTTGCTAAGCGCAACTCACTTACCTTTTGCGGACAGTGTAGATCAAGATCAGACTGCACAGAACGTGCAGTCTGATCTTGGATCTACAATGTCCGATAGGGAGATATTTTTCTCCAAAAAAGTATGTTTGAAGTAACATTATTCAAGTATGTACTTTCGCCTTGAAAGTTTTATTTAATTTATTTAGCAGGAGAAGGTTTAAGACAATTGATTTGCAAAAAAATCAATTCCTATGAATATTTATAACATTGGGAAAACCCTTGATGGCTAATCTAAAGGTCACCGTCTTTTCTTGAAGACTCATCTGTCTTCTACTGTCACCCCAAAAATAAATGGACCGGGGTTAAAGTAATTCTTTTTTACTCAATTTCTTTATATCAGTGAATTACTGGAATTTCACTGTGAATAACACCACTAGTGATGATATTTATGGTATCATCACTAGTGAAGATATAGTTTAAGAATGTTTGCCGGAACTACTTTTTTTTTAGATTACTCACATTATACCATTTATGATAATTATTAGAATAAAAAAGGGTGAACAAGGAATATAATAAATAGGATAATCAACTGGTTGTGTGTGATATTAAAAATCTGCCACTCGAATGGGGTTTGATGCGGTTAAAAACTCGTCCTCGTTTAAAAACTCTTTTTTTTTAACGGCATCACATCCGATTCGGACTCGTTTTTTCAACCGCATCACACCCCATTCGAGTGACAGGTTTTTAATATCAAACACAATCAGCTGATTATCCTCTATAACTCTTTACAAAGCGACAAATTTTTAGACTTGTTCTTATTCAAAGTATTTGCGGGACAACTGAATAAATGTGATTCAAAATTGAAAATTTATTTTAGAAGGGTAGAAAACGTTGTGGGAAAAGGAGAAAATGCTGGTCACCAGCAATTTCTTCTTTTCCTACAACGTTTTCAAAAGGTCTCTGTCTCAGGGTCGTTAAAATTCGGGATTGTGTGGTAAGGATTAAAAGAAATAATAGTTGGAATAGGAGCTACTGATTGCAAGTAGCAAGTGCTTTCTTCCCAAGAGTTCCAATTAATTGATTGAATAGTAACTTGCGTCGCTTTCAACATTATTCCGGTTATAGCCCGGCGACAGCTCACATGTTCCTTTATCTCCTGGGTTTCACGAGTATTAGGCTAGGACCTACAATGTGTTATCCAAAGATACTCCCACGAAAACCCAAAGTGCTTCCAGCTCGAACCCGGGGCCTCCAGGTTACGAGTCCCAGAGTCCCACACTTTACCACTGAGCCACGCAGGGGAACCCCCCCCCCCCATTTAAAAAAAACAGGGAGTTATGTATAAAGACGTCATAGGTTTATTGAAATAAAATGCATGAAAAAGACGTTCGCTGTAATAAACAACTGCCTCTTTTCAACGGTGTTTTCTAAATGGTTTGAAATACGCGAAAACGGGCATTCGGACATTTGCGTAAAGTGTCGTCTCGGATCAGCCTGCGCAGTCCGCGCAGGCTGATCTGAGACGGCACTTCACGACTACATTAGATTTTGTGCTACAGTACACTTGCGCAAAACAGAAAATTACATAAAAACGGAAAGTGTCGTTTCGGATAAGCCTGCGCGGACTGCGCAGGCTGATCCGAGACGAAACTTTACGCAAATGTCCGAATGTCTCTTTTCGCATGTTGCAGGCCAAATTCTATGAGCCATGCTCTGGTAAAAGGGGATTAAATGCATCTCCGTGATGCATTACATTATATCAAGCAAGTCATCACATAATTCTAGATCCGTAAAATCCATTGTGTCTAACAACAGGCTGAATTATGAGATAGAATGGTCCTTGGACATGCAGAAAATTCCCCAAAAGCAAAAGGTATCGACCCAGTTCAGCCTGCGCTGACTGCATAGGGTGACCTGAGTAGATCCTTTTTGCAAAGCATTAAACCCTTTTCACAGAGCATGGCGCATATATTATCGGAAAAATTGTTTTCCTTCTCTGGCAATATTTCTCTTTTGAGGTTATATGAGAAAGTTTTCTTTATGACTAAAAACCTGTACAGTTATGGATTTAAAACAGAGCAAAGGGAAGCCAATACGTTTAGAACAATACAACCATAGAAATCTATCTAAGAAATGAATAGCATACAATGAATAAGAATACACGCAGGTTTCAAACTTTTGTACGTTTATACGGAATCCAGATCGTGCCAATTTTCCAGTCAAGTTAAGACGACGGCGACGATGCCAGGGCTATGGCAATAACTCGTCGTTTTCTCCGAAAACAGCCGAGAGAAAAAGCTAAAAAGAGCTAAAAAGGGAAAAAATGTGGATCAAAGATCAGGCTGTACCTTCTGTGCAGTCTGATCATGATACACATTGTCCATAAAAGCGGTTGTTTGTTGCGTCGTCAATTTCAAGGCTTAATTCTACTTTCCACAACATAAGCCTAGGTCCATATTCGCTTACATTTTTAACCCTTTACCACAAAATTCCGTGTTTTAACGACCTAGTATTTTCTCCTTTTCACACAGTATTTTCTTTAAGTTCAAAAAGTAAATTTAATCATTGTAGTGGTATTTACTTTGTCGTCTGCAAATGTTTTCAATTTTGACAAGTCTAAATTTTGCCGTTTGGAAAAGATTTAATGATAAACCATTCTTAATAATATACTAAGTTCTAATTCCCACGAGTTTTTAAAATTCCAAAGTAAAGCAGTTTCGGATTGGCCAAACCAAGCGGTTTAGCCAATCAGAAACAACGGTACTTTTTGAAGTTAGAATAAGACTAATACTGAAATTAAAGGTCCGACAGTGGTCAAAAAACAGTGCAGGAATTAAAGATGCTTTTAAATTAAATGCATACCGATTTAAAGTATGGAAATTGGTTTAGCCAATCAAAAACTACGTTACTTCTTGAATTTAGAATAAGACTAATACTGAAAAAACAGGTAAAATAGTGGTCAAAAAACAATGCAGGAGTTAAGATCCATTTAAATTTAATGCATACCAATTTAAAGTATGGAAAATACTGTGAGGATGGAAATCTGTTATTGTGTGGTCGGTCCAAGTCTTAGTTTCTGGCAGAAAAATGAATTGTAAAATCAGGCAAAAAATCAACCAAAGACAGAGGGACCTGGCAACTTTTAACCTTATTTTGAAATTAATTTCTACTAGCATTCTCTCCTTTCCTGGCCATGTTTTCCAAAGCCTACTTTTTCACGTTCGTGAAAACAAGGTATTATAAGACAAATGGTTAACCCCTAGGCTGCTATGCTCGACTGAAGTACCTACTACGGACGGTGTAGATCAAGATCAGACTGCACAAAACGTGCAGTCTGATCTTTGATCTACACTGTCCGATAACAAGATATCTTTCCCAAAAATATTACTTTGAAATAGCAATATTTGGGTTCATACTATCAGCTTGAAAACTTTCTTTTAGTTTATTTAGCAGGTAAATGATTAACTCGCTTTTAGCACTCTAGAGGTTGACTTGGGTTGATTTTCCATCACGTTATTTTTTTGCGTCATGGCACTATGATTTGATGATGTCTCTAGTGCGCCTCTACGTTCCCGTAGACAGCTGCTGTCGACTCTATATACTTGTTGACAGCTTGGTAAATAAACAGGTACTGGTCCTAGAAAGACAAAAAAAAAAGACACAATAAAGAGTGGAATGGATATCATTGATATTTACAGGTTGATTGATTGGTTGTGATTGCTTGCTTGCTTGATTGATTGATCGATCGATCGATCGATTGCTTGATTGATTGTATGACTTTTAACGCCGTTTTCATCATTTTTTTAGTGTTCACATTTAGGGGGTTTAATACATTTTCATGATGCGTTAAACCAAGCAAGTCATCATTTATTAGTAATTATATTTTTTTTGACAATCGACTGAAACTGGAGGTACAAAGGTCCTTTGACATGTAGAAAATTTAACAATAGCAAACAGTTGTTCCCATGTTAGCCTGCGAGGACTGCGCAGACTGACCTGGGTCGATAATTTCTGTAAATGCATTAAACCCTCTTTTCACAGAGCTCGGCTCATACTTTCTTTTCCATTTTTCATTTTTACGATCTTTTCTTATCAGTTTAAACCATAAGGCTTATTCACCAACCATTCCATTTCCCACAATGTTTTCTACTTGTTGAAACGTAAATATCTTCATTTGACCTATTTTTAACTTGTCGTTGGCAAAAGCTCTCAATTTAGACGAGTCTAAAATGCTTTTATGTAGTAAAGAGTTAATTACTTCCAAAGCCAAACTCATACATGTAAACACAAAGGAGGCAACCCGTTTTGAGACTAGAGAATATCAAGAGTATCGTACCTTGTTTTTGATAAACTGCGGCCTCCGCTGTTGCAGTTGTCGGACAATATTAAAGATGTCCACCTCGTTATCCTGCACCACCTGATCTAGCACATTGTTGGCGGCCACAAATATACCACTACACATAACGCCGTCCCTGATAATGATACGAGGGTTTTGCTTATAAAGCTGTTTTCACGCCTAGCTCAGCTTAACAAGTAGGATAATTTTTTGTCCATGATGATATTCATTTATTTTAACCCTTAAAGATACATCTCTACTCGTTTTCAGGCAGTTTTCAGCCAATTTTTAAACAGTTTCATCCTTTTTTTAATGGAACTAGTATCATTCTTATTTCTTCATGTTGCCCCTGATGGCTGCAAGATTGCACAGATTACGACGGATCCATAGAAAATGGATCTCATGTTTTGGAGGCCTTTGAAGCAATCGTTGTCGTTTCCGGTGTTAAATGAGGACAAATCCCCTGTGTTTTTTCTATCCCCTACACCAAAAATATTGGAAATTTATCTTTGCTTTACACAGCTGAGCTATACACTTATATACACTATACACACTTTCAAGTTTTAACAGGTTTTTTTTTTTTCTCTCTAGCTGCAAGGATTTCTCTGTAACCTGCTAAAAAGGTTACATGAAACTTTCAAGCCAATAATAAAAAAACCAAAATTGTTGCTTTTTTTAAGTTTATTTTTTTGAAAAAAAAATATATCCTTATCGGACAGTATAGATCCAAAATCAGAATGCACATTCTGTGCAGTCTTATCTTGATCTGCACTGTCCGCAAAAGGTCAATGAGTCGCGCTTAGCAGCCTGTGGGTTAATATATGAATTCATTACCAAAGGACAAAATTCTAGACTTGTCCAAAATATGAGCCCTTGCAAATGACAAAGTAGATGTAGCTCACACGATACTTTTTATCTTTAAATTAGGTAAAAGTTACCAGTATTTTTTCCTTTTTTAACAACGCTTTAAAAAGCGCTTCTTCTCCAGGGTCGATAACCCTTTACTATACAATCCCGACTTTTAACGACCCTGAGAAAGAAAGCTTTTGAAAACATTGTGGGAAAAGGAGAAAATGCTGGTAACCAGCATTTTCTCCTTTTCCCACAATGTTTTCTATCCTTTCCAAATAAAATTTCAATTGTTGAGTCACATTTATTTTTTCGTCTGCAAATGCTTTCAATTTGGACTAAATTTTGTCGCTGGTAAAGAGTTAAAACAGTGGATAGTTTCACACAGGATTGTACATAAATTGATGTTGATTTTTCATATTTTACGAGGGTATTTTCAAAGCCTTATATTGCCATTTGATGAAGAACGTACATATACTTAGTAAACCAATATAAAAGTCAAAACTCTTCAAGTGGATTTACCAGTATAAAATTTAAACCTAAAAACGCTTGCTGAATGAATTTAAAGGCCCTATAGCTGCAAAAAATAAACAATGGAGTGGTAAAATGCATTTGAATTTGAAACATACCATTTAAAAGTTTGTTTATGATGTGAAGATGACAGTGTTAGTGTACTGTCGGTCCAAGTATTAGTCGCTGGCAGAAAAACGAATTTTAAAATCAGGTAAAAACTAAACAACTTTAGGATGGAGCGACCTGGCAACTTTTTAAAACAGTACTAGATTTTATTTTTCCGTCAGCGACTAACAAATGGACCGACCGTACAATAGCAGATTGTCATTTTCACAATAACTTACATACTTTTGAATGATGTGGTTTAAATTTTAAAGACATGTTTAAACCCGCACTGTTTACTTTTGGCAGCTGTTGTTACTTTAAGGTTTGAAGACAGGAAAATATTTTACAAAGGTGTTTTCAAAGTCGTATGCTGCATTTTTTTCCAGGAAATAAAATGATTTTTAAAACTCGTTCCCTGCAAAGTAAATGGATTCGACCTTTCTCGAAGTCTAAAAGTATTATTTCTTATTTCGTTGCGATTTAAGGTCTACGGCCCCTAACTCATCGGTAACCATCGACGTTTTCGTAAAGGCTATTCAGCCAATCTCGGCAGCTTCCGTCTTTTAATATGAGCGTAGACTCACTAACTCATCGGTAAATATCATGTAATATCGACGTTTTCGTAAAGACTATTCGGCCGATCTCGGCAGCTTCCGTCTTTTAATTTGAGAGTTAGGGACCGTAGACCTTAAGCCGACTCTGGGCAAAAAAAAAGATTAACATAAGGTAGCGGACGGTGTAGATTCAAAATCAGACTGCACGTTTTGTGCAATCTGATCTTGATCTACGCCGTCCGCAAAAGCTGCCTAAGGTAAGGCGAAAATGGTAGTGAAATAGTTATACTCACAAACATAATACTGTGATGGGAGCGTCTGGGAAGGACTGACGATAGAGATTGACACGCCCCTGTAGCACCAAGAAGGACTCGATGGACACGGGCAGGTACTTTCCCGGTAGCCAGTCGTTGTATGTAATCATATAAACCAGTTTGGAATCCTTCACACCCTGTTGAAACAGTGAAAGCAATGTGACACTATTATCAAATTTCGTGGATTTATTGACAGCGGTTCTAAGAAAACTGCGCCCGGAAAACTGCCCCCAGGAAATCTGCCCCCTAGGAAAATTGCCCCCTCCCCCGGAAAACTGTCCCTGCCAACCCTTTCATGTGTAGCTCATCTACATGCCTCTTCAGGCGGTGATGGCAAATTCTATCAATCAGATAGAAATTGTGATAGATATCCCTGCTATAATTTTTTTTATTTTAATATGTCATTGTTTTAGTTCTAATACTTTAACAGTAACAATAAAAAAATGGAACATACATAAAGAAAAATGCACTTTTCAGGAATGATATGGTGAATTTACTTTTTTTGCGTTTATTTCTAATTTAGCGCATCTTCTAATTTGAAAATATACACATCTTTTTTTCCTTTTTTGATACTATCATCTCTATCACGAATTATATTTATATTGCATTTTTAATTGTTTACAGTACAGTTTCAAGCGCAATTTTTTTACAGTAAATACTGAAAAGCAATCAATTAACTTTAATAGGATTAAACCTTTTAAAGGAATTAGTTTCCCTTAACAGGGTTAAACCTTTCAAATGCAATCTTAAAGTTTCAAGAAATGTGTCATTAACAAAGCAATTATGTGGAATAAATTCAATCAATGAATATGAAATAATAATCAGCAACATCAGTATCACAATGTTACACATGCCGGAGGGGAGGGCAATTTTCCTAGGACACAGTTTTCCTGAGGGAAGGAAATTAACAGGGGGGCAGTTTTCCGGAGGGGGGGCACCAGTTTTCTAGGGGGCAGTTTTCCTGATACCATAGTCAGTTTCAATATGGCCTGTAGGTGTGGCACACGTCTTTTCCGTAACGTGCACTTCTTATTCCTGCCACATGCTTTTCACATATATTAATGTATTCATCTCTTTTTGATTATGATTACACATGTTCTACGAATGTGCTTTCAGAGCAATCTACTACAAAATTTGTCAAAGGAAGTACCGAGTTAAGTTATCGATAGCTAAATGACATTCTGGATATAGAGTAGTATGTTAGACTTAGAATATCATTGTTTGAGGTTCGGAGAATGAGCCACAACGAGGCTTTGGTCTACACTGTGTGCAAGTACAACAGCAATAAAAGCAATAGTTCAAATCAGCATACAGATGATAGCGTCATCGTACATTTTTGCATACATTCTGGTTCTCTCCGTCGCCTGCTGGCTAGACGATTCAGCTGCCACAACAAAATTGCGGACAGTATAGATCAAAGATCAGACTGCACGTTCTGTGCAGTCTGATCTTGATCTAAACGGTCCGCAAAAGCAACTGTAGCTGTTTCAAGTAGACTACATGCGTCAATTCACAGTCCGCATTATTCTGAAAATTTTCTAGGTCGCCACTTGATGAGGTATTTCTACGACCACTTCTCCACAACAAAATAGACTAAAGTGCAGATCGAAGATCATTCTGCTCTTTCAGAGCAGTCTGATCTCGATATACAATGCCAACAAAAACATCTCGAGTTGTGTCGAGCAGATATCTGGTTAAAAGTGTGAACTAACCTTTCGCATAATTCTGAAGGTTCGCTCCGTCACTTCCTGACAGGGTGTTTCAACAGCCAGTGTCTCCACAACCAAAGGTCCCAGTGCTATACTGTCTCCGATAGACGGCCACCATGCGCATGTCTCCTAAATGAAAACAAAGTAACAATGCAAAATAGAGGCAAATGATAAATATTTTGATCAACATCTATATAAAATCAACAACGCACATAACGGAATTGTGTTTGTTTGTTTGTATGGTGCTAGGCGCCGTTCTCAACATTATATCAAATATATAGCGGCGACTAGTGCACCTATTCATGCCTCCCTGAAGTTTATTTTATCTGTTTTTTGCACAATATTCTTCCCAGGCCAGTGACTGGTTTCCTACGTAACAATCGTTAAAACGGTGATCAGCGGTGAGACCGGAATGAAATCTGTCGCCGTTACTATCATCAAACCTCAGAAAGAAATTGGCCGAGCTAAGGATTCTAAACAGCGCCCTCTGGTTTCAAGCCCGGTATATTACCGACGAGTGTGACAAAACAATGTGGAAAAAAGAGACATTCTGATCAATGTTGTATTTATATCTTGGTCCTGAACAGGTCACTTTGTGTAACTCTGGCTGAAGATCGGTAATAACTTATGAGGTACCGAAAGGTTATGGTGGTGACGTCTTTCCACACCCCTGCAAAAGTCAGCGTTCGAAAACATTGTTTGTTTGTATTGGAGTTTAACGTCGTTTTAACAGCTTAGGTCATATCACAGCGGTCAGTGCACCTACCCATTAATTTCCCGGCTTTCTCACACCAGTAGTAACCCAACTTTCTTTCCAAGCCACTGACTACTCTTCTCACATGCATCAGAAGTGAGAGGCGAAAAATCGCCGGAAAGAAAGTTTGCCTCAACCGGGTATGGAACCCGCAACCACAAGGTCTAGAACTAAATACACTAACCACTTAGCTAACCGGCCGGGCTGAGAAAACATTGTGACAATATGAAATATCATGATAATCGTATATAATACTTACATCCTGATCCTCGTCAGGTGCGTTCAATGCAAGAATGATCGATGAGCGGTGATCGTGGATTAGACGCCAAAAGTCTATGATGGTATTCTTCATGGGTAACTGCGTTACGATGTATCCGTGCTTGTTATTTCTTGACTGTGATTAATGTAAAGGCAAGTATAAATGAGTAATGCTCTGTAAAAAATGGGGTTTAATACATTTGCAAAAAGTATCGACTCAGGTCAGCCTGCGCAGTCCGCGCAGGCTGACCTGAATCGATACTTTTTGCTTTTGGTCAATTTCTTGCATGTGTAAGGACCAGTTTACCTCAGGATTCAGTCGGTTGTTAGACAATGTGGGTTTTATGGATTCCTTATTAATGTGATGCCTTGCTTGGTATACTAAATCACGGAGATACATTAAGCCCACTTTTGCCAGAGTATGGCGCAAATAGTTTTAGAACGCAAGACAGAAGATAGAACATTTGTTCGAATGATATTTGATGAGGTTTTGAATAGCACTTAAATTTTATCAAGGGAGCAAACTCTCTTATTAATGCCTTTCCCGGCTTTCACCTATACTATGCTCTAAATTTGAACAATATCTTGTCCTACCACAGGCCTTTGGAGCTCCTTTGGTCTGTCACGAAACACAAAAAAATCATAGCTGGATCATAAGACACCGTTACTAAAAATAGCACATTACGAATCCCCTTTATTAGTCTGGTACCCGCCGTACTTCAAGAATAATAACGCTGTGAAAGGGGCAGGTAATCAAGACTACGCATTTATATTATAAACATTTAGTATTGCCAACGCGATAATTGTGGCATTTGTTTACCAATACTGGCTAATTTGAAAACATAAACACAGAGCATAAGTTGTAAATATAGTGTTATTATACATTGCCAGCAGTGTATCTGCTACCGTCGTACAGTGGTCGGATCGAATATAGAAGGACTGTCGATGAAGCGATTCAAGTTTGATTGATTCAGGTGGGTGGCAAGTTTATCACGTTCGGCTTATACCGGTGTACACGATGCCCGAGTGTGCTATTTTTAGTAACGGTGATGATAAAATTCAGAATACTTATATACCTTAATACGAGTGGCTATTCAATACAAGTGACAGTTACAACAGGTTTGATTTTGTATAGTTCTAGACAGAGTAGGAGTGAAAATTACTTACAGGAATGACCACAGCGTTGATGTAGTCTGTGGTGTCCGGAACATAGGTCGACAGGTACGGGCGAAATTTGTCTGCTGTAAATTGAAATAAAAATTAAGAATTTAGGACCATAAACAATAGACAATACTTTATGGCCAGTTTCTCGTCTTGATACAGTGATATGGAATTGAATAGCCTTACATATAACAATGATTATATGTTAATAATAATAATAATAATAATTATAATAGTAGTAGTAATAATAGGAAGAGCAGTAGTCGTAGTAATAAATTCATGTTTTCTTTTTTCCGTACAAAATGTTTTCTAGGGCTTCGTCATCATCGACAGAGTCGTTAAAACACGTGACCGCGAGGTAAACGGTTAAACCTTCTGGACTTATAATTATTATACAGGTGACAACCTCAGGTTGTTGAAGGGTTCATAAAAATTGTACCGTACCCGCCAGTATATTGAGACTTCGATTCTTCTCCACGTTTTCTTTCCTTAACCCTGCCAGAAAGCATTCGTTGCCAAACTTCGGCTTCTTTTCCTCTAGTTTCTGGAAGATAAATCAGGAAACTCGAGATAAAACAGGATCTATATTTGTGTATCAATCGTTTCCTGGTAACGTATCAACGAACAATTTCTCGTTTCAGCTATGATGTTCTCAAAGGTATTCTGCTGCAAAACAAACAAACAATCAAACAATCATTCAAAAAAGTGATCTGCAGGAACTTGTGTGCTCAACAAGTTGCCGGAGTGTCCGAGGAGATTTTAATTTATTTGCGTCATGCTCTGTGGAAAAAGGGCTTAAGTGCATCTGTAAAATGTATCGACCAAGGTCAGCCTGCACAGTCCGTTTATGGTAAATTTATTTTCTACATGCATGAGGACCATTCTACCTCATGGTTCAGCCGGTTGTAAGACAAAATGGACTTTAAGGATTCATAATCATATGATGACAAGCTTGGTATAATGCATAACCGAGATGTATAACAGCCCCATTTGCCGAAGTGCAGTTTAGTGTTTGGCGAAAAAAGTGGTTACTTAACGAGGGGGTTGGGGTTGCATCACATAATATCTGACTTATTTTTGGCCTGCTTCAGAAATAAACTAGAAATTTCACTAGTCGACGAGTAACCGCAGCTATTGCCATGTCACTGGATAAGAAAAAAATTGAAAAGAACATAAATCCTTTAGAAGCTGACCAATCATAATGAAAGATTCCAGAGACAGGAAGGTTTTCGTTAAATTTTAAGCCAAATTTTAGGATAAGAACAGGACACAGAATTGTGTCTACGGACGTGCAGACAGATGGACAAGTTGATTTAAGTATAAACCCCACCCATTAACTTCGTTGTAGGGGTATAATGATGATGAAACTCTGACCTGGAATTCATCTGCGATCCCATTTGGTTGTCCGGCGTTGTAGCTCTGTATATTTCGGTGACACTCTGTCAGAAACGCCCTCTTTGACAACGTGGTATCACCGTAGCCGAGTGCTTCTTGTAGAGCATAATGTAGCAACCGATACTGATCCTGCAATATACGATTTATTTATTTATTCTGTAGTATCCGATTTATTTATTCATTTATTTGTTCATGTATTTATTCATTCATTTTTTTATTTATGCAACATACTCAGTGAAAAGACAGCTCAATGTATTTATAAAAAGTAAGAGTAAACGTACTATAGTTTGTATCATATTCATCCGCTCTCGTCTGATTTTGTATATATACGATGGAATGTCTAAGGTCCCACTTCGTTTGGCGTAGTGATACAAGGCATCTAACGCAATGAAGGTACCCGTCCGTCCGACTCCGGCACTACAACAAAAAAAACCCCAAAAATGATATCACAAAAGAAACCAAAATGGCAAAACGTGTATTAAAAATATGGCTTGCACCACGCGAAAAGGGGCATTCGGACATTTGCGTAAAGCGTCGTCTCGGATCAGCCTGCGCAGTCCGCGCAGGCTAATCCGAGACTGCACTTTACGACTACATTAGATTTTGTTCTTAAGTAGACTTGCGCAAAACAGAAAATTGCATAAAAACGGAAAGTGTCGTTTCGGGTTAGCATAATTTGGGCAACATAATTTAGCTTCATGTTCCTCTTCGAAATGTTAAATTTTCTGTTATATTTCATGATATAGAAACATTCTGCAACAAAAAAAATATGCTGACAAATGCATTAAATTTTTAACTGATTATGTGAAATGAACTGAATATCTTTCTATCAACCTACACAACATTGACATCATAGCACACGCATATTCAAAGAAAGAGGCAGGTGTGTGCAGATGGCAACAGAAACACCGATGTTGACGTCGAAAATTGAACATCGAGCATCGAAATTGAACTTGAGCAGAAATGTTTGCGCCTTTCAGCAAAACTATTTTACAACTTCTGTGGCGAAAGGAGCAATTGTTCGAACCCTAAGCTTTACTTTTGTTGATTTCCCCAACATACATACCTGCAGTGTACAATCATTGGTCCCGGTAAAGTCATCGGCGTTCGAATAACACATCGGAAAAAGGACACAATTTCAAACGTATCCGGAACCCCATGATCGGGCCATGCCGTAAAGTGGAACTGTTTTACGACTCGTACATCGGCAGACTCCTGTAGATCAAGAAAAAAAAAAGATAACTTATATACTAAAAGGTCAGCTTTATTTCCGTATTTCTGATGCAAGTTTTCCTTACACCCTTTATCAAACAGTCCCATATTTCAACGACCCTGTCAAGGCAAGCTTTTGAAAACATTATGCAAAAAGAAGAAGATACTGGTGAATAGCATTTTCTCCTTTTTCCGCAATGTTTTCTACCCTTTCGAAGACAAATCTCATCATTTCAGCAATACTGTCTTTTTTTTTAACCTACAAACGCTTTCATTTCGGATAATTCTAAACTTTTGTTGTGTGATAACGACTTAAAACAATGATGGTATTGAATAACTGTACAAATTTAACGGGATGTTATTTGGGCCAGGATGATAAATTACTGCATGTTTAGAATGGCCTGCAACACGCGAAAAAGGACATTCGGACATTTGCGTCAAGTGTCGTCTCGGATCAGCCTGCGCAGTCCGCGCAGGCTAATCCGAAACGACACTTTCCGTTTTCATGTAATTTTCTGTTTTGCGAAAATCTGCTGTAGCACAAAATCCAATGTAGTCGTAAAATGCCGTCTCGGATTAGCCTGCGCGGACTGCGCAGGCTGATCCGAGACGACACTTTACGCAAATGTCTGAATGCCCCTTTTCGCGTGTTGCAAGCCATATGCAAGATAAGTATATGTAACATTTTTACTGAACATCATTCCGTCCGATAGCGGATCAGATTCATTCACAAACACAACCCTCAAATCGAACGACTTTGGTCTTTTCTGCTGAGAAGACTTAGGTATTCATCTGAATAGATTATGGATAACCAAATATTGCAAATTCTACACTGATTACCTTTTTTTAAAACTATCCATCTCATTGGTTGACTGAGACAGAATGACCCAAGTTAATGAGATGGCTTGTCTTGGACAGAATGAGAGGAACTGTGCAATTACTGGTAATATTATACATGTAACTGAAACTCTGCGGTCCAACTGTATATTTGGGACTACAAACATGTAGAAGTAGAAATATTAGTATGCCATTATATATATAAAAAAAGGTTGAAGTTTTGGGTTTAAAATATTGCAGGTAACAAATCAGTCAAAAGTAACAAAATCGTGCAGAATCTAACCGAAAAAAAAAAAAAATCTTACCGTTGAGCTACATAATGTCATCAGTCGAATAGTGTAGAACGGGTATTCGTGCACTTGGTTTAGATGGATCTTAAGGTCACCAAAGGTCAAAGGTTCGCGTTCTTCAGGCCAATACTTGTCGCATTTATTCTGTAAAACAATAGAAGTCATTCATGTAACAAATGCCTTTTGACGCCAAGCTAGTAGTTGATAACGTTTTTAAAAATATATTTTGAAAAGGGACAATTGCTTGGAATATCCAATTTTCCCACAATGTTTCATAACGTTTGACAGAAGACATATCCTTTTTCTTCAAATTCTTGCACTTGAAGA
The DNA here is from genome assembly GCA_946811185.2 of Hippopus hippopus. Taxonomy (NCBI): domain Eukaryota; kingdom Metazoa; phylum Mollusca; class Bivalvia; order Cardiida; family Cardiidae; genus Hippopus; species Hippopus hippopus. The sequence continues at coordinate 14,955,854 of OX328099.1, read as the reverse complement.
AATGTATAACAGTTTTTAGCGTGTCAAACCGTAGCCTAAACAGTAAAGGGTGTTAGTATTTTTCATGTTCCGTAGCAAAGATCAAACAAAAGCAATATATATTTCAGAAAGATAATGACTTAAAATAGCGCCATTTACATGATTTTCTGAATGTCAGAAGAATCATATTTGTAGATATTAATGTCACCGCGCCTTAACCCAATGTACAGACTACTTTAACACCAACCCAAAAGTAGAACAAGTAATAAAAACGAAAGAGATTTGAAGGAAAAGAAGAAAAATTTCTTGAATTGCCCTGACAATAACGAGGTAAGTTGATGCAAACACTTAACCCCTTATCGCACCATCCCGAGTTTTAACGACCCCGGGAAAAAAAACTTTTGGTAACCAGCATTTCCCCTTTTCCCAGAATGTTTTCTACCCTATCAAAGACAAAATTTCGTATTTTGAGTAACATTTATTTTGTCGTCTGCAAATGCTTTCAATTTAGAAGAGTCTTAATTTTTTTCCTCTGGTACAGACCTAAATAGAGCATTTGTTACTCTCCCTTATTGTTTTCAAATGCGATATTCTCTAAAGCCGTTGAATTTCCTATTTGAGCGGCAACGTATTTCGAAAGAGTAAACTGTAATATAATTAATGACATCAGATTCAGTAAGCTCACCCATGTAGGAGATATGATAAATCATTACAAAACATAAGCTATGATAATTTAAGATTGCTCTGTTTTCATACTTTGGCGAATGTCAAAGGGATTACTTCACCACCTTATCAGAGAGCAGTAATTAGACCAGCGACATTCTCTGTGCAGAGACTCGCTAAATGCCGCTGAAATGACAATGACAAAATAATTCCAAACGATGTAGGCCGCCGGCCCAAAATACCAAAACCTATAGATACAAATATTATACACAGTAGATTAGTTACGTCCCATTTCAAATTCGTGCTAAAATCTAAGAATGTTCTAACATTGCATACAAACCTCTGCACAAACGATACACTTCGGCTACTACGCGTGTGTAGAGGATGTAGTTTTAGATAGAACTACAGCACCCAACTAAATTCATCTTTGATAACGTAAGCGAGCAATCTCAATATGGCTTGCAACTCGCAAAAATGGGCATTCGGACATTTGCATAAAGTGTCGTCTCGGATTAGCCTGCGCAGTCCGCGCAGGCTAATCCGAGATTGCACTTTACGACTACAATAAATTTTGTTCTTCAGTAGACTTTCGCAAAACAGAAAATTGCATAAAAACGAAAAACGGAAAGTGCCGGCTGCGCAGGCTGATCCGAGACGACATTTTACGCAAATGTCCGAATACTCCTTTTCGCGTGTTGCAGGCCATTTATGTTCACATTAAAAGATCACGTTAGTTGATGCTCATTTTTGAGCGGCTTTCCGGGGAAAGAGATTATAAAGTATGTTTTTGATGTATTATACAAAAAAGTCGTTGCATGATATGGGTCCATTCTGCCTAAAGCAGGTTGAATCACGAGATAGAATGGTGCGTAGACATGCATAAAATTTAGCCAGTAATAAAACGAATGCTCTTGTTCCAGAGCATAAGTCTTTATTATATCAAGTTCATAAAAATGTGTTGGCCAATCAAATTGTACCACGTGATTGTGTTTGTGTCATTTCATTGATTAGATCTATCGGTCGTTACTCCAACGTCTAGTGGTGTGGCTGTTACTATATTACAGATGTGGGGGGGGGGGGCACGAGCGAAGAATGGCGACAGAAAATGGCGCCTGAAAGACACGAGGCTTCAATAAGCAATGTGAGAATCATTATGTTGAACCATAGGCCTCTGAAACTCCATTGGTCTTATCAAGGGATAACGAAATTTTCATTATCGGACATTGTTACTATAAATAACACATTGGCGATTCCCTCTTTATCATATATAGTAAGACAATGTGTGCAGCGAAATCGAACAAAATTTGACCCCCGCCCCCTTTCAGAGGAAATATTTAAACGAAAATGGATAAATGAACCTATTTACCGGTGCAGATGGGTTCATAAATAATTTTTCTTCTGTAACCTGACTTTCGAAAGTTCCAAACGGCTCTTGCCATCAAGCAAAAGCTCTCATCTAAAAAGATTTGAAAAGCTTCCACATTTTCCGGATCGCCATGCGCTTACGTCACACGATTTATAATCCTGCAGCGAATAATAATTAACTTGTTTTTTCAAACATAGATCTAAATTTTTTTTTGTTGGTGTAATAAAATTATTAAATTGATATTTCGTCTGATATAATTTATCTTTTCATCTAATCCAGTATCTCGATTTTCATCTCCCATTTCGCATATTTTCAAAAGCATTTTTACCCTTTATTGGTCAAAAAAAATTGGCGCGTCTTTTGATAGCAAATTCACGTGCATTATAATTCGCTGCGTCATAATGAATTGTGTGACGTAAGCGCATGGCGATCCGGAAAATATGTAAGCTTTTTATATTTTTTGAGATGCAAGCTATTGCTTGATGGCAAGAGCCGTTTGGCACTTTCGAGGGTCAAGGTACAGAAGAAAATCATTTGTGAATCCATCTGCATCGGTAATTAGGTTTATTTTTCCATTTTCTGTTGAATATTATCTCTGAAAGGGGACGTGGGTCAATTTTTTTTTTTTCGATTTCGTTGCACACCTTGTCTTACTAGATCTATATACGATATAGAGGGGGTCGCCAATGTGCTATTTATAGAAACGGTGTTACTGAAAATTTGAGTATATTCCGTGATATACAGGCGATGCACCAATGTGCTATAAGTGTTCGATGTTCGACCAAGAAAAATTTAATGTTCCGTGATAGACCAATAGAGCTTCAAAGGCCTGTGGTTGAAATAATGTAGCATAAGAACTGAAATGCACATCACTTAACACTAATGAAAATAATAAAGGTTCGACAATAAAAATTTCTATTGATGATTGATTGATTGATTGATTGATCGTATGGTGATTATCGCCGTTTTCAACATTATCTCAGCAGGGCCTGCTCTGGCTTTTTTTTTTTTTTATTTCGCCACTATTTTCGCCAATTTAAAAAACTTTTCGCCACTTTTTTTATCTATGAGCCATTTTTTTCGCCACTTTTCCTAATTTATTACCATTTCTTTCGCCACTTTTCTTAATTTATGATCACTTTTGGATATGATTTGCTTATCAAAGAAAAAAATGAGAAGGATTTTTATCTACTTGTTGACTCAAAAGAACATTATCTGACCATTGGTTTTTGATTGCCTTGTAATTTATGACCCCATTAATGCAGAGTCACATATTACTTCAAACCCTGACATTTCTCATCAGATTACAAATAATGTCCAGAGTGACGAGAAAAGAAAAAAAAAAAAATACTTCACGGCTGTAATGAGGACCAACCACAATCTTGATTAAAAAACATAACTAGGACTTGGTAAAATTTAAAAGAATTAAACTTAACAAGGTTTACAAAGATGTAATCTATATAGTCAATAAAACAGTTGATAGGTAGGAAAATGTGTAGTGTATTCTAAAAATAGAATGCTATAAATAGAACACTGCACTGCAGATTTTGCTTGAGCTGCCGATGTGAGGAAGGCAAATGATTGTTTTCAAGATTTTTTAATCCTTTGGTTTACCATCCATCATTGTAATTTATTGAAAACTATTTGTAAAGAATATCTCCAGCAGTAAGAAGAGGTAATTCTGCTTTATTTTACGACTATTCATGTATTGAGAATCAGTACTGATCGTCTGACGTCATTTAAACCAATAAGCAGACGCTTTACCTGTGGAAAAAAAGACAGGTTTTCGTGGGATAAAGGGGTGGATTTAGCGAGTTAGTAACAGATATGGATCATAACACTCTGCTGTCTTGTCTAAATTTACAAAGTTGATAAAGGATAACTGGCATCACCCTTTGTCTTAGATAGCCAATATTTCATGAATATAGCCAGGTCGGGAATTTTTTAAGGCGAAGTTTTTTCGCCCAGCAAGCTTGACGAGGCAAAGTTGAGCCACTGAAGGTGACTTCTTCGCCCACGTCGCACTGTAGCTTGTTCCCTGCTTCACCCTTTCTCCACTTGTCTCGTGAGTTGAGAAAAAAACTGAAGAATTGCCTATAAAAAAAAAACTTTCGCCACTTATTTTCGCCAGTTAAAGAAAAAATTCGCCACTTATTCAGAATGTTCGCATTTGGCGAAAATGGCGAACGGCAGCGCGGGCCCTGTCTCAGTTATATCAACGGCCAGTGCACCTATCCATGCTTTTCCTGGAGTTGCTTAACACAATGTTCTTCCCGAGCCACTTGCTGCTTTCCCACATAGCCATCGTTTAAACAATGATCAGCGGTGAGACAGGAATGAAATCTGTTGCGTTGACTATCTTCAATCCTCCGAAAGATATTGGCTAAGCTAGGGATTCGAAACAGCTACCCATTGTTCTTTAATCCTGCACGCTACCGACTGTGCTACAGGGACTCGGCTTCTGTTGATTAAGACAGCACCTTATTTCATATACTGAGAAAAACGAAAGTGCTCCTAAATTAATTGATTATTCTAGACAATGCTGAACATATAGCTATTTTCACCCGGATGTTGTAGGGGACAATGACCGATCGATCAACCTTACAAAGTAGAAATTAGTTTTAATTCTTAACCTGCTAGATAAGTGAAATGAAACTTTCAAGTCGATTGTAAAAACCCCAATTTTGCTATTTCAAGGCTATTTTTTTTTTAAAAAATAAGTAATGAACAGAAAAAAAAAAGAAAAAAAAAAACTTCCTTATCGGACAGTGTAGATCCAAGATCAGACTGCACGTTCTGTGCAGTCTGATCTTGATCTACACTGTCCGCAAAAGGTCCTCGAGTCGCGCTCAGCAGCCTTAGGGTTAACTGTGGGATAAACTATACTCAGTTCCATAAATAAGTGTACACCTAATTTTTTTTTATTTCTCGTCGCATGTTTTACTGAAGACCAACAAATTTGGTATCATACTTTAGTTCAGAGTCTGTAGAAAATGCCAGGCTAATCAGATTTTGACTAACAGAAAGTTTAAGTTAGGTTTTTGCAGTTAAAGTGAAGGTGGTACTAAAATCAAAGTTGCAAAAGTACTCAGAGACTAAGGTAACATTAAAATAAAGTTTTTCTTAAAGTTCTTGTAATTTTTAAATCAATATCTTGTATGGCCACCTCTGCTGTCGATACAGGCAATTATTCGACGTCGCATAGACCTTACATAACGTAAAATCATTGCATCAGGAATGTTATTCCATTCCTGAACGACAGCGGTGGCCAAGTCCATGAGATTGTTGATGTTTCGCCGTGATCGAACCTTTCTTCCTAAGTAATCCCAGACATGTTCTATTGGATTCATATCCGGCGATAAAGCTGGCCAAGGAAGAACGTCAACATTGTTTCTGTTCAGAAACTGCTGACTGATTCATGCCACATGAGGACGTGCGTTGTCGTGCATAAGTATAGCAGGCCCACGTCGTTGCAAAAATAGAACGTGCTCAGTGCTTGGCCACCGCTCTCGTTCAGGAATGGAATAACATTCCTGATGCAATGATTTTACGTTATGTAAGGTCTATGCGACGTCGAATAACTGCCTGTATCGACAGCAGAGGTGGCCATACAAGATATTGATTGAAAAATTACAAGAACTTTAAGAAAAACTTTATTTTAATGTTACCTTAGTCTTTGAGTACTTTTGCAACTTTGATTTTAGTACCACCTTCATTTAAACTGCAAAAAACTAACTTAAACTTTCTGTTAGTCAAAATCTGATTAGCCTGGCATTTTCTACAGACTCTGAACTAAAGTATGATACCAAATTTGTTGGTCTTCAGTAAAACATGCGACGAGAAACAAAAGAAAATTAAGTGCACACTTATTTATGGAACTGAGTATATACTAATACTTATAGAAAGCCAACGATAAATGTAAGCTGAAATCGCCAGGCATTTGAAAATTAAATTCTTCGCGAACTTTTGCCAATTACAGTGATTTTTTAGCCAGAGTGTGTTATAAAGTATTAGACAGCGTAGATCCAACGTACACAACTGCACATTTTGTGCAGTCTGATCGTAATCGTTTATTTGCAAAAGCACCCAGAACTCTCTTTAACATTCTAAGATTTCGCTCAATAAAACCCGCAAGAGATTTTTTGCAACAGGTCACTTCTTTAAATCAAAGAGGCAGGAGGATTGACTGACTGATTGATTGAATGGTGTTTCAAGCCACTTTCAACATTATTTCACTCAAATCACGGTTACAGCTAAAGTATTCATGCATCTCCTGGGTTGCACCAGTACTAGACTGGGGCTCCGAAGTGTCTTGCCCAAGGACACTCCCACAAAAAACCTAGTGAATCCAGTGAGGCTCGAACTCGCGGCCTCCAACTCAAGAGTCCTACACTATACCACTGACCCTGGCAGGATCCCGGTGATAGGAGGACAGATACTTTTTCGTACAGTCATAAAAGACATTTTCGCCTTTAGCCGCAATGTTTTACTTGCATTTATATATTATACCTAAAGTCATGTTGAATATGCAAGGATGTTTTGAAAGTTCTATACGGAAATTTTGTGTCAGTAGGCAATAGGTTAACGTTGAGGAAGGGGGCTCTTGAGAGAACAATCGGCATTGTTCTCAACTCTTTCAGCACGAAATATCTGAGCCATACTCTGTGAAAAAGGGGGTTTATTACATCTACAAAACGTATCGACCCAGGTCAGCCTGCGCAGTCCGCACAGGCTGACCTGGATCCAAATTTTTCTCTAGTGGTCAATTTTCTGCATGTCCAAGGACCAGTCTAATTCTTGACTTTGTCGCTTATTAGACAAAATGGTTTTTATTGTTTCAAAAAGTGTGGTGTAGGGATAGTATTTTGAAGCACACCTTTCCCAAACTACGTTAATGTTCGGGGTCAGACGTACGCATGTATATATGAGCCATGCTCTGTGAAAAGCGGGCTTAATGCATCTGCAAAAAGTATCGACCCACGTCAGCCTGTGCAGTCCGCGCAGGCTGACCTGGGTCGAAACTTTTTGATATTGGTCAATTTTCTGCATGGTCAATCCTTTGGATTCAACCGGTTGTCTGAAAAATTCGATGTGGATCCATACTTACGTGATGACCTGCTTGGTATCATACATCATGGATATGTATTAAACCCTCTCTTGCCAGAGAAAGGTTTTATCTATATGCGCAATGCTCTGTGAATAGGGGGCTAAACGCATGTGCAAAAAGTATCGACCCAGGTCAGCCTGCGCAGTCCGCGCAGGCTGACCTGAGCCGATACTCTTTACTATTGGTCTAATTTCAGCATGTCCAAGGACCATTCTACCTCGTGATTAAGCCGGTTGTCAGACAAAATGGATTCTATGGATCCATACTTATATGATGACTTGCTTGGTATAACGCATCATGGAAATGCATTAAACCCCCTATTTCCACAGCACGGCTGAAATACATGTATATTAAAAAATAATCAATGCACATGACAAAAAATAAACCGCTCACCTTGGACTCTTCAATTAGGTTGGTCAACATAACAATTTTACCACATTTATTTTGCCACACCATTCGCCAGAAATCGTTCAGCGTAATTTTGTTTGGACCTGAAGTGGAATTAGTCATTTATTCGGATTAGGTTGATATAAAAGCATAATTAAGCCATGCTCTGGCAAAAAAAGGGGCTTGATGCATCCCTGTGATGCATTACGAGATACCAAGCAAGTCATCATGGAATTATGGATCCATAAAATCCATTCAGTCCAACAATCGATTGGATCTTGAGATAAAATGGTGTTTTAAATTGCAGAATATTTACAAATACCAAAAAGTTTCGACTCATATCAGCCAGCGCAGATTGGGCACGCTGACATGGGTCGATACTTTTTGCAGATGTGTCAAGCCCCTTTGTCACAGAGCACGGCTGATATGTAGTTATCACATAACTACCCTTATTTTCAGTGTAATACAGCCATAACAAATTTTCTTATCTTACACACCTTTGAGATAAACATCATGTGACGTCATATATATGACGTCATGTTATTGGCCCTACTGCTTTCAGAAAAAAGCGAGTCGGGTTTTATTCATGGTAATCCCCTAGAGTGCATGTTTGGTTGTGCATATTTTGACTAATAAATCGTGAGACATCACAATGCGATAAAAAGAATCTGACATTAATTTTGCTTGTTTTTGTTGTATAAAAATTTTATCAACCTCGTCCAGAAAAATGTTAAGTTCGCAAGAGGCTCGCTTCATAACATATGGCCTTCAACACGCGAAAAAGGGCATTTGGACATTTACATAAAGTGTCGTCTCGGATCAGCCTGCGCAGACCGCGCAGGCTAATCCGAGACGGCACTTTACGACTATATTAGATTTTGTCCTACAGTAGACATTACACAAAACAGAAAATTACATTAGACCGGAAAGTGTCGTCTCGGATTAGTCTGCGCGGAATGCGCAGGCTGATCCGAGACGACACTTTACGCAAACGTCCGATTGCCCTTTTTGGCGTGTTGCAGCCCATGTTGTTTGGACTGAAATTCGATCTCAAACGCCATCTTATGTTAGATCCTATTTTTTTGTACAATGAACGCCCCACTTTCCATCCTTGTGTATGAAGCCTTGTATTGTTGTATAAATATTGTATCAGATGCACAAAAATAATTGTTGTCATGTGTGAACTCCCAAACATTAGATGGTTTAGGGCTTAAAATAACTAGGGGCTAATAACCCTTTACAACACAATCCTGATTTTTTAACCTTTGGGAGGAGGATTTTGAAAACATTGTGGGAAAAGGAGTGCATGCTGGTTACGAGCATTTTCCCCCTATCCTTACCGTGTTTTCTACCCTTTCAGTTACTAGCATTTTCTCCTTTTCATACAGTGTTTTCTACCCTTTCAAACATAACTTCCGTCATTTGATCTAAATTCAGTTTGTCATTTACAGGTGCCTTGGATTTGGAAAAGTCCGAAATTTAATCTTTTGTCATGAAGTTACACGTGCTATAATTGCGATCTTAAATTTGGACATTTCCGTTTCACTTAAATTGTCCACTTAATTTAAATGGCTGTCTCATTGTTATAACGAAGACCTTCTTGATACAATTTGATGACAAAAGGATCTGGGTCAAAGCAAAGAATCGAAGCGTCCTGGTCAGTATTAAGTTATATCCCGATAACACGCACACCTATTCATGCATTCCTTGAGAGAAAGTTCAGAGTTGAGAGGAATAAATTCCGTCACGACGACTTTCATTTAGGTTCAGAGAGCAATTTTGTCGCATTTGGTATCAAATCTACATACAATCCCTGGATTTCTAGCTCTACGAATCACTACTAGGCTACCGAGGCACAGCATACGACTAACTCCTTATCAAATAACAAAATATTTAGACTGGTCCAAATTGAAAGCATTTGCAGACGACAAATTCAATCTGGTTCAAATGATGGAATGTGTCACTCTTTGAAAGGAAAGAAACATGGTTTTGAAAAGGAAAAAAAATGCTGGTTCACTAGCATTTTCTTCTTTTCTAACAATGTTTTAAAAAGCCTTCTTCATTAGGGTCGTTAAAACACAGGATTGTGCTGAAAAGGCTTAACTTTTAGGCTGCTACGCGCGTCTCACTGACCTTTTGCGGACAGTGTAGATCAAGATCAGACTGCACAGAACGTGCAGTCTGATCTTGGATCTACACTGTTCGGTAAGGAGATACTATTCCCCAAAATGTAACTTTGAAATAGTAATATTTGGGTTTTTACTATTGAATTAGAAATTTTATTTTAGTTATTTAGCTGGATAAGGGTTAACAAATACAAGCTCTTACCTTGTGTTGCTATGTAACAGTTGGGATAGTCAACACTCTGAAATCAGGCAGAAAAAAAAATCAGTAAGAAAAGAGAAGATTAAGCTGAAGAAGGAGAAGGAGAAGAAGAAGAAGATGATGATGATGATGATGATGATGATGATGATGAAGAAGAAGAAGTGACAGAAAAATAAGGAGGAGGAGGAGGAGGAGAAAGCTGGAGAAGAAGAAGAAGAAAGAGAAGAAGAAGAAGATTTGTGTGTAATTTTATATTTTGCGAAATATTGCTTGAGAAGATATCATCGAAAATGCAATATGTGTAACGGAATGAAAATATCCGTTAACTTGATTCAATAAACAACATTAAAGTGTTTAGATATTTATACTGGTAAGTAACAACTCATCTATAGGCAAATTCTCTTGGAATTGGACAGTGTAAATCCAAGATCAGATTGCATAATCTGTGAAGACTGACCTTGATCTACATTGTCAGTAAAAACACAATGAGTCTCGTAGAACGCATGTTTTTTTTTGCTTTCAACAACATTTTTGTCACATACCATAGCCACCGCTCCATTCTTCATGTCTTTCCTGCGTTTTACCAGGTTCGGGCCCTGCGGTGCCACTAATATAGATCGAGCCGGCTGATGACAAAACTAAGCTGATGGAACAAATTTAATGATACGGGTCATGTATGTCTCAGTGGTAAAGTGTAGGACTAGTAACATCAAGGCACCAGGTTCGCTCCTCACTCGAAGCACTTGGTTTATCGCGGGGGTGTCCTTGGCAAGACACTTCAGAACCCTAGCCAAGTACTCGTAAAGCCCAAAATATATACGAGAATGTGAACTTTTCAACGTTAGAAGTAACGTAAAACATTCCTTCAGATTTAATCATATTTCTTCATGCAATATCTTACTTCTATATAGCTTGCGTTGATGTAATCTGAATCCGGTTCATTTGGATCTTCTTCCAGCACCACTCGGCTATGATCATCTGGAGAAACAGGAATAACACTCTTATACAAAATGTGGTAATGCTGAGCAATGATGGACACACGATAAGGAAAATGGTCAAATTCGGCCTTGGCCCCGTATTCAACAAAACATTCTAAGTCGCATTTTGATTCTAATCCTAGAATTAGAAAGTAACGCAATTTCTGATTGGCTAAACCATCTGGTTTAGCCAATCAGAATTTGCGTTACTTTGAAATTTGAAAAAAAATTCTTGGGAGTTAGACAAGGGGCGTATTCCATTCACCTGTTCTGGCACAATGTCCAGTGTTCTGGAATGCTCTTCTAAAATGTGCGAATGAAATATTTCAGAACACATACAGTGTTCTGGAATTATGTTCTGAATGGAGCATTTTCGGAACATTGTTCTAATCGATACCGAAATTAATGTACATTGCCATGATGGCTGTTGCAAGAGCTACTGTCTTAGCTGCGCTAGTGGAGGATATGATTAGCTGTGGAGAGGGAGTAGAGACTGACACTGCCGAGTCTATAGTGCTCCTATTTATGGCGTTCATATTGTAAAAAAGACAATTGCAAGTTTCGCCATGAAGAACTGTCCATCTTTCAGCCATCTTGAATCACCTAGCAACCGTTCAGCAGGTGCGCTGCACCTCGATTGAATTAGAACAGTCAGAACATGTTCTGAAGAACACGGCACAGTGTTCTAAAATAGTCCATTGATTTAGAACATGTTCGGAGTGTTCGGAGTAGCGAAAGGAATACGCCCAAGGAATGATATAAAGAACAATTAAGGAATGCGAGCCCTTATACTTCATGTCGGTATCGTCGCTGCGATGGTTTTGAGTTCTTTCTTTTAAATGTACGGGTATAACTCCTCACGCAATTAAAGATTCCATATTCATAAAGCCATCTGGTTTCAATCATTTGGGACAGTGTGACGTCCATCTAAAAGGAATATCTTATAACGTAGTTAACTCTTTACCAAACAATCCCGAGTTTTAACAACTTAAGGGAAGAAGGCTTTTGCAAACATTGTTGAAAAAGGACAAAATGCTGGTCACCAGCATCATCTCCATTTCCCACAATGTTTTCTGCACTTCCAAAGAGAAATTGCAGTTTTTGAGTCACACTTCATTTGCCACCTGCAAATGCTTTCAGTTTGAAAAGGCCTACAATTTTGTCGTTAGGTAAAGAGATAAGCCATATACTAAGCAAACCTGTGTTTAACGAAATTCAGGAAGAATGTATTTTCACCTAAAAGAATTATCTTATATAACGAAGTTCTTATATGAAGAAGTTCAACCCTTTGCTAAGCAATTCCACTTATAACGAATCTCAGGATGTAGGTACCAGTATCTTGAAAACATTTTGCGAAAAGATGAAACTGCTGGTAACAATAATTTTCTTCTTTTCACAATATGCTTTCCATCCTATTCCATCCTTGTTATCATTAATTCTACATTCAGTTTGTCGTCTGCAAATGCTCTCAAAATTGTCAAGTCCTAAATTTTTGTCATCTGGCGAAGAGTTCAAAGTTGCATTCCTAATAAAAGTCTCAGGAATGAACTCAGAATGTAACTAAACAAACATCGCTGATAAACATTCTGAATGTTTTCCTTATAAGCAAGAAAAATATGCGCTTTCAGTTTTACGATAAGTGCTGCTTTTCCTTTTCCACTGTAAGCATCGTTTATGGTTTGATCCGTAACCTGCTAAATAAGTAAAATGAAACTTTCAAGCCCATAGTAAAAACCCCAATTTTTTTTTTTTTTTTTGTTTTTTTGTTTAAAAAAAAGAAAAATCCTTATCGGACAGTTTAGATCCAAGATCATACTGCACATTCTGTACAGTCTGATCTTAATCTACATTGTTCGCGAAAGGTCCTTAAGTCGCCCTTAGCAGCCTATAGATTAAGATCAAATTAATGAGATTTTAATGTTACATTTTGTATGCAAGAATGATTGTCAATTTCAGTAAGTGTGCCTTGGCTACAATCAAGCTTAAAACAAACAAACAAATAAAAGATCATATTAAGACAGAAATTGAATTGAGGAATAAAAATGATAATTTGTAGTTCATACTGCATTTAAAACGAGAGCACCGCATGCGCATGCTTGTAGTTGCTTTTTGAAACAGAATGTTCCAGTGAAAATTTTACGTCGAAATGGGGGCATACACTGGGTCAAAAATGTTTTGATGTTTACCTGCTCCTCTTGTATGGGTTCCCCTTTTGAAAGTTAAAAACTAACCTGAGTTTGAAGTAAATACCTTCAGTAATGACAGAGATATTATAAAATGTCAAAGTTTTTGCACGACGACGACGACATGGTTATAACAATACCTCAACGTTTTCTTTGAAAACAGCTGAGCTAATAATGTATGAAAAACCCTTACATGGAAACATTTGGGCAAATCTGTTTTTAAACTTATTCCGTGGTCTCTTGCCTGCCTCGTGCGGGTACTTCAGCCCGTGTGGATATTGCTGCAATCAAATGATTAAAGTTTATAATACACTGTACTGTAATGAAAAAAAAAAATAGAAGATCATTCATCGACTAATGATATGAAAATAGGTTTCTTTTATAGAGAAATTTTAGAATTTCCAGGAATAAAGCGCTTTTTCGAGTACTTTAAGACAGCTTAGAAAATATCACTTGCCTTTTTAATAAAGGTCCTTGCGGCCTTGACCTTAACTGACCTATTGTCCTAAAAATCGATGGATGGAGATGACCAATATTTCACGAAAAATTATGGTTTCTTGTTTGAAGAACCTAGGTCAATCCAGAATCTACTTAATGCATGTGCGAGTTATTGTTCCTTTTCCCTTAGAGTTATCACATGAAAGTTACCTGGTGAGATGGCTAAGCAAATAATTCAAAGGGGCCATGCTCTGGCAAAAGGTAGTTTGATGCATCTCCGTAAAGCATGAATCCAGGCAAGTCATCGCATAATTATGGGTCCATAAAATCCATCGTGTCTAACAGCAGACTGCAGCCTGAGGTAGAATGGTCCTTGGACATGCAGAAAATTTACCAATAACAAAAAGTTTTGATTCAGGTTAGCCTGCGCGAACTGCGCAGGCTGACCTGGGTCGATACTTTTTGCAGATGCATTAAGCCCCGTTTTCAGAGCATGACTCAAATAATTTCAGTAAGGACAAAGAAGTGAAGTTTGCATAATCAAAGCTGCATTTGTCGGAATTATCACAAAATATTGGACGATGTAAAGCGGAGATCAGACTATACAATTTGAACAGTCTGATCTTCATCTACATTGCCTGCAGGAAGAAGCAACAATTTGGTTAACTGTTCGAGGGGTTTGAAGTTTGTGTTTCCTTTTCTGTGTATCTTAGTCAATTCTCTGCAGTTTATTGAGTAACAGTGTTTTACGCTGCTTTCAACATTGTTCCAGTCATATCACTGCGACAGCTCACATATACATTAATGTTCTAGGTTTCACTAGTACTAGGCTAGGACTCTGAGCTGTCTTACCAAAGGACACCCCTACGAAAAACCAAGTGCTTTCTGCAAGGTTCGAACCAGGGATGTATGGGTTATAAGCCCTACACTTTACCAATGAACCAAGCAGGACCCCAAAAAATCTAAGTGTAAAGTGTTTTTATACTGCATCATAATCATAACGAAACGGAAACAATAGTTTTGTGTGTCTTTGGTGTCATTTTCAACCACATCTCATTAATTAATCTATTTATCTTGGCATATTTTAATCGCGGTCGTGTTCTGCGTTGCCTTGCCAAAGGACACTGCCAAGTGACCAGCACGGTAATAAAATCTTTACATAAGTTCTCTTTAATTACGCTGGACAAGCTAATCCAAACTGTACAGAGCTGTTGAACGGCAACAAAGCGAATGTTTCATAAAGTTCTCGGATAATATCATTGAACAACCGCGAAAATCAGATAGAACCGCGACAGAAAATGAATAACAATATTACTCCTTCGAGCGGTTTCAATAAAATTAGATAAACATTTTCAGCTACCGTAAAAAAGACATTGACATGAATTTCAAAGCTGGCTTGGAAAGAAATATCTCTTTAAATATCGGACAGTGTTACTAAAAGATCAGACTGCACGTTCTGTGCAGTCTGATCTTGTATTAAAGCTGTCCGCAAAAGGGACATTTTCGTCATCAAGCCAAAAATTAATGGCAACCTCATCAAAGCTTTGATTATCATTAAATGTTATCAAGTTGATATTAATACCCTCTTGGGGGTGAATTAATTATAACATAAATGCAAGAGAATCGCAGTCCATTTGTCGGATTACAACAAAGTTTGCGAATCTAGATTCAACCCATTTCTGTTGATTCGATATTTTAGACCCCGCCTTACTCGGATACCTTAAGCTCTTAGACTGCTAAGCGCGACTCACTGACCTTTTGTGGACAGTGTAGATCCACGATCAGATGGGATTTGTCTCTAATAGAGTAGAAAACATTGTGGAAAAAGAAGAAATGCTGGTTACTAGCATTTATCCTTTTCCCTCAACATTTTAAGAACCTTTATCCTCAGGGTAGTGAAACCTCTGGACTGTTTTTGTAAAGAATTATCAACAACGCTACCATTCTCTAGAGTGATAAAGCAACTCCTGATCTTATTTTAAACTGCATCCCGAAAGAATTTGGGCGGAGCATGTAGCCGCCCTGCCCCTACCCCCGAAAGAATTTGGACGAACCATGTAGCCGCCGTGTTATCCGTCCATCCGAGCGTGCAACCATGGTTTTGTCACATATTAGGAAACAACCATCGGGTTTTACTGCCATTCTCGATTACAGTACACAGTGTTGGTTATTGGCGTAACGCCCTTGCAATGTAAAACGTTTTTAGACTGATTTACCAAGGATTGTATAAAATAAACATCTCCTTACCGAAAATTCTTCCTTGAAACCTGTTTTTAGCATGTCCATGTCCTTTATGTACTGGCTAAATTTAGCAACGGAAATTCCCCCGACTTTCGAAACGAGGTTTTCTTTGGTGTTGTAATATGTGTGCTCATCCTCATCGTACACGTCATTCGTTACGTCACGTGGTAGTGTCCCATTGGCTGTACCATTGGCAAGATTCTGATAGAAAAAAAAAGCTCAAATTACTTTATGATAAAATATAGAGGAAGTGACGTCGATGCCAACAAAAAGGACCACAGAAATCTTTGTATGAGGTCGTAACATATACTAAGTCGCATCAGTTAACTTTTAAAATATTCTTGAAAAAGAAGGATATTTAACATCACCTGAGCAGCACGCTGGCAAAAAGGGGTTTAATGCCTGTCCTTGATGAATTGTACCAATGAAATTATCACATTATTACAGATCCATAAAATCCATTTCATATAACAATCGACTGGATCCGGTGGTAGAATGATTCTTTACCATGCAGAAAATTTACGAATGGAAAAAGCTATCGACCTATGTCAGCCTGCACAGTCCGCGCAGGCTGACATGAATTGATGCTTTTTGCAGATGCATTAAGCCCCGTTTTCACACAGCATAGATTAATTATGCCAATGTTTAGTATATACATGTAAATACATTAACAGAAACAGTGGCAAAAAGAGAAATTGCTCTATAAAAGCAGTTTTTGCTCTTGTCGCATTTTCTCTTCACAAATGAAGAGTTTATCCTCAGATTTTGCGTTCAAAATAATAGAGAAAGTAAGAGCAAGCAAGCGTTGGGTTGTACTTCTAGGATTAGCAACCTGAGTGCTAAAACCTAAATGATAAATTCGATTCTCTGGCTGCCATTCGACTTTTTCCCTATGGGGTAAGAGAAGAAGATTTCCTCGGCAGCTGAAAAAAGTCTGGTCGTGGTTTAGAATGAGGTAGCGGGCTACATTGATCAAAGATCAGACTGCACATTCTGTGCAGTCTGATCTTGATCTATGTCATCCGCAAAGGCTATTTTAATCGCCGGTGGTAGTTTAAAGACTTAAAATAAGCTCTTGCACATTGAAAAGTAACGTCATAAAAAGTTTTTAAAGGCCCAGTAAAGGCCAGAATATCAAAGCAGGTGTCGTAATACATCTAAATTTAAATCATACCATTTAAAAGTATGAAAAATATTGTGGAGATGACAGTCTGTTATCGTGTGGTCGGGCCATGTGTTAGTCGCTTGCAGAAAAAAGAATTTTAAAATCAGGCAAAAAGTAAACAAAAGACACAGCTACCCGGCTGGGTTTAACCTAGTTTTGAAATTAATTTATCAATCAGCGTCTAACACTTGGACCGACCGTACAATGACATGTTGTCATCTTCACAATAATTTCCATACTTTTGAATGGTATGATTTAAATTCAAAAGCATTTAAACACCCGCTCTGTTTACTTATGGGCTTTATTGTCATTTTAAGTGGCCCTAGATTATTTCATCTTTCGTTATGTGACAAAACAACCAGTGGCTTTGAAAGCCAATGTGCATTTTACCGGCAAGAAAGTTCGAAAAAAGGATTAATGGGTGCGTCGACCGACTTGATACAACGACAAAAATGTTGAAAACGGTGTTTAGCACCACACAATCGCACGTGTTGAATGACCAGTCAGCTGACCGAGTGAAGACTTACTTTTCGCTGGAAAGTTGACAGTTTAGGCGACGGAACAGGAATCGGTAATGGAGTTGGGTTCTTCTTCTTGAGATTTACGTACAAAACTTCCTGATCGTCAATAGTCACTGAAACAGAAAAGAAAAAAGCAAAGTAGATACATGTACTTGTAAATAATACTGAAATTCAAAGTATGGTTGCTAAAATAGAATCAATTTTGCCGGAAAACTGAAATAAAATCATGTCATAATATTCTTTGAGATTTTTATTTTTCTCGATCTTTCGAGTTTACCAGCCATTCTAAACATTGTTCAGTTCTCAAAACTAGTGCTAATCATTCTTGACGATTACATTTTGAAACCTCTACTAGTACTAGCGCCCTGACACATGTATTTGCAGTTCAAAAGGTCGGAGCCGCTCATCTCATGATTCGAACTCGGAACATTCGATCTTAGAAGCCGGTACTCTACCTCTACACCACTGTCTCCCAAGCCGACTTACTGGCTGAGATTAAACGTCTCAGCCAATTAGACGACTTGCTGTTACATGTAACATTAGTTAGTAGAAATTAGTATGTAGAATTATTGATAAATAGTATTTATTATTTCATGCTTTCCGGTAGGTTATCGAGAAATATCGGTGAAATATTTTTCGATATTTCATGGTTACGACCAGTGAAAATACCGATTTTTATATTCTAGTTACCTAGGTAAAATGCGCGTGACTCACAACCAGATGGAAATATGACGTCATTTACCTTACATTTCTCGCGCTTGACGTAATATTGTAATGCGTTGCTATGCGGAGGGGGTACACCACGGGGAATAACTGAAAAGAACTGTACTGGTTTTTTTGATAAAGTTCCTCCCAGAAAGGGTTAAAAGCATGAAATAAATAGAATATTTGTTTTTTTCGGTTAAAGATCGAAATTTATTTCATCTCGTGAACACCATCGGTAATATTTTCACTCGTGGCTGCGCCACTCGTGAAAATATTACCGATGATGTTCACTCAATGAAATAGATTTCGATCTTTAACCGAAAAAAACAAATATCCTCTATTTCACTGATGACCTGTCTCTATAAAGGTTCGTAAACTAGCTGGTGAAGTTGTTCGAAGCGCATATCTAATCATATCATTAGATCGACGAGTGACTAAAAGTGAACTACTATTCGGCCAGTCAGATTTCGGACACTGAAAAGTTAATATTTTTATAATTGTATGAACTAATATTCGAATATATTCGAATACTAAAACGAATATTTAAATACCAGTTTTTGTATTCGTTCCCCTCCCTTATAAATACAATTCTAAGCCCACTACTGTATTCAGAAGTTAAACGATATTACATACATGTAAATAAAGTAACCTTTAAACTCACGGTCCAAAAACCGATTTGGGACATTTAATTTCCCAAGGAAAAACCCAGAGTAAGTAATATTGAAGATCTACTAGCTGTCAGCAAAGATCAGAAAGTTTTGATGCCATATCTGAACAAGCGTTCTCTTCGGTGTGATATCACACTTAAATCTTTAATAGATGATAAGACCCGTCCAAATTGAAAGCATTTGCAAACGATTCTTTTTTTTTAGTGGCACAAGCGATGGTAGGGTGGGTAGAATTCCCTAGGTTGGGTAGAAAACAATGTGAGAAAAGGCTGGCTACCAGTATTTTCTTCTTTACGCGCAATGTTTTCAAAATACTTCATGCTCAGGGTCGTAAAATTTCGGGAATGTGTGGTAAAGGGTTGAGATTTTCAAAAACTAAACAAAACATTTGAGCCATGCTCTGTGACAAGGGGGCTTAATGCATCTGCAAAAATTATCGCAGTCCGTGCAGGCTGACCTGGACCGAAACTTTTTCCTATTAGTCATTTTTTTTTTACAAGTCAGAGGACCAGTCTATTTCCAGATCCAGTCAGTTGTAAGACAAAACGGATTTATGGATCCATAAGTATGTGATGATTTGCTAGGTATGATGGATTACGGAGAGGCATTAAGCCCCCTTTTGCCATAGCGTGGCTCAATTTTTATGTTGTATTCTAACCAAAAAGACTTTATGACGACATAATTATGAGTTGATGAATTAAGCAATTTTCATATTTGTCATCTTTTTGATGGATTCTGACAAATCTTCAGACTACACTCAAATTAAGTGAAGATGCGTCAATACAAGTATTTATATTCAAAATGATATACGAAATAGCAAATATTTTGAATTTGCTGCACTTAATTTCAAGGAAAATTCCCCAAAAAGTAATCATTTTTTCGCTCGCATCTGATCTGTTTCTCGGTATTGGTATACTTGAATGAAAAGATAGTAATTTCCTATTGGTAAAAAATGTTGAAGTATTTATTCGGTGGGCCCCTATAGGCCTATTTGCTGATAAATTTATGACACCCATATAGAGGCATTCCTACCGCCAATCGATACCCCGGGAAGGCCATTTACACAATGTAGTAAATGAATATTTTACGGTATATTCCTTATCTTGTATTGACTAGCGTTAGTTTTAAAGATGCCCGTCTACAGCCGGTGAGCAAAAACGCTGTTAAATTTCAAACAATTTAGAATGGTACAGAAATCAGTCCTTTGTGTAAACATGGATAAATTACTGACATATATGGTGTAACTGAAAAAAAGAAACACGGAGATTTGTATTAGAAACCGAACATTGGTCAGAAGAAAACTAGTTGATGATCGAAGCTGTAAACAATGGCGGTGCGTCACGGAAATTTATCGTTGGTTTCCGCCTAGAATCGGATACGGTGTAATTTGCATATAGGCCGCGACCTCCGTCTGAAAATCGAGGCTGCAACAGAGAAGCCTCCATTTTCCTTTGTTTACCTCATTAGACGCAGGGCGAAGGTCAAATATAGTCACGTTAAGAATGCATGATCATCATACGAATCTACCCGAGTGTATAACGGATATATCGAAAATCTTCGATTCAAAAACCGGAAACGACGAGTGTGTTTACATGGAAGGCCGCAACTCAGCGATATGCATTTTCTATCGTCCGTAATCTAAGCAACCTTGCAACCGTCAGGCGCAATATTTGGCACGAAGATATAAGAATGACTATATTTTAATAAAATAAAGACAAAATGAGTTAAAACTGACTGAAAATGAGTATAAGGGCCTCTTTAAGCGCTACCATATATCCCAATACTGTATATCTACATGACTGTATTGTCAGCAGCTAGGCTGGTCACCGGTGATCCGTTAATAATTAAGACCATCGGCTTTATTACGGGATGTGTGATATTCGCATACGCTTGACATTTCTTCGCCGGAAGCAAACTGTTTTACCGCTCTTAGATAATAAGACTCCGTTGAAAAAAAAAATACGCAAGTCAGTTTTCGATCGAACTCGTTCTAAATACATTTCAAACAGTTCCAAATTCATCTTTTACGTGCAATAATCAATTTTTGAAGCTTTCCATAAAGGACTGATAAATGTAAACAACACTCCGTAGTTGTTGCCCTCTTTGAGTGAAAGAATTTCATGGGTATCGCCAATTTTAGGATCATGTGACTAAAAGTAGTTCCAACGGGAAATTCCTTAATACGATCAAAGTTACAAATGTAGTTACGGAATCGACCGAGTTGTGACGAAGTGCTGACAAACAATAATAAAAGGGTTCATTTCTTAACCCTTTCCCGAAGGAAAAACCTTTGTACAAGACGAAAATAGCAGCATTTGCTGACTACAAATCAACTGAGACGCAAATGGTCTAGAATTTCCTTAAACGGTAGAAAGCATTTAGGGAAAAAGAAACTGCTGGTTACCAGCAGTTTCTCCTCTTCCCAAAATGTTTCAAAAGGTTTTTTTCCTTAAAGTCGTTTGAACTCGGAATTGTTTAGTAAACGTTTAATTGGTGGAGTCTCGTAGGTATACAGAATAATCATGATCCACAACTTACCGTGTGACTGTGTGCAATTGGTCTTTATTGTTGCCAAACTGGATGCTCGACTTGGGGTCGGCGACTGGCCGACAGATGATCCGTGATTTATCTGCCCATTTCCATCTATAATTTCTACGCTTGTGTGAGTCTCACGGCTACGCCGGTTTGACTTTCTAGATTGGCGGTTATCTGATGATGAGTTCTTGCACCTTAGACAAAATAACAAAAATAATACATTTCAGCGACATTAAGTGACAAACGCATAATGAAAAGAAGCAGTGGTAACATGTTAAGCAAGGCCAAACTAACGAAAAAGAATAATACCAGACCTACATCTATGCTAAAGATCTAAATCCACTTATATTAGATCTGGATCTATATACATATAGTCTATACATGTAACATCATAAATATTTTTCTTCATTTCAAAGTCCCTCACTCTCATTTTGTGAAGTGTTCTAGCTCTAGAGTTCGTTCAAAGTAATCACAAGGTAAAATACAGTGCGTTTCTACATACTATGTATAAAAATACTAAACACTGTCTGTTAGTGTCAAGAAGGTCAAAAGCTTTCTTCTATGAAACAATTCAAATAACCATCAGTACCTTCTGAGCATGACAAATAGCATTATGCCGATGAAAACAACCAAGACTCCGCCCATGACTCCGCCCACAACGACAGAAATTTCCATATTCTCCTCCCCGATGTTTGTGGCTCCCTTGACATTTGGATTCGGTATTTTCAAAGCTGTAAAAGAACGGGTGATTTAGTTCTAAGCCTTTCAGCACCATTTGCGAAATATGGGCTTCAATGGACGCCATAGATCAAGTTCAGACTGCACAGAACGTGCACTGTGATCTTGAATCTATATCGTCCGATTGTTTAACCAAGTCTGTAAAATAAAAAAAAATCTTTTTGAGTTTTAGTGGGATGTCTTTATAGACATCAGAAGAAGTAGAGTTGATATTTTGCTCTTAACGAGTTCAAAATGCTGATAGTGTCGGTGACAGAAATGTCCATATTTCCCTCTCCGATGTTTCTGGCTCCTTTAACCCTATGGCTGCTAAGGGCGCGCTTAAGGCGCTTTTGCGGCCAGTGTAGATCAAGATCAGACTGCACAGAACGTGCAGTCTGATCTTGGATCTACACTGTCCGACAAAGAGATATCCCCCCCCCCAAAAAAAACAAAAAACTTTGAAATTGCAGTATTTTGGTTTTATACTATTCACTGGAAAGTTTCATTTGACTTATTTAGCAGGTTAAGAATTAAGAATAGAACTCGGCGTTTTCAAAGCTGTATAAGAATAGATTATTTCAATTCTACCTATTTCAGCGCTTTAGGCGAAAATAGGGTCTTTTACGGACGGCATAGTTCAAGAACAGACTGCACAGAACATACAATCTTGTCGTTGATCGACACCATTCCCTTGTTCAATCAAGCTTATAACAGAAAAATCTTTCAATAACCAGTATTACCTACTACTAGAGCTACACCAATATCGCTCGTCTTTTTATGGCATTTGATAGAAGAAGAACGTTTGCTTTTACACAAATATTTACCAACAATCTAGAATCTTAAGCATGTATACTGTTGTTTTCGAATATGTTATCCGTTTTCAGTCGAAACATGAAATATCTTTTAAAAAAAGATAGACGCCGTATTTGCAAGCAAATAGGCAAAGGCCACTAGAATGAACATGTCTACATTTTTTAGCGATCACAAATTTCCATTTGTTCATTCTTTATCAGTACCAAAAAGTAGGGCAAAAGCCAGCGTATTCAGCTACGCCGAAAAACTAAAACTTACGCTCTATACAGAATTCTCCTATATAATCTGGATCGCAACCTTTCGGACATAAGCCATCCACGTGGTTACATGCGGTCTGGTTCTTACAAAATCCGCACTTCTTCTTGCAGTCTTCTCCGTAGAAACCTTTTGTGCAAACTGTAAAGAAATAAGGAAAGTTCATTAAAGGTACATCTATATTCGTTTTCAGGCAACGTTTTAGCCAGTATATAACCCATTTCATCCTTACTGTATGAAACTGTAATCATTCTGGTATATTCATGCCAAATGTAGCCCCTGATGATGCACATATTACGACTGACAGAAAATGCATTTCGTGTTTTGTAGGCCTTCAAAGAAATCAGTGTTGTCTTTTCCGGTTTTAAATGAAGACAAATCCCTATCCCTTTCATCGTTTATGTTGGTAATTTATCTGTTTACACAGCTGAACCATTCTACATACTTTCAAGTTTAACAGCGTTTTATCTTTCTAGCTGCATCATATATCTTTAAAAATGGCAAAAACGATAAGCTTGAAAATTAATCAAGGCCTTCGGCCCATAATACGAAGGAAGTTGCGTAAAAATAATTGAAATAGTTCATGCACAAGTGGAAAAGTTTTGTTTGCTTATACGATAAAATCGTTCGTATTATACTACTTAACTGAGAAACGTTTACGTTTATGCCTGTATCTTAATTAAACGTGATAAGTATGAAGGTTTTATCCCTTGACCTGCTAAATAAATAACATCAAACTATAAATTCGATAGTAAAACATAATTATAGCTATTTCACAGTAATGTTTTGGGGGAAAATAGTCCATGTTGGACAGTGTAGATCCAAGATCAGACTGCACGTTCTGTGCAGTCTGATCTTGATCTACACTATCCGCTAAAAGACCTTAAGTCGCTCTCAGCAGCCTAAGGGTTAAGTGATTACTTATCGAAAAATCGATTGCTCGAATAGATCTATTTCGACTTTAACTAATGGTATCACTGGTACTCAATTACTCGAAATTCTGCTATATAGTAATCAACTTAAAATATGATTGCTGCGGGTAAAATGAATCGACTCCAAAATGCCGGTCTAGTTTTCAAAAATTAATTCATTACATTAATACAATGGCACCGATAGATGACCTTTTATATGTTGCAATAGAAACCTTTTGAAAACATCGTGACGAAAGGAGAAATTACTCGTTACAAGCAATTTCTCCTTTCGCCACGATGTTTTCACATGTGTTCATTTATTAAACCTGTATATTAGCGTTGATTATTCGTGTTTTTTTCAAGGACATTTTCACAGTCGTCTGCCGCAAATCTGTTTCAGGGTTGTTAATGCATTAAAAGCCGTGACCCAGTCATTTCATCCTCAAGGCTATTATCACGTGATTTAGATTCATGTCAGCTTAATGTACAACTTATTAGTATAATACAGCGAGGTCAAAATTTTTATATTATTGCACTTTAATGTACAAGTTCAAATTAAATAGATGGGTTTTATTTTACTTGTCAATATCCATTTTTCCTCTTTTTTTTTTAAATTCCATGACCATGAGCTACACTGTATGTAAGTTAGAGTCAAAGTGTATTCTTGACCCTTTACCACACAAACCCGAAATTTATCAACAACACTTTGGAAAAAAATTGTAGAAACCAGCAATTTTCTCCTTTCCCCACATTGTTT
Organism: Hippopus hippopus; assembly: GCA_946811185.2. NCBI lineage: Eukaryota > Metazoa > Mollusca > Bivalvia > Cardiida > Cardiidae > Hippopus > Hippopus hippopus. The sequence goes on along the minus strand of OX328099.1, from coordinate 14,931,138 downwards.
TCTACTCTTTCACAGACAAATTTCACTTGTCGTCTGCAATATGGACGAATTCTAAATTTTGTCGTACAGGAACCTTGACTTTCCAATACAAGGACAGATTCTGAAGAAGAAAATATCAGAAAACGCTAGCGAAAAGAGTATTTTCGTCGGAGACAGGTAATTTAACTAGGGCGCAATTCATTAATGCTGAACTTATGCAGAAATGTTCGCATAGAAAATTTCAGCCAGTCTCTGTTGTTTGGCCGAGCTTTTTTGTCTCAGCCAGTCAGATAGCTAGTCTTGGAACCTAGAGGTACAATAGAATTTATAATTAAGAAAATACGGCACAAGTTCTATGCCAGACGATGATCACAGATTGACAGAGAGCAGTTCTAGGTCTGCTATAATACCACCACTGTTCTTTTCAAGTTGTGATCTACAGCCGCATAAAGAAAACAAAGGCACTTCAAGACATTCTAAGTTTTAGAATTCAAGGCATTCTAAAGTCATAGAAAAACATTTTCCACCAATTTGTTAGGAATCTAATTCCCAAAGATTAGTCTAAATGTATCGATACAGGTCTTCAGAGAAAGAAAGATCCCCCTCCTACCCTGCATCGTTAGTCCAAAAATGACCATAAAGAAATATTTGGAGAAAGAGAAATTGTCCAGTTCATACGAAAACCCCAGATGATTTCTAAAAAAAAAGAAAGGGGGGGGGGGGGGGGGTCCTGGTACATCGTCCGAAAATCGGCCCGAATTTCGGTAGTTCAATGACTGCAAAACTGCAATTAGCAAGTTTAAATCCCTCCGCTGGCAAAAAAATCTTTATGGGGGTTTAATGAAAGTTTTCACGACAGGACCCATTCTTCATTGATCGTCGATCATTTTTTTCTGTGTTTTTGTTGGCATCGTCTCAAATGCCGTTTTTCAACATTTATCTGATTGAATTATTTAATTTATTTTAGTTATATAATTTAATTAAATTATTTAATCTATTTTAGTTATATCACGGTGGCCAGTGCACCTTCACACGCTTTCATGGACGTTCTTTTTTCTTTTACCAGTACTTCTCAAAAAGGTTCTTTCCAAGCCACCTGCTGAGTCCCTACTTAGCCATCGTCAAAAGTTTAAATGTGAAAGCAGCCAAGAAACGAAATGAACGCATAGAAAGACGCGTTGGTAGCAGTAATATAACAGAAATACAATGAAATAACGTACGTTATGCCAAACAAACAAATTCGAAATTGATCCATTTTTAAATATGGAAATTATGATAAACAGGCAAACTGCAATTCGCCCTGAGAGGTCAACAGGTGACTGCTTCGACACTTTTCTACGCAATACATTCATTTCACGACCCTGTGGAAGAAGACCTCTGAAAATATTGTGGGAAAAGGAGAAAATGCTGGCTACCAGCATTTTCTCCTTGTTCCCACAATGTTTTCTGAACTCTGAATGTCAATTTGATTATATGAGCCAAATTTAACTTGTCATCTGCAAAAACCTTGGATTAGTGTAAGTCTACAATTTTTTCGTTAGTCAAAGGGTTTACGAATGTATTTTAGCCGCACTGTGACAAAAGGGGGTATAATGCATCTCCGTGACGCATTATTCCAAGCAGGTCATTACATAACTATGGATCCATCAAACCCATTTTGTGTAATGACTGACTGAATCTGGGGTTAAAATAGTCCTTTGAGATGCAGAAAATTTAAAAAATGGCAAAATTTTCGACTCATGTCAGCCTGCGCGGATGCGCAGTCTGACATGGGTCGATACTTTTTGCAGACACATTAAGTCCCCTTTTCACAGAGCGTGGCTTATTTTTGAATACACAGATGTATAGCCGATAGCAAGGAGCTAACGAGACCATCAGCTACTAGCCCATAGACAATAAAAATCGACAAATTTCCAATGAACCCCTTTCCTTTGGAGTTTAAAGCCGTTTTAACAGCTTAGGTCACATCACTTCATTCAATACACCTTTCCTGGCTTTTTCACACCAAAACTGACACAGCTTTCTTTTCAAGCCAGTGTCTACTTTCTCACATGCATCAGAGATGAGAGGCTAAAAATCGACGGAGAGAAAGTTTGCCTAAACCGGGTATCCAATCGGCAACCACAAAGTCACGAGTCAGATACGCTTACCACTAAGCTACCCGACCGGGCTGCTGAAAATATATCTCTCAATTACATGTTCATCCTTTCACATCCATGTGTCAGGGAAGAAAGCTTTTTCGGATGGTATAGATCAAGATCAGACAGCACAGAAGCTGCAGTCTGATCTTGATATGTACAGTCCGTTGGTTTAGTCAAGCCCATAAGACATAAACCTTTCAAGTTCTTCGTGAAATATGTTTTGAGCCGTGGTCTGTAAAAAGGGGGCCGTTAAAGTTAATGCATATGCAAAAAGTATCGACTCAGGTCAGCCTGCGCAGGCCGCGCAGGCTGACCTGGACCGAAACTTTTTGCTATTAGTCAATTTTCTCTATGTCAAAGGACAAAAGACCACTGTACTCATGATTCAATCGGCTGTTATACAAAATGGATTTAATGGACCCCTAATTATTTGATGACTTGCTTGATATTATGCAATACGAAGATCCATTAAACCCCCTTTTGCCAGAGCACGGCTCAATTATTTGGCTCCGAAAGAGGTAAAACGATAAAGTGCTTGACCTATTTCAGTTTGAACAATGCCGCCTACATAAGAGAGCTCACGAAAACATTGCGAGAACGTGTAATTTGAACGGTAATGGGTTCCATTAAAAGATAATATTACTGTTTCCCAAGGTATTAGATTTTTTTCTGAAAGAGTTGCATTGAAAAAATAACAGCGAAACATTATACGGTATAATAGGACTTTGTTACTAGTTCGTTTTGTTTTAAACGCCGTTTTCAACAGTATTTCAGTTATATTTCAGCCGCACGTGCACCTACATACGAATTCCTTGGCTTTCTTACACCAGTTATACGCACAAAGAGTTCTTTCTTTACCAGCGTTCCCCACCCCTTTAACTCTTAATAAAACGACAGAATGTTTTATTTGTCCAAGTTCAAAGCTCGTGCAGATGACAAATAAAATGTGATTCAAATTCTTTAATCTGCCCTTGGAAGGGTAAAAAACATTGTGAGAAAAGGAAAAGAAATGCTGGTTACTTGCATTTTCTCCTTTTCCCACAAAATTCTTAAAAGCTATATATTCTTTAAGGTCGTTCAAACTTGGTCGTTAAAACACAGGGTGGTAACGGGTTTAACAAACAAGAGGGCCATGATGGCTCTGTATCGCTCCACTGGCTAATAAGTAAAAACCCTACACGCCAAAATTACAATTCTTGGCCAATTGGTCTAGAACTAGAAGATATTATAAAATTTTCTCTATAAAATCCTATGAGAAAGTTATGACCCTAGGGCAAAGCCATTTTTGACCACAAAGCTTTAATTACTTGAATCCTGGCTGAGGGCCATAAGATAAAGTCCCACAACAAATAATACAGGTCTAGAATGTATGGTTTTAAACAAGAAGATTTTCAAGTTTCCTATATAAAAGGTCTTGTAAAATATGAGATCCCTGTGACAGGGCTAATTTTGATCCCGGGGCTAAATTTTAAACAAATTCAGAAGTGAACCACAACGTGAAGCTATTTGCCAAATTCGGAAGCCCTAGGATTTATGGTTTGCAGCAAGAAGGTTTTTTTCTATAAGCACTGACCCATGGGTGGGGCAATATTCATAAAATATTACATCTATAGCTCACGATCAGCAACAAGGAGATTTCTAAAGTTTTCGTTATATAAGCTAACGTCAAACTTGAGGCCACAAAAGATCCAAGGGCTGTTATTTGAATAATCTTGGAAGTGGTACATTGATAAATATACAGGCAAAATTTCGTAGCCCTTGGTCTACCGGTTAGTAACGAGAAGATTTCTAGAGTTTTCACTAAATAAGCCCGTGTAAAACTTGTGACTCCTGGGGTAGAGCCAAACTTAACCCCAGGGCTACAATTTTGGCTCTCTTAGTAGAGGCCCACTAGATAAAGCTACATGTACATGCAAAATTTAGTAGCCAAAGGCCTTATGGCTAGGTACGAGAGATTTTTAAAGTTTTCCCAGTGTAAGGTAATGTAAAACTTGTGACCCCCGAGGTGGGGCCAAATTTGAACCCAGGGCTATAATTTGAGCACTCTGTGTAGATACCCACTAGATAAAGCTACATGCAAAATTTCGCAGTCCTAGGCCTTATAGCTAGGTACAGGAAGATTTCTAAAGTTTTCATTATATAAGCCCATGTAAAACTTGTAACCCCCCCCCCCCGGTGGGACCAATTTTGACCCTAGGGCTATAATTTGAGCCTTCATGGTAGAGGCCTACTAGGTAAAGCTAATTGCTGAATTTGGTTGCCCTAGGCCTTATGGCAGAAAAATTTCTAAAGTTTTCACTATATAAGCCCATGCAAAACTTGTGGCTCCCGGGCAGGGCAAAATTTGACCTCAGGGCTATACTTTGAGGAAACTTAGTAGAGGTCTTTTAGAGAAAGCTACAAATTTTGGTAGGTCTTGGTCTTATGGTTTCAGGCAAGAAAATTTTCAAAGATTTTCAATATTTTTCAGTTTTGTTGCCACGGCAACCAGAGTTTTAGAAGGAATCAAATTCTATCAAAAATTCTGAAGAGGTGCATGGCAGGATCATTTGTGTGAAGTTGCATAAAAATTGGATGGGTAGTTTCAGAGAAGAAGATGTTTGAAATAAAAGTTAACGCAAGCACGTATGTACGCACGCACGGACGCACGGCGGACACCGGGCCATGACATAAGCTAACTGGCCTTCGGCCAGTGGAGCTAAAAATAAAAAAAAAAAAAAAAACAAAGCTTAGCAGTAAGAGAAGAATGAATCCTCTCGCAATAACTATCATCAATGTTCTTAATTTCAACGTTTGACATTAGTATGGTTAGTGATATGGCCCAAGAGACGTAAAGGAACTGATATAGTGTGTCATAAACGCTTTTGTTGAAGTAACAATAGCTGCCAAAAGTAAAAAGCGTATCTAAAATCCATTTAAACTTAGATAAAACCATTTCAAAGTATGAAAATAATTGGGAAGATGACAATCAAAAAAGTTGACAGGTCTCTCTTCCTTTTGTGTGTTTTTTTCTTGATTTTAAAATTCATTTTCCTTCCAGCTACTAACACTTGGACACAAGAAAAAATTATCATCTTCACAATACTTTCCATACTTTTAAATACTAGTATAACGATTTAAATATAGATATATTTGAACATGGGCATGCATTGTTTTTGGTCGCTATTTGGGCCTTTAACCTACTGGCGAAAGATCGAGTTTTTCTGTAATAGCTTGCTGTTTTTTTCTACTGGCGGAAGAGCGAGCTTTTCTTGTCTTGCTTTGATTTCCGTACAGGAGGGAGAGCAAGCTTTTCTGTAATATCTTGCTTTTGTTTTCGTACTGGAAGAAGAGTGAGCTTTTCTAAAATATATCACTTTTGTTTTTCTACTGGCGAAAGAGAGATCATTTCTAGAATTACTTTGTTTTTTTTTTCTACTGGCAGAAGAGCGAGCTTTTCTGCAATACCTTGCTTTTGTATTCCTACGAGCGGAACAGCGTGCTTTTCTATAATATCTTAATTTCCTACTTGCGGAGGAGCTAGCTTTTCTGTATTTTATATCTTACTTTTGTTTTCTTACTGGCGGAAGAACGAGCATTTCTGCAATATCTTTGTTTTTGTTTTCCTACTTGCAGAGAAGCCAGCTTTCTCTGTATTTTATATCTTACTTTTGTCTTCATGCTGGCGGAGGAACGAGCTTTTTCGTAATATTTTTCTTTTAATTTCCTGCTGCCGGATGAGCGAGCTTTACTGTAATTAATATCTTGCATCTGTTTTTTACTGGCGGAGGAGCGAGCATTTATGTAACATCTTGTTTTCCATACGGGAGGGAAAGCCCTCTCCCATAATTATTTATCATTTTACTATGACAGTTAAACCCGGCGATGATTATCTGGGACTATTTACTGTCGCATTATTAATGAAACATAGGTTAATTCTTTCAACGCCACATACTAGTATATCAACTCGACGTCTTTCGATAGCTAATAATACAATCCACTGAAACTCGGGAATATTGCTTCTCTCATAGCCTTGACTTAACAAGTGGACATTATAGATCCAAGATCCGTCTGCACGTTTAGTACAGTCTGATCTTTGATCTATGCTGTCCGCAAAGAGCCCCTGTTTTCGCTGAATACGGTGTTAAAGGGATTAACTGGCAAAAGTATGATTAAATCATCGGGTCGAATCTATTGAATAGACGCATTTAACTTGCACTCTGGGACTTGATATCTGAACACAAATCTACGTCCTATTTAATGCCGGATTTGCTGATCACTAAGACAAGGGGAATTCCGGTGATTGTTTGACCAGTTGTACATGAGTAAATTCTTTAACAGACGACAAAAGATTGGGCTTGTCCAATTTGAAAGAATTTAAAATTAAATTAAAAAAAAAAATAAATGAACTAAATTAAAAAGTGACTCAATCGATAGGATTAATTTAATGAAAAAACATTGTCTGAAAAGGAGAACAATGCTGATTACCAGCATTGTTCTCCTTTTCACACGATGTTTTCAAAGGCGTCATTCCGGAATGTCGTTAAGCATAGGGATCGTTTGGTACATGTTTAATTATTCCCTAGTAATTTATTTGATCTGTTTACACTTTTGTGGAAAATTTATTAGATTGAGGTTGGTCAAATTATTAACGTTAGAAACAAAATATCGGGGCAGATTGGCATTCGGTATGCAAAAGCAGATTATGTCAATCTGTTTGATCTTTATCAAGCGGTTCCCAGGCCATCATACCTTCAGTTCAATTCAATTCAATTCAATCCTTCATATTAGGCCTCGGGGCCCGGTTGCAAGGAAAAACTTAAGTCTCTTATTTCACTCAAATCTGCTAATGAACTTATTTTCCAGCTTGAGTTCGTTATTCCAGAAGCATTTCACCAACATTAACAGACTTATGTATCATTCTCAAGTCCTGTGTTGACAAAGCGTTTTAGACTCAACTCAGCAAAATAATGGACTTGAGTCCATTTATTTTGCTTTGTTGAGTCTGAATAGTACTGTCAGCTAAGAATTTAAGAACGTTTCTATACAGTCTGTTAATGTTATTGAAAAGGGTTTCAAATAACAAACTCAACTTAAGTCAGAACCTGGGTCATTAGTAGAGTTCAGTAAAATAAGATACATAAGTTTTTTCGTGAAACCGGGCCCAGGTCCTTTGTACCAACACTGCAAAGTTCAAATCTTTGTGAAGTGTTGCCTTATGTACCGTATAATTACATGTATATATGAAAAAACAACAACAACAAAAACTTGAGGAACCTGTTGCGCTCCAGTCTAGACATTACGAATATTAATATAAGTTCTTCGTTTTTCGCATGCTAAAAAAATTGACAGTTTATGGATTAAATTACGGTGAATTACTAGACATTACAGATATAAAATCTTGTATGATTTACTGGTTTGAAATTAAGTTCCCAAACATTTTTTTCCTTAAATCATTGTACGCTTCTCACTCTATCAAGTCTTAGTTTAAACATATTTATTTTACATCGATTGAGAAACAAGTTCTTACAACTTATACTAATCTCTCTCGATTCTGCTTCCTGGGAACTACACCAGTACTCGCTCCGAACGTGTGGGCCAATTATAAATCCCAAAGTTGACACCCGCTCCCGGGTCTCGAACTCGGGACCTTTTGATTACGAGGCCGACGCTCTACCTCACAACTACGGACACAACACGGTCTTGATCTACTATAATTTTGAATGGAGGTCCGAATCGTTCGCTTGTCTGGTGTTTAACGCCGTTTGAACATAATTTAAGTTACATAGCGGTGGCCGGTGCACATATTCATGCTTTCTGCGAGTTTCTTCAAAAACCTCGCACAACATTATTATAAATTACTAGCTGCTTTTCCACATAAATATCGTCGAAACAATATTCAGCGGTGAGAGAGGAATGAAAAATATCGCAATGGCTATCAGCAATCCTCGGGAAAAAAACTGCCGAGCAGCGAAATCGAACCACTAACCCCTGGGTTTCAAGCCGTGTACGTTACCAACTGAGCTAAAGTACACCAAAAGTCGGTAGTTATTGGACATTAGTTAATTCTGTACCATACGTCAATTTTTTTAAACACGTCGAAATTGGAAGCAGTTACAGACGATAAATGTGTCTCAAATGATAGAATTTGTCTTTAAAAGGGTAGAAAACGTTGTGGAAAAAGGAGAAAATGCAAACAGGTAAGAGTTAAAAAAGGTTACACAGTCACAATATTTTGGCACCAACTTGACCAAAAGGGAAAAAGTCAATCATTATTTTGCCTGGCTTTTTTTGTCCTAGAACGGTTAGACATGAAAACAATAATCTTTCAATAATATTGAGGCTTGCAACATGCGAAAAGGGACATTCGGACATTTGCGTAAAGTGTCGTCTCGGATTAGCCTGCGCATTCCGCGCAGGCTAATCCGAAACGACACTTTCCGTTTTCATGTAATTTTCTGTTTTGCGCAAATCCACTGTAGCACAAAATCTAATGTAGCCGTAAAAGTGCCGTCTCGGATTTGCCTGCGCGGACTGCGCAGGCTGATCCGAGACGACACTTTACGCAAATGTCCGAATGCCTCTTTTCGCGTGTTGCAGGCCATATAACAAACTCTTCACGCTTATCCTGATAAATAAATGAAATGAAACTTTCGAGCCCATTGTAAAAACCCGTAAGTTGTTATTTCAAAGGTATATTTTAGAGAAAAATATCTCCGTATCCGATAGTGTAGATCCAGGATCAGACTGCACATTCTGTTCAGCGTATCAACAGTGAAGGAAAATTTGTTATGCTATTGCTGCAGAAATGGGCTTCAAAACGGCTCCAAGTAACGCGTTTTCGAAACTTTGGTATCACAAACAGAACAAGAAGCATCATTTTGCACTTACTTTCCCGACAACCTTCTCCTTGCCACCCTGTACTACAGCCACCTTTACATACCCCGGTCACGTGATCACAAGCCTCGCCATTTTTGCACGCGCCACAGTTACTTTGACATCCGGTACCATAGTGCCCTGGTAAACACCCTGTAAAATTTTGCAGGAATTGTTAAGGTAACCTTGACCTTTCCTTCGGTTGAAACCCTTCTACCTTAACTTTAAATTTGCACATTTCTCTCTTGGTTGATAATCTAATTGATTGGTTGAGTGATGTTTTTAGCGGCTCCAAGATATGACTGAAATAATGTCGAAAGCGGCGTAAAACATCCATCCATCCATCCATCAATCAATCAATCGATCAATCAATCAATCAAAACAGTGATGCAAAACATGAAAAACCAAGTTTGCGATTTCTGATGAATGTAAGACTTATTTCTACTATTACTGGAGAAAACATGTTGAAAGCCTGGAAAAATAAAGAACAAATCGATACTCACTATTTTTACACTTTTCGCCACTCCACCCGTCACCGCAACCACCCGGACAAACACCATTCCGGAAGTCACATGGACCGTTCTCCCGACAGACGCCGCATTCCCCGCTACAATCTGCGCCATAGAAACCCGATTCGCAGGCTGAAATGAAAAAAAAAGAGAAACACTTAGATGCATATTTTTGACCACTAGAACACTTGGCAGTGGTCGATTTTACGGTTTGATCACCGAGCTATGTTAGAACCACTTTTTCAAATATCCATTTTATTACAAAAGTGGTTCTAACAGAGCTACGGTGGCTCGGAAGTGAAGTGCAGAGTGGTAGAGACACAAAACTTGTGAGCTAGGACTCCATTTCAGCAAAAGGTCGATTTGCTTGGTTTGATATTTTCAAAGTCGCTTTCAAAGATATTTTAGTTATACGACGACGCACAGTGCCCTGTCCATTTTTCCTTGATTTTCCCTGACCAGTACACCACACAAATATCTTTCCAAGCCAATGACTTCTTTTCCACAAAGAAATCGTTAAAGCAATGCTCAGTGGTGAGAGAAGAAAATAGGTTTTAACACAACTATCTCTGGGGCGACAAAAAGTCATAAAAAGGACCAAATAAACAGTCATTAGGACATGATTCATTCTTCTCTAGCCACTAAATATTACCTAACTTTTGTAACGCAGAAAAGCAGCCCTAGTCTTGGAAAAGAGTGATGTGCTTACCTATGGTAAAGGCAGTTAATCCTCTACCAGACGACAAAATTTTAGACTGGTCCAAAGTCAAAGCATTTGTAGACGACAAATTACAAGTGACCCAAATGACGAAATTTGTCCTTGATAGGGCAGAAAACATTGTGGGAATAGGAGAAAATGCTGGATACCAGCATTTTCTCCTTTTCCCAAAATGTTTTCACAAGCTTTTTCCCTCTGGGTTGTTTAAAAGTCGGGATTGTGTGGTAAAGGGTTATAGAGGCAGAGGTTGGTGCACTGGTCGGCATGGTATAACTAGCATACAGTGAACAACGGCGTTAAGTGTGGTGTCCGTGGTTGTGAGGTAGGGCGTCGGCCTCGTAACCATAAGGTCCCGAGTTCGAGACCTGGGAGCGGATGTCAACTTCGGGATTGTTCATTGGCCCACACATTCGGCGCGAATACTGGTGTAGTTCCCAGGAAGCAGAATCGAGTGGGTTCGAGACCTGGGAGCGGGTGTCAACTTCGGGATTGTTCATTGACCCACACATTCGGCGCGAGTACTGGTGTAGTTCCCAGGAATCAGAATCGTGAGAGATTGGTGTAAGTTGTAAGAACATGTTTCTCAATCGATGTAAAATAAATATGTTTAAACGGCCTTAACCACTCAACGAACAAAGTACCCGACGGATTGTATCTGTTTCATATGACGCAAAAAAGAGGGGTCAAGAAAAATGACTTATGGGGTACCGGGATAATTGATGAGGCCTGAATAAAAACAAGTCTCTATTATTAACACCTGACCTCCTACAACACATTAACTGTTACATAGGGCCGATAAACATGAATTAAAGTTTTTACACGTGATCAAATATGAAAACATTGTGGCAAACGGAAAAATTGCTCGTAACGAGCAATTTCTCCGTCTGCCACAATGTTTTCATAAATAGCCTGCTGCAAGACCACAGAAAAATCGTCTGCTGTCGAATTTGTACATTTCTCTCTTTTTTTAGATTGGGCTAGAGAATAAAAAAAAAGTACGACCCAATCTGATCCAAATATCAATGGTCTGTTTCATTTAGGCCTTGCTCTATGAAAGGAGGATTTAATGCATATGCAAAAACCATCAACCAAAGTCAGCCTGCACAGTCCGCTCAGGCTGACCTGGATCGAAACTTTTTGCTATTGGTAAATTTTCTGCATGTTAAAGGACCGGTCTACCTCACGATTCGGTCGGTTGTCAGACAAAACGGATTTTATGGGTAAATAAATATATGATGACTTGCTTGGTATAATGCAAAACAGAGATGCATTAAACACCCTTTTGCCAAAGCGTGGCTCAATTATATTACTGAAACGCAATCGCTGAACACTTTTTTTTCGGCCATGGGTAACATATACATAGCTCATTTTTGTACACGGCGATTGGATCTACAGTGTCTGCCACTCGATTCTTAACGTACTTATAGCTCTCCGAACAAAAAAAAATAATCGACTTCAACGATTTGGCGATGAGCGAGGAAGGGTTTAGCTGATGCTGACAGATTACACTATCATTTCTTTGTCTGGAGGCTGCTTTCAACAATATTTCAGTCATATTACAATGACGACTCCTTTATTCATCTATGTTTATGGGTCTCGCCCGTAAAAGGCTCGGATTCTGGAGTGGCTTGTCTGAGGACTAACCAAGAGTTTTCTAAATCAACAGACCAGCTGTTTGGGTGCCTGTATTACATTTCAACAGCTTAGGTCATATCACGGCGGTCAGTGCACATACGCATATTTCCTGACTTTCTAACGCCAGTTTTGACACAACTTTCTCACATGCATCAGAGGTGAGGGACGAAATATCGCCGGAAAGAAAGTTTGTCTCAACTGGGTATCGAACTTGCAACCACCAGGTCACGAGTCAGATACGCTAACTAATTAGTTACCCGGCCGGGCTAGATCAGTTAATAGAAAGCCTCTTTACATTCCCTCTGTAAGACGCTCGATGCATTTGGGAAGAACACAATCACTTGTCCCCAGGTCTTTCTTCTGCTAAGTTTGGTGCAGAATTCCCAACACCAAACAATATAAATTCCAAGACAATACATTTGGTAGGCAGCAATATTTTTGTCTCAACCAATAGTCAGATTAGGAGTTTAGAATTATGACAGCATTTCCAGTTATTTGTGAATGCAGTTTCTGGTCCCGTGTTCACCAACCATTCTCAGGAACATTCTTAGGCTTACCCTGAATTTAGAAAGTAACACGACTTTTGATTGTTTGTATTGGAGAAGTTATGTTACTTTTAAAATTAGAAAGTTCTTGAGAATAAGACTTAGAATATTCATAGGAATGGTTGGTTAGTACGGACCCTGATAATTTAAAGTCAATTTAAATACAGTCCTTTTTCTTGAAAAAAAAAAAGGTCTAAATATCTGCTTGTCACAATCACTTTACAATGAAAAAAAAACGAGGTTTACAAGTACAAGTGGAGCAAACCTCAACTATTATTGATCATCCGTCGATCCCACTAAAGTTTTATATTTTGACCCCATGTCATTCTATGCGTATTACGCTAAATAAAACCAAAGTTATGGTACTAAAAAAATAGAGAGACAAATTACGTCTCTAAAACAGAAGGAGACAAAATTTCCGACGAAGAAATATATCATGTAGGTGCAGAACACCCATAATAATATATCCGAGGGATTTGTTTAACGGATAAACCCCAGGTTTGCCGAGAGCATTTTGGATCATGTGACTAAAAGTAGTTCCATGGGAACGTTTTTGATAAGGCCGTGATTAACTCTTTCATTCCAGAATAAATAACTTGCATTTTCTCAAAGGCTAAAAATACATTTCCTCTGCAAGATCAAGGGACAGTTCAGTCATAATCTAGAATATAGCAGTGGACAGTGCAGATTAGAGATCAGACGGCACGTTCTGTGCAGTCTGATCTTAATCTACACTGTCCACAAAAGCTTCTGGTATCGTCTATGGTATGGAAAGAGTTAAAGGACAACCCGAGGTTTACCGAGAGTATTTTGGATCATTTGACTGAAAGTAGTTCACTGGGAACTTTCTTGATAAGGCAGTGAATTAATGTATGATGGAATCGGCCCACTCTTCACAACTCGGCCGATTCCGTACCTACATCTAACCTCGTCTGTATAACGGTCGTTTCCATTTAACTGCCAATCACGTGATCTTATATACATGGCGGCGCCTCTGTCAGTCGTTTAGCAACGACATAAACAACCTCGATGAAGTTATTCACATCTATCTATCTGTCGGTGAAAACTTCAATCGCAATTGATAAACCACGTTAAAAAATGAATGTACGAACTGTTTATCAACTGAAATATAGTTAAGTAGATTTCGATAGAAAATTTAGACTCAAGTTTTCTTTTTTACGAGGAGCCTTACAATTTTCAGAACGGAAAACCGGCGTATTTCCGGCGATGAAATGTACCGTGTAGGTGCATATCAAGCTACCAGATACAGCCGAGGGATATGATGGCTCCCATCACCCGAGGTATGCCGAATGGGAATCGGCCGAGTGGCAGAACCCCCTATACTTTTTTAAAGATCTTCTAGGGATCAAAATCGACATAATGCGTATACAACGTAACTATTGGTCATAAGTTAACAAAATGTCCAGAATCGTACAAATAATAGATCGCTATTCAACCAACGGCCCGTATTCAACAACCATTCTAAATTGCATTCCAAGTCCAATTCTAAATTTGAATAGTTGCAAAATTTGTGATTGGCTCTATCATTCGGTTCAGTCAAAAAGGAATGGTTTCGTCAACTAGAAATTGTGTTACTTTTGTGACTTTATAATTTAACAAATTCTCGAGAATAAGAATAGGAATGTGTTCTAGAAAGGTTGGTGACTACAGGTCCAAATGTTATTCGCTGTGTTTTTTACCGATTTGGCGCCCCTCTCTGTCTGTCTGTCTGTCTGTCTCTGTCTGTCTGTCTGTCTCTGTCTGTCTGTCTGTCTCCCTCTCCTTCCCTGTCTCACTGTCTCTAGCTCTCTCTGTCTCTATGTTTCTGTCTGTCTGTCTGTCTCTCTCTCTGTCTCCAGCCCTATCTCTTTATCAAACGTTTTATAATGAAAAAGACATTTCAATTACTTTTAAAAACTATAGCATCTTTGTAAACTCATCACTATACTTTTTAATGATAAAAGCGATAAAATAGCCACGACAATATCTTTGAACTCAAATAAATAGGGTAGTGACCGCAACTTTCACACAAAACAAAAACATATCAAAATAAACAAATTATTTGTGACAGTTGCGAAGATTACAATCGCTAAAAACCTTTTTGGGAGCGGATATCGCATAGCAACTATATCCAAACCTTTCCATACTATTGACGACACCAGAAGCTTTTGTGGACACTGCAGATTAAGATCAGACTGCACAGGACGTGCATTCTGATCTCTGATCTACACTGTCCATTGCTTTATTATAGACTATGATCGAACTATCTATTGATCTTGAAGCGGGACTGTATTTTTAGCCTTTGAGAAAATGCAATTTATTTATTCAGTAATGAAAGAGTTAAACGTTAGCATAGGAATACTGACGAATAAGTTTTTTTTAATCTTTTAAAAGCGCTTTGTCTGACGATAAGGATTTTGGATCAGTCCAATCTGAAACCATTTGCAGACGAAAAACAAAATGTGGATCCAATGATGAGCTCTGTCTTTGAAAAGATAGAAAACATTACGGGAAAAGAAGAAAATACTGGGTACCACTTTTCGTTTTACCAGTTCTACACGCTACATAGCTTCCGAACCACTGGCTGGTTATCCACGTTAACATATTCGTAACAAAGTTTAGCTAAAAGAGACGAACGGATCCTGTGGTACTGACTTTTTTTCAATCCTGGGCAATAATTTGGCGAACCTGGGAATCGAAGCAGCGACCCAAGGTTTCAAGCCCTGTATGCGACAGACAGATCCCCTGGATTCAGTTCCAAAGCTTAAAGGCAGAATGAAGTTTCAACAACCATACGTCAAAGTTACGACTTTTGTTGCATTTCTTTTATTTCACGTAAACATGACAGCGCACTTTGCACGTGATCTGAACAACATAAGCGTGCGTTTCTGTTTCAAATATTGACACAGTGAAGTCATACTGTAGGAATTTATTGCAAAAAGTAGACAAAATTCTAAAAATGTTTTCATGATTAATTACTACAAACTGTGTAATGAGCCAGTTTTGAATTATCGACAATTGTTAACACTTCATCATTATCATTATTATAATAATTATTTAAACAAATTTTTACACTGAGTCCCTAAACCCTTATCCTGCTAAATAAGTGAAATGAAACTTTCAAGCCGATAGGAAAACCTAAGATTTGCTATATCAAAGATATTTCCTTATCGGACCTTGTAGATCCAAGATCAGACTGCACGTTCTGTGCAGTCTGATCTTGATCTGCACTGTCCGCAAAAGGTTCATGAGTCGCGCTAAGCAGCCTAAGTGTTAAAGGCCAACCAGCAACCAAATGTAAACAACTTGGGGGTCAAATTGCAAACAAGTTTAATTCATACCACTTAAAAGCACGGATCTTATTACAAGCATTACAATGTGTTACAGTGGCATCTATCTAAGTTCCTGTCGCAGGCAGAAAAAATGTATTGTAAAAACAAGAACAATTGTTTCAAACCTTCGTTCTAGTTATACATTTTTCTTGTAAATAAATTTCAGCCAGCGACCAGCGACTTTGACAGATTCTACTGCAACACAATATTAGACTCATAATATTATCCATACTTTTAAATGGTATCAATTAAATTTGTCTCTATTTTGATTCAGATTCCATCATTATTTTGCCATTTATTCATCTTCTTCATTTTCACACACCACAATCATCATTATTATTATTTTTGATGTTCTACTCATTTAGAAGGCAACATTGTAAAAAAGACTTTGAAATATGTCTTAACGCTGCATTGTGGCAGATATAAGAAACTTTTTTTCAGACAAATGTTGTAGTCTACAGTTTGCCTTCCCGCCATTTTTTCCCCCTGTTTTTTCTTTTCCAATTTCTTGTATAATGTTATGTTGTATGAAAAATAAAATGTTCACTTAATCTCCACAGGAGAAAATAAAGAGAATGAATGAATGAATAGTATTATTATCATTATTCCAGCATTGTCACTAGTGTGCCTATAAGAGGGCTTTTCAGATTTTTATTATCGCGCGAAACGAAAAAAAAAAGCCATGCTCTGACAAAAAGGGCTTAATGCATCTCCGTGATTCATTATATACCAAGCAAAACATCACATAATTTTGGATCCATAAAATCCAGTTTGTCCAACAACCGGCTGACTCCAGAGGTAGAATGATCATTGGATATGTAAAAGATTAACCAAAAGCAAAAAGTTTCGGCCCAGGTCAGCCTGCGCGGAGTCCGCGCAGGCTGACCTTGGTCGAAACTTTTTGCATATGCATTAAGCCCCCTCATATATATGCATCACTCATATAATTATATGCATTTAATTAAGCTTGGCAAGAGTTGGCAAATCATCAATGAATAAGAAAGAGAAGAGTAAAAAAAAAGTTTTCAATGGAAATTTCTTAATGTGATACGCATCCTCTAATAGGTTTTCCTTTTTTTGTTTAGATTTCGCGTCAGAACTTAGCAAAGGCTTATCGGGATTGTCAAATAATTAATAACACTTGGCGGTTAATGTGGGAGTCGTATTCAAATAGGTACGATGACGTCATGCCTGGTTTGAAAAAAAAAAGGACGACTGGGGTCTCGATTGCAAAACGCCAAGCCTCTTTTCTAAATGGTAAAGTTGCACCTTTTTACTGAAGACAACAGTTCAGATTATTTACGACTGCAAAGAGAAATGAGCCATGCTCTGGCAAAAGGGAGTTTAACGCATCTCCATGATGCATTGTACCGAGCATGTCATCACATAACTATGGATCCATAAAATCTATCTTGTCTAACAAACCGCTGAATTATGAGGTCGAATGATCCTTTGAAAGCAGAAAATTTACCAAACGCAAAAAGTTTCGACCCAATGTTAGCCTGGGTGACCTGGGTCGATACTTTTTGCAGATGTATTGAGCCCCCTTTTCACAGAACATGGCTCAAATATATTTAGCTGCGAAATCTTGATACACGGCAAAAAATCTGAAAATGCCATTTAATAATAGAAATCACAGATTTTATTCTGCTTCAAAGGTTTGAGTTTAAGATTTTTATTAGAATGATTTTACTTTTTCGAATCGAAAGTACTTAGACACAACTAATCTAATATTACTCAAATAACTAGATGTCTTTGAAAGGACTGAAAAAAATCGTTGGAAAAGGAGAAAATGCTGGTTACCAGCATTTCTCCTATTACCACGATGTTTTCAATAGCAGTGTACCTGAAGGTCCAGAAAAAACCGTTTGGTAAAGAGTCAAACCAGAATTCTGGCGATTTCACATTGTTGAACTTAACTATATCAAATATTGGTTCTGTTTAGTTAATTGACATTGAATTGCAATTAGAGTATCAAAATCATTGATACAAATAGCCTAGAATCTAAGCCAAAATTAGACTTCACGTTCTTACAGACTGCTCTCAGTCTAAATTCCCCGGTACAGGCTTATCTTGGTCTACACTTCCGGCAAAAATATCATTAGCCGTGTATGGCAAGATAAATGCTACAGTTTAAACTGTCTTGTTGGGCAGGAATAAATCAAAGCGCTGAAGGGACTGTCACTCAAGTTTTGTTTTTACCACATGACTACCCAGTCCAATATGGCCATTTTAAACTGTCTTTATCATATAACCTCCCTTGTTGATAAATTGTCTTTTATCACATAACTTCCGTTCTTATCAGTACAATATAGCCATCACGAATTTTCTTAGCTTTCACGCGTGTGAGATAAACAAGCGTTACATGATCGGTCAAAGCCCAGTATATTCTTACACCTCGACTTTTTACTGGTCAAGATTAAAAGCATTTGCAGACGACAGTGTAGATGTGGCTAAAATTATGGAATGTGTGCCTGAAAGAGAAGAAAATATTGTGGGAAAAGGAGTAAATGCTGGTTACCAGCATTTTCTCCTTTTCCCACAATGTTTTCAAAAGTTTTATTCTTCAGGGACGTTCAAACTTGGGTTTGTGAGGTAAAGGATCAAACATCGCTGACCTAGATTTCTCTGTCAATTCAACGTCAAATTTGATGATACTGACAAAGTTATACTAGTAATTTTTTCATCTGTTGATATAAAATGAAATTATTTGTCATCTCGCGCGACCATAACTGTTAAGGCAGAATGTAGGTCTTCCATACTTATGTACATGTAGGTCTAAATTTTCGCAGATTATTATTGACAATTCTCGAAATTCAACGATATGATAAGAGGATGTGACATTTGGGTAGTTTTTGATTTATTGCCAGCAAATTCTTTCAGTCTAGAGATACCTTTTTTTTTTTTCGTAAAGAGTTAAAACACCAATTCAACTGAAATACTGTGGCAAAAGGAGACAGTACTTTACAAGAGCAATACCTCATTTTTTTTCCATAAGAGTTTCGAATTGGGTCGCTTCAAAACGAAAGTAGCCAAGCCCCGGTAGCACAGTCGCTAGCGCAAAGGACTTGAGAACAGGGGGTCGCTGGTTTGAAATACCGGCTAAGTGAATTTCTTTCCGATGATTGATAATAGTCATTGCGACAAGATACATTCCTCCTCACAGCTGATTATTGTTTTAATGTTTAAGTGGGAAAGCAGCCAGTGGCTTAAGAAGAATATTGTGCGTAGTGCTGGTAACATAAATTCCACGAAAGCATGGATATGAGAAATTGCCGCCGAGATATAACTGAAATAATGTTCAAAATGGCGTTAAACACAATAAAATCAATCAGTCACTTCAAAACGAAAAGAAAAGCATCCGTTGGAATAAGTATATGCATGTGACTAAATTGTGGTTTTCCCGTCCCCATGTTACAAACTACAGTAACAATTATCTAAATCCATGTATGGCGAAATCGGTCACCTTTTCACTGCTGACAATACAAGCTGTTGACCGTACAGCGACCTTTAAATCTTTTCCTAAAGGCCTGTTTACACATTCACGATTTTTGGCTACGGTGCCGCTACGATTCGCCACGATTTGTAAAATCGTCGTGTACCGTGGTGATTCGTAGTAGAACCGTGGTGAATCGTGGTGAATCTTGATGAATCGTGATGATTCGGGAAACTCCACGGTAGCGCTACGGAAGTTTTAAACTGTTTAAAACATTCGTGGCGAATCGTGGTGGTTATTGGGCGTGGCCTAATTCGTAGCGCAACCGTAGCGGAATCGTGCTTATTCATACTGACACCGTAGCTATATTCGCGGCTATTCGTGAGAGATCGTAGCCAGTCGTGGAATCTTTGACACCACGAATTCTCACGATTCACCACGAATTGTGTACGGTTGTCCTACGAATCATCCACGGTTTCGCTACGGAGCTCCACGATTGGCCACGACCAAGGCCGGTAGGCAAGACTGAGCCTCGCCGGCGGGTCAGGACTAACCCTTGCCGGTAGGTCAGGTGACTTTTTTCCCTTGGCCGCAGTTGCCTTCTTTCTTGGTGGCATGTCTGACCTCGTCAACAGTTGAGGAGATAATGATTTTCTGATGTCATACTTTGAGAACTTGTCACGTGAAAACCGTTAAATCGTGGTCAGTCGTGGGAGCTCGTGTCGCTACCGCCGTGAATCGTACTAGTACCGTATCGAACCGTACAAGCACCGTGAGCATTCGTTGTGCCACCGTGGTCAATCCTCATTGACCGTAGCGTTGCCGTCATGAATCGTCATTGATTCGTAGCGATACCTTACAGACACCGTACTAATATCGTGGACATTCTTACTGGAATCGTAGTGACACTGAATATTTCTACTTTTCGCCACGATTCATCCCGATCCATCCCGATTTTTCTGACCATGAGAAATCTGGGTGAATCGTGGTGAATCGTAGAGAAAATCGTGAATGTGTAAACGGGTCTTTACATTTTGTACTTTGCTATTTTGATTTGTAAGTATGGCGTTTACCGCCGTTTTAAACATTATTTCATTTATTTCAAGGCGGCAAATGCACATGTCAATGCTTTCCCGTGGTTAACTTTACCAGTACTTCGCAATTTATTCTTCCAAAGCAGTTGCCTGCTTTCACACATAGTTACCGAAATAATGTTCAGCTGTGAGAGAGAGTAATGAATCCGGTCGTAATGGCTATCCTGAATTCTCGGGAAGAAATCTGCCGAGTTTGCAATTTTGAGCATGAAGCATGAAGCATTTACTGAATTGTCATTGTTTGGTAATTTATGCAGAAGGACAAACGATTCATTTATTTTTTATTGATATTTATATTGTTGTTTTTCTTGCTTTCTTTGCGGTTGATGATAGTGATGATGGTAGTGATCATAATAATGATGATGATGATTCGATTTTTGTTTTATAAAATCTAAAAATCATGTTCTCCTCACACGCATACAAAGTCGGCAATGAAATTTGATATAAACAGTCTACATGTAACTAAGGTGGTCACTTTTGAAACACACACAAGATTCAGTTCATTGCAATTAAAAACGAACCAAAAGAATATGGATAAGAAATACAAAAAGCCATAATCTGGCAAAAGTGAGTATAAAGCATCTCCATGATGAATTATAACAGGCAAGTCATCACATAGCTATGGATTCATAAAATCCAGTGTTAAACAACCGGCTGACTCCAAAAGTAGAATTGTCCTTGGACATGCAGAAAATTGACCAATAGTACAAAGTTTCGACCCAGGTCAGCCTGACGTAGGTTGATACTTTTTGAAGATGCATTACTGTAATCCGCCTTTTAAAAGAGCACCCTTAGGCTGCTGAGCGCGACTCGCTGACCTTTAGCAGACAATGTAGATCAAGATCAGACTGCACAGAACGTGCAGTCTGATCTTGGATCTACACTGTCTGATAAGAAGATGTCTAAGTCCCAAAAATACCTTTGAAATAGCAAAATTTGGGTTTTTACTATCGGCTTGAAAGTTACATGTTAGTTATTTAGCAGGATTAAGGTTAAAGAGACATATTTAGAGCCAGAGAGTAAACAAACACTGTTAAAACTTGACGGTGTTATAATCTAGTCAGCTGTGTAAACGTAGATAAAATATTAATATAAGGTGTATGGGGTAAAGAAACTGTAGGGATGTGTCTTCGATTTAGACCGGGAACTGTGGTTGTCATGTCTATGGCTAGCCGCAATAGAATAAAATGCATTTTCTATCTGCCGTTATCTGTACAACCTTGCAACCATCAGGGTCAATATTTGGCATGAAGATACAAGAGTGATTATAGTTTCATAAAATAAAAAAAAAAAAACCGGTTAAAAAAACTGGATGAAAACGAGTGAAGATGTACATGTATATTTAAGACACGAATATGTGCCGAAAACTGAAAAACTACTTGTCACGAGCAATTTCTAATTCTGTCACAGTGTTTTCAAGGAAAAATTGTCGTCTACAGATGGCTTTATTAACCTACATTTTGTGCGCTTGGAGTTTTTGATCCTAAAGAATGTGAGGGAAGTTACAAGTACCATTGTTGCAAATCTGGGCCGCAATACATGTGGATTGTATGTATACATAAACCGGAAATTAACCCTAATCCTCTTTTTCGGACGACATCCCGTTTTCACAGCTTAGGTCGTATCACGGCAGCCAGTGCGTCTACCAACCAACAAGCCACCAACCACTTATCTTACATGTATCAGAGGTGAGAGACAAAGAATCGCCGAACAGAAAGTTTGCCAAAACCAGGTATCGTACTCACAACCAGCACATCACAAGTCAGATACACTAACCACTGCGCTACCCGACCGGGCTTTACCAGACGATAAAATTCGCAACTCGTCAAAATTGAGAGGATTTGCAGAGGAAATCAATGAGCAATCAGTACTTCTGCGTAATTGATTCCCGGCAAGCTTTTTGTATTTATCTACAACTTCAAGCAGTAGTGCTGCTCAAATGCAAAGATTGAAACGGCGACCCTAGGCTCGGTTGACAAAAAGGAGTGTTGCATCTGTTGACCAATATCTACCTTTTCTCAAAATTCTTGGCAAAGATCAGTTTCTGCTTCTGTTCAATCTGATCTTAGTTTGCACCCTTCAGCACTTCATCAATACTTCATACTACTCGATAGAAACTAACCCCCCCCCCCCCCCCAAAAAAAAAAAAAAACCGGGCTCCATATTCACCAACAATTCTTACGAACGTCCTTATTCTTACTCTCAAGAATTTTCTAAGTTTGAAAGTCACACAACTTCTGATTGGCTAAACTCTAAAAAAAATCTTTACCCCTCTGATACAAAATTTGCAGCGGACCACTTTGAAAATATTCTTGTAAATATGCCGGGAAACTTAACATCAACTTAAGTTAACATTAACAATATTTACATGTAAAACATTGTGGCAACAGGAGAAATCGCTCGTCACTATAACTTGGAGTAAGACCGCAATAAGTTGATTCATGGAGTAAAATTCAACAGGTTAAAGGTTGCGAGCAACTGCCCCGCACTCCCACAGGGTTCAAAATGTACTAATGACATCCATAATGACGAACAATGAGTAAACTGCGCCCTGGTTAAACAGTGCGTCACCCCCACTTTATTTATACATTATATACATATATATATAGAGGAGTCCCTATATATCATACATTAATATATTATTAGTTAGCCCTCTGTCACTGGGAGCGAGTGTGGAACACGGACTTATCTCTCTATATACATGTAAATATTTTCCGTATTGTTTTATAATTGATTTCTAGAATACTGCAAAAAGCACCATGAACGTTTTTTTTTTTTTATTTTGAAAATGTGATTTCAATTTGCTGGACTCAAATCATTTTTTTGTTTAATTTTTTTTTTTGCAAGCAACAAATTATATGTGGCTCAGTTAATGAGATTATTTCTTGAAAAAATGTGGGAAAAGGAGAAAATGCTTGTGACCAGCATTTTCTTCTTTCCCCACAATGATTTCCAAAACCTTCTTCCAAATGGCTATTAAATTGTATTGCATTGAAGTTTAACGCCGTTTCAACAGCTTAGGTCATATGTCGGCGGTCAGTGCACCTAAGCATGTGTTTCCTGGCTTTCTCACACCAGCACTTACACAACTTCCCTTCCAAGCCACTGATTACTTTTCTTACATGCATCAGAGGTGGAAGGCAAAAAATCGCAGGAAAGCAAGTTTGCCTCAACCGGGTATTGATCTCGCAACCACTAGGTTACGAGTCAGATGCGCTAACCACTGAGCTAACTGGCCGGGCCACAGGTTCGTTAAAACTCGGGAGTGTGTGGTAAAGGGTTATTCATATATAGAGTTGGCGAAGTCCCTATATCATATAAAATATTAGCCCTCTGTCACTGAGGAGTATAGAAAATGGACTTCTATTCTCTATATACATGTGAATATTTTTTCTTGTTGTTTTTAATTGACATCTAAAATTCTGATAGAGTACAATTTATGAAGTTTTTTCTCAATTTGTAAAACTGACTCGAATTTGCTGGAATCAAATTTTCATTTGTTTACTAGTTTTTTTTTCTAATGATGAAGACGATGATGATGATGATGATGATGATGATAGCGTAATAACAACATAAATCAAAGGTCAATGCATCGTGGGTCCGTTTTCACAAACCATTCTTAAGACCGTTCTTAGTCTTATTGTCCAGAATTTTCTAAATTTGAAAGTGACACAACTTCTGATTGGCTATATCATTTGGTTTAACCAATTAGAAGTTGTGTTACTTTCAAATATAGAAAATCCTGGAGAATAGGACTAGGAATGTTCTTAACCCACAGGCTGCTCAGCGTGACTCAAAGACTTTTGCGGGCAGTGTAGATTAAGATCAGACTGCACGGAACGTGCAGTCTGATCTTAGATCTACACTGTCCGATGAGGAGATTTTTTTTCTTCAAAAAAAGTTTGAAATAGCATTATTCGGATTTTTACTATCGGCTTGAAAGTTTCATTTCGCTTATTTAGCAGGATGAGTTAAGACTGGTTGGCGAATAATTGCTTCATACTGCCTACAACGTCAACATATGTTGCTATCATAAAATCCAATGCAATAAATTGGCCTGCAACACGCGAAAAGGGGCATTCGGGCATTTTCGTAAAGTGTCATCTCGGATCAGCCTGCGCACTCCGCGTAGGCTAATCCCAGACGCCACTTTACGACTACGTCAGATTTTGTCCTAGAGTAGACTTGCGAAAAACAGAAAATTACATAAAAATGGAAAATGTCGTTTCGTATTAGTCTGCGCAGAGTGCGCAGTGTGATCCGGAACGACACTTTACGCAAATGTCCGAATGCCCTTTTTCGTGCGTTGCAGGCCATATAATAATAATACAGTATCAACTGATATTATGACATCATTAGTTTTTTTTTTAACAACGTTGACATGTGGCACATATTATGTAGAATTTCTTTTTGAGTTGCATGTTCATGTCTTATAAAATACCTATCGTCAGCGCAGTGTAAACGTGAACGCGGGAAAACATGGAATGATCGACAGCATTAAATTGCCCGATTGAATGGTGTTTTACGTCGCTTTTTAACATTATTTCAGTCATATCACGACGACAGCTTACATATTCATGTATTTCCTGGGTTCCATCGGTACTAGGCCAGGGCTCTAAAGAGTCTTGCCAAAGGACACTCCCACGAAAAACCCGCTGGACCAAGTGAGGCTCGAGCCCGGGGCCTTCAGGTCACGAGTCCTACACTATTCTACTGAGCCACGCAGGACCCCTATAATCGACAGCAGGTGTGTCAGTGTGATGCATTAGTCCTTTACCACATAATCCTGAGTTTTAACATTTATCCTGCTAGAAAAAAATAAATGAGCCATCCTCTGGCAAAAGGGGGCTTAATGCATCACCGTGATACATGATACCGCCCCAAATCATCACATAATTATGGATCCGTGACAGCCACTTTTTTAAATAACCGACTTAATCATGAAGTAGACTGGTCCTTTGACAAACAGAAAATTGACCAATAGCGAAAAGTTTCGGCCCAGGTCAGCCTGCGCGGACTGCGCAGGCTGACCTGGGTCGATACTTTTCGCAGATGCATTAAGCCCCCTTTTCACAGAGCACGGCTCAAATAAAACTTTCAAGCCGATAGTAAAAAAGCGAATAATGTTATTTCAAACTTATTTTTTGGAGAAAAATATCTCTCCATCCGACAGTGTAGATCCAAGATCAGACTGCACGTTCTGTGCAGTCTGATCTTGATCTACACTGTCCGCAAAACGTCAGTGAGTCGCGCTTAGCAGCCTAAGGGTTAACGACATTGAGAAAGAACAACTTTGAAAAGATTGTAGGAGTCCTGCGTGGCTCAGTGGTAAAGTACAGGACTTGTGACCTGGAGGCCCCGGGTTCGAGCCTCACTGGAACCACTGGGATTTTTTTCGTGCGAGTGCCCTTCAGCAAAGCCCTAGCCTAGTACTGGTGAAACCCAGAATATACATGAATAAGTGAGCTGTCGTCGTAATATGACTGAAATAATGTTGAAAACGACATAAAACACCATTCAATCAATCAGTCATGAAAAGATTGCAGGAAAAGGAGAAAATACTGGAAACCAGCACAGTGTTTTTGAACATTCCCAAAACGATTTTGATTGTTTGAGCAAAGTTTAAAATGTCGTCTGCAAAATGCTTTCAGTTTGGAAAAGTCTAAAAGTTTTTCGTTTGCTAAAGAGTTAAACTTATCGCAGTTGACACGTAACTCTTTATAACATGACACAAATACAGAATGGTCCAAATTTGAAAGCACTTGCAGACGACAATTTCAATAGTTACCAGCATTTTCTCCTTTTCTCACAATATTTTCAAAAGCTGTCTTTGTCAGGGTCGTTAAAAGTCGAGGTTTTGTGGAAAAGGATTCATAACCAACAATTCGACATTGAGACGGCTGCTTTGGTCACGCGGACCACTTAGGAAAACATTGCGGCAAAAGAAAAAAAATGCTCTAAATGAGTTAAACGTAATGAGTTAAATTTACAATAAGAATCCTGAAGAATACAAAAAAGTAAATGAGCTTTGTGCTATGAAAAGGGGGCTTAATGCATCTGCAAAAAGTATCGACTAGGTCAGCCTGCGCAGTCTGACCTAGGCCGAAACTTTTTGCTATTTGTCAATTATCTACATGTCAAAGGATCACTCAACATCATGATTCAGTCGGTTGTTAGAAAACGGATTTTATTGATCCATAATTATATGGCTTGCAACACGCGAAAAGGGGCATTCGGACATTTGCGTAAAGTGTCGTCTCGGATCAGCCTGCGCAGTCCGCGCAGGCTAATCCGAAACGACACTTTCCGTTTTTATGTAATTTTCTGTTTTGCACAAATCTACTGTAGCACAAAATCTTATGTAGTCGTAAAAAGCCGTCTGGGATTAGCCTGCGCGGATTGCGCAGGCTGATCCGAGACGACACTTTACGCAAATGTCCGAATGCCCCTTTTCGCGTGTTACAGGCCATATAATGGTATAATGCATCACGGAGATGCATTAAGCCCCCCTTTTGCCAGAGCATGGCTCAAATTTCTTGTACTTACATCCAACCATTGCAAAATTAAATTACATCCTCTCTCGGAAATTGCCAGTACCAAATGTGTGACTAAGGCACTTATTTCTTTTCATTTTTATTTCTTTTCCATGTTTTTACCCTTAGAACGGCGAACAAACCTAAAAGACACCTTCAGACAAGGTCAAACAAAGACCACAATCATTAGAATTTCACAGCGGCTTCTGTCCATGATGTCTAAATAAAGCATATAGTGTATATCAAATATCAGACTGCACGTTTTGTGCAGTCTGATCTTGATCTACACTGGCCGTAAAGGCATCTTTAGATGTAAAAGAGGCTTTAAGAATTGAGATTAATTATTAGTTTCCTAAAGACACGCAGCCTTGGGGAGACAAAAAAAATGTCACATACGTATGTACGTATACAGAACAACTGCTTTGCGGTTAGAATTTTGACTGCTGAATAATGGATTCAGCGGTTCTACCAGTTTGAAAAGAAGATGGCATGAATTTAAACTATTAACCGTTAGACTGCTAAGCGCGACTCACTGACCTTTTGCGGACATTGTAGATCCAAGATCAGACTGCACAGAAAGTGCAGTCTGATCTTGGATCTACACTGTCCGATAAGGAGATATTTTCCTCTAAAAATAAGATTGAAATATAGCATTAGCTAGGTTTTTATTATCGGTTTGAAAGTTTCATTCAAGTTATTTAGTAGGTTAAGGGTTAAAGCCCTTTCAAGAGCGAGCATATTCCCTTGAATAAAAGGGTCCTGCGTGGCTCAGTAGTAAAGTTGGAATTCGTAACCTACAGGCAGCGGGTTTGATCCTCACTGGAAGCAATCGGTTTTTCGAGGGATTGCCCAAGTCACTTCAGAGCCCCAGCCTTGTACTGGTGAAACCCAGGGCATACATGAATATGTTAGCTGCCGCTGTGATATGATTGAAATAATGTTGAATGCTGCGTAAAGAACCGTTCAACAAACCAATCAATGATAAATAGAGGACAATGTAAGTCTATGATCAGGCCGCACTTACATTTACTATGCAAGTCTAATCCTGGATTTACCTTGTCTGCAAATGTCTCATAGGTGCGTTTTGTATGCTAAAAGCTGACACATTACGTATCACTAGAAAGTTTTTCCTTTCCATCTTGCTGCCGACCACATTTGAAAACGTTGTGGCCATTGGAGAAATTGCTTGTAGAGGACAATTATTCCCTATTGCCACAATTTTTTTCATATGTAGTTACATTTGTACGAAAGCTTAATTAATTTCAGTTATTTATACTTTGCAAGTATGTTTTCAAATCGTCTGTTTTAGATAAGTTTCCGAAGATCGATTGATTAATTGATTGATTGATTGACTGATTGATTGATTGATTGATGTTAAAGGCTGTTTTCATTATTAGTTCAGTTTTATCGCGGCGGCAGGTGCACCTAGCCATGCTTTTCCGGAGTTTCTTTTATCAGTGCTCCGCACAGTATTATTTCCAACCCACTGGCTGCTTTCCCACATAACCGTCGTCGAAACAATGGTCAGTGGTGAGAGAGGAATGAATCCTGTCGCAATGACTATCATCAGTCCTCGGAAAGAAATTGGCCGAGCCGGGGATCGAACCAGCAACCCTATATTCTCAAGTCTTGTACACTACTGAACTAACAGGGCTCGGAGTTTCAGAAGGTGGTACAAATGAGGAAAGCGAAGGGCGAGTGTATAAACACTTTTAGCGCCAAAAATAATAAACCCGATCTCTTTTTACTGCTAAAAAGTCCAATTCACAGAAACTTAAAAAAAGATTTTTATCTTAAAAGCTCGACTTAACAAGCGGAAGGTAAAAATCCAAGATCAGACTGCACGTTCTGTGCAGTCTGATCTTGATCTATACCGTCCGAGAAAAATCCTATGTTTTCGCCTAGGGCGCTGGAACGGCATAAAACACGGTAGTTTTTATTACATTGTCATTTATTATATAAAATCTACGTTAACCGTCAACTTTTTTCATTTAACCAAAATCTTGCTAACCGCGACTGACTGACCTTTTGCGGACAGTGTAAATCAAGATCAGACTGCACAGAACGTGCAGTCTGATCTTGATATACACTGTCCGATAAGGAGATATCTGTCCTCCAAAAATACTTCTGAAATAGAAATATTTAGGTTTTTACTGTCGGCTTGAAAGTTTCAGTTCACTTATTTAGCATAATAAAGATTAACTTTGTTATGATGTATGCTTGTACATAGCGCCTTCTTACTGTCTGGGCGATCCGAGCCCGGTAGCTTAGTCGGTAACGTGCAGGACTTGAAAATAGGGGGCCGTTGGATCCAATCCCCAGCTCCGCCAATTTTCTTGCCAAAGATTGATGATACTCATTAGACAGGATTCACTGCTATCTCACCGCCGATCTTAATTTCGGCGATGGTTATGTGGGAGAGTAGCCAGCTGCTTGACAAGAATATTGTGCGTAGTGCTGGTAAAAAAAAAAAAATTCAGGGAAGCATAGGTAGGTGCACTGGCCGCTGGGATATCGCCAAAATAATGTTGAGAACGACGTTAAATACCACATAAACAAACAAAACAAACTGTTCGAGAAAGCGAGCCTGTTTGCGTCTGTTTTTGCAGCTTTTATGGCGTTTAATCTGCTTTCAACAATATTTTTAACATACCACGCCAGCATGTCACTAATTTATGTTGGAAGATGTTTGAAGGCTTGGACAGATACACTGTAAGACAGACAGGCGGACGAAGGACATAGGTTCCGTACAGCAGGCTATGCAATTTTCAGAATGTTAAAGAAATATTGAACAGTGTAGACCCAAGATTACAGAAACACTGTGGCTCAGTATTTAACGTATTGGATTTGTAATAAGAAAATTTAGATCAATACCCCTATGATACGCAAGAACACTAGGTAACGTTACATACGTGGGAAAAATCTCTTTCCGAGTACGCATAAAAAAAGGAAGGATTTTCTTTGGCTGTGCTCTTGCTGTGCTGTCGTACCATGGGGCTATTTACGTGGCTATTACACAGCAGAGCCCAAAAGCCGAAGTCTTGTATTCCTGGGAACCCAGAAAAGACATTTTCAAGGAAAAAAAAAAGAAATCCAAAACTGGAATGCATGTTCTTTACAGTCTGATCTTGATCTGCACTGCCCGATGTTTCTAAATAGCTCATATTGGCCCAAGCATCGCAAGGGCAAGCGATGACAAGAATGAATACGGGAGCGGGGGGACACAAGAATGCGACACAGTTGTGATATGTCATGTATTACAACGACAGTTACGTATTGCTTTTTTTTCTCTCAGTTTCTTACTTTACCCTCCCAGAGCATTACGCAAAAACATGGGCCTTTGCGGACGACATAGATCAAGACCAGACTGCACAGAATGTGTAGTCTGATCTTGGTACTAAGTCGTTTGCGTGTTTAATCAAGCATATAGGATAAAAAATCTTCCTGAGTTTCAATTTATTGTATTTTAAGTTGTTCGAAAGAGGTGCGGTTAATATTATATAATATGCGCTGAAAAAGTAAAACCATTACTAAATGCCCAGGGCTATTTGCGTCATACAGCAAACCGTTTCAGAAAACATTGTGAGAGAAGGAGAATTGCTCGTAAAGGGAAATTTTATCTTTTCGTCACAAAGTTTTCACGTTTACTCATGTATATCAGTTAACTTTTTACGAAAGAATCTAGATTTTTAATCTTGAAGATATTTTTCGTCATGCAGGAGATCACAGTTAAAACATGGAGACAAAATGAAAAATGGATCTTGCTAGCAACTGGCATAAGACCTAAAAATCGTGTTACCACACAATCCCGAGTTTTCACAACCCTGAGGAAGAAATTTTTTGAAAACATTTATTTTTTGAATGGTACAAAAACATTGTTGAAAAAGGAGAAAAAGCTGGGTACCAGCATTTTTTCCATTTCCGGTACATTTTTAGGAGGACATATTTCTCCTTTTGACATGACGTAATGTTAATCCTTTTGACATGACATAATGTTAAAAAAGTATGTACATGTTGATGTCAGTCGTATGTTTGTAACCGATCCATTTATTTTTTTCAACCTAATTACTCATTAATGGGGAATGTCGTACTCTACTTGAACATTCTTTTTGTAATGTAGAGAATCATATACATTTTATACTGAGATGCCGATTTTTTTTTTTTAATTTTAAAATTATACACATCAGTGCATTCACTCTCGGAATATTTACTAAATCAACGTTTTGTTTTTTGTCAGAGGAAAAGCCTACTGTTACTTTCAGAAACCAATGTTGCACAAAATATCGGACAGCTCAAAGCTAAGATCAGACCACACCTTCCGCGCAGCCTAATCTTAATCAACATTGTCGTAAAAATCACTGAAAACGTCATTACAAATTTAACCCCTTCTGCAACGTAGGCAAAAACAGGGGCCCCGCGGACCGCGTAAATCACGATTAAGGTGCGCACTCACCAACCATTCTAAAAACGTTCTTAATCTTCTTCGATAGCAAAATTTTCTAAATGTGGAAGTAACACAACTTCTGATTGGCTAAAGCATTTGGCTTGGCCACTCAGAAGTTTTGTTACTTACAAATTTAGAAAATCTTTGAGAATTCGTCTAGGAACGTTCTTAAGAGTGATTCATGAATACGACCCAGACTGCACAGAACGAACAGCCTGATCTTGGATCTAACTCAGTCAAGCCTGTACATGTAAATAAAAACAGTCTGAGTTTCAGTGGATTGTACTTTCAACCGTCGGAAAAGTTCGAGTTCATATATTTCAATATGAAAGAGAATGATTGATTGATTGAATGGTGTTTTACGCCGCTTTCAACATTATTTCTGTCATATCACGGCGGCAGCTCACGTATTCATGTTTTCCTGGCTTTGACCAGTACTAGGCTAGGGCTCTGAGGTGTCTTGTCCAAGGACACTCCAACAAAGGATACAGTGGATCCAGTGCGGCTCGAGCCCGGGACCTCCAGGTCACGAGTCCCACACTTTACCACTGAGCCACGCAGGACCCCCAATATGAAAGAAACATGTCCAACTTTTACTGATAGGATACTTTTGAAGCTTTACATCGAGCTTGAGAAATAAGGCTTTTGAAAACGCTGTGGAAAAAGGAGAAAATGCTGACAACCAGCATTTTCTCCTTTTCCCACAACGTTTTCTACCCTAAAAAGGACTAATCAAATTATTTGGGCCACATTTTATATGTCGTCAGCAAATGCTTTCAATTTAGATAAAGTTAAAATTTTGTCGTCTTGTAAAGCGTTAAGAATGAACATTTACCCATTGACATATTCGAAACATAGGCCTAATGACTTCTGCTGTTGGCAAATTAAGCATCAACATCAAAATGGCCAATAATTTCGTCCCCATGAGTACTTATTAATGTATTAACCTTTTCGGACGCTCTGTTTCAACTTCAGGCTAATTTGTATACAGTGTAAATCAATATCAGACATCACAGGTAGCATCCTGACAATAGATCTATATTCTAGGCAGGATTTGTTAGAACAACTTTTGTAATAAAACGGATATTTGTAATAAAGGAATATAGCGAAGTTGAAAATTTTATTACAAATATCCGTTTTATTACAAAAGTGGGTCTAACAAAGATTGCCTTGAAATAGAACAAGGTTATCAACATTCAAACCTCTTTAGCTAAATGGATTGAATGAACATTTATAATCAAGTAAAATATAGCGTTTTTAAGAAAATCTTTACGCCAGAATAACTTTTTACTCGTATCGGACATTGTAGATCCAATATAAACGCGTTATGTGCAGTCTGATCTTAATCTACATAGTGCGCAAAGCCTACATAGTAATGCCTACCAGCTAAACGTGTAAGATATACCACTAAAACCTACAAGTGATCCCTTGGACAAGACACTTCAAAGCCTTATTTGGTTTGATTTGTATTGGAGGTTAACGCTGTCTTTACAGCTACGTCATATCACGGCGGTCAGTGCACCTACGCATGTGTTTCCTGGCTTTCTCACACCAGTACTGGCACAACTTTCTCTCTAAGTCACTGACTACTCTTCTCACATGCGTCAGTGGTGAGAGGCGAAAAATCGACGAAAAGAAAGTTTTCATCAACCGGGTATCGAACTCGCAACAACCAGGTCACGAGTCAGATACGCTAATAACTGAGCTACCAGGGCGGGCTTAACAGCCCTAGTCTAGTATTGGTGAAACACATGATATACATTGATATGTACAGCTGTCACCGTGATATATGTAATTGAAATAATGTTAAAAGCGGCGCAAAACACCTTTCAGTCAATAAATCTACAAGTGATCTTAAGATGAAATGTTTAAGGACAAGACTATTCTATTTTCAAATGATATGGAAATCATTACGAGAAAAGGAGCGTTTGTTTGTAATAAGCAAGTTACGTCGATGAATGTTTTTAAAATCCACATAATGTAGGAGAGTGGGAAAAATGTCATACCTTATGGTAACGAAGTATTCATTGGCATTTTGAGTCAAATGTTCGAAATAGGATCAACAAAAAGAGTCTAAACGTTTATCTAAAAGTTGCCCGGCGGTCCGGGAAAACAGGATTTAACCAACACAATACCGAGTTGTAACGAACCTGAGAACGAAGAATTTTGTAAACATTGTAGCGAAGGGAGAAAATGCTGGTTACCAGCATTTTCTCCTTTTCCTACAATGTTTTCTATCCTTCCAAAAACTTTTTTTTTAAGTTTTGGGTCAAATTTAATTTTGTCGTCTGCAAATGCTTTCAGTATAGGCAAGTCTTAAAATTTTGTTGTTTGGTAAAGAGTTATTGCATCTTCGTAATGTATTTTACCAACCAAACCGTCCCATAATATAGATCTATATTGTCTAAAATCTGGTCCAATCATAAGGTAAAGAAGTTCTTTTACATGCAGAAAAATCGCGCTACTGGGATTGATTTTGCTCATTTTCTAGCATGGATCATAAATTCATGATGCAAAAGGAAACAAAACAAACGCACATATAAAAAAAATGCAGGGGGTTGGGGAGCAAGGCGTATTGCAACTAGGTTTGAACCCATTAAGACGGGGCATAGTAATTAGGAATGGTAAATTGAACAAACAGTGAAATAATCCAAGTACAATTTCTCAAAACCAATGGTTTTTCATCCAACCATATTGATAGGGTTTTAGTACTTATGTTATTATACAATATCTGCAAGTTTCAAAGAAATGGGACAAATGAAGTGGACTTTGTTGAGTAAACAATAATAAGCCATCAACTGACTGCTTTTCCTAAACCGATCACTGGTTTTCCTTGACTTTTAGTAGGGTTCAACTTTAAATGGTATTTTTTCCTTTAATAATCGTCAGATTTTTTTCCCAAAATCAATAGGGTTAAAGCTATTGATAATAATAAGACGCTACAAGTTTCTTGAAAATCCGACCACAAATGCGGACTTTATCGCGTAACTAAAAAAAAAAAAACACACACACACACTAACGGACGGACGGTTAGACGGACAGAACACAGACTGGCGGACAGAGGGGCCGACGGACGGAAACCTAGCCGTGACATAACCCCTGTTGGCCGTCGGCCAGTAGAGCTAAAAATAACGTTTAGTCTAGAGCCAATGATTTCAAATTTCAATCATCTGGCAATGATAGGATTATTTATCCCTATCCTAATTATCTCTGTCAGCACCATAGGCGAAAGCTTGGGCTTTTCCGAAAGGCATAGATCAAGATCAGAATGCACAGAACTCGCAGTCTGGTCTTCGATCTATACCATCTGCTTCTTTAGTAAAGCCTCTATGATAAAAGACCGCCTTCGTTTCAGTGGTTGTATTTTCAGCCGTTGCAAAAGGTCGAGTTTATTTCATGGCCTCTAAAAGAATTAATAAGTTAGGTCACTTATTAACGAGCTGTGATGAAACTGAATTTTTATGATGATTACTCCTTTGATGCATCCATTTTCATGGACACAGCGAGCACGTGGTAACAATATATTTGCGTAATCTATATCTACACAAATTAGAATCTTTTCTAGTACCGTTTATCGATATCTGGCTATTTTGAGTTCCATCTACACCTTCTTATTATGCCTGCACTAGTCTCATTATGGTGTCTGATAATAGATTTCGCGCTGCAGGGATACTGCGTAATTTATTTCATCGAGTGAACATTATCGGTAATATTTTCACGAGTCGCGCAGCCACGAGTGAAAATATTACCAATGATGTCCACAAAAATGAAATAAATTTGGATATTTCACCGAAAAAACACTTTTTTTTTTGTTGGGACTTTCGTCAAAATCCAGTAAAGTTCTTTTCGATAGTTCCCCGTGGCATACCCCCCCCCCTCCCACATAACAACCCATTACAATTTACGTAAAGTGCGAGAAATGTAGGGTAAATGCACGTGATTACGTCATATTTTCCTCCGGTTGAATGGCACGCGTTGTTAACCTAGGTAGCTAGTGCGCGGGAACTACTATTTCCGCCTTTAATTGAAGAGTTACGCAAACATTTACGGTAAATTTCACTGGTCGTAACCCTGAATTATCAAACCATAATCCACCATTGTTTCCCGATAAACTACAGAAAAACATAAAATGGTTGTAATCAAGGTGTTGATGACAGAGATGTTAAACGTTTTGCATGCGACTAGAAGCAGAGAAGGGGGAAACAGAAGCTAGCTTCCACCCCAGTCTGGGAAGGGGCAAAGGCTGTCAATATTTACTTAATTTTGTTGTTAAAATTTGCGAGTCTGTAATACATGAATTATCATGTTACAGAAGAACTAACTTTGCTGGATCCTGTATTTGCTTCTGGCTGTGTTGGAAAATTCTGACATATAGCAAGACCTTTGAAAACATTGTGCAAAAAGGGGTCACGAGACATCAGGTCATGATCTGCAGCTCGAAGCGAAAAATACAAGCCCCAGGAAAGTCAGTCCAACATTCGGTATGTATTGTATCCTACGTAATTAAATAATCCAGGCAAAGGATGATATTTACTCTTTGGCGAAATAGCGATATTCTGCTTCGAGAGTGATAAATATTGTAATAACTACAAGTAAAGACTATGTGTGAGTCCATTTATTGACCCTGTACCAAACAGTCCTGTGTTTTAACGACCTTAATACTGCAAGAAATGGAAGAATGCTGGTAATCAGCATTGTCTTCTTTTCACCACCATGTTTTCTACCCTTTCAAAGATAAATCATATCAATCGAGCAACATTCAAGTCTTCGTCTCTAAGTGTTTTTAGTTTAGAGTAGCCTGAAATTTTGTCATTTGGTAATCATAAAGTTCTCATGTTTTAACGCAACTTTTGATGTTCTATTGCTTAAAAGTTTTATTACGAACAGCTCATTTTCACCTTTTTTTCTTTCTAGGATGGAGAACTCTACGTTTACAACCCTTGCAGTTATGAATGAAACTTTTGCAGACGACAATTCCACAATGTCAAATGTCACAACCAGCAGACCGATACCAAGGACACCTCCACCGGTCGGTTACTATGGAGACATCAGAGTACAATTATGGAAGATACTACCACCTATGATTATGACATGGGGAATCACGGGAAATATTCTATCGATTATCATTTTATTTAGACTCGCTAGAAAATCATCAATCACTTCAACAACATTATATCTAGTAACACTTGCGATATCTGACACCGTCATCTTATTATGTGGCCCTCTCCGAAACTGGATCAAGTTCACCTGGGAAAAAGACGTCAGGTATTACAGTGACAGTTCTTGTAGAGCCCAGTTATATTTCACGTATCTAAGTATCCACTTCTCGTCCTGGATTTTGGTCGCCATCACAATGGAAAGAGTGGCGAGTGTAGTGTTTCCTCATAAAGTTCGTGTAGGCTGCACTCCGAGAATTGCCACCGTCGTCATCTTTGTAATGTTATTTATTCTTGGTGGTCTGGGTTTGATTGTTCCAATAACAAATGGTCTCGAATCAGCGAGAGGTAGCATCAAATGCGCCCCAACTACGATAGAATACACCAAATTCAGAGATGACATTTACGTGTGGATGGACCTCTTTCTTTCGTTTGGCCTGCCGTTTATATTCCTGGTTATAGGAAACGCTATCATCATCTACCGGTTAAATAAGTCTAGGTTACAGCAGAAGAAAATGAACGTGTCTCGAGGAGACGGCAAGAAATCCGGGCGAGATATGAGATCCTTGTCTATCCTACTGGTATCTTTGAGTGCAATCTTTCTTTTGACCATGACACCCGTCAATGTTTTTGCTATTGTTTATCCGTACAAATTTGAGGCACTTCTGAAAATCAAGGACCCATACGAGCAATGGTACGCGTACCAATATTTCCTCTACCAGCACGCTATTGTCAACATTGTTGGCTATACAAATGCATCATTTAACTTCATCATGTATGTTCTCACCGGCACAAAGTTTCGTAGGGAATTCCTAGAAATGCTAAGGATTTCGACCTTATGGAGAAGACTCAGGCCAAAAGGGAACCGGGCCAGTGCTTCTGACACGAAACAAACATCCGTATCCGCATCTGATAATTCGTCCAAACAAAGTCATTCAACAGTGGCGTCAAACAAAACTAACTTAAATTATGTTGAAAACAGCAAAGCAGCAGTCAATACTGACGACCGTGTAGAAGCTTCCGAAATGACAGAGGAAAAGGTGACCGACACTAATCATGATACAGACGACAAAAGTGAAGAGCAGAAATCGGAAGATATGACACAAATGTAATCAACCTCCCAGATCCAGAGAAAACAAAACTAAGAATAAAAAAAAATTCTCACTTGTCCGTTTCCGCTGAAATAATGGCTATCTATCAAGGTATCACTTGCCATGGGTGCAATAACACACTTTGTACTTGATGAAATTCAATAGTCTTTGTCACTCGTTTTTCTTTTTCACAGAAGGCGCGCTACCGCTTACGTAGTTTCGTCTAAACAAAGTCTTTCAACCAAGGTGTCGAATAAAACTAACACAACTAAAGTTAAAATGGCAATAGACCGCACCAAGGGACAGGTAGAGATAGCTGAAATAACCAGAGAAAGGACTGCAGACACACATCGTTTTACTGATGTTAAAGTTGAAGAGCTTAAATATAGAGAAATAAACGAAACAAATGTAATCTGAAATACTAGACCTGGGAGCTTCTGAACACACATACATATGACAGGTCAACATTTTCATGTACTACATGGAATGTTTTGTCTCCTTGCTGAAAGATTGGTCGTATATCAAGGTCTTTTTTACCTTAACCGTATTTGCAATACTGATTTTTTAACGAATAAGCGTCTGCAAACTTTGTCAGTCGAATGTTTAAATGGAAGCTGGAAGCGGATAACGAAACACACACACACACACACACACACACACACACACACACACACACACACACATATATAAACAAGAGGACCATGATGGCCCTAAAGTCGCTCACCTGAGTCTTTTGACCAAACATGACCCATTTTCAATCTCTTTCAAGATATTATGACAAACATTCTACCAACCTTTCATAATTATTGGACTGGAAATTTGGTCTCTAGCTTCTACACATACATTTTTCTAGAATTTCTCTCAGTAACCTACTTTTTAGCCAAACATAGCCCATCTTCCCAATGTAGATATTATCAAAACAAAGATTCTGTCCATAAGGTTTTTCCAAGATTTGACATGGCGACCTAGTTTTTTAACCAATGTAACCCATTTTCAATTTCATCATATTGATCGTCAAGACAAACATTCTGACTAATTTTCATAAATATAGGACAGAAAATGATGACTCTAGAGCTACACAGGCTATTTTAAAGGTTGGATCTGGTGACCTCGTTTTGACCCGACATGACCCATTTTCAAACTCAGTCAAGATATTATTTAGAGAAACATCCTGACCAACTTTCACCAGTATTTGACTTAAAATGTGGCCTCTAGAGGGTACACAAGGTCTTTGTTAGATGTGACCCAGTGACCTAGTTTATGACCCGACATGACCCATTTTCAAACTAGTCCAAGAAATCATCAAGACAAACATTCTGACCTAGGGTCATGAGTATAGCACTACAGTGTGGCCTTTAGAGCTTACACAAGGTTTTTCTAAGATATGACCTAGTAACCTAGTTTTTGACCCGATATGACCCTTTCTGAAACTCGTCTGAGATATCATCAACACAAACATTCTGAACAACTTTCACAAGTTTTTTCTAGGATTTGACTCAGTGATCTAGTTTTTGACCTGACATGACCCATTTTCGAATTCGTTCGAGATATCATCAAGGCAAACATTCTGACCAAGTTTCATGAGTATCAGATTGAAAATGTGGCCTCTAGAGCGTACATAAGGAAAAAGTTGACGATGGACGACGCACGACGGACGACGGACGACGCACGACGGACGCCGGACACAGCACGATCACAAAAGCTCACCATGATCACTTCGTGCTCAGGTGAGCTAAAAAACCACGGATCATTAGTTACCAGGACTAGTTGGATAAGCACTCCTGGAAAAAAGACCTGGGTATCTCAAGTCAGCGTTGCGTCACGATCTTAACTCTGTCATTCAAAAGT
Organism: Hippopus hippopus; assembly: GCA_946811185.2. Classification (NCBI taxonomy): domain Eukaryota; kingdom Metazoa; phylum Mollusca; class Bivalvia; order Cardiida; family Cardiidae; genus Hippopus; species Hippopus hippopus. The sequence continues at coordinate 14,891,822 of OX328099.1, read as the reverse complement.
GGCACCAAACCGAAGCTCCCAAAGTGACACTGGAATCACTGAAACCAATCGTGGGCAGCGTTGAAGAGCAATTTAAACAAGAAGAAACGACTCTTTTATGATATCTCCAAAATTAGTGGCTTACAATGGCAAGATCTAGTGTTATGTTTAGCATAATTACCTTCCTTAAATAAACGCAAATAGTATAGGATTGACAGAGTGTCCGAGTGCTTGTGTGCATATCACCCGAAGCTGAAGCTTTACTATTGCAGGGTTGGATACCGCTTTGTCTCGTTCATCCGTAATGCGACTTACTGGGCGTGACACTAGGAGTTCCTGAACACAATGCTATGTACATAATGCCGACGTCGTCAGTCATTTCCGTTGACAAATTCGTTCACTAAATGCTGGCGACAGTTAATTTATTTATTTCATGTAGATTAATTGTTGTCTTTTCTTCACCAGTAACATTTTCTTGACATGTTTATAGCTATCCCCTGAATTCTGAGCGCTAAGAAAAGAAGCCGTAAAAATTGTTTTACGGTCTTTGGCATTACTTGTCCGGATTTCAAACTCATGACCTCTTGAAGTGACTGTTCAAACCATACAGCAACTTACATATAAATACAACTGAGTGTAACGGTGTCAATTTCAGAACACGACAAGCATGGTATAATAAACTCACCCCTGACAGCAGATGACGTTGGGAACCTCCATCACCAATCATTCAAAATGCACTGAGTCATGCTGTGTGAAAGGGGGATTCATGCATATGCAAAAAAGTATCGATTCAGGTCAGCCTGCGCAGTCCGTGCAGGCTGACCTGGCCCAAAACGTTATACTTTTGGTAATTTTTATGCATGCCAAAGAACCAGACAAAATGGAATCTATGGATCCATAAGTACCGGTATGTGATGTCTTGCTTGGTATCATGGATCACGGGGATGCACTAAGCCTCCTTTTGCCAGAGCGTTACTAGTTTGTAATCATTCGAGACTAGACCAGACATAACGTCTCAGCCAATCAGATGGCTAGTCCTGGAATCTAAAATTAGAACAAAAATTCGTGGAAAATCGATCACACCTCTACTTATTGTACATATTTTTTTATCACTGAACAAGAGTTTTATATGATAATGAATGTTGGTTAATTTAAAACACCGTTTTGTTTTTCTTTGATGTACAATTATTTCCATGGCAGTAAGGGCCCGTAGGCAAGCTGGGAGAGAACACTGAATCCATAGAATAAAATGAATTTGGTTTTTGGTTGGATATAAACGTAAGGTTCAAGGCTGATTCAGTGCCATCAATTTGACAATGTACATGTATCTTTATTTCACACCTGCAATCTAACTCCCAATGAAATCGCTTAAATACTACCACGCGAATACATAACATCTGAATCTATACTGGACTATGCAGCCCCGAATATGGATTTTTCAGAACGAGGTGAGATTCCACGAATATGGGTTTTTCAAAACGAGTCCCGAATATCGATATTTACCCGGAAGAGTAGTCTACCGTAGTCATAAAGCATCTTCATTACCTTAAAAAAACCCTTTTTTCCTTTTTTATTATGTTGTAAATATTCTTTTTAAAAATTGAATTGGCCCCATTCTTGTCGTTTACTTAAAAGTTACTACGGAAGTGTGAAATAAAGAGGTCGTTTAACATTCGTACACTGCAACACCAGTCTATATTTTGGACTCGGCGATCGCCACGTCCAAAATATAGACTAGTTCTGCATGGTACTAATCCAATAGAATTCAGTATTGTACCCAAGCATGTTAAACAACCTCATATATTGTCTTGCTTGTTTGTTTCTTTGGCCTCGAAATAAGTCGTGTACTTTTTTCAGTTATATCACAGCGACAAGTACAAGCAATTGACTGCTTTCCCTCAGATAAACAGAAGTATCATCACAGAAAACGGCCATTAATATATGAGTCATGCGCTGTGAAAAGGGGGCCTTAATTCATCTGCAAAAAAGTATTGACCCATGTCAGCCTGCGCACTCCGCACAGGCTGACATGGGTCCAAACCTTTTTGCTATCTGTCAATATTTTGCATGTCAAAGGACCGTTCTGCCTCAGGATTCAGTCATTTGTTCTAGAAAATTGATATAAGTGATCCATAATTAACTAATGACTAGCTTGATATAATGCATCACGGAGATGCATTATGCCCCCTTTTGCCAGAGCATAGCTCATATAGATTGCACTGATACAATTCCTGTAAACGACCTTCTATTTCTTTCAGAAGACAGTGTTTGAAAAAAACTATGGCAAAAGTAGAAAATGTTCGTAAGGGACAATTTTTTTTCCTTTTGCCACACTGTTTTCACATTTTATAACGTGTATAATCTATGTCGATCTAGAGAGTAAAGCAAGTGAGGAGTACAAACATTTCCTGAAATATGCCGGTTACCATGCACCTCGATCAATTGTAATATTTGGCAGTTACCTCGTACAGTAAAAATGAAACTTTCTTTTATCACGAGGCAAAGCGATGCAGAGAAGTAGTTTGTATGCTTATAAGTGCCTACCGCGGTTTTCAACAGAACTATGTTATCTAGCCGGCCAGTGTACCTATCTATGCTTCCCCGGAAAATCTGCATGGTGGCGCATCTTTGGTTTTCAGGCTGCTATCACCGAGCCGGTACTGAGACTTGTTTTAAAGTCATGGGTAAAATGGTTATGTTTTTTGTTGGTAATGGAGTTAAAGCCGTTTTAACAGCTTAGGTCATATCACGGCGGTCAGTGCACCTATGCATGTTTCTTGGCTTTCTTACACCAGTACTGACACTACTTTCTTTCCAAGCCACTGATTACTCTTCTTACATGCACCAGAGGTGAGCGACGAAAAATCGCTGGACAAAAAAGTTTGCCTCAACTGGGCATCGAACTGGCAATCAGCAGGTCACGAGTCAAGTACGCTAACCACTGAGCTACCGAGCCGGGCGAGTAAAATGGTAACCAGCATTTTCTCCTTTTTCAACTATGTTTTTTTTTCTATATTTCGAGTCCAACTTAATATCTTTTTTAATCAGAAAAAAAGTATGACATCATCGAACCAAACAAGCTCGCCACAAAAAATGTCGACGCTGTTTAAAGCTCACTTATTGACTAGGGCATCAGTTTTTTTTTTATCGGCAATCTGATCTTGTGGTTTCTATATTTTGAGGTAAGAAGGTTCCCAAATATTGACACTGGTTGATTGATTGTGTTTTTTTGACCCTGTACAATTCTTCACATGGTTTTATAAACATGAAGAGAGATACAGCCATTAAAATCATACTGTTGAAAAGAGGAAATGCTTGTCAATGGGCTGTTAAATACTGCTATCACAGATAAAATGTGAATTACTAGTGATGTCCAAAAGTAAGCTTTCGTAAATAAGTATTGATCAGGCTAGTTAATGAATTAAAAAAATTTTCTTTGCAATCAACAGTATTATTGAAATGCATCCTAGTTTTGCATACCTGTATTGCAAAGCATGTAGATATGCAAAGCGTGTTGTAAAATAAATTCAGTACGAAACATACAAAGTTATCGTCTAGTACGAAATCAACATGGGTCGCCTCAGCAACAGCAACTGCTGTCAAAGTTTTTTTTAACCCAGTCCCTCTTAAAACAAGCAGAATATAACTTTTGAAACATGTTCGCAAATATGGATAATCAACAAGAATCATCGTGCAATATCTGACTGACTGACTGACTGATCAAGTGAGTGATTGAGTGATTGAATGGTATCTTACGCCGCTTTCAATATTATTGAGTCATACCACGGCGACAACTCACATATTCACGTATGTCCTTAGTTTCACTAATTCTGGACTGGATCTCTGAAGTGATTCGCACAAGGACACTCCCATAAAAGACTCAGTGCTTCCAGTGAGGCTCGAGCACGAGGCCTCTGGATTACAAGTCTTAAACTTTACCACTGAGCTACGAAGGACCCCGTGTAATACAAGAATACACTTAAAACAATTGTAACAAAAGGAAGAATACGAAATGTTTCACAAGTGTTCTGCTGCAAGAAAAAAGGCATTGACTCTTTTGCTCACAATATTTTCGTGGATCACTAGACAAAAACCCATTTTCCTTTTCAATCAAATATCTCTTTTTACCACTCCAGGTCTTTAAGTGGTGAATTGTCTAAAGTAGGCCTGTTTGGAAATGGGTTTACTCTTAGTTCGCTAAAATTTAATGCATGAAATGAACAGTGTTTGTCCAGCAGTAAAAAACACAAATTTTGAAGTTCATTCAATGCTTTCTTTAGAAAATTTCACAACAAAACATCGGACAGTGAAGATTCAATATCAGACTACACGTTCTGTGCAGTCTGATCTTGAATCTACACTGTCCGCAAAAGTTCGATACTTTGACACATGCGCTGTAAGAGTTCACCGTTTGATCTGACATGGCCCTTCGGCATTCTGATATTGGACAGGTAAAAATTCATCAAAATTATAAATGGGTTATACATTTTTGTAACAGCTTTTTTCAATTAATCGAGTACGTTTGTGTGTGTACCATAGCGTAATCTACATTCTAGTAATTATACCGAGGCAAACGATTTTCAACTAAAAAAAAAAAACAATCTTAAATAAAACCAATATCTTTACCCTTAAGCTTCTAAGCGCGACACACTGACCTTTGCGGACAGTGCAGATCAAGATCAGACTGCACTGAAAGTGCAGTCTGACCTTGGATCTACACTGTCCGATCAGGAGGTATTTTTCTCCAAAGAAATGAATCTATTAAATTAACTTAATCGGGATCTTACTATCAGTTTGAAAATTCTATTTAACATATTCAGCAGGATAAGGCTTCATTGGCATACATGTACATGAATATGTCAGGAATATCAGTTTTCCTTTACAGCCAATATATTTAGTTCATAACGACAAATCTCTCTCTTTCTAGAGCAAGTACTGTAGGCTCAGATCAGACGTCCCGTGGTTTTGTAGCCAGATCTGAGTCTAAATTATTTGGAGTTGTGAGAATTTCAGCTTCCCTTTACAGCCAATACATTTAGATCATGACATAGAGCAAATACTGTAGGCTCAGATCAGACGTCCCGTGGTTTTGTAGCCAGATCTGAGTCTAAATTATTTGGCGTTGTGGGGATATCAACTCTCCTTTGCAGTCAATACATATAGTTCATGACGACAAATCTCTCTCGTCCTAGAGCAAATGCTGTAGTCTCAGATCAGACGGCCATCGGTTTTGTCAGATCTGAATCTATTTTTTCTAATGGAGTTTAACGCCCTTTTAATAGCTTAGGTCATATCATGGCAGTCAGTGACGCACCCACGTGTTTCCAGGCTTTCTCACACCAGTACTGACACAACTTTCTTTCCAAAGCCACTGGCTATTTTTCTCAGATGCATCAGAGAAGAAAGTTCGCCGCAACCGGGTATCGAACCCCCAACCTCAAGGTCACGAGTCAGATATGCTAACCACTGAGCTACCCGGCCGGGCAGCGTTGTGGGAATTTCAGCTTCCCTTTACTGCAAATACATTTTGTTCATGACTACAAATCTCTCTCGTTCCAGAGCTAAACTGTTGGCTCCGATCAGACGCCCCAGTTTTGTAGTCGGATCTGAGTCTACATTGTTTGGCATTGTGGGGATATCCGCTTCCCTTTACAGTCAATACATTTCGATTATGGCCACAAATCTCTCTCATCCTAGAGCAAATGCTGTGGGCTCCGATAAGACGTACCTAGTTTTGTAGTCAGATCTGAGTCTTCATTTTTTGGCATCATGGAGATACGGTTATCAGCTTTACTTTACACCAAATACATTTAGTTTATGCCCACAAATCTCTCTCGTCCTAGAGCAAATACTGTGGGCTCCAAATCAGACACCCCTGGTTTTGTAGTCAGATCTGGGTCTACATCGACCGGCATTGTCTCCTTTCATAGGTAACAGGCATTAAAAGGTTACACATAGTTTCAACATTATGTGTTGCTCGGTGTTAATGCGGGGTGCTAGTAATCCAAGAGTTGTAAATTCAAAACCAAGTTTTACTATTGTTTTCTACCATAAAGGATGGTCATATTAAAATAATCAATTACAATAGGTGTGAGTCTCTCACCACTGAACTTTGTCTCGAATTTGCTAAAGACGGCGAGCGGCCGGTTGCTTGGAAAGTATCTTAAACATATGTACCAAGCTCTGTGAAAAGGGGATTTAATGCACCTGCAAAAATTTTCCACCCATGTCAGCCTGCGCAGTCCGCGCAGGCTGACATGGGTCGAAACTTTTTGCTTTTTGAAAATCTTCTGCATGTCCAAGGACCTACATGTACCTCAGGATTCAGCCGATTGTTAGACAAAAAATGAATTTTATTGGCCCATAATTATGTGATGACTTGCTTGGTTTACTGCATCACGGAGATGCATTAAACCCCCTTTTTCCAGAGCATGGTTCATTTACAGAATACAGAATGTATAGAATAATTTTATTGACGTATACTACATACTTTTTTGTCATCAACAAGAACAAGTAGATATACATCTAAACGGTACAGGTCAGTGATACATTCATGTATACTCAGGTTTATAGTTTAAGAAAGAAGGAAATGGAAAACATGTACAGGACTGGTGAAAAAAGAAACTTTAGATAGGTGCACTGGCAGCCGTGAGATAATTCTAAACTACGTTGTAAAATACGATAAAGTAGAGCCTCTAAAAACGCCGTACAAAATATAACGAGTCAGCTTAACGTACCAACTTAGAATCCCTAGGAAAAGTAAACGATTTTTCTCTTTACGTATTTCGATTGAATTCAGTTCAATAGTTCATTTGCCTGGCTTGAAGAACGGAATTTCCTGTCAATTGTATATGCACAATACTTTATGCTGAACAGACAGACATACATACAGACAGATAGACAAACCGACCAACAAACCAACCAACCAACCAACCAACTAACCAGCCAATCAACCTACAAACCAAGCTACCAACAAACAAACGAACGAACGTAAAAAGAAACAAACGAAAAAACAAAAAAACATACAGACTAATTCACCAAAATCTAATCAAATAACATATGCAAATCAGAACAGAAACGTAGCGCAACGATCATTGATAGATTTTACAAATGTTCATAATTACTTAAATTTCATACCACACCTTTTTCGATCTTTTTGCGCGATACCGAACAAATTCTCTTGGAGTTCGTGATGGACGAAAAAGATAATTTCATTGTTTTGATTCAAGTGAGTATTGTTTATGATTTGTAACTATTAAGCCTAGATTTCATTACCATAAAAGCTTTCTTATCCAAAAAGTCCATTACTGTAATATTTCACATTATCGTGTTTTATTACATTCACTCTATACCAGACGGCAAATTTTTGGACGCGTCGAAATTGAAAGCATTTGCAGACGATAACTTAACCCATTACCACACAATACCGACTTTTAATGACCCTGTAAAAGGCTTTTGAAAACATTGCGGGAAAAGGAGAAAATGCTGGTAACCAGCATTTTCTCCTTTTCCCTCAATGTTTTCAATCCTGTCAAAGACATAAATAATCATTTTAAGCGACATTTCATTTGTCGTCTGCTGATGCTTTCAATTTGGTCCTGTCCAAAATTTTGTCGTTTGGTAGAGTTAAATATAGCCCTTATGATAGAATTTGTTCATGAAAGGGTGAAAAACTCATGCGATAACCCACAATTCATGTTCATACTAAATAATTTTACAAGGACGTTTGGAAAGTCGTCTGCTACCAATTTATTACGAGGTAAGTGTTAACCCTTTACATCAAAATTCCGAATTCTAACGACACTTAGAAAGTAATCCTTTAGAAAACACTGTGGGAAAATGAGAAAATGCTGGTAACCAGAATTTTCTCCTTTGCCACAAGTTTTTTTTCAGCAATTTCATCGCTTAAGTCATGTTCAATTTGTCGTCTGCAAGTGCTTTCAATTTGAATAAGTCTAAGATTTTGTCGACTGGTAAAGAGTTAAAATCAATCTGGGTAAAATACGTCACTATAAGTTATGATGCCGGAGGATGGGTACATCTATAGTTTTTTTTACTCTAGATAATCCCACAAAAAAACTCTCATATAAAATACGAACCCAACCTGGCGTGAAGTCACTCAGTTTGTAATAGTAGTGATTATTCCTCTACGAGGGAAATTGGATATATTTCATGTAAATTATTGTTTATCTAGTTTTTTTGTTACGTCGGGAAAAATCAACAAACTTTGTTCTATTTGCCTTTTGTTGTTGGTTCTATGCAGAAGTGTAAACAAGTTCAGGTAATTTCTGTCTCTTTTTACAAAATAAAAATAAATATTACAGTCATTACATTCGCAATTTCGTTGTTACGTTATGTAATAATAATTTGTAAAAACGGGATATCAAGTGACTCCTTTTTTTCCGCAGGGCAAAAACGTAACCGTCAAAATACTTGAGCCATGCTCTGACAAGAGGGGGCTTAATGCATCTCCCTGATGTGTTATTCCAAGGAAGTCATCACATAATTATGGATCCATAAAATTCATTTAATCTAACAGTGGAATGGATCTAGATGAAAAATGGTCCTCGGACATGCAAAAGTTTACAAATAGCGAAAGGTTCCGAGCCATGTCAGCCTGCGCTGACTGTGCAGGCTGACATGGGTCAATACTTTTTTCAGATGCATTTAAACTTCTTTTCACTAAGCATGGCTCATGTACAGTACCGTTTTGTGTAGTGGTATTTAGAAGTACATTTTCTTCCTGCCGAAAATCTGGAACTACTTTTTTAAGTTTTTAAGTTTTAAAAGTGGCATTCGTTGACAAAATAATCAGAGGAAATATAATATATAATTTATTTCATCAGCTTGTGGTTAATATGGGGAAATATTTGCCTCAAAAGGGAAAGGTCCGCGAAAATAACTCGTGCCTTACGGCACTCGTTATTTTCGCATACCTTTCCCTTTTTCGGCAAATATTTCCCCGTATTAACCACAAGCTGATGAAATAAACTATATTTATTTACTCTTAAAACGGCTAGAAACTAGTCCCCGTTTCTTCAAGTTTAAACAGAACCTTTATTTAAAAAAAAATCATGTGATGGATTCTTCTTCAAAGACGGCCATAAAAGAAAGATAGTCGCAGATAGGTCGACGAAAGTCCAAATTTTATTGTTATATTTCCGTGAAATTCCTTGGCGCGTTAGTCACGGGGTAACGCTATCACGTAAAAATATATTTTAACCCTAAGGCTGTTAAGCGCGACTCAAGGACCTATTGCTGACAGTGTAGATCTAGATCAGACTGCATAGAAGTGCAGAATGATCTTGGATCTACACTGTCCGATAAAGATATTTTCCCCACAAAAGATAACACTGGAATAGCAAAATTTCGGTTTTTACTATCGGCTTAAATGTTTCATTTCACTTATTTAGTAGGTAAATGGTTAAAAGAATGCAAATACACGCTTGATTTCCACAATCCGCAGCGGTTTTTGACGGTAGAGAAGCTGATTTATATATATTTTTTTAGTCATGGGTTCGAGTCTCTGTCATTGCACTTTTTGTGTATGGTACTTCAGTCATATCTTCATTAGATCATTTAATTAAATATCGAAAAGAACATGGCAAAAATCAAGCAATAGTTGCTTAAACTTTTGTACTTAAAGAGGCCCTAATACTCATTTTCAGCCAGTTTTAACTCATTTTGTCTTTATTTTATCAAACTATAGTCATTCTTATATCTTCATGCCAAATATTGCGCCTGACGGTCGCCAGGTTGCTTAAATTACGGTCGATAGAAAATGCATTTCGCTGAGTTGCGGCCTTCCATGTAAACAGACTCGTCGTTTCCGGTTTTTGAATCGAAGATTTTCGATATATCCGTTATACACTCGGGTAGATTCGTATGATGATCATGCATTCTGTCACGTGACTATATTTGACCTTCGCCCTGCGTCTAATGAGGTAAACAAAGGAAATAAAGGCTTCTCTGTTGCAGCCTCTATTTTCAGACGGAGTTCGCGGCCTATATGCAAATTACACCGTATCCGACTCTAGGCGGAAACCAACGATAAATTTCCGTGACGCACCGCCATTGTTTACAGCTTCGATCGTCAGCCAGTTTTCTTCTGACCAATGTTCGGTTTCTAATACAAATCTCCGTGTTTCTTTTTTTCAATTACACCATATATGTCAGTAATCTACCCATGTTTACACAAAGGACAGATTTCTGTACCATTCTAAATTGTTTGAAATTTAACAGCGTTTTTGCTCACCGGCTGTAGACGGGCATCTTTAAATGGAAATGTTCACTAAATATACATCTGTGTAGAAAAATAAATATAACATGAGAAAGAGGTTATACTGAACATTTACACTGCACTAGCCAGAAAATTTTACAAGTTAAAGGCCTGATGGAGATCAAAAATAAACAATGCATTTAAATTAAAAGTATGGAAAATATTGTGAAAATGAAAATCTGTTATTGTAAAGTTGGTCCAAGTGTTAGTCGCTGGCAGGAAAATGAAATTTAAAACCAGGTAAAAAGTAAACATAAGAAAGAGCGACCTGGGCTCTTTTCGTTTTCCTGCCCGTGACTAACACTTGGACCGATCAAACAATAAAAGATTATCATCTTCACAATAATTTCCATGCTATTACATGGTATGATTTAAATCTAGATGCATTTAAACAAGTGAATTCTTTACTTTTGGCCGCTATTGGGCCTTTAAATCTAAAATCACGTTACAAATCTGTGCAAACTGCTTTTATAGACAATTTAGGCCAAGATCAGTCTGCATAAAACGCGCATTCTGATCTAAGACCTTTACTGTCCGATATTTTGGAAGATATGTCCATCAAAAAGCTCTGAACTTGAAATATCTGGATTATTTTCTACGACTGTATTTATCCTATTGAGTCATGCTTTGCCATAAGCGCGTTTAATGCGTCTACGTGATACATTATACCAAGAAATCATCACCTAATTATGGATTCATAAAGTCCACTCTGTCTGAAAATAGGCTGAATAGAACGGTCCTTGAACATGCAGAAAATTGAACAAAAGGTTTCGACCCAAGTCAGCCTGCTCGGACTGCGCAGGCTGACTTGATCGATACTGTTTGTAAATGCATTTAACCTCCCCTTTTTACAGAGCATGGTTCATTTCCTTACGTTGGCGCTCAAAGACTTAAAGATGCCCGTCTACAGCCGGTGAGCAAAAACGCTGTTAAATTTCAAACAATTTAGAATGGTACAGAAATCTGTCCTTTGTGTAAACATGGGTAGATTACTGACATATATGGTGTAATTGAAAAAAAGAAACACGGAGATTTGTATTAGAAACCGAACATTGGTCAGAAGAAAACTGGCTGACGATCGAAGCTGTAAACAATGGCGGTGTGTCACGGTGTGTTAAAACTCGAGATTGTTTGGTAAAGGGTTGAACATTTTCCTACTGCAAACTTTTTAGTCTTTCAGCAGAGCTATTTCGATTGATTAAATGGTGTTTTGCGCCGCTTTCTACATTATTTAAACCATATCAAGGCGACAGCTCACATATTAATTTAATTTCTGGGTTTCACCAGTACTACGGCTCTGACATGTCTTGCCCAACGACACTCCCACGAAAAGCCCATTGGATTCAGTGAGGCTCGAACCCGATTTCTTCTTTGTAACATAACTTACACATTTCCATGTTGTTCACCTCTGTGAAAGGGGGCTTTATACATCTGTAAAAAGTATCGAGCCAGGTCAGCCTGCGCAGTCCGCGCAGGCTGACCTGGGTCGAAACTTTTGCTATTCGTCAATGATCTTTATGTTAAAGGACCAGTGTAACTCATGATTCAGTCAGTTATTATACAACATGCATGATTTTATGGATCTATGTTATTGTGATGACTTGCTTGTATCATGCATCACAGAGATGCATTAAGCTCCCTTTTGCCAGAGCATGGCTCAGTGATTTTATTACCAAAATTTTACAAGATTTCACCAAAGCCGTCCTTTGCAAGATTTTTTAAAGAGGTAACGAGTTTACTTTCTTTTGGGTAAATTTTAAGAAAGGAAACTACTCTTTGCAGAATGGAGAATATCACCATGTCAACCCTGGTTTTTCTAAACAACACGCTTGCAGACGACAACAACACGGTATCCAACGTGACAACAAGCAGACCGTTGCCAAGGACACCACCCCCTGTTGGTTACTATGGAGATATACGAATACTGCTGTGGAAAATCTTGCCACCCATTATCATTACATGGGGAGTCACAGGAAACATTTTGTCAATTATTATACTGTTTAGGCTAGCCAGACGATCGTCTATCACCTCCACAACTTTGTACCTGACAGCTTTGGCGCTCTCCGACACAATCATCTTGCTGTGTGGACCGCTTCGGAACTGGATTAAAGAGATCTGGGAAAAAGATGTACGGTATTACAGCGACGCGTCCTGTAAATCTCAGTTATTTTTCACTTATTTCAGTATCCACTTTTCTTCGTGGTTGTTGGTCGCCATAACGATGGAGCGGGTGATCAGCGTGGTATTTCCGCACAAAGTCAGAACCCGATGTACACCAAGGATAGCCACAATTATAATTATTGTAATACTGGTTGTCATTGGTGGCCTCAGTTTGATCCATCCAATCATACAAGGTTTAGAATCAGGTAGAAGCGGTATCCAGTGCGCACCAACAACAGAGGAGTACATAGAATTTAGAGACGATATCTACATTTGGATGGACTTCTGCCTGTCTTTGGGAGCACCCTTCCTCCTCTTGGTCACTGGGAACATCATCATTATCATCCAACTAAACAAGTCGAAAAGGAAGCAAAGCAGAATGAACGCTTCCCGGGGAGAGGGCAAGAGGTCAGGCAGAGATACAAGATCCTTGTCTATACTTCTAATCTCTCTCAGTGTCATCTTTCTCCTGACCATGACGCCGGTCAACGTATTTGCCATTACCTATCGGTACAAGTTTGAAGAAATTCTGAAGATAAGGGATCCTTATAAACAATGGTACGATTTTCAGTATCTCTTGTACCAACAAGCCATTGTTAACCTCGTCGGCTATACAAACGCCTCGTTCAACTTTATCCTGTATGTTTTGACGGGGTCAAAGTTCAGGAAGGAGCTGATTGACATGTTCCGATGTAAAATTCCGAAGGCACTGCGAACAACGTCTAACACGCCGACTAGTTCGACGGTCACTAAGCAAAGCTCGCTTACAACATCTAACACGTTCTCGCAGAAAGTGCGTCCGGTGGACAGCTCCGATAAGAAAACTAGACAAGGCTTTGTTGACAATCAGAGCGGTGTTCCACAGGACGTTGATGTCAAAGAAGTCCCTGACATTTCAGAACAAAATGAACAGAAACAAGCCTCTGACATAGAGAGTAACGAACAGGACAAAAGTGAAAATCATACAACAAAGATGTGAAGGCAATTCACTGGGCAATTCACTGGCATGTACTGAACTACATGACAAATTTTAGACTTGTCAAATTTAACGCATCTGCATACAACAAATTATTTGAGGCTCAAATGATGATTTTTTTTCTATAAAAGGACAGAAAACATTTCGAGGAAAGGAGAAAATGCTGGCTACCGGCATTTTCTCTTTTTCCCGTAATGTTTCCATAAAGCCTACTTCCTCAGGATAGTTAAAACTAAGGATTGTTTGGTAAAGCGTTACTCAGCATTTAAATCAAATTTGAATTCAAATACTTTCCTTTTTTGATTGGCTGAAGCAGAACCTCTACGTCTCAGCCAATAAGATAGCTAGTCTCGATTTTTAGGATTCGAACAACATTTATGTGTGAATACGATGGCAATATTTACGGACATTTTCGCTGACATTATTTATCTTACACGGGACCAAATAAATCGGAGCGGTTAACTCCTTGAGGTATAAAAAGATTGCTGTTTAACAAGAGCATTCTTACCCAAGATATCAAAATACGAGCTTGTGCAATAAACGGTCTCATTGGTACAAGGTTAACATCTTATTGATCGCACGATTTTTATCCGCCATTTGGAAGGGTGAGCCGAAAAACTTGAAACGTCTTTTCTGATTGGTTTAGCTATAACTAGCGATATTGAAAACCCAGTCAAAAGATGCAAAAATGGCCGACGTTGATACTACATTTAGAAGCTCAAACGTCAGATTGTAGCTGGACCCCATTTTAACAATTTAAATAAATTTGTAATCTTTTCTTCTGGTTTAACTGAATGCGCTGGCCTTTGATATACTTCTTTGTGCTGATATTTTTGAGTAGATAAAATGAAATTTGTGATTGGTCAAATATGTGGACATGTTTATTCTGCAGGACCGTACACCAATGTAAGTCGGCAAACCTCGTTATCGGAAAATGATGTAGTTACAGAATCGGCCGGAATGTGACGGGTCCACGCATGTGTCACGCAAACCTCTTACGCCGTCTATCCTTTCTTAAAAAAGATATTTCTTGTCTGCATTTATTCGTAACTTAGCACATAGAAAATATATAGGTGCTTCAAGCATTGTTTTTTATGTTCGGTAAATCTTTCGAAAATGTTACAAACACTAGTGCCTGAGTAAAACAGTATCTTGGTTCTTCCTCAAGTCTGCATTATTTCAACGCCGTCCCTCATTAGTTCAGGCTACATCAAACAGAAGTACAATGGACTTGCTTTTCAAACATAGGGCATGCCATACTTGAATAATTATAATGTAGATCGATCAAAGCACTTACCTTTCTGACAGGAAGTCCCCAGCCACCCAGCTTCACAACCGTCTGGACAATTTCCGGTCACGTGGTCGCATGTAACATTTCCTTTACAGTTTCCACATATCTGCAGACATTCGACTCCATAGCGTCCTTTTTCACATGCTGAAGTAGATTAAGGATTTTGTTGGATTGCTTTTGGTGAAATATTGGCATTAATTATTTACCAAACAATCCCGAGTTTTAACAACCCCGACCGGTTGAAAAAATCGTAGTAACCAGCATTTTCTCTTCTTTCCACAATGTTTTCTACCCTTTCAAGAACAAAGTCTTTAATTTTAGCCACACTGAATTACATGTCTGCAATTTCTTTCGATATGAACGGGTCCAAATTTTGAAGCCTGGTATAGTTAAGCTCCTCCTTTTTTTTTTTTTTTTTTTCATTTTTGAGCTTAAATGATTTAATATGAATCAAAACTTCTATCCCACAGTGCTTCGTTTTCGTCTAAAGTGACTATCTTTGTTTTACTTCGGCTGTTTTCAAAAGTCGGGGAACTGTCATGACCCCGTCGTCGTCGGCGTCTACGTCGTCGAACGAAAGCTTTGACATTGCCTGATATGTAAGTCATATACTGAAAATATTTACTTCAAACAAGAGCCAGTTGTATCTTTGTAAAGCAGGGGAACTCATGACAGAAGGTATCTTGCCTTCGAGATAATTTCGACACATTTATGCCCCTTGTTTGAGTTAGAATTTTCACTGAAAAAGCAACGAAAGCCGCAAGCGTAAGCACTCGGACACGGTATATCCTTGTTTCGGCTTGCTGTAGACCTTTCCGGAAGAAACTGTGGCATTATAAAAAGCACAATCTCCTTTTGTAACGATGTTTTAAATATATTCATTGTTCTAACCTTGAATCATGTTGGTTATCCAAATTTAACAAGGATTTTTTTTTTCAAAGTTGTCTGGTGAAAATTAGTTTTCCGGCCGATGATGTGTTAATAACAATTCTAAGAGTCTTAGTCATGTTCTGTGAAAATACTGTTTGACGCTGGTCGAGACTTTTTCCAATCGTAAATTTTCTGCATGTCTAAGAACCATTCTACCCCATAATTTAGTTATTAAATAAAATGTATTGTATGGATCCATAATTATGTGGTATCTTGCTCGGTTTTATGGATTGTCGAGATGCATCAACAACCCCTTTTGACCGAGCGTCACTCATATGACGTAAATGAAGACCGCCTTTTTAGCATCCATGATTTTACTTTTGCATGCTTGACTTCAGAATTGACCCAAAAAAAAAATGACAACAACGTCAAAATTTAAATGTAACTCTTACTACTCGACAAAATTTAGGACTTTTTCAAACTGGAAGCATTTACAGACAAAAAATCGTGAGACTCAAAAAGTAAAATCTTGTATGGGTAGGAAACATTGTGGGAAATGGAGAAAATGCTAGTTAGTAGCATTTTCTGCTGTTCCTAGATTTGTCTTAAAAAGTCTGCCTTCTTTCTTAGGGTTGTTCTAACTCAGGTTCGTTCGGTAAAAGGGTTGATGAACCCTCTTTATAACAAAACGTGATACAAAAATTCATTTAACCGTCTCGTTTGCGTAGGGAACTTTTATCGCAAATATGATTTGCTTCAATGAATTTTGTATGACAAATGATGAAAAGCTATTTATGTTGAATCGTAATAAATGTTTTTATCTAAGCTTAATCACTCTCGTTTTTTATTTTAAGACGAAAAAAAAAAAACCGCGTAAAAATTATCATGTCACGGTCGACGCACTTACATGTACCTCCCTTTACTCTTCATATGCAAATAAATTCACTCGGTACAGTGTGCTAGAAGTATAGTTTCCAAACTTTATTTCCAATAACTTTTAGAACCACTGGTGTACCAGCCCGAATGGCTCAGTTGGTAGAGCCTAAGACTCGTGAGCGTAATGCTTCGGGTCACTAAAGGGTGTGGGTCCGTTTCCACGGCTGGCCATCTTAGATCACCAATAGCCTTTCGGATGAGACGTTAAACCAAGGTCCCTTGTGACATTGCTATACAGGCGTAACCTAGGATGGGTTTCGTCCTGTATCTTGCTTTATCCCCCGTAACAAAACTAACAGCCTTCATGGGGCCGTTGCCCATATAGGCAACCGGTGGCGACGATAAATAAACGCAAAATCAATCAATCAATCAATCATCTACTTTGAACTGTAAACCACAGAACCAACAGCTAATAGTTTGAATTCCCGACCACAGCATGGTATTTTTGTATTTTTTTTTGAGAAAAGCTTTGTGTTTCCCACCTAACTAGAGGTGACCTAGTAAATTTTGTTCTTTCTATGGTGTCAAACGCAGTTTTCAACATTATTTCAGCTTAGTCACGGCGGCCAGCGCATCTATCCATGCCTTCCTTGAGTTTTTATGACCAGTACTTCTCACAATTTTCTTTTCAAGCCACAGGCTACTTTCCCACATAATCATCGCCGAAAAAATGATTAGTGGTTAGAGAAGATACATTCTGGCGCAATGACTATCATCAATCCTCGGAAAGAAATTGGCCGAGCTGGGGATTCGAACCAGCGACCCCCTGGTCTCAATTCCTCTACGCTTCCGACTTACACTGCCGGGCTCAGCGTAAACTGGAAAGAAAGCAGGTCTTGCGTGTATCAGTGCTTTACATCGGGCACGCATAAGAAACAAGGAGTCTATTCAAAGAAAAGCCTGTGTCTTGTACTTGCGTGCGCACGTAATACTACTGCGTGCGCACGTATTACTTATTACGTGCGCACGTATTAGTTACTGCGTGCGCACGTATTATAAAATATATCTTCCATGCCACTTTTGTGCCACCGTATGAATCTCCTTACTATGTTCAATTCATTCTCCTAATTGTCCATGCAAAATAAAGCCTAGAGCTCGGAGGAGCCTTAATCTAGAAATTCGTCCTTATAATTGAACGATGTTCTGGCAAAGGGGGGTTTAATGAATCTTCGTGATGCATCATAACAAAAAAGTCATCACATAATTATGGATCCCTAAATTATGAGGCTGACTGGTCCTTTGACATGCACAAAAGTGGCCTATAGCAAAACCTTTCAACCCAGGTCAGCCTGTACGAATTGCGCAGGCTTACCTGAGTCGATATTTTTTGACGGTGCATTAAACCCTCTTTTTACATAGCTTTTACCGTCGGGAAAGTCAAGATGAGACTTCACAGAACGTTCAATCCTCACTGTCTCTTACTTGGCGCTACACTGTGACAAAAAACATATCCAGTTGCATCGAAATGATCGTTTTAACCTTATACCAAACAATCCCGTGTTTTAACGACCCAGGAAACCAGCACTTTCTCTTTATTCCACAATGTTTTCTTCCTTTCCAAAGAAAAAGTTCATTTATCTTAGAGAAATTCAGAATGTGTCGTCTGGAAATCTCTTCGTTTCGGACATTTCTAAAATTTTTGTGCCGAGCCCCGGTAGCTCAGTCGGCAGAGTGCAGGACTTGAAAACAGGGGGTCGTGGGTTCGATCCCTGGCTCGACCAATTTCTTTCCGAGGATGATGATAGTCATTGCGACAGGATTCATTCCTCTCCCACTGCTGACCATTGTCTCGACGATGGTTATGTGGGAAAGGAGTCAGTGGCTTGGAAAGAAAATTGTGTGGAGTACTGGTAAAAAGAGACTCCAGGATAGCATGGATAGGTGCACTGGCCGCCGCGATATAACTGAAATAATGTTGAAAAACGGCGTTAAACAATCAATCAATCTAAAATCTTGTCGTTTGTGAAAGAGTTGTAATGTCAAATTACCTTATTGGCAGCGAAGGAGATAAACTGAATTTAAATAGGTTCTATTGAAATATCACATTCTTTCAGTTCGTTGTCTACATCAAATCCCTTCAGTGTCATAGGTGAAAACAGGGACTTTGTGCGGACAGCATAGATCAAGATCAGACTGCACGTGCGTGCAGTCTGATCTTGGATCTATACCGTCCGCTTGTTTAATCAAGCCTTTCAGGTAAAAATCCGTCTGAGTTTCGGACGATTGTGTTTCTAGCCGTCGAAAGAGGTCAAGTTTATAAATTTGGCGATGAAAGAGTTCGTGCTCTACCTAGGCTGTGTAGCGGTAATGGGCCGCATTGGCGGTTTCTTGAGCGCAGTCTTTGAAATAAAAATATACACCATGCACTCATTTTTAGCTCGGCTGTATTCGGAGAAAATGACGAGGTATTGTTATAGCCCTGGCGCCGTCATCGTCGTCTGTGTCGTCGTCGTGCAAAATCTTTGACATTTTACAACACATGTATCTTTGTTATTACTAAAGATATTTACTTCAAACTTCGGAAAGCTATTAACTAATAAAAGGGGATCCTATACAACAAGGTCAGGTGACGAAAAAAAGTGTTTTGACACAATTACGCCCCTTTTTCGACTTGGAATTTTCACTCAAAATAAAGTAACCGCAGCAGAGCATTGGCACCCACATGCGGTGCTCTTGTTTTTCAAGCTATAGAAACGCATAAAAGAAGCCTTACCAACATTGCATCTCCTATCAACGAAACCGACTGCGCATCCACTTGGACAGTATCCGGTCACGTGATCACACTTTTGCCCATCAAGGCAGCTCCCACATACAGATTCACAGCCAGGACCGTAAAAGCCGGGAGTACATTCTGTATTTAAAAAAGCATAAAAAAACATGAGCAAATACAGTTAAACCAGTGTTAGACGTCAGTTATATCAAGCAGACACATCCTTTAGGCGGCCATGATCCTTAGGTTCAGGATTGGAGTCTTGAATAAAATAGCTCCTAAGTTCAATACCCTAATTATACAGTACTGAATTAATCAGCGTGTAAAAGTGTAGTTAATCTAGATCGTAAAATTGTCATACATATGAGCCATGCACTGGCATAAGGGGGCTTGATGCATCTGTGTGATACACATAATTATGGTTCCATAAAGTTATTTTGTCTAACAACAGTTACTGACAGAATCACGAGGTAAACCGGTCCTTAGACATACAGAAAATTGGCCAATAACGAACAGTTTCGGTTCAGGTCTGCCTGCGCGGACTGCGCAGGCTGACCTGGGTCGATACTTTTCGCAGATGCATTTAGTCCCCTTTTCACAGAGCATGGATCATATACGAATATCTTTTGCTATACAAGAATGAAATGCAGCGGCAAATCTGATATTTGAGTAAAAGAATCTGCTGCTACCCTATTTCATAAAAAAAATCAAATACCTCGAATCAAACGATATATTCAAATCATCGCATGTTCGTATAATCGAAGTTTCATTGTAAAAAAATTATGGCGGTTTCATAATGGTAACTTGTGACTGGCTTTTTGATGCAGTCATGTACAAAAAGTTTGAGCATGTAATGTCGAGTTTAGCTTTTGTAATAACGTGGTAGAGTGCTTCCTGACTGACATTAAGGTTGTTGGGTAACCGCCCTTGGCGGGTTATTAACCTTTTAACACACAAACCAGAGTTTAACAACCCTTAGAAAGGAGGTTTTTGAAAACATTGTGGCAAAAGGAGAAACTGCTGGTTTTTTCCCTTTTTTTAATTTGCAACGTTTTCTACCCCATCGAAGACAGTTTCAATCACTTTGGCAACGTTAACTTTGTCGTCTGCAAATGCTTTGAATTTGGAACGTATGGTGGCATATTTCTGCCACGAGATGCGAGATAACTTTCATGATAATTTTCGAAAACTATTGCGATAAATTAAAGTTTCCTAGAAATTTTATCTAGATAGTGAAAAGTTTTCTGAAAAAAAATATCACGATAAAATTTGTTATCTAGAAAATTTTACATTGATCAGTAAATATTTTAACGCATAATTTCTCATTCATGCACGAAGCGAGATAAAATTATCGTGATAGTTCTGCCCGTTTCTCGATATCTATCAACAGAAAATTCATATTTAGATGAACTCGGTAGTTTTTGACTTGATAAGATGGCAGTAAGTTAAAATTAGAATTATTTACAATTGAAACTTAATTGGTAAATTTTGACTACAGATGAAATGAACTGAATTCTGTTAATCACGAACGTATAAAAAATCGTTATATCATTGAGCATTATCGCGATATTTTATCGTGAAACTGTTTAGTATCTAGATAATATTTCCAGGACAGATTGTTTTATTGCGATAGTTCTCTTAAACTATCGCAATAGTTATCTCGTATCTCGTGGCAGAAATATGCCACCATAGGAACGGTCTAAAAGTTTGTCGTCTGGTGTTGATAAGTCCCGCCGACTTCTAAATAAAGCATCTGTGGGCACGATGGAATGGAATGGTTATAGGTGTTGTAGCAGAATAAAAGATTGATGTATACTCACGTTTGTCACATTTTGTTCCAATCCATCCAGGCTGACAGCCAAGGGAGCAAACTCCTGTCTGTGGATCACAAGTACCGATACAGTTACCGCACGTTTCTACACAGTTTACACCGTAAGTCCCCGGGTCACAGGCTGTTGGATAAGAAGGGAAATTAAGAAATACATTGTATGCATGTTTTATCTGCATGTAATGCGTTAAACAGTATATCTCAAAATAAAGATCAAAAATAAAATGGATCAAACCTAATAAAGGCTTAGCTATTTTATACATGCAGGTAAACTACGGAACCCCTAAAGTGACATGCTCGACTTTTTTTTAATATGCAAATTTCTCAAGTTATTTCGTTTTTACGAATTAATATTTCGTATTTACGAAATAATATTTCGTTTTTACGAAATATTATTTCGTTTTTACGAAATATTATTTCGTATATACGAAATAATATTTCGTTTTTACGAAATAGTATTTCGTAATTACGAAATAATTATTTCGATAAAACGAAATAGTATTTCGTAAAAACGAAATAATTATTTCGTAAATACGAAATAATCTGATAATTTGAAATACAGGCATCCTCGGTTCGACTCGGGGTCGAGGCACTTGGACTGCCTTGCGATAGGGCTGCATTGTAGGGTTGATTTACAGGCTCTCACATCATAGGCTATAGATTTGAATTCCGAGTTGAGCTGTCTTATTCCTGAATTGCCTACACCATGTTCGAATTTGAATTCTGTTTCAAGGGAGCTATCATCTAGAGTCATTGACCTAAGTTGTGCTTTTCCAGAATCGATGTAAAATAAATAAGCTTAATATCGGTACATTAGACAAAAGGGGACAAGCATAAGTAATATGACTGGTAAACTCAAATCTATTTATTCAGTCGGTCAGTCAGAAAGTCAGTCAGTCAGTCCCTCGTCTATCTGTCCGTCTGTTATTTCTTCTGTTTATGAATTGTGTACGCACAATTGTCATTGATAATTAAAAGTAAGTTACAATATTCAGTTTGTTTAGAGCACGGTTGAGGATCCGATTCCCAGCCGAGTCATTTTTCAGATTTAATATTTAGAATTCATGGCTCTCTTTCTTATCACTGGGGTGCAGGAATCACAACAGGCTCTTAATTGTGAAGGTGGGGGACTTGTAGAGTACGGAAGTGGTTGATAGATTGATAACAGGCTAAATAATTTTCAATCATAATGACGAATAGCACTAATTCATGTATTCTTAGGTTTCACCAGTAGCCGGATGCGGCTCTGATGTGCCTTGCCGAAGAACTGACGCTCAAACAGCCCCGCCAGTGGGATTCTAACCCAGAACCTCTTTGTTATAAATATGGTGCCTTAACCTCCGTATATAAGAGGACTCGTAATGTTCAGGCATCCACAAATGCGTCTTAAAGATGGACAAATCAGCGTCGATGTATTTTCGAGTAGATATGAAGCTTGTTGACTTTCATTGCTTTTGTATAGAATATAGTGCACACCAAAGCATTGCTATTTCGAGAGCTTTTACCGCTTCTTTAGCCGGGTGGTTAGGCTGTCCTACTTGAGAATGGGAGGTAGCGGGGTCGATCCCCTGCAAATCCATTTTTAAGACTAATGAAATGGTAATAATAGCGCGTTCCTTATTCCTTTCCTTCTTTGCACTTGGAAAGACGGGATAACATTACGACTGTCGCTTAAGTATCAGGGTAAGAGATTTGTAGAGTGATGATTAAGAGAGAGAGAGAGAGACAGAGAGACAGAGACAGACAGAGAGACAGACAGACAGAGAGCTAAGGTAATATCACGGTGGTTAGCGATGCAACCATGTGTTTCCTGGCTTTCTCACACCAGTACTGACAGAACTTTCTTTTCAAAGCTAAGAGAGGGAGACCAGCCTCTTTAGAAACCGCCTCGGAGGTTGAGAACAGCGAGGGGTAACGTTAGTGTTTTCGTGCTCATACAAACAAATTCTAATATGGTAGTAATGGAATTCCTTCCTTGGTACTCAGGGTCTCTAGGACAGCACAACGACTGCCTCACCAGTGTTAGGATTATGGGACTTTTCAAGTGCTAACTGGTGATGATAGCCCAGGAAAAATGTTTTGTGAACTTTTGTCCTGAAAATACTGAAATAAAAGATTGATGCGACGTTAAACGCGAAGTAGTCAGACATGATTGAGCCGTACTCTATGAAAAGGGGGCTTAATGCATCTTCGTGATCCATGGTACCAAGCAAGACATCACCTGATTATGCATCGGCGGATCAGCGGGGGGTCAGGGGTGTCCGGGACCCCCACCTCCTCTACAATTTTCAAAGTAACCGCTGTCTGCCTGATATTTTTACCAAGTATGAGTGTCATGCAAATTCTAGATCTATGCGAAGACATAAGTCAAATCCACAAAGACCTTCTTCTAACTAGCTGAACTGCGTCAAGGAATAATGTTTAAAGTTGTACGCAGTAGCAAATTTGAAATTGAGCCATGCTCTGACAAAAGGAGGCTAAATGAATCTCCGTGATCCATGACACCAAGCAAGCAATCACATACTGATGGATCCATAGTAGATCTATCCATTTTTTGTAACAGCCGACGGAATCATATGGTAGTTCTAGTCCTCTGACATACAGAAAATTTACTGATAGCGAACAGTTTCGGCCCAGGTCAGCCTGCACAATCCGTGCAGGCTGGCCTGGGTTGATACTTTTCGCAAATGCATTAAGCGCCTTTTTCACAGAGCATGTCTCATACATAATGATCTATTCTGGACCCCCCCCCTCGGAAAATATCCTGGATCCGCCCTTGATATGGATCCATAAAAATCCATTTTGTCTTGTGAGCGACCGAATTATGAGTTCGAATATCCCTTTGACATGCAGAAAGTTGGAAGATCATATTGAAAGAGTATCGGCCCATGTCAGCCTGCACAGACTGCGCCGGCTGGTATGTGTCGATTTTTTTCTCAAATGCAAAAAGCACCCTTTTCAATCAGCACGGTTCATTATGTATGTCTTTGCCTAGATATAGATGGAAAAATGACGACAGCGGCGTAAACACCAGTCAATAATGGAATTCAAGGCTACGTGGCCTTATTGAATATACAGACTGGTAAAATTATTTCGTAATTACGAAATAATTATTTCGTTTTTACGAAACAATTATTTCGTAATTACGAAATATTTATTTCGTAATTACGAAATATTATTTCGTATTTACGAAATATTATTTCGTAATTACGAAATAATTATTTCGTTTTTACGAAATAATTTTACCATTCAAAAAGGCCACGTAGCCTTGAATTCCATTATTGACTGGTATTAACGCCGCTATCATCATTATTCTATCTTTGTCTAGGCGAAATCATAATGAACCGTGCTCTGTGAAAAGGGTGCTTAATGCATTTGAGAAAAGAATTGACCAATGTCGGCCAGCGCAGTTCGCGCAGGCTGACATGGGCCGAAACTTTTCGAAATCTTCAAATTTTATGCATGTCAAAGGGCTATTCGAACTTATCATTCGATCGCTCATAAGACAAAATGGATTGGATCCATAACAAGGGCGGATCCAGGATTTTTTTTCGAGAGGGGGTCCAGAATAGATCATTATATATGAGAAATGCCCTGTGAAAAAGGGGCTTAATGCATATGCATTTAATGCAATCCGCGCAGGCTGACCTGGGCCGAAACTTTTTAAAACCTTCAAATTTTCTGCATGTCAAAGGGCTACTCGAACTTATCATTCGATCGCTCATAAGACAAAGTGGATATGGATCCGTAACAAGGGCGGTTCAGGATTTTCTTCGAGAGAGGGTCCAGAATAGATCATTATATATGAGACATGCTCTGTGAAAAAGGGGCTTAATGCATATGTATTTAATGCAATCCACGTAGGCTGACCTGGGCCAAACTTTTCGCCATCAGTAAATTTTCAGTATGTCAAAGGACTAGAACTACTATATGATTCCGTCTACCGTTAGATAAAGTGGATAGATCTAGTATGGATCCATCAGTATGTGATTGCTTGCTTGGTGTCATGGATCACGGAGATTCATTTAGCCTCCTTTTGTCAGAGCATGGCTCAGTTTCAAATTTGCTACTGCGTACAACTTTAAACATTATTCTCTAACGCATTTCAGCTAGTTAGAAGAAGTTCTTTGTGGATTTGACTTATATTTGGCATAGATTTAGAACTTGTATGACCCTTTCATACTTGGTAAAAATTTCAGGCAGACAGCGGTTACTTTGAAAATTGTAGAGGAGGTGGGGGTCCCGGACACCCCTGACCCCCCGCTGATCCGCCGATGCATAATCAGTTGATGTCTTCCTTGGTACCATGGATCACGAAGATGCATTAAGCCCCCTTTTCATAGAGTACGGCTCAATCATGTCTGATTGCTTCGCATTTAACGTTGCATCAATCTTTTATTTCAGTGTTTTCACGACAATAGTTCACAAAACATTTTTCCTGGGCTATCATCACCAGTTAGCACTTGAAAAGTCCCATAATCCTAACACTGGTGAGGCAGTCGTTGTGCTGTCCTAGAGACCCTGAGTACCAAGGAAGGAATTCCATTACTACCATATTAGAATTTGTTTGTATGAGCACGAAAACACTAACGTTACCCCTCGCTGTTCTCCACCTCCGAGGCGATCTCTTAAGAATCTGGTCTCCCTCTCTTAGCTTTGAAAAGAAAGTTCTGTCAGCACTGGTGTGAGAAAGCTAGGAAACACATGGTTGCATCGCTAACCACCGTGATATTACCTTAGCTCTCTGTCTGTCAGTCTGTCTGTCTGTCTGTCTGTCTCTCTCTCTTAATCATCACTCTACAAATCTCTTACCCTGATACTTAAGCGACAGTCGAAATATTATCCCGTCTTTCCAAGTGCAAAGAAGGAAAGAAGTAAGGAACGCGCTATTATGGCCATTATATTAGTCTTAGAAATGGATTTGCAGGGGATCGACCCCGCTACCTCCCATTCTCAAGTGGGACAGCCCAACCACTCGGCTAAATAAGCGGTTAAAGCTCTCGATATAGCAATGCTTATTATGTGCACTATATTAAAGATCTGTAGTTTTATACAAAAGGAATGAAAGTCAACAGGCTGCTTATCTACTCGAAAATACATCGACGCTGATTTGTCCATCTTTTAAGACGCATTTGTGGATGCCTGAACATTACGAGTCCTTTTATATATGGAGCTTAACCCTTTACTAAACAATACCTGGTTTTTACGACCCAGAGGAAGACGCCTTCTGAAAACATTGTAGGAAAAGGAGAAAATGCTGGTAACCAGCATTTCCTCCTTTTCCCACAATGTTTTCTACTCTTCTAAAGTCAGGTTTCAATTTTTCAATCACGTTTACTAGTATTTTGTCGTCTGCATTTGCTTTCAATTTGGACAAGTCTAAAATTTTGTTGTTTGGTAAAGAGTTAAGGCACCGTATTTATAAGAAAGAGGTTCTGGGTTAGAATCCCACTGGCGGGGCTGTTTGAGTCTCAATTCTATGGCAAGGCACATCAGAGCCGCATCCGGCTACTGGTGAAAGCTAAGAATACATGAATAAGTGCTATTCGTCATTATGATTGAAAATTATTTAGCCCGGCATCAATCAATCAACCACTTCCCTACTCTGCATGTACCCTACCATCACAATTAAGAGCCTGTAGTGATTCCTGCACCCGAGTGATAAGAAAGAGAGCCATAAATTCTAATTCTTAAATCTGATGAATGAATCACAACGGGGGATCCATAGAAGATCTATCCACTTTTTGTAACAGTCTACTGAATCATATGGTAGTTCTAGTCCTTTGACATACTGAAAATTTACTGATAGCGAAAAGTTTTACCAATCTGCGCAGGCTGGCCTGGGTCGATACTTTTCACAAATGCATTAAGCCCTTTTTTCACAGAGCATATCTCATATATAATGATCTATTCTGGTCCCCCTCTCGAAAAAAAATCCTGGGTCCGCCCTTGTAATGGATCCATAAAATCCATTTTGTCTTATGTGCGATCGAATGATGAGCTCGATAGCTTCTTGACATGCAGAAAATTTGAAGAACTCGAAAAGTTTCGGCCCATGTCAGCCTGTGCGGACTGCGCCAGCTGACACGGATCGATTCTTTTCTTAAATGCTTTAAGCACCCTTTTCACAGAGCACGGTCCATTATGTTTTGGCCTAGATATAGATAGAATAATGATGACATCGGCGTTAACACGATCAATAATGGAATTCAAGGCTACGTGGCCTTTTTGAATATACAAACTGGTAAAATTATTTCGTAAAAACGAAATAATTATTTCGTAATTACGAAATAATTATTTCGTAAATACGAAATAATTATTTCGTTTTTACGAAATGATATTTCGTTTTAATGAAATAGTATTTCGTAAATACGAAATAATATTTCGTAAAAACGAAATATTATTTCGTAAAAACGAAATATTATTTCGTTAAAACGAAATATTATTTCGTTAAAACGAAATATTATTTCGTAAAAACGAAATAATTTGAGAAATTTGCATACTAAAAAAAAATCGAGCATGTCACTTTAGGGGTTCCGTAGTAAACATATCCTTGTGTTGAGAAATTTGCATGTTCTACGTCATGTACAATTTTTATTTTTTTAAATTCATAAGGATGGTTTCAAAGTAGTCTGCTGCGGATCATCTGAAAATTATGTGCTCTTAATTCAACGAATTCTTCAGTTTTTGTATGGAAAGTTCAAGCAGTGGAAATTTCCCCAGCATGTATAATAAGATTACTGTTGTCCCCAAAATTTATTCTTTACACTATTCCATGTAAAGGTTTACATTCTCAGCAGTTTTCTACCTTAATCCCATTAACAAACAATCCCGTTTTTAATAACCCTGTGGAAAAAGAAGTCTTTGGAAAACATTGTGGAAAAAGGAGAAAATGCTGGTAACCAGCATTTTCTCCTTTTCCCACTATGTTTTCGACCTTTCAAAACGAATCCCATGATTTCAGACACATTCAATTCGGCACATGCAAAGGTTTTCAATTTGGACAAATTCGAAATTTTATCGCCTGGTAAAAAAATAAGCAACACTTTGATCGATTGACACAGAGAAGAAATATCTAAGGGGAAGGAAATTACATTCTAAAACTATTTATCATTTGGGTGTAAGTAGCCAATATTGCCTGTTGCATGTTGAAAAATAAGCATAAAATTTTGAAATACGAGCTCACCTTGATCGCATCTTTTTCCATCCCAACCAGCCAAGCACGTGACACAATGCCCTGTTTCTCGGTCACATGATCTCAACGGGTCAGCACATTGGCCACATGTCATATTGCAGTTGATACCATAGTAACCACTTGAACACTCTTGCAGAAATAAGTAATAGAAATTCCATGAAAACATGCAAACAAGTCAAAGAAATCCTTCAAACCCACAGTTCGAGGTATAACATCGTCTTTGGCTGTACTCCCAAGCCATCCTAGCGTCACGATTCTAGATATCAAGCCTTGCAAACTGGTTGGTTAAAGTTAGAATTTAGAAATAGAACGGAACTTGGAAATACTGATGAATGGTTGTTGGTATCAATAAAGAAAGCATAACACTTAGGAAATTGGCGTTTGAAATGTAGAATTAACTTGGTTTCATACCTTTAATTCGTGATGGTATATACGAGTAAATGAGTAGTGCGTATTAGTTATAACGAAATTCAGATATAACGAATCTTTACTCAGTCCCCCTTTACATATTAAGTACAGTTAAATATATATAGAATAAATATGCATTTATACTGTCCGACCTTAGAAACACTCAATGCGTTTTTGCTCAAAACAGGTGCTTACTAAATGCGGGTACATAATAAATAAGCATTGTTCTGTGAAAAGGGGGTTTAATGTATTTGCAAAAACTAACAATCCAGGTCAGCCTGGGTTGAGACTTTTTGTTGCTTATGTTAAATTTTCTTCATGTCTAAGGACATTCTACTTCATGATTTAGTCGGTTGTTTGACAAAATGGATTTTTATAGATCCATAATTATGTGACGACTTGCTTAGTATAATGAATCACGGAGATGCACGGCTCCAATGTATTTGCTTTTGTTTGGAATCCAATTTATGTTTGTTTAATACAGATAGTTTGATTAATAGAGGTTGCACAAGGATAGGTTTTACTGTATTGTGAAAAATCAAATAATTCGAATATTAGCAAGACTGAGGAATTTGTTTGATTTATCCGTATAAACGGTTTATCAAAAAGAAAAATAACTTGTAATGTTATCATAAAGTATGAATCTATATGTACGGTTCAGTCTTTATAAAAATATGTTATTTTGTTTTGAAAAAAAATAAAGTGCCGCGGAAGAGTAGAAGGCTTGCATAAGTAATTAGATTTGCTGTTACACTATTTTCCGTTCATGCCAAACCTTTGAATAAGTAGAAATATTCAAATAAAATGTTCGAATATGCAAAATTTCACTATAATTGGATTGATTGATTTTTGCGTTTATTTATCATCGCTACAGGTTGCCCATATGAGCGACGCCCCCTGAAGGCTGTTAGTATTGTTACGGGGGATAGTGCAGATACAGGACGAAATCCATCCAAAGTTACGCCTGGTTCTTTAACGTGCTCAGTGTATAGCACCGTCACACGGGACCTCGGTTTAACGTCTCATCCGAAAGACTATTAGTAATTTTAGATGGCCAGCCGTGGGGATCGAACCCACACCCTCAAGTGACTCGAAACATCACGTTCACGAGTCCTACGCTCTACCTATTGAGCTATGCGGGCTGGTCAATAATTGATTGATTGAATTTGCGTTTATTTATCGTCGCTACCGGTTGCCCATATGGGCGACGCCCCCTGAAGGCTGTTAGTATTGTTACGGGGGATAGTGCGGATAAAGAACGAAACCCATCCTAAGTTACGCCTGGTACTTTAACGTGCTCGGTGTATAGCACCGTCACACGGGACCTCGGTTTAACGTCTCATCCGAAAGACTATTAGTAATTTTAGATGGCCAGCCGTGGGGATCGAACCCACACCCTCAAGTGACTCGAAACATCACGTTCACGAGTCCTACGTTCCACCTATTGAGCTATGCGGGATGGTCGTCAATAATTGGAATGAATGAATTGTCAATAATTGGATTGATTGATTGAATTTGCGTTTATTTATCGTCGCTACCGGTTGCCCATATGGGCGACGCCCCCTGAAGGCTGTTAGTATTGTTACGGGGGATAGTGCAGATACAGGACGAAACCCATCTTAAGTTACGCCTGGTTCTTTTACGTGCTCGGTGTATAGCACCGTCACACGGGACCTCGGTTTAACGTCTCATCCGAAAGACTATTAGTAATTTTAGATGGCCAGCCGTGGGGATCGAAACCACACCCTCAAGTGACTCGAAATATCACGTTCACGAGTCCTACGCTCTACCTATTGAGCTATGCGGGCTGGTCTCAATAATTGGATTGATTGAATTTGCGTTTATTTATCGTCGCCACCGGTTGCCCATATGGGCGACGCCCCCTGAAGGCTGTTAGTATTGTTACGGGGGATAGTGCAGATACAGGACGAAACCCGTCCTAAGTTACGCCTGGTTCTTTAACGTGCTCGGTGTATAGCACCGTCACACGAGACCTCGGTTTAACGTCTCATCCGAAAGACCATTAGTGATTTTAGATGGCCAGCCGTGGGAATCGAACCCACACCCTCATGATCATGAGTCTTACGCTCTACCAACTGAGCTATGCGGGCTGGTCCAATAATTGGATCACAATCACCGAGCATATATACATACCTCTATCACAAGCCACGCCTTCCCAGCCTGGTTGACAGTACCCCGGACACGCCCCCGTTTTACTGTTACATCGCGTGTCGTCCAAACAGTGGCACCTTTTCTCGCATAGTTCACCGTATGTTCCAGTGGAGCAGGCTGAAATGCAATAACTGCCATACAATTTGGATAGGAAAAAAATCCGCACAATTTCGGCGCCATACAGCTTTATTTTCGCATTCTTATATCAGTTATCACGAACTTTCCTTTTCATTTGAATGGTAAGAATTTAGAGTCTCCATGATTTCAATGTTTGTCTTATAACCCGTCGGCTAGCTCATGTGCCTTTAGGGGTCAGGTTAAAAACATTTGTCCTGGGCCCAAATTCACAAACCATTCTTAAGAACATTCTTAGTTTAAATTTTCAGAATTTACTAAATATGAAAGTAAAACAACTCCTGAATGGCTGAACTACATGGTTTAGCCAATAAGAAGTTGCGTTACTTTCTAGATCTAGAATTAGACCTATAATGAAATTAACAATGGGTGAATACGGCCCCGCTCATTACCCCCACAATGTTCATTTTTACTCTGACCGGGTGACAAACTTTTAGATATATCCAAATTGAAAGTATTTAGCAGACGGCAAATTGAGTACTGCTCAGACGATCAGTCTTTGAAAAGGGTAGAAAACACTATAAGAAAAGGAAAGAAATACTAGTAAGATGCCAGATTTTTCTCCTTTTTTTAAACGTGTCTTCAAAATCCGTATTTCCAGGGTCGTTAACCCTTTACCTGCTATATAAAACTGAAATGAAACTTTCAAACCGATAGTAAAAACCTGAATGTTGCTATTTCAAGTTGATTTGTCAAATTGTGGTGTCTGTGGTTGTGAGGTAGAGGGTCGGCCTCATAACCAAACGGTCCCGAGTTCGAGATCCGGGAGCGGGTGTCAACATTGGGATTTTTCATTGGCCCACACATTCGCCGCGAGTACTGGTGTAGTTCCCAGGAAGCTTTATCGAGTGAGATTAGTATAAATTGTAAGAACTTGTTTCTCAATCGATGTGAAAAAAATATGTTAAAACTAAACTGATTTTGGAGGCAAAAATATCTCTTTCTCAGACATTGTAGGTCCAAGATCAGATTGTACGTTCTGTGCATTCTGATCTTGAGCTACATTGTCCGCAAGAGATCTATGAGGCGCGTTAAGCAGCTTAAGGTTTAAAATGCGAAAAATTTCGGTAAGGTGTGGAACGTGCATTGATTTGCATTTTGATTGATTGCTCTCTTCATACGTAGCGTCCTTCCCTTCTGTTTTCCTTTTGAACATGTAGTTCGCTTAAGTGCATCAGCACTTATCTCTGTGAAAAGGGGGCTTAATGCATCTGCGTAGATTTCGACCAAGGTCAGCCTGAGGCTGACCTGGGCCGAATTTTTTTCGCTTTTGGTCAATTTTCTGTATGTCCAAGGACCACTCTACTTCATGATTAAGTCCGATAGTTAAAAAGTAGCTATTGAGGATTCATGATATATGATGGCTTCCTTGGTATTAAGCATCACGGGAACGCATTAAGCCCCCTTTTGCCAGAGCACGTCTTATATTTGTTCGCTAATACGCCCCAACTACCAAGCTCATTATCAATATTTGGCCAGGCAATAAACCAACGAACGAACTATTAAACGAACGGACGAGCGAATGACTGAATATTGTTTTAACGGCGCATCGATACCCACTGTCATTTAGGGCACATGACAAGCGATAAAGTGGTAAAATGATAAGTATGAAGGATTCTGTTAGGGTCTGAAAAAGGTGTTATACTAAATAGTTAGGTGATAGTAAGATGTACATCATGGAAAAGGGTGCGCTATGCCCAACAACTGAAGTTCTATACAAGGGCGTAGGGCCCATTACGCACAATACGCACGTGCGTATAAAAATTCCGCGAACAAACTTGTAAATTACAATATTATATACATGCACTGGTTTTCTCGAGATGTACGCGTCCTTTCAAACTAAACAAATGGGTAAAATTGATCAAATGAATTAAATCCCACCACAAAGTGTTGATGGAAGAGGGAGCGGGAGGGGGGCACACCCCCTCCCGCTCCCTCCTCCATCGACACTTCGTGCCTCACTGTGCGTATAAATATTTTAATTCTGGCTATGCATATGCTATACATATACATCCTCAGAACCCAGGTTTGAAGCATCACGCGTCACCGAGGATGTACATATATAGCTTGCCGTAAGTGTTCAGATGGCCCATAACCATTTTGTTCATTTTTAAGTTCTCAGTCACCTTCTTACCCTGTCTACATGTACATGTATATCTCACAAAATCTTATTAATGATTTTTACATAAACGCCAAAAATTGATAAATGGGAGTGAGGTGAACAAGTTTATTTATATAATTAATAAAAACCTTCATTTGCCCCTTTGACCTGTACATCATGAAAGAAAAATGACCGTTTTGTTTTCAATTGGTTGGAAAGATCAAAAGATTCCGTATCCAAGGCTATTTGGTACAAAATATCTCACAAAATACCAAACAGTTAAGATCCCAGACCAGATTGCAGCTTCAATTCAGCATGATCATTGATCCACACTGTCTACAAAATCACCAAGAAGTGGCATAGACATTTTAAGGGTTAACACTGTACTAGTGGAAAAAATTGAACTTGTCCATTTTTAAAGCATTGCACAGGTCAAATCAAAATGTCTCAGTAGAAAGGATTTGTCTTTGACAGGGCAGAAATATTGTGGGAAAAGGAGAAAATACTTTTCCCACAATATTTTCAGAAGCCTCCCGTCTCATGTTCGTTAACACATGGAATCATTTAGTAAAGGGTTAAGTAACCTCGATTTTGGACGTCCGACGGCTTAGACAACGTACTTGAAATTTTGTATAATAAATCTGAATTGAGAAATAGGTTTAATCATTGTGACAAAAGAGGAAATGGCAGGTAAATTGCAATCTTTATGGAAAATATCTGATTCGAAACGACAAATTTGTTTGTATAATGTTTAACGTTTTTTCAACATTATTTCAGTTATACCGCGGCGACCAGTGCACCCATCATTGATTTTCCTTGAGTTTGTCTTACCGGTACTTTGCACGCTTTTTTCCCGAGCCACTGGCTTTTCCACATAACCATTGTCGAAACAATGATCAGCGATAGGAAAGGAATGAATTCTTTTGCAATCACTATCAATAATCCTCGGAAAGAAATTAGCCGAGCCTTGGATTAGAACCAGAGACACCCTTGTTTCGAGCCTTGTACATTCCCAAATGAGCTCGTGGGCTCGGGGATACGAAAAGAAATAGTCTGCTTGTGGAAACTGTGTTAATCAGCTGCTTACCAGTCACACAGTAGGACTGCTTTTTGATAAGTATGCTAACCGTTACCTTGCTCAATAAACTGAACAAAACTTTCAAGCCCATAGCAATAATCCGAATAATGTTACTTCAAACTTATGTTTTTGAGAACAGTATCTCCTTATCGGACAGTGTAGATCCAAGATCAGA
Organism: Hippopus hippopus; assembly: GCA_946811185.2. Lineage (NCBI taxonomy): Eukaryota > Metazoa > Mollusca > Bivalvia > Cardiida > Cardiidae > Hippopus > Hippopus hippopus. The sequence goes on along the minus strand of OX328099.1, from coordinate 14,857,529 downwards.
CTGCACGTTCTGTGCAGTCTGATCTTGATCTACACAGTCCGCAAAAGGTCGTGAGTCGCGCTAAGCAGCTTATGGATTAATCATTGAGAGTGGTTTCTCAGTAAACGTGCTACGTTCTAAACTTTACTTTTTTGCTGTTTTACTTTGTTTTATAAAAGATTTTAATAGTAGTTATTCAACGACACTAGAAAATATTTCCATGTATCTTTTGTTTGGACATTTTCGTATAAAGGTGACCGTACAATGGCAACTATTAGGTCTTTCGACTGACTGAAAATATCTTTTTCATTCATTTGCCCCTGTTTAAGTGTTAGGATCATAAAATGACTACATTTGAGTCAAGCTCTGCAAAAAAAAGGGGTTTAACGCGATTGCTATAGGTATCGACTGCGCAGGCTAACCTAGGTCGAAACTGTTTGCTATTGGTAAGTTTTCAGCATGTTGAAGGACCAGTCTACCTCATGTTTCAGTCTGCTGTGAGGCAACATGGATTTTATGGATCAACAATTATGAGTATAACGGCTTGCTCGGTGTAATGCATTTGACATTCAGGAAATTGACCAATCGCAAAAGGTATCGACCCAGGTCTGCCTGCGCGGACTGCGCAGGCTGACCTGGGTCGATACCTTTTGCAGATGCATTAAGACCCCTTTTCACAGAGCATGGCTCATTTAGATAGATTTAAAAGTTTACCGAAAATCAGAACTTCGCACAGTTCCAAATTGGCCCAACACGAATACAAAGTGTGCTTAGGGCAGTCTCGGATGGGCGTCTGGGTGGGCCTATCAATGTAGAGAATGACGAAACGGCCCCGCCTCTTGGTGCACGTGAGACTCCGGTCCCGGAGGATGAGATGGGGAGGTGGGAAAACAAAGTCGCTCATCTGATCCATATAGCATAGTCCTTCATTCTTAGCTTCTTCCACACTGTCTGAGACGTAAATACGGACGCCTGCTCTTCTGGCTTGCGACATAGCGTCTGCAAAACAAAACAACAACAACACACCGTTAGTATCCTTTGCTTATATAGTAAGGTCAAGTAGATTTTACGGGGGGATAATTATGCATAATTTGTGTCAAAATCTAAACTTTCTTTTATTTTCTCAGTGCTTTTAGTGAGCTTATGATTTGACCAAATCTCTAGAAAATGAAAAAAAGTACTGTGTATTCAAAAGTATAGCTATACATGTATACATTTTCACGAATGGGGGTGGGGGGGGGGAAGCTAGCATGTACTTTAAATGCTCAATACAAATCTTTGAGACTTGTCCGAATTGTAAGCACAAATTAAATGTCGTTCACATGATGGCTGTTGCCTTTCACAATGTTTTCAAGTGTTTCTTCCAACAGGGTCGTTAAAAAAAAGGATAGCTTGGTACAGTGTAAAAGTATAGAACTCTTTTCCAGGGAAAGGAGAGTAAAAGGTTGTTTGATTGATTGAATGATTAATTGTATGGTGTTTAACGCTGTTTTCAACATTATTTCAGCTATATCATGGTAGACAGTGCACATATCCATACTTTACATTCCTTTTACCAGTCTACTCCGCACAATATTCTTTCCAAGCCACAGGCTTCTCACCCACATAACTAAGTTATCATCGAAAGAGTGGTTAACGGTGATAAAGGAATGAATCCTTTCGCAACACTGACTATATATATCATCAGCCCTCGGAAAGAAAATGGCCGATCAGGGGATCGAACCAGCGACCCGCTGTTCTCAAGTCCTGTACCCTACTGACTGCGCTACGCTCGGCAGGAAGTAAATGGACAATGGCTTTGACAATGGACACATGTGTACTAAGTACATAATTAGGTTGTAGCAACTCCAAGGTTTTATCATCGGCTCCTGTATATAAATCTTGACACAAATTGAATGAAGTGTGTCTTTATGGTGTTCAACTTTCAGGCTGCTATGCAGGATTCAAGACATATAAATTACGTACAGAAATTACGGAAAGTGTATATCAAGATCAGACTGCACAGAACGCGTGGTGAAAAATTTTTTTTTTCAGCAGTAAGAAATTTGAAGTCATATTATTTGGATTCATACGGTCGCCTGGAATCATGCATTTTATCTATTTCTAGTATTTTCAGGATTAGCACCATTTCTATGGTCTATAAATGAGTCATGCTATGTGAAAAGGAAGTTTAATGCATTTGCAAAAAGCATCGACCAGGTCAGCCTGCGCAGTCCGCGCAGGCTGACCTGGTCGATACTTTAAGCTATTTGTCAATTTTCTACATGTCCGAGGACCATTTTACCTAATGATTCAATCGATAATGAAACCAAATTAATTTTATGGATCCAGAATTAAGTGATGACTTGCTTGGTATAATGCATCACGAAGATGCACCAGATTCCTTTTGCCAGAGCGCTATTCAATTGTATTTTGTGAAGTGCAAATGCCAAAATCAGTTACAGAATTGAAGTTAGCGCAGTCCTTCTATTTCTATTTTTCTTTAATGCTTTGGTAACGTTAATCCTTGGACAGGGTAACCCGGTACGGAAATTTACCCCAAATAAAGATATAGAGCGGTTGCAGATGGAATTTTTCATTCTTTCTTTGTTACTTTGTTTTGGAGTTGAATGCCGTTTTAACAGCTTAGGTGATATCACGGTGGTCAGTACAACTACATATGTGTTTCCTGGCTTTCTCATACCAGAACTGACACACGTTTTTTTTCTTTCTGGAAGCCACCGACTGCTTTTCTTACATGCATCAGAGGTGAGAGGCGAAAAATTGCTGGAAAGAAAAATTGCCTCAAACGGGTATCGAACCGCAACCACCAGGTCAAACGTCAGATACGCTAACCATCGAGCCACCCAGCCGAGCGGAATTTTTTTATGTATATTCTTAAATCTTACATTTACAGCTATTACAATTATTTCCAGGACTCGTATATATGTATTATACTTCTCTACACTTATTTTAAATCTGTTTTTTTTTGTAATAGTCAGTGATTATGAATTAAACAGAAGGCTTGCATATTTGAAAAGTATTTCATCGAGAACGATACAGGAAGCGCATCTTTCAATAAATGGCATGAAAAGAGGAGCGAAGCCTCCACTATGTTTGATACTTTGTTTATCTTTACATAAAACAGAAGGTCAAAGATACAACAACAAGAAGGCGAGATAAATGCCCCGGGGCCAAAACGAATGAGGTCAGTAATTATTATGGTGATTAATCTACGCATTTAGTGTAGAAATAAACGGGCCATGCTCTGTGAAATGCGGGTTTAATGCACCTGCAAAAAGTATCGACTTATGTCAGCCTGCGCAGTCCGCGCAGGCTGACATGAATCGATACTTTTTGCTGTGTGTAAATTTTATGTATGTCGAATGACCATTTAATTTCGTGATTTAGTCTGATGTCAGACAAAACGAATTTTTATGGATCCATAATCATGCGATGACTTGTATAGTATAATGCATCGGGGAGTCGCATTAAACCCCCATTTATCAAAGCCCCGCTTAAATATCAGGCCATGGCGATTGTAGTACGGACTAGACGCGGTTTAAATTTTTCTGCCCCTATATGTTCTTTTTTGGAACCACTTTTGGTTCTAACATACGTTATACGTTTGTTGTTTCAATTGTGTTTTGCCGAGCTCGTTTGCTCAGTCGGTGTACGGGGCTTAAAACTAAAGGGGCCGCTAGTTCGAATGCCCAGCTAGGCTGATTATTTTTCCGTGGATTGATGATTCTGCTAAGTACTGATAAAACAAACTGCAGGGAAGCGTGGAGAGGTGAACTTCATTTGAAGTAATGGTGAAAACGGCGTTAACCCTTAGGCTGCAAAGCGCGACTCACTGACCTTTAGCGAACAATGTAGATCAAGATAAGACTGCACAGTACGTGCCGTCTGATCTTGGATGTACACTGTCCGATAAGGAGATATTTTTCTCTATAAAATAACTTCGAAATATCATTAATCGGGTTTTTACGATGGGCTTGAAAGTTTCATTTAATTTATTTAGCACGATAAGAGTTAAACATCAAACAGAAAAAACAAAACAAAAACAAAAAATGAATTGGGTTTTAAGTCGCATTCAACATTTTCTTTTTTGTCACGTCATGGCAACAGCTTAGGCACTTATGTCTTTTCTGCGTATCGCTAAACTCGACTAAACATTTTTTTTTTCTTACCGTCAGTTCGAAAATAGATTTCAATAGACTGTATATCGTATGTACCGCCCAGATCCACGTTCCACCATGTTTTAAATACGTCCTCACTGTTGTGTGCCCAGGCGCAGGACCCGTAGGTTCCGTCCTGATCTGGGTTTCCATCCACAGCTCTAGAGGAGTTCCAACCCAAATAGGTACCATGTTGGTAGGTCTTTTTCCCGATAGCAATGTTTTCTGAAAGGAAGCATGTAAATAAATCATACTTATTGTTTTGTTTTGTTTGTTTTGCCTTGTTTGTTTGTCTGTCTGATTCTCTAAAATATGTTTGACAACGCTTGTATAAATATTTTATTAAGAATTTTATTGTGCCATCAGTTCATTTTTCTATGTATTTCCTAGATTTTACTAGTAAATTGGGCTAGAGGTAGCTGGAGTTAATTAACTGATACAATCCTGGTACATATATTTGAGCCATGCTCTGGCAAAAGGGTGTTTAATGCATTTCTGTAATGCATTATACCAAGCAAGTCGACACATAATCATGGATCCGTAAAATCCGCTTAGTCTAACAACCCTGTGAATCCTGAGGTATAAAATGGTCATTTGACTTACAGAAAATTTACGAAAAGCAAAAAAGTTTCGACCCAGGTCAGCCTGCGCGGACTGCGCAGGCTGACCTGGGTCGATACTTTTTGCAGATTAATTAATCCCCCTTTTCACAGAGCATGGCTCATGTAAATAGGTTGGTGTATAAGACCCAGGGTCCAATTTGACGTAAATTTGTTGCTGCCAACTGATTTTAAAAAATTCATTTTTTTCAAGGCCTAAAAGTACATTTTCACTGCATTTGAAACTAATTCTGGTCATAGTTTAGGACAATAAGGTGGGCGGTGTAAATTCAAGATCAGACTGCACGTTTTGTTCAGTCTTTGGCTCGTATTAACCAACCGTTCTTAAGAACATTCTCAAGCTTAGTCTCAAGAACATTCTACATTTGAAAGTAGCCACAACTTCTGATTGGCTAAACCACTTGGTTTAGCCAATCAGAAGTTGTGTTACTTTCTTAAATCTAGAGTTAGACTAAGAATGAAATCAAGAATCTTTGGTGAATACAGACCCTGATCTTTATTTACAATACAATACAATACAATACAATACAATACAATACAACACCTTTTATTTGCTTCAATGTAAACAATGTACATTACGCAAAATAACAATACCAAAATACAAATTTACGCAGGCCGCCAAAGACAATTGAGTCGCCATCACCAGCGAAAAAAAAAAACGTCAGACACAAGAAATGTATAGCACATTTCAGACAAAAAAAGACGGCATCCAAAGTTTGCTTTGGGCTAATTTATCCCGGAAAAAGCATGAAAAGTACAAAAAAAATATTTGCTAAAAATACCACAAATTCCGAAGTATATGTCGTACAACAGGATAGAAGACATAGTGTCTCCGTCTTTTATAAAAATAACACACATATATTGATGTTTGGTCGTTTTTGACAGCTTTTACAAATATTTCATGAGAAGTAGTTTTGGTACTTTGATCCTTATTCTACTAAAACGCGACAAAGGATGCATTTTTCGGAGAGTGTAGACAAGAACAGACTGCATATACAGACTGAACTTGGCCTTATCAGCCCGCTTTCTACAAGCACTCATGGCCACAGTCATAAAACCCTTACCCTTACACTGCCAAATTTCAATTTTTGACCAATGCAAAGATAGATTTTGTGGCGTTAATTGGCAGTGATGTATATGGGATTTATAAAACCGAAACTCAGTCCTTAGAGAGCAGCGGAGAACGTAGAGCGAGATTAGACTAGACCTATGTTCAGCATGATCTTGATTTACAGTCTTTTTAAAATAAATTAATGGTTAAGCAGGGTAGGACAAGGGTTAAAATGCCAATGCACCCCCGACCGAACGAATTCTATTCATGTGATACTCAACAACCCTGATCATTTCGGCAGGGTATGGGTTATACCTAAGTCTCTAACAAACGATAAAACTTTAGACTTTTCCAAATTGAAAGCGATTGCAGACGGCAAATATAATAGAGTGTCTGAAAAGATAGGATTTGTCTTTGAAAGAATAGAAAACAGTGTGGGAAAAGTTGAAAATGCTGGTCACGACAAAGTTCTAAACTTGTCAAAATTGAAAGCAGATGTTGACGACAAATATGATGGGTATGAAAATACGAGGGTTGTCCCAGCACTCCGTGACAAATTTTAAAAACGAGCCATTTTTAGCGTCAGGACATTCATTTTCACATATACTCGGTTCCATAAATAAGTGTGCACTTAATTTTCTTTTATTTCTCGTCGCATGTTTTACTGAAGACCAACAAATTTGGTATCATACTTTAGTTCAGAGTCTGTAGAAAATGCCAGGATAATCAGATTTTGACAAACAGAAAGTTTAAGTTAGGTTTTTGCAGTTTAAATGAAGGTGGTACTAAAATCAAAGTTGCAAAAGTACTCAAAGACTAAGGTAACATTAAAATTAGGTTTTGGCCACCGCTCTCGTTCAGGAATGGAATAACATTCCTGATGCAATGATTTTACGTTATGTAAGGTCTATGCGACGTCGAATAATTGCCTGTATCGACAGCAGAGGTGGCCATACAATATATTGATTGAAAAATTACAAGAACTTTAAGAAAAACCTAACTTTAATGTTACCTTATTCTTTGAGTACTTTTGCAACTTTGGTTTTAGTACCACCTTCATTTAAACTGCAAAAACCTAACTTAAACTTTCTGTTAGTCAAAATCTGATTAGCCTGACATTTTCTACAGACTCTGGACTAAAGTATGATACCAAATTTGTTGGTCTTCAGTAAAACATGCGACGAGAAATAAAAGAAAATTAAGTGCACACTTATTTATGGAACTGAGTATATTTCATACATGAAGATGTTATTTCACTTTATTTAAAGTCTCTTACAAAGTATTTGCTTTATTTTTACTTTAAATTCACAAAATTGATAAGGAGGTGTCATTTCCCGGCGCACGTCATTTTCTCCATATACGTTTTTGAATGAACTCAAATCATGCACGAATATTTTCAATATTTACTATCATTTCTGCTTCATATTAGATGGACGTCTTCTTCTGAATCTTTGACTTCATCACAGAAAATTTGAATGGGATAGAGTAAACAACGGACAGTGTTCAGACAAACGAAAACGATCTGTAGAAAATAGGAAATCGTATATGATTTGTCATAGGATAAACATTGTGGTAACTGAGAAAATGCTTGCGACGAAAAGGAGAAGATTCTGGTTACCAGCATTTTCTAGTTTTCCAAGAATATTTTCAGAAATCTCTTACCTCTAATAATAATAATGATAATAATGATGATAATAATAATAATAATGATGATAACAATAATGATGATAATAACATTATTTTCGGAAGGTAGAACATTAAGACAATCTTTCAAGCAATAATAATCCTGAACAAGTCTTTTTAACAATGTTGCCTTCCTACCTCGTCGCGTTAATACACGAAATTGTGTGTTAAAAGGTTAAATATCTGACAATTAATACCTGCTTGGCAATAGGGCGGTCCAGACCATCCTGCTGCACAGCCGTCTGGACACTGGCCGGTTTGAGGATCGCACTCTGTACCTTTGAGACAGTGACAGTCATACTCGCATTTCTCGCCGTAAGTACCCTGTGGGCATATCTTACTGGATCCAAGAGCTTGTCCCGGCTCTACGAGATTGATTACTCCCGTTGGAGTTAAGCTTTGAGCTGAAAATAGTTGTGAAATCACATTGAGTAAAAATGCTGCATTTTCTTGATAAATATGAGTCATGCTCTGTGAAAATGGGGTTTAATGCATCTGCAAAAAGTATCGAACCAAGGTCAGCCTGCGCAATCCGCGCAGGCTAACCTGGGTCGATACTTTTTGCCTTTGGTTAATTTTCTGCATGTCCGAGGACCTTTCTACCTCAGGATTCTGCCGGTTATTAGACAAAATGGATTTTATCGATCCATAATTATGTGATGCTGTGCCTAGCACTGCCTTTACCTCTTTCGGCACACAATACAATCAGCTGAAACACAGAAAGATCTTTGTCTTAAAGGTCTGACCTTAAAATCGGAAAGTGCAGATCTAGAATCAGACTTCACGTTCTCTGTAGTCCGATCTTGGTCTTGGCCGTCCGTAAAAGCCCCAGTTTTCGCCTATCACGCTGTATACATCCATTTGGTAATTTAAACTTGAGAAAATAGTAGATCGAGACAATCTCAGTTGTAGAGGCCATCCGTCACTCGGTGGTTCAGACTATAGATTTGTTATTATTTGGACTTTACCCTTTAACACATAATGCCGACTTTTAACTACCCTGTTATAAAAAGCTTCTGAAAAAAATGTGGAAAAAGCAGAAAATGCTGGTAACCAGCATTTTTACCTTTTTCAATACTGTTTTCTATCCTATCTTAGGCGAAAATAATTATTTTAGCAATAGTTACTAGTAATTTGCAAATGCTTTGAATTTGGTTCAGTCTAAAAATTTGGCGTTTGCTAAAGAGTTTTCTCTTTCAACAGAAATTTACACTTGTTAAAATTGAAAGTATAGTATTAAGATGGGTTCAAAACCTTGTAGGAAAGGGAAGAAAATGCTGGTTACCAGCCTTCCCACAATGTTTTCAAAAGCTACTTTCTTCAGGCTCGTTAAAACTCGGGTTTGTATAGTACAGAGTTAAATAAACCTACTGGCTGCCATAGTCACGCGGGATTGTCCTTAGGCAAGGCACTGCACAGTCTAAGCCTTTTGCTGTTGAAACCCAGGAACGATATAAATAAGAGAGAGACATGGGTGAAAAACTGTTGAAATTGGAGTTAACTACGATTCATGCTTGTAACGAGAAAAAAAAAATGCTGCATCCGATACCCTAAGATCTGTTAAAAAAAAGTAACCGGTAGTTTGGTTGCAACACACATAATAATCTAAAATTAATGAGACATGCTCTGTGAAAAGTGGGTTTAACTCATTACCAAACGACAAAATTTTAGGTTTGTCCAAATCGAAAGCATTTGCACACGACAAAATAAAAGTGACTGAAAATTTGAAATTTGTTTTGTGAAGGGTAGAAAACATTGTGGGAAAAGGAGAAAATGCTGGTTACCAGCATTTTCTCCTTTTCCCACAATGTTTTCTAAAGGCTTCTTTCTCAGGGTCGTCAAAAGTAGGGATTGTGTGGTAATGGGTTAATGCATCTCGGTGATAGATTATACCAAGCAAGTAATCGCATAATTATGGATCTATAAATCCATTTTGGCTGACAATTGACTAAATGTAAAGGTAGAATAGGCTATTGACATGCAGAAAATTTAACAATACGAGTAGCCATGAGTTTCTATTCAGGTCAGCCTGTGCTGACTGCGTATTCAGTATTCGCAGAGCATGGCTCTGTTAGAACCACTATTGAAATAAAACGGATATTTGGTGAATACTAAAGGAATATAGCGAAGTTGAAAATTTTATTTCAAATATCCGTTTTATTTCAAAAGTGGTTCTAACATGTCTCATTTATCTAACCTTTTACCAGGTGTCAAAGTTTTGAACTTGTTTACATTGGGAGCAGTCACAGGCTACAAATCAAACGTGTCCCAAAAACTGAAATTTGTCCTTGGAATGGAAGAAAATAATGTTGGAAAATGGAGAAAATGCTGGTTACCAAGATTTTCACTTTTCCCCACAATGTTTCCAAAACACTTCTTCTCCAGAGTTGTTAAACCTAGGGTTTTTTTTTTTTGTAAATGTTTAATTAGTCATTTATGACTGATAACAAGAGGATTGCCGTTACGTAAAGGAGAGTACATTACGAAAACAGAAACAGTAAAATATTTAGGTGAATAAAGGGGCGTATTTGTTGACATGTGTACGGCGATTTCTCGAAGCTATACCATCAATCATACTGAACGGACTTAGGCCGAGCCCCGGTAACGTGCAGGACTTGAGAACAGGAGGTCGTTGGCCGATTTCTTCCCGAGGATCGATGATAGTCATTGCGACAGGATTCATTCCTCTCTCACCGCTGATCATTGTTTCGACGATGGTTATGTGGTAAAGCAGCCAGTGGCTTGGAAAGAATATTGTGCGGAGTACTGGTAACAGACACTCCGGGAAAGCATGGACAGGTACACTGGCCGCCGCGATATAACTGAAATAATGTTGCAAACGGCATTAAACACCATTCAATCAACTAATCAACGAATACACTTCCCCAAAGTATGCCTTAAAATTGGGGACCTCGGAGGCGTCAACTTGGCCTATATATATTAGAATATTGAGAATATTTTCTTATCACTCTGAGGGTAAATGGCATTTTATGGCGAGAAAGGTGCGTTATAAGAGTATCAGGGCTTTTTTTCCAAAAATTGGGAAGGGGCCTTAGCCTTTCATTTTGGGAAATTCAAGTGCGATTTTGGCCAAATTGGGAAAAATCAGACTGACTTTCAAGATACATCAATAAAACAAATTAATGGCAGTGTACATACATACAGTAAATAGAAGGTGCAGCAATTTAATTAACAAGTGAAACAAATTCAATACTCAAACTTTAACTGTTTAAACTATGGCCAAATATCTCACAGCATTTGCACATACAGGCTTAGAGCCCTTTTTAACACTACTGTGGTACACCCATGGGTGCCAGAGTTAATACTTTAGAAGAACTGCTTTTCGGCCATCATATGATACAAGGGAATCATTATCTGTGGAAGTTACAAGGCTAGGCTTGGATATTATGTCTGAAGATGTAGAGTTTGCATCATGTGCAGTGATAATAATTGTCTAGTCTTCAGACAAAGGGAGATCGGCGATGCCCGACAGAACCGGAACTTCAGATTGAGACTAAATATGCAGAGATTTGATTACCTGTAGATCGATCAGCAAAGAATTCGAACGTTTCACGCCGAAAGTAAAAAGGCTACGCCGGCCTTTATCATCTGCAGCCATTTTATTTAACGAACTTTTTGTAATGTTTCCCGGTTCTTGACATGTTTTGCTTGGATACAGCGTATTTTTTTTTTTTGAGTACGTTGACTGCAACCGAGTACGAATGTGTTCCACAGTGTTAAGCAAACTTCTTTTGTCAGCTGTAAGTTTTTACGAAAGACAAACAATTATATAACATGTCAAAGGATTTAATATTGAATGATAGGGAAGTGGCAACCGCGTTCAGTCTATGTACGGTGTTATAATGCGCAAAAAATAACTCGGTTCGGTTAGGAGTGCCTCCATTAAACAAACCAAATGGCGCCAAGAAAACGCAACATTTCGGCCGTACTGCAGCGCAGTTAGCTGAGTCATTTCCGTACAAATCAATAAAAAAAGCCTGCTTTCGGTTTCAGTCACCGCTAAATAACGAGTTTTGTGTCTGGTCATTTGAAATAGCTTTTGAGAAATTGGTATTTTAACTTATTAGGAATTTCAGCATCGTATTATGAGAAATTTTTCCAGCAAAATTGGGAAATCCTTTCAGCAAAATTGGGAAATTCTTCCGCCACAATTGGGAAATTCTTCCGCCACAATTGGGAAAAAACGATGCTTTTTGCAATTGGGAAGTCATCGAATTATAGAAGGAAAAAAAGCCCTGAGTATATCACAATTTTCACAATTTTTGTGGTATTTGTCGAAGACAATACCACTATGAGTTCAATATTGAATTTTGAAGACCGTGTATCGTATTTTGTGCAAAGCCGAAGGAAATAAACCCAATTAAACTCACTTTTTCTCAGGCAAATGAGTTTTTCGGTAGCACTCAGATATGTTATTGGAAATAGCATGTTAAAATACACTAGGTGAGGCCATCGATCGTGGAAATACTATTTTTTGATTGAAAATACCTTCACTCGCTCATAGCCTTCTACTGGCGCAATGATACAAAATTTGTCTACCGATCACTTGGTCCTGGGCTTTTTCGTTCCAAAACCAGTTCGTCCCATGGCTTGTTCATCCAATGATTGCGCGCTACTCCATTTGATTGGGCATGAATATTTATAGATCGAAATAATTGATTGTAATGTTGGGAATTAAATATTGATGGCCAAAGATATTCCAAAATCATAGTTTTCGGGTACAAACTTAATTTTATTCGATATATTCACATGGTTTCTCTTTCTATCCATCATGCATCCTACTGTCAAGGGACGTTACTCCTGACTCCTCTTGAATGATCAAAGGGAGACCACCAATGAGTACTATCCCTTCAACCAAAAAAAAAGGTATTCATTTGCTTAGTAGGTTGACTTTCAAGCCAATATTTGAATAATATTTTTCTTTTTCTTTCAAATTATTAATTCCACACAATGGCTTCCTTGCCAAATACCACTTCAGGGTTCTCAACGCTTTGATTTTCTAGCGGAAAGATTTTTTTTTAAAACTTGGCCCATACACAGCTAGTCATGTCTCTAGGAGATAACAAGTGAAAAAAAAAAATGGGTCACCATGCCTGTTTCTGAGAAATTTGCATAATTATGAAAAAAGTATACACAGGTCCTAATTTCAACATATATTAGATTTTACACATCCTTCTTTAATATAGTCACTTTGACAGAAAGAATACCATAAGAATATACAAATATAGATCTACATCATTTTAGTGAAAATTCGTTCTGAGTCAAAATTTTTTTGCAGATGCATTAAACCCGTTTTTAACAGAGCATGGCCCAAATGTATTTGGTAGCAGAAATGTAAACTATTGAAGCGCTGAATTCCTTTTCAATTGTTTGTGCGGACACTGTTGACCAAGATTAGACTTCACAGAATGTGCAGTTTGATCATGGATCTACACTGTCTGTTTGTTTCCCAGATACTTTGTCTTGACAAACAGCTTTGAAATTGTTTTAACGTACCTACATTTTTCGTAGTAACTTAGAAGGTTCATTTCATTTAATTGGCACTTCTCGGGTTCATTCTTAAGCTACTAAGCGCCACTCAAGGACCTTTGGCGGACAGTGTATAGATAAAGATCAGACTGCACAAAACGTGCAGTCTGATCTTGGATCTACACTGTCCGACACAAAAATACTATTCCTTCCCCACCTAAAAAAAACCAACTTTGAAATAGCAACATTTTGGTATTTACAATCGGTTTTAAAGTTTCAATTAACTTCTGTAGCAAGTTAAGGGATAAATTTCATTCCGTTGGTCTTCCGTGGCTCTGCGGCTGCGTTAGATATGAAATACAGCAACCCGGGTTCGACCCCATCGGCGATTTTTATCAAATGGAATTTCCTTGGGCAAAGCAATCTAGCGTCCCAGCAAGTTACTAGTAAAACAGAATAAAACATGAATGTGATATGCCTGAAAACCCTTTAAAGCGGCGTAAAGTAATCACTAATTTTGAATTTGATAAATGAACCTCGTGACAAGGTGCGAACATGGTTTTTGAATTAGTAAGATAATGTTGGATCGCTGTAATTGGATGATATTTTAGCGTTTAGCTCACGGGACCATGAAATCGTGACTATCGGTTGCGTAACGCAAATATAGGGGGAAAACTTGATAAAACGAAACGCAGACAAGCCCGAATAGCTCAAGTGGTCGAGTGCTGGACTCGTAAACGTCAAGTCTCGGGCCACTTGAGGGTGTGGGGTGATGCTCCACGGCTGGCCATCTGAAATGACTAATATTCTCTCGAATACGACGTATAAACCAAGGTTCCGTTGACGATGCTGTACACTGAGCACGTTAAAGAACCAGGCATAACTTAGGACGGATTTCGTCCAGTATCTTGCACAATCCCCCGTAACCCAAGTATACAGCGGTCTGGGGCGTTAGCCTGGGTTCCAGTCTGTTATTTTTTTCCTTTCTAATCATTCGGGAGTTAATTGGTCAAAAATGATAATAAAGAATGCGATAAACAGATAGATGTCAAAGATCATTGGCAGACAGCGATTCTAAGGAGAGTATGACACGGAGTAATAAACAAATTATTACCGCCCGAACCCAGGCTAGGGTACTTCGCCCATATGGGGAACCGGTGGCGACGATAAATAAACGGAAAAACAATAAATCAAACGAAACGAATACAATTGAGCCATGCTTTGTGAAAAGGGGGGTTATGCATCTGCAAAGAGTATCGACCCATGTCAGCCTGCGCCGTACGCATGTCAAAGGACGAATGTACAGCGTGATTCGGTCGGTAGCTACACAAAATTAATTTTATGCATTGCTCACTTATAGTACACTACAAATACAGCATAATCTTTAAACTCATTTAAGATGTGTGTGTGTGTGTGTTTTTCTACGGAGTACGTATATAGGGATGTGTGGGTTGGAGTTTTAAGAAAAATGATAGTAATGACGACGACGAAGAATTAACTCTATTTCTTTCTTTCGTCTGTCTAAAACATAAATAAATTCAACTGCATGATCTCTGTTAAAAAATGATTTCTTGTATATAAATGAGCGGCACTCTGCGAAACGGGGTTTAAATCAATTCAATTTAATTCTTTATTAGTAAACTAAGCCCTCCGGCCCATTAGCCAATACATACATACACTATTCACAGAGTAACGTTCCCCGCTGTCCATAAACCATTAAACAAAAATGCCCGCCAAGAATGTTGGGTAGAATATCATTTGCTATCTGTGAAACATTGCATAAAAGACATAATACGACTCGAAAATGACCATTTCATTACCAGAGTGTGACAGCCCCTGAATCAAGTTCCCAGATTGAGTTCAGACTCCCATATATGTGGCCTATCTCCATCTGTACCCTTTGCTAGGCGACTTATGTATTAAAAGTACGTATGAGACCATGAAGCGGACAGTATAAACAGAGATCAGACCCGAATAAGTGTTGGCTGATCTCTGACCATACCTTCCGCAAAAGCGGTTGACTTGGTGTCGAGTTCGACAGGAAAGAAAATGTAATGACATGTACTAATAAAATTATTTGAATAGACACACATCGGTAATTATGTAAAACTATTTCGAAGAAATTAATCTTGATGAACATGGGTTATCTAGAAATTCGAAGACATTAATAGAAAAGTTTCGGAAAGTAATTAGTGACTTGCTTATTTGTCTAAAAATGCTTGCCATTCTTTAAATGCTATCGTTATATACTTAGCAAGTATGTATATTAAAGACTCAGTATTACATTTCATAATATCTAGATATAAAAATTTGGTCGGTAATCCATTGTACCATTTTTTGGGGAAACAAAATTTTCTGTTAGCACCGTACAACGGACAAATGTATATCCGTGATGCGTTATACCAAGTCAGTTCTCATACAATAATGGATCAATAAAATAACTTTAACTCTTGAGGCGGAATGGTCCTTGCAGACGCAAAAAATTTCTGACCGCGAATCAAAAAGTCAAATGATTTATAACGAATATAGCCAACCCTCTCATTTATCAAAACTTGCGAGCTTCGTCTCATTGACGAGAATTGTGAAGTTCTTCCATGCCGTGGGATATTGCACCATTCTTCAAGAAGCGCTCTGCAAAGTTTCGGAACTGCTGTCAGCGGTTGATTTTGGTATGCATAAATGTGTTTCATGGCCCATAAGATTTCCATGGCCCAGAAGACACCACAGCTTCATAAGGCTTTACCCGAATAGTGTCTGTTATCAGATGAATCTAGGATTCAAAACCCGGGGAGGTCGTCGTAGAGTTTGGCGTTGACAGAGTGAACATTTTAGAGATACCTGCATTAAAGAGCATAACCAATAGGACCGTCGAATATTTTCGGCTAACATAACCCAATTCATGAAATCACGACTCGTGCTTTTTTACATGAAAATAACTTCTAAAGCCGATATCAAACAAGTTTTGAGTCCTCGTACGCCGTTTATAGGTAAAAAATTTTAGACAAACTTACAATAGATCGCAGCGTGACGGTGCTTCTGCACAAACAGCCGTTTTGACTGGAAACTTTCTTGATCCCAGCACAACGTTAACCCATTGGCTGCCAAGCGCGACTCACTAACCTTTTGCGGGCAGTGTAGATCAAGATCAGACTGCACAAAACGTGCAGTCTGATCTTGGATCTACACTGTCCGATACGGTGATATTTTTTCCCATAATATACCTTTGGAATAGCAACATTTGGGTTTTTTCTATAGGCTTGAAAGTTTCATTTCATTTATTTAGCAGGATTAGAGTTAACTTTTTTGACTGGGCACATTATCACTTGATATGGCACCAATTGAGCATGTATGGGTTTGTTTGAAAAGATATGCATACCAGAATTAACCACCGACAACAGAACTAGAACTTTGCACATGCCTTCAGGGAGAATAGGAAAACATCCTATAGTATGGAGTAACTTCACGATACTTGTTAATGAGACAAAGCTGGCAAGTTTTAAAATTGCAAGGGGTGGCTGTGCTCGATATTAACCTTGTGACCTTTTTATTTGCGGTATGAAACCTTTCCGTATCAATTTCTGTTTGAAAATTTTAAATTATTTTAGAGAGATGTTGAGTGTACAAAATATACACGACTTATTGGTCGTACATCAGGACGATTTGGAAAAAGATAATGCGACAAAAAATAGTAATTTTTCTTTTTAAACATAACATTACGACATGTATTCGTGAATGTACAAACTGTTGTAGATCTTTGGTCTTTATTGTTTTTTTCGACATGTATCGAAGTAGTAAAAAATATGGCTCCGTGACAGGTTTATGTCACGTTATAACTGGTGACATGTAGCGTTATCTTCGACCCGGACATTGTGAAAAAAAATCATGAGCTATGACAATTAACCCGTTACAGTACAATTTAATTTTTGTCCAACTAAATACCATAATAAAGTTGGATATTTTGTTGTTTGTTTTTTTTAACGATGTTTTCGACACTATTGCAGTTATAACGCGACAGCCAGCGCAGCTTATTATGCTTTCCTAGACCTTCTTTTAACAGTACTTTTTTTTTTTAATTGGACCGAAGGGCAAAAATTCATGAGATTGTTCCATTCTGATAAAAGTCAATATTTTACTTATTATCACTCGGTTTTCAATCACCCATTTCGCCGTTGTAATATATGTACTGGGGGTGTTTTCCCAAATCAGGTAGTTCATGTACAAGAAAAATAGAATAAAATCAAATCGAGACGAACATCTGAAAATAAAAGTAAAAATATCACTTACCGTATGAAAACAAAATTAAGTCCAATTTTGAAATAAAGCAAAGCAACAAAAATCCATGGCACACTCCGTTATGTTTCATCACTGATTACAATCTTGACTTATGATTTCACAGAATGGAGAGTTCAATCGGTAATTTCATAACTATATACATGTAAAATACTGCAAAATTTACTTTTTTTTTTTTCAATAGAATCTAACAAAGTTTTCTCGTTAACACAACCACATCTGACATTTATTGAGGTAAAAATCAATTTAATCTCGAAATTTTATCGGTAAAATCACTAACAGACAGGGTTTAAAATCTACATCTTGTCAACTTCCCTGACTTCAGGCAAAACACGGTTACATGTGTTGACGTCCAAGATGTTTGAAAACTTTTCTTAATTGATACAAATTAGTTTTAATTCCCCTTTATGATTCATGCAATGACAGCTACCGTATGTATTCGTATATCCTCCATGTGAAAATAAAACCGGACTGTAAACGATCCATTTCTATAATAATTAAAATCCATGGAAACTTTCACTAATTTTGGTTAAGTATACACAGCCAATTGTTGAACCTTCTATCGTTTTCTGAGTGCGTAAATCCAGAAAGGTTGTCATACAAAAGAAACACACTTCTTTAGCTATTTGTCAGAAATAAAGGAACAGTTATGATGTACACTAATGGTATACACATGTATGTATACAGTGTGGTCGAAGAGTAACAAAAAAATACTACACGGCAGTCGAAACTGTTGAACCGCATGCTTTTTTGCAATTTGTTTTTCTCAAAGAATGATTTCCGAGAGGTTCATCCTCTTTTTCATAGGTAGCACAGCCGATAGCGTACAGGACTTGAGAACAGGGGATCGCTGGTTCGATACCCAGCTCGGCAAATTTCTTTCCGAGGACTTATGATAGCCATTGCGACAGGATTCATTCCTCTCCAACTGCTGACCATCGTTTCAACGATCATTATGTGGGAAAGCAGCCAGTGGCTTGGAAAGAATATTGTGCGGAGTACTGGTAAAAGAAACTCCAGGGAATCATGGATATGTCCACTGGCCTCTGCGATATGATTGAAATAACGTTGAAAATGGCGTTTAACACCATACAATCAATCAATCAACCAATCAATATCTTTTTTCACAGTTCATTTTATGGTGTTAAATTGCCAAACTTAGCAAATAAAGTTACATACGTTATGTAACAAGAGACAGAAAGATTTCCTTGTTTTTGGAGTTTAACGCCGTTTTAACAGCTTAGGAACATGAGACAGAAAACAGGCTTATAAATGAAATTAAGATTAAGATAAATCATAAGGGCTATCACCCTCAGAAAAGCTTCTTATTTTCAACGCAGGCGATTTCTTTTTTTAAATCATGGCAATGATAAGAGTTTCTCCTTTTTTGACAACCTTAAATCACATGTATTTCTACATTAAACTTGAAGTCTGTCGATTATTCATGCTATAAAAACAAATAAGCTATGCATCGAGAAAAAAGGGGTTTAAAACATTTGCAAAAAAATATCGATTCATGTCAACCTGCGCGGACTGCTCAGGCTGACATGAATCGAAATTCTTTGCTATTTGTAAATTTTGTGCATGTCTATGGACCATTCTATCCAATGAGTCAATCGGTTTGTCAGATCAAGTGGACTGTATCAAACATCTTTTCTTACTGAAAATACTTATTTTCCTTTTTTCTGACGCCCCCACTAATCTGACTAAAACGTACATTTCCGTTTTCGGCACTTCCTTCTCCATCAACTGAATACATGCGAGTCAGTTTCATCTTTCGACACTCAAACTGAAAATGTCAGCTTCATTTCTCTTTTGGCGCTCATTTGATGATGGAACAAACTAGCGTTATTATTATTATTTTATTATTACTATTATTATTATTCGCCTGCTGAAACATATTGGCAGCAGACGGTTTCGAAACATCCTTATAAGGAAGGGAAAATGACCATAAAGTTTGATGTAATACATGAATATAGGTGATAACACTGAGGAATGGAGTAATTGCTCGCCCTAAGCAAAAACTTTTTTTAAAATAAAAGTTTCAAAAGTAGTTTGTAGAAGTTAAGGATTTAATTGATTGTTTGAGTTTAACGCCGTTTTCAACATTATTTCAGTTATATCCCGGCGGCCAGTGCACCTATCCATGCTTTCCTGGAGTCCACATGTGGAAGCAATGGTCAGCGGTGAGACAGGAATGAAACCTGTCGCGATGACTATCATCAACCCACGGAAAGAAATTGACCGAGCCGCGGATCGAACCAGCGACCCCCTGTTCTCAAGTCCTGTGCGCTACCGACTGAGCTATCGGGGCTCGAGAAAAGTTAACAGAGTTTAATTATACTTATTTGAGCGGAGCTCTCTCAAAAGCAGGTTGAAGGCAAATCCGTGATGCTCGATACCAAGCAAGTCATTTTATAATTATAGATCCATGAAGCCCATTTTGTCTCACAATCGACTGAAACATTAGGTAGACCAATCCTTTGCCATGCAGAAAACTGACAAAAAGCAAAAAGATTCGACCCAGGTCAGCCTGCGCAGACTGCGCAGGCTGACCTGGGTCGAATCCTTTTTGCAGATGCATTAAACCCCCTTTTTCACAGAGCGTGGCTCATTTAACCTACATTGACGGTGAAACAAGTTCTACAACTCATATGAAACTTTCTTGGTGATTGCTTCCTGGACACTAAAAAGAACTCGCGCTGTGATGTTAGTAGGTCCAACAGTTGACCCCATCCATCACGGGGTTCAAACTCTGAACCTCTGACGTGACAGGCTTTTTTTTATTGATTGAATTGGAGTTTAACAGCTTCGGTCATATCATGGCGGTCAGTGCACGTACGTATGTGCTTTCTGACTTTCTCACACCAGTACTGACACAAGTTTCGCTCATAACATGAAAGAAAAACAAGTAAGCAAATATATGGTTGGGACAAAGTATGGAATTAAAATTAAAGAACTGTAATCCGGCACAGGTAACGAAGAAATCAGTTCGATTCGAGCAGTTTCTAAGTTTCATCACGCCTCAATCCCGTTAGTTATCAACTCTCAGCGCCATAAAAGGAAACGGGAGGTTTTTTTTTTTTGTGAACGGCATAGACCAAGATCAGATTGCATGAAATGAGCAGTCTTATCTTGGATCTATATCTTCCGCACGTGTAGTCAGTCGTAAATGATGAAAAATCGTTCTTTGACAGTATTTTCAGCCGTAGAAAGAGGTCGCGTTTATATAATAATAGCCTGCAATGCGCGAAAAGGGGCATCCGGACATTTGCGTAAAGTGTCGTCTCGGATCAGGCTGCGCAGTCCGCGCAGGCTGATCCGAAACTATACCTTCCGTTTTTATGTAGTTTTCTGTTTTGCGCAAGTCTACTGTAGGACAAAATCTAATGTAGTCGTAAAGTACCGTTTCGGATTAGCCTGCGCGAAGTGCGCAGGCTGATCCGAGACGACACTTTACGCAAATGTCCCAATGCCCCTTTTTGCGTGTTGCAAGCCAGTTATTTGCTGCTGAAAGAGCTAAGTCAGTTGACAATTAAGCCAGTTTTGAGACACTTTAAAATCCGGGTGCCACAGAGTAAGAAACATTTCGGTAGAAAGAAAAAAAAACAATAATTTACACATCAAAAGACACATTCTTTACACAGGTCATCCACTATCAATGAACATGCATGTATAGGTGAGTAAAGACCATACAAGGAAAAATTAAGTGAAGGGGCTCGTCAGCCGGTGACCCAAAAATGCGTCACACAAAATTCGCGATCTACTGTCCTGCCCGGGGCAATAGCTCGTAAATTCTTTTCCCCTCTCTTTTCTCGTCTTTGTCCAATCGTCCATAGTTCCTCCCAGGTGATGGATATGTGATTATTCGATATCACTGCGGCCAATGCACCTATCCCAGCTTCCCCAAGTTTCTTCTTACCAGTATTTCGCAGTTTTCCTCCCAGGCCATATTGACTGCTTTCCAACATAGCCATCCTCGAAATAACGATCTGCCATGAAAGAGGAATGAATGCTGTCTCAATGACTTGATGAATCCTCGGAGAAAAATCGGCCAAACTGTGGATTCGAACCAACAACTTCCACTGGTTTCAACTTCTGTACTCTGTGGATTGAGCTTTCGGGCTAGACATCTGTAATTATGGAATCCAGGCTCGATCCTCGCTGGACGTGAGCTGGTCATATGGAAATGTCGAATGTGCGATTTGACAGGTTAAACTTAGGAAAACCAGGAAAATTGATTACCAGCATTTGTTTCTTTTTGCCATAATGTTTTAAAGAAATATCTTTCTCAAGATCATTAAAAATCAGGATTGTGTAGTACAGAGTTAAGTGCAATATTTGGCCTTTACGGTTCGAGCAGGTCATAACCAGATGGCGCAGAATGTGCTGTCTGATCCTAGAGCTGTAGGTATATAGGTCATGCCTTTATATAACCACGCATCTCTGTGAATAAATTTATACCGAGCAAGTCATCACATAATTGTGGATCCATTAAATCCACTTAGCCTAAAAATCGACTGGGTGTGGAGGTAGAATGGTCCTTTTGCCATGCAGAAAATTTACAAAAACGTAAAAAGTTTCGATCAATGCCAGCCTGTGCGGATTACATAGGCTGACATGGGTCGATACTTTTGGCAGATGCATTAATCCCTCATTTCACAGAGCATGGCTCATATACACAGTATTATTTTCAAGGGGTCCTGTGTGGCTCAGTGTCGCTGAAAGACTGTATCTAACCCAAGAATGAACAAACAAACAAACAAAACAAAAGCGTAAGTGGAGTTACACGCGTTAAAAATTTTTCGAGATATTCCGTTTGCATGATTATTTAGATCTTAGTATTGAACAAATTTTGTTGGATCGGTTGATGCAGATCTGACCGCACACTCTATGCAGTCTGGTGCAAGTCCAGTGTGTATAGTCTAGTGCAAGTCCAGTGTGTAGTCTGGTACAAGTCCAGTGTGTAGTCTGGTGCAAGTCCAGTGTGCAGTCTGGTGTAAGTCTTGTGTGCAGTCTGGTGCAAGTCCAGTGTGCAGTCTGGTGTAAGTTCAGTGTTTAGTCTGGTGCAAGTCCAGTGTGTATAGTCAGATGCAAGGCCAGTGTGCAGTCTGGTGCAAGTCCAGTGTGTATAGTCTAGTGATAGCCCAGTGTGTAGTCTGATGCAAGGCTAGTGTGCAGTCTGGTGTAAGTCCAGTGTACAGTCTGGTGCAAGTCCAGTGTGCAGTCTGGTGCAAGTCCAGTGTACAGTCTGGTGCAAATCCAGTGTTTAGTCTGGTGCAAGTCCAGTGTGTAGTCTGGTGCAAATCCAGTGCACAGAAGGCTACGATGCTACCTTTACCTTCCGAGTCCAGAGACAAAAATTGGTTTTACCCCTTAACCTTTTACTACGAAATCTCGAGGTTTAAAGACCTTGAGAAAGAAAGCTTTAAAAACATTGTGGGAAAGGAAAAAAAATTGGTAATATGGTCCATTCATTAAAATCATACTGCAAGTACGTCCACGCTGGTCAAGCTTAGTTCACACTCATCGCAATAGACTATAGAGGTCGCAATTTGCACGTCATCGGTTGACCTACCACCGTTGACCGCCTATGACACGGTGCTCCAGTGTATACTTATTTTGTTATTTATGTTTCACTTGATAAATGCATTACCTGATCATCACCCATGGAAATTTTGACCACATATAAACAGAGGCTTTGTTTGATATATTGTGCAAATTCGACTTTATACGCCCCTGGCGTTGAACAAACTTTGGATTTTGAAAAAAGGGACGAATACACGTAAGAAGCGTGTGTTCCTTCCCCAATCATGTTCCCCATGTCGCTCGTAAAAGGTATTTTTCTCTTTCTTTAGAATATTTGTACGTTGTTACTTTTTGGTACATCTGTTTTTGTTTTTTGTTACCTTTTTGGTAGATGTGAAAATCCCCGTAGAGTAAAGGATTAAACCTAAAACTGCTGTACATATATGGCGGAAGAGGCCTCGTTTAGAACTTCAAATTCTTATCAAATGACTGAAATATTGCAATTTAAACCTATTACCAATGGCAAATGAGCAGTATCTTTTACCACAATTTTTACACGTGTATAGTTTACACATGCATTTATGCTTATTATGATATCCATAATAAAAGGCACATAACCAGCCAAAAGTAATGTCAAAATGGGATGTCAAAATTGCAGGCAAATTTAATTCATACCATTTAAATGAAAGCATATTATTATGAATTTGTCAATGTGGTACAGATACAGATACAGATACAGATATTTTATTGACAAGCACTAAGTACATAGTCATAACAACATTTTAAATATGATAAAGAAAAATGTCAAAAGTCAAGGTCTATAATAATTTATGGAAAAAAGAAAACAGAAATAGAAAACAGAAATTTATCCTCACACACACACTCAAACACACCCACACCTACGCCCACACCCACACACACAATCTGAATTATGCTTTTCTAAAGGAAACATTATGTGTTTAGTTATAAAGACGAGCTCTTAATCAGCAGTCAATTGATGCGTTTATGTAGTTCTTTCAAAGAGGGCGTCTTTTACATAGTTAGCCAAGTTGAAAATCTCATTTTTATTCGTTGAATTTAAAAGTTCTAAAAGTTTAAAGGTACTTGGTCTTATACGATAATATTCTTTAATATATTTCTTTCTTAACTGACCAAAAAACGGACATTTTAATACGAAATGAAACTCATCTTCCGTTTCTCCCGAGGTACAGAGGAGACATACTCGTTCATTTCTCGGGATTGTATTCTCGCTAAAACGACAAGTTTGAATTCTTAAGGAATGAGAGGAAGTTCTAAGCCTAGTTATAAAGAACCTGAGCTCAGGCGGCAGAATGTCCAAATATGATTCGTATTGTAACATATCTTTCAAATATTTATAGACTTGTAAGGAAGAAGCATTTGCAATCAAAGAAAAACAACTTTGGGTATAGTTATCGATAAGTCGCTGTCTAAAATATTGTACAAAATTTTTACCGTTAACTGAAAATGGATTTTCCCATATATTGGAAAAGCCATGCTCATTCAACATACTTTTAACATCGGAAACCCAATTTCTGCAGCCTTGCTCACATTGTCATAACCAAGTTTATACATTGTTTTCAAAATAACATTTTCTGTAGAATTTAACTTAAACCAGTATTTTAGAATTTGGACATATCTATTTATGAATAACGGGTATCTACCAAGTTCTGCATATACAACTGCGTTACAGAATGGTCTGTCAGAGTTTCAGTCACTGGTAGAAAAATTAATTGTAATTAGTAATTAATAATAATTAATTGGCAACTTTAATTTTAGTTGTTTTTTTTTTCCTGCCAGCGATTGGAATTTTGAACGACGGTATTGTAACACATTGTCAGACTCATAATATCCATACTTTTAAACGGTATGAAATTCATTTTCCTGTATTTTGACGCGTGAACTGTTTACTTTTGGCTGCTAGTATGCTTTAACAAATAGTCAAAATTGCTTGCTGCAACTTGTTCTCAGGAGGAAATGGAAGGCTTCTCATTCCTTAATTCTTTACCAGACAATACACATGTATACTCAACAAAAAAAGTTAAGGAAATCTCAGAAAATTATGGAACAAGAGATTACCAAAACAAACAATTATTTGGTTTTTTATTAATTTTGTTAGATAAATTTCTTTGCTTGAAAAAAATGTTTCCTTTAGCTTTATAGCACTAATATCCTTGTTGTGGCACTGTGTCAAGTAACCCAGGGGTCAAAGTCATTTTTCGCAAAATAAGTGTCTAAAGAGTATTCCCTGTTTTTATGTAAAACACAGTCGTGAATACACACTGTAAGTTTTTGTAACTTACAATTCAATTCCTTTGAATGTCACATGAAATTTATGGAAGTCCCTTCTCATAATAGCCTCAGATGTCATGTATGGAAGATGAGAATGTTCAAAATATCCCTGCAGTAACAAGTGTGTCCCCCCTTCATTGGCAAATAAGGACTTGCACTGGCGTCACATATGTTGAATGATTCTGGCGTTTAGGAGATGACGAACCAGTCTTCATTCCTCCTGTCGCGTCACAACAAGAGCCTGGAGGTTGTGCCAGT
Source organism: Hippopus hippopus (assembly GCA_946811185.2). Taxonomy (NCBI): domain Eukaryota; kingdom Metazoa; phylum Mollusca; class Bivalvia; order Cardiida; family Cardiidae; genus Hippopus; species Hippopus hippopus. The sequence continues at coordinate 14,832,159 of OX328099.1, read as the reverse complement.
ATTCTGCGTCGAACCCTTTGTCCAAGAATGTACCACACATGTTCAACAGGAGATACATATGGTGTGCACGCTGGCAAGTCAATGAGCACAACATTGTTCTGACGAAAGAATCTTGAACTTTTCAGGACGATAGCAATGGAGATATTGAACCGATTTGAAAACTGAAATGTCGACTCCGTCTGGAAAGTATTGCTAAACATTTTCTGAGATAAGTAAATAGCCTGAGGGTCAATTTTAAAAAGGCTTTTTTTTGGTGAGACTCTAGAGCAACACTTTTTACTCAAACCATTCAATATTGCAATTTTGCGAAAACTGACTTGAAGACCAGTCAAATTTGACAGTGATTATTTAAGCCGTGATTGGTGCTATAAACTCAAATAAAGCATCCTTTTGAAGAAAAATGGATGCTTTATAATACTGTGAAATTCAAAATTCTCAGAAAGTTCTGGATCTTTTGTCATAGCCCATCAAACACAATTTCCTTGACTTTTTTTGATGAGTATATTTTATGTTTTCCAATATGAAAAGTTCTGCAGACAAATTCGAAAATGGTAGAAATGAACCAGAATTCTTTGACAGGGTAGAAAACATTGTGGGAAAAGGAGAAAATGCTGGTTTCATAATGTTTTCAAAAACTTACTCCTTCAGGAATGTTAAAACTCGGGCTTGTGTGGTAGAAGGTTACGCTGCTAAAATGAATAGAATGAAAGTTTCTAATACATCATAAGAACTAGGATACTCCAATTTCAACCTTTTGCTAAATGGCTTGCAACACGCGAAAAGGGGCATTCGGACATTTGCGTAAAGTGTCGTCTCGGATCAGCCTGCGCGGTCCGTGCAGGCTAATCCGAGACGGCACTTTATGACTACATTACATTTTGTGCTACAGTAGACTTGTGCGAAACACAAAATTACATAAAAACGGAAAGTGTCGTTTCGGATTCGCCAGCGCGGACTGCGCAGGCTGATCCGAGACGATACTTTACGCAAATGTCCGAATGCCCCTTTTTGCGTGTTGGAGACCAAATGAAACTCACTTTATTGGACAGTGTAGATCATTCTGCACTTTCTGTGCAGTCTGATCTTAACTACAATGTCCGCAAAACTGCATTGAGTAGCACTCAGCAGTCTCAGATTTAATGAAAGGCAGAGCACATTAACATGTTAGCATAGATCTAAGATCAGACTGCCCTTCCTGTGCAATCCGATCTTGATATAGCAGTTCCTTTTAACAAAGCTTAGCTGTTTAGTTAGTTAGCTATAAACATTATTTATTTTACATCGATTGAGAAACAAGTTCTTACAACTAATACTAATCTCTCTCGATTCTGCTTCCTTGGAACTACACAAGTACTCGCGCCGAATGTGTGGGCCAATCAAAAATCCCAAAGTTGAACTCGAGACCTTACGGTTACGAGGTCGACGCTCTACCTCACAACCACAGGCACCATTTATTTAGGTTAGCTGTAGGAACTTTGCTCGAGTGAAACAATTTGACGCGCACCATTTTATATTGATGATCAAATTTAGCAAGGTTGATTAAATTTTGTTTCACGTCGCTGTTGAAGGCGTCCACTCATATCACAGGAATCATGAGTACTGGACTGGTGCTATGTGGTGCACTCCCACGTGGGTGTAACTAGTGCCACCAGCGTGGATCAAACCTGGCAACGCGTTTTACAAATGCAACGCAAAGACCATTGTGCCATGGAAGAATAAAAACATGCAAAACGTTATAAAGCACTTCATTTATATTTATTAGCTTTATTATACATTTATTACTAGCGAAAAGCATATGATATAACGTCATGAGCAGTGTAAAACATAATGCACAATGTATCATTAACAAAATGACTTAACAATATAAAGTACAGGGTGATTCATAATATCTGATACAGTTTCAATCTGTAATGTTTTTTTCTGCCAGCATATACCTTGTTACAATTTACATCACAATACTCTACAATAATTACAGTCTTGTTTGATACACAGTTTTGTGTTCATCAGTGCTAAGCAAACTTTCAAAAGAGGCTTGACGTTGTAATAGCCCAGAATGGACGTCATATAGAGCATATCATTTAAATGTTGTGAAAAAAGTTTGACCTATTTTATTAAACATGCAAGTATAAAGTACTTAATATTATGTATCAAACAAAACTGTAATTATTGCAGATTATTGTGATATACATCAAAACAAGGTATGTGCCAGCAGAAAAAACATATTAAGGATTGAAACTGTATCAGATATTATGAATCACTCTGTACATGTAGATGAGCTGCGAGGCTTTAGTAATAAGCGCATGTCAGTTGGTTACAGTGGTCAATTCCATTTCCTGTGCTATGTCAGTTATAAAATTTTTCAGCCAAGCACTGGTAAAAGGGGGCTTAATGCATTATACCAAGCAAGCCATCAAATACTTATGGATCCATAATAACCACTTTTTTTCAACAACCGACTTAATCACGCGGTACATGTACACTGGTCCCTGGACATACAAAAAATTGATCTATAGCGAAAAGTTTTGGCCCAGGTCAGCCTGTGCGGAGTGCCCAGGCTGACCTGGATTACTTTTCGCAGATGCATTAAGCCCCCTTTTCACAGAGCATGGCTCATTTAATTTATGCTTGCGGGCCTATTTTTAGGCAGAGGTCTTTTTCAGTGCTTTGGGACATTTTCTGGGTAACCAAAGTGGGACTGAAAGGCCCAAATAGCATAAGCAATAATAAACAATTGGGAAGTCAAAATGCAGATTAACACATCACAAAACAATCCAGAGTATTAACAGGTCTTGATGCAGACAGGCTTCTGAAAGCATTGTGGGAAAAGGAGAAAATGCTGGTAGCCAGCATTTTCTCCTTTTCTCACAATGCTTTCTATCCCTCCAAAAGAAAAATTTCAGTTTTGAGTCACATTTATTATGTCGTTTGCAGCTGTTTTCAATTTGGACCTGTCTAAAATCTTGCCTTTTGTGAAAGGGTTAAAAAGAAAAGCCAACTAATTCTAGTTTCAAGGATAGGGCACCCTAATGGGATTCATGTAATATCGCCTTTCATCATATAGATTCGGCTAAGACTCGGGTAATCCGTGATCTATGCTTGGAACCAGCATCTATCGGCCGATTGATTACAGGTTACCGGAGTCTTGGCCGAATGGGCGATGTTACAGGAATCCACGTTAGGGTGCCCTATCCTTAAGACTAATTTTTCTACCAGTGACTAGAACTACGACAGACTGAACTGTAACACATGTCAGACTCATAAATTTATCTATAATTGTGAAAAGTATGAATTAATTTTGCCTGCATTTTGACTCCCAAATTGTTTACTCTTGGCCATTAATAGGCCTTTAAAATAACTCAATTCATTACATGGCATTAAAAGTAAAGCAAGCAACAGCACTTGAGAATGTTCAAGACTTGTCTATGTTTACATATATATATAAGACATTGAAATTCACAGAGCATCATCATCCATTTAGAGCACCACAGTAATTTGTTGTAATGTTGTAATCTTTTCTATTTAAAGGCCCGGCTGGGGCCAAAAGCAAACAAAGTGGGTGTGAAAATGCATTTGAAATTAAATCATACCTTTTAAAAGTACTGAAATTACTGTGAAGATGACAATCTGTTGTTGTACGGTCGGTCCAAGTGTTAGCCGCTGGCAGAAAAATGAATGTTTGAATCAGGCAAAAAGTAAACAAAAGATAGAGGGACCTGACAACTTTTACCTTACTTTTAAAACTCATTTTTCTGCCAGCAACTAACACTTAGACCGACTGTACAGTCATATTCATACGCATTTCTAAACTTTTAAATGGTACGATTTAAATATAAATGCACTTTAACCGTGACCTGCTTTGTTTACTTTTGGCTGGTATTGGAGTTTTAATAAATTACCCACTAAAACAAATTTGTAGTAGACAACCTTTTTAAAATGGCTGGGCATAAAAGATGGGTGATCAACTCCAAATAAGGGTTTAACATAAGAATAGATAGAGAGACATCTTTATGAGCAAACGAAACTACTAGTATTGTATTCTACTGTTTTCAACAGGTTACTTCCATTTTCGGAAAAAAAAAAAACTTATTGATTGTTCCCTATATTTACAAAAAGCATACATCTATTGCACTAAACTGTGTTAAACACGACTAAACTCTTTCCCAAATAACCCCCCTATTTTAATCAACATTAAAAAAGAAGACTTTTGAAAACACTGTGGGAAAAGGAGAAAATGCAGGTAGCCAGCATGTCTTCCTTTTCCGACATCATTTTCTATCCTTTCTAAATCCCATCATTTGTCTGGAAAACTTTCAATGTAGACCAATCTATAATATTTTTGTTGTCTGGTAAAGAGTAAGAAGAGCAAAACTTAACTCTTTACCAAACGACAAAATTTAAGGCTGGTCCAAAATTCAAAGCATTTGCAGACGACAAAATAAACGTTGCTCAAAAAATGAAATTTGTCTTGGGAAGGGTAGAAAACATTGTGGGAAAAGGAGAAAATGCTGGTTACCAGCATTTCATCCTTTTCCCGCGATGTTTTCAAAAGGCTTTTTCTTCAATGTCGTTAAAACTCGGGATTGTTTGGTAACTATTATCCTGCCATATGCAATCTTGAATGTACTGAAACCAAGATTGACAGCTTAGGTCATATTATGGTGGTCAGTGTACTTACGCATGTGTTTCCTGGCTTTCTCACACCAGAACTGACACAAGTTTCTTTCCTAGTCACAGACTACTTTTCTCACATGCATCAGAGGTGAGTGGCGAAACCTCGCTGTAAAGAAAGTTTGCCTCAACCGGGTATCAAACTCAAAACCACCAAGTAAAGAGTTGGATACACTTACCACTGAACCACCTGACAGGGCTACTGAAACCAAGAATATCCTGCTTCTATGTGCAGTCCAGTATGAGTCTATACTCTCAACTACCCAAATTGCTATCATGATCCCTATGTTATTCTAATAGATTGAATGTAAAGTTTATTTTTGACAATCATAAGTATAAATACACTAGGATACAGGTTTATTGTGAAGGCATCACACTTACTCTTTACCAGACCACAAAACTGTAGACTTATCCAAATTAAAAATAAATAGATGAAAAATTAAGCATGACTCAGATATACTGGTATTTGTCTTTGGCTTGGTTGAAAACATTAGGAGAAAAGGAGCATTTTCTCCTTTTCCCACAGTATTTTCAAAAAGCCTTTCTCCTCGAGGGATTGTTTAGTAAGGGTTAAGTAGACATGAACATCACGCAGTCTGACAGGAATGTTTAAGCCAATCAACATATATATACATGTATATCTAAACATTAACAATAATCACTCTCATGTTCAAGCAATGGCTTCACTTCCTTGCTCAAAAAAGAAAATTATCTAACAGGGTCCTCTCAAAAGCTTTTCAATTCTCTTGCAAGCCCGAGTACAGTCGGTAGCGTACAGGAATTGAATTCAGGATGGTTGCTGGTTCAAATCTCTAGCTAAGCAATTTCTTTCCAAGGATTTATGAAAGTCATCGCAACATGATTCATTCCCCGCTCCCCGATGATCATTGTTTCGATGGTGGTTATTTAGGAAAGCAGCCAGTGGCTTGGGAAGAATACTTTTCAAAGTCCTGGCAAATGAAACTCCCAGACAGCCTGGATAATTGCACTGGCCGATGAGATATTAGTGAAATATTGTTGAAAAAGGTGTTAAACACCATACAAACAGACAAACAAAAGCTTTTTGAGGCTAATCCAAACTTAAAATGCTAAATAAATGCACTTGATACTTTAAAGAATTACAGATAACCAACTTTAATGACAAGAGAACCTCATGCTGGATCCAACACTTGGCTGCATTAGCTTTTTCAGTGAAAATCATAGGTAAAAGAAGGGATTTAAGTGTGTCAAAACTACTACCAGGGCAAACTTTTAACACTTAACAACCAACAGCAGTTTAACTCTACCAAACGACAAAATCTCAAGATTGTCCAAAGGGATAGCATTTGCAGACAACAAAATAAATGTGCCTCAAAAATTGAAATTTCTTTTTGGTTGGGTAGAAAGCATTTAGGTTTACCAGCATTTTCTCCTTTTTCCCACAATGTTTTCAAAAGCCTCTCTCCTCAAGGTCGTTAGAATTTGGGATTGTGTGGTAAAGGGTTAAAGTAAATATCTTTGGAAATGTTTCACAGAGACAAAGCTTAAATGACAAAAGACGATAGGCTATGACAAAACCTTCAAGTTTTCTTTGAAAAAAGCTAAACAAATAACAAGACTTATGTACTAATAATTCTTGTCCATTGGAATGCTGTAGAAAAATCACACTTCTGTTTTGTATGGTCAATCTGCAAAATACTAAAACATGTACAAAGACAAGAGGGAAATTATGGCCCTGTATCACTCCGCTGGCTTTTAACCCTATACCACACAATCCCAAGTTTTAATGACCCTGAAAGAAACTTTTGAAAAAAAAAATGTGGGAAAAGAAGAAAATGCTGGTAACCAGCATTTTCTTATGTTCTCACAATGTTTTTCTACCCTATCAAAGACAGAAATAATCATGTAAGTTAAAATTATGTACAAAAAAAAAAGTAGTTTGTAGAACCCAGTACTGTATATGCTATTTTCATTGCAAACATATTTGTTCCCTTTATGTTTCATGTAATTTTCAACAGTGTCTCAGTCATGTAAATAAGGCATCCTTGACTTTTCTTCATAATATCCTATGTGCTACACTCTTTCCATGCCAGTGGCAGCTTTCCCACATAAAGCGAGAGCATTGTAATCAAAAACTGGCATGAATAATACAAAGGAGAAAGAAGTAGAGGTAAGACCTCTATTATATTTTTTTCCAAACAATTACTGTAACTGTATAAAGACCTCTATTATATTTTTTCCCAAACAATTACTGTAATGGTATAAAGACCTCTATTATATTTTTTTCCAAACAATTACTGTAACTGTATAAAGACCTCTATTATATTTTTTTCCAAACAATTACTGTAACTGTATAAAGACCTCTATTATATTTTTTCCCAAACAATTACTGTAGTGGTATGAAAAATCCAATATGAAAAGCAATGGAATATTAAAGCATTACATTACAGCTTTCAATGATACAATTATCTCTTTACTAGACAGCAAAATTTCAGACCTGTACAACTTGAATGCATGTTGCAAACAACATATTCAAGGTGGTTTAAATCATGTGATTTGTCATTGAAAGGGTAGAAAACATTCTGGGAAAAGGAGAAAATGCTGTGTACCAGCATTTTCTCTTCTTCTCAGAATGTTTTCAAAAGCATTCTTCTTCTTGGTCATTAACACTAGGGATTGTTTGGCAATGAGACATTGGACTGTGTCAGGAAATTCAAATAAGCCACAGATATCAATACAATGAAAATGACAACAACACAGAAACCTAATGATTGTCTAAAGATTTGATATTCACTCATGAGATTTGGTCAAGGTACCCATAAGAAATACATTTTTTTTCCTTTTCAAACCTTCAATAGATACTTGCTCCTTTTCCCATGATGTTTTCAAAAAGGTTTGTTTGAATGGTGTTTTACGCCGCTTTCAACATTATTTCAGTCATATCACAGTGACGGCTCACATATTCATGTTTGTTTTCCTGGGTTTCACCAGTACTAGGCTGGGGCTCTGAGGTGTCTTGCCCAAGGACACTCCTGTGAAAAACCTAGTGGAGCCAGTGAGGCTCGAACCCGGGGCCTCCAGGTCACGAGTCCTATACTTAACCACTGAGCCACACAGGACCCCTGTTTTCAAAAAGGAGTCCACGGCAGGAACATTGAAAGTTGTATTTGTATAATAGGGGAGGAGTATTTATTATATACATGTACCTTTATTCAAATACAGGTACATGCACATGGATAAAATGAGTCGAGAGCAGGAGAAATTCTGTATCTGACAGTGTAAAGTACAGTCCAACATAACGTATGATGGCCTAATCTGCATGTGAAGTACTTTCATCTTGGTTCCGAATTGGATTCAGCAAAATACTATGTTATCATATTCATTCTCTATTCATACAAAAAAAGTTACTTTCCACTAAGACAGTATTTGTTTTAAATTATCATGATTTACAAATAAGATTGCCCATAACTGCAATATTTTGTTCTTCAAATTTCAAGTTATAGACTAAAAGAAAACTTAAGTTATATTATCTTTCTTGGTGCTTGTATCAACTTCTTGCTGTGTATTATTTTTGACATCTCGCATGACCTTCATTCTTGCAATATATCAAGTTTTCTAACCCTCTCTATTCAAATCCAAGCCCCAGGAAGCTACTGCAACATAATAGTCTATATGTATCAGTCAAGGGGTTGCATCAGGTGTAAAGGGGTACAAAAGGACACAACCAAATAACAATGCTCTGTGAAAAGGGCTTTTAATGCATCTGCAAAACGTATTGACCCAGTGTAGTCTGTGCAGGTCACACAGGCTGACATGGGTCAAAACTTTTAACTTCTGTTCAAATTTTTGCATGTCAAAGGATCAATCTATCTCATGATTCAGTCGATTGTTAGACAAAATGAATTTTTTATGGATCCATAGTTAGGTAATGACTTGCTTTGTATGATGTATCACAGAGATACATTAAACCCCCTTTTGCCAGAGCATGGGTCCAACTAAATTAAGTGGAAGACAAAAGGTAAGAGCATATAATGGTACAAATTAATCTGTTTCTCCATCAACTAATGTTGGATCTGTCAAAAATTTGAACAAAATGAAAGTATCTTTATTAAATCGTAAGAATAACACAGAGCAATTTGCTTGTAACAAGCAAAAGTTTGCTTAATTCTAAAAATGTGCTTATAAGCAGTTTATCAACTCTTTACAAGATGACAAAATTCTAGACTTGCCCAAATTGAAAACATTTGATGACAAGAAAACTGAAATTGTTTTTGGAATGCTAGAAAACATTGTGGAAAAAGGAGAAAATGCTGCTTACCATTATTTTTTCCTTTTCCCACCAGTTTTTAAAGCCTTCTTTTTCAGAATCCTCCAGAATTGTATGGTAAAGGGTAACAGGGGCACTAAAGTTGTATTTGTATCATAACAAATAAAACTATCTATTGTCCAGCGTACAAGAAAAATGCAAAATTTTGCAACACAAATGAATAAATAATGAAATAATAAATAATCTGCTTTGTTAGTTTTCGTGTTCCGTATTTAGGTAAAATCTTGGAATAGGATCCCACAATGTTTTTCTTTTGAAACTCAGTGCTATGAATTAATTTTCCTTTCTATCAAATGTTTCTCCTTTCCATCACTAGTAAGTGGTATGTTTATAAATAATTAGCCTTGGAGATAATCTCTCCTTATGCCACAATGTTTTGGTCTGTGGTCTGTTGCAATTTGCAAGACTGAAAAAAGTAATTTGCTAGAGTTTTATTTGTTTAAAATGTAGTTAATGTTGCTTTCAGCATTTTTTTAAAAAATAAAATCACAACAACAGCCTATCTATTTATGTATCTCCTGCATGATATGAGCTGGGGCTTTACAGTGCCTCGCCTAAGGACAATAGAACAAAAATCAGAGCCACAAGTAAGCATCTGGCCCTGAACCACTGGATTACAATCACTCAACTTGAACCACTGAGCCTCCTATAGGAGATTAGGGATAATTAATCTGTGTCATGAGCTATAAAACAGTAACTCTTTGCAACACAAAAAATTCTAGACATATCCAAAATGGAAGCATTTGCGGACCAACTACCAACCATAGCTACAATGAAGCAACTTTTGAAAGAGTAGAAAATGTGGATACCAACATGATGTAACTTAGTTTTGAAAGAGTAAAAAACATTGTGGAAAAGGAAGAAAATGCTGCTTACCAGCATTTTCTTCTTTTCACACAATTTTTTCAAAAGTCTCTTTCCCTATGATCATTAAACTTAGTTTTGTTTGGTACAGGGCCACTATATTCTCCACCTGCTTCAATGTCCATCCCATTTTCTGAGAACATTGTTGGTAAATATCAGACTTTGTGTAGGGTATGTAACTGACTGATCCTTGTTGGGGTGCTGTTGGTCTTGAAAATCAGATGTTGGCAACACATCCTGAAAAACAAGAGCATTTCATGTAGGTGGTAAGGCTTGGCTACGATTGCTTGAAAATTCTAGGTAAAAAAACATTTTGATAGTTACCTGCCCTTGTTGTTTTGGTTCCCCTTTTGATAATTAACAACTTGTGTAAGTTTGAAGCAAATATCTACAGCAATTACAGAGATATTATAAAATGTCAGTCTTCATACGGCGACGACAAAAACGATGCCAGGACTATGACAATACATGTACATCAATATTTTCTTAAAAAAATATAGTGGGAACAGGAGGAATTGCTTGTTACAAGCATACATGTAGTATCAATACTGCATATCACAGAGACTGATTGGTTGATTGTATTGAAGTTTAACGCCACTTTAATAGCTTAGGTCATATCACAGCGGTCAGTGTACCTACACATGTATTTCCTGGCTTTCTCACACCAGTAGTGACAAATCTTTCTTTCCAAGTCACTGACTACTTTTCTCACATGCATCAGTGGTGAGAGGCAAAACTGAGCTACCTGCCAGGCTGCATACCACAGAGATGTAATAGATGTACTTATTCTCTCAAATGCTTCAATGTAAATCACATTTTCTGAGAATATTAAGCAAATGTCTATAAAATAATGTCAACAACAAGTTGAACATGTAAAGAGAGTTTACCCTTAGATTACCTTTCCTAACTATAGCTGCCTTTGCAGCTGGAGTAGATCAAAGATCAGAATGCACAAAACTAGTATTCTGACCTATGATCAAAAGTGTCTGCTTTGCAAAGACACTATAGACAAAAGCAACCATAAAACGGTAATAACTAGGTTTTATTTCTACACATAATTAAATTTTTACCACACAACAAAATTTTAGACTTGTCCAGACTGAAAGCATTTGTAGACCACTAATTTAAAGTGGCTTTAATTATGGAATTCACCTTCAAAGGAGTAGAAAACACTGTGGAAAAAGAAGGAAAATGCAGTTTATAAGCATTTTCTCCTTTCCAACAGTGTTTTCAAAAGCTTTCTCCCTCGAAGTTTTCAAAACTCTTCATTGTATGGTAAAGGGTGTAAATATTTGTTGGGTTTATTTGACCCTCTATAAGTTACTTAATCTGCCGACCTGGACTTGTGATATAAAGTCAAGCAGCCGGAGGGATAGCTGTCGACTTGAATGCAGAAGCTCTTGTAAGCTGAAAAGATAAAGAACAAAAGGTATGACCCATACAGCTCAAGGTAAGTGGCTTTCTGAAGTGGACATATTCATTAAAAATAGGAGACTCAAATATTCCAGTTTCCCAGACTGGGTTTTTTTTTGTTTGTATATTATCAAAACCCTTTACCACACAATCTAAAGCTTTTACCATCCTGAGAAAGAAGCTTTTTGAAAACATTGTGGGAAAGGAGAAAATGCTGGTAACCAGCATTTTCTCCTTTTCCCACAACATTTTCTCCCTGGTCAAGGACATTAAATATCATTTAAAAAACATTTGACTAATCTTTTATAAATTCCTTTAATACGGATGAGCCTAAAATTTTGCTGTGCAGTGAAAGGTTAATTCTATTTTTAACATTCTTTCAGTTACATGGCAGCCGCAAGAGCACCTATCTATGCTTACCAAAGTCTCCTTTATCAGTACTTCACTCAATATTCTTCACAGTTCACTTGTTACTTTCCCATATACCATTGTCAAAACCATCATTAGCTCGGGACTTGAACAAGGAACCCCTCTGATCCCCCTGGTTTCAAGCCCTGTACATTACAAACAGAACTACCAGGCTCTGCTCTAATTTCAAGACTATTTGGTCAAACCATTCAAAAAAATATCAGACCTAGCAGATCCAAGATCATACAGAACATTCCATGTGGTCTTTTTTTGGCAATATTTTGGCAATGGCAATGTTTTCCAAATACAATGTAATTTAACAAAGGCATTTGTTTTTTTTTTTCCTTCAAATACTTCTCTTATAAAGTCACTTATTAACTCGCTACCACACAATCCTCAGTTTCAACCACGCTGCAGAAGAAGACTTTTGAAAAAATTGTGGGAAAAGGAGAAAAAGCTGGTAACCAACATTTTTTGCTTTTCCCACAATTTTTTCCTACCCTTTCAAACAAAAATTTCCTTATTTGTGCAACATATAGTTAGTCCCCTGCGAGTGATTTCAAATTGGACCAGTCTAAAATTTTGTTGTTTGGTAAAGGGTTAAGTCTTTACTACATAATCCTGACTTTCCATGACCCTGAAAAAGGCTTTTGAAAACATTGTGGGAAAAGGAGAGAATGCTCTCCTTTTCCCAAAATGTTTTCTACTCTATAAAAGACTGAAATCATCATTTGAGCTAACTTATTTTGTCCTCTGTGAATGATATCAATTAGGTCTGTGTCCACATTTTTGTTGCCTGGTACAGTTTACTTCGTGTGTATGGTGTTGCACTCTTTTTCCAACATTATTTCTACTTGTATACAGTCAATTTAACTGAGTAATTTCTCATTTTCCACATTGAAAATCCTCAAGAGTAATTCCTCTATTTTGCATTAGCGATTTCAAAAGTGGTCAGTTAAAAGGCAAAAAATTGTATACGAAAAAAGTAGTGACTTAGCTCATTACCAAACAAGCTCATATTTAAAGCAACCCAAAAGAAGGCTTTTGAAAAAACATTGTGGGAAAAGGAGAAAATGCTGGTAACCAGCATTTTCTTTTTCCACAATTTTTTTTAATCTTTTTTTTTATCATTTCGAAGAAAAATCATCTTTTGAGCTTCACTTGGATCTCAGGGTAAAATTTTGTGGTTTGATTGACTGATTGATTGAATGGTGTTTTACACAGCTTTCAACATTATTTCAGTCATATCACAGTGACAGCTCACATATCCACATATTTCCTGCAGTTTCACCAGTACTAGGCTAGGGCTCTGAAGTGTTTTACTCAAGGACACTCCCACAAAAAATTGTTGTTTGATAAAGAGTAAAACTAATCCCATTTCTATGATTTACCTTACCTTTTGCTATTAAATAATCCTTCATTCATTATTCTATCACATACATCTTTATTAATGCTAGGTTCAAACAATGGAATTCCAAAGTAACAATCCAGTAAACGCCACTCTTCCTCTACCAGCGTTTCCTCTTCTGACTGAACTGAATCTAACTCTTCAGGTTTATTCTGGTTTTCAAACAACTCTCCTTTATCAGAATTATTTAAGTCTAGTAGATCTATTTCATTTGCCAGCATGTCTGCAGACTTTTTGTCTTTCAAGCCATTTATCGGTTCATCCATAAGATTGCCAACACTGTCCGAGGAATGAATACTTCCAGTCACGCTCCCTCCAGGCTGGGAGCAGTTCATATTGAAGTTGGGCTCCTCTTCGTCTTCTTCCTCATGTTTCCAGATTGTTTTTGACTCACGACCCGTATTTAATAACGTAACATAGCCACACAAATGGTCCATATCTATATTCTGTTTTAACTTATGTATTGCACTGTGGTTACAGAAGTTCTTTTTTGCAAAGGAACCTGTATAAATAATTCATGAAATAGAGTATCATAATCTTTTAACTCTTTGCCACATGGCAAAATTTAAGACTTGTCCAGATTGAAAGCATTTGCAGACTGCAAATTAAATATAACCAAAAATATGAAATCTGTATATCATAATTTCAAATGAATTCATACATTCTAATTCTCCTTATTGGTCCAATTCTGGATTTAGCAGGTAACACACCTTCTGATTGGCCTAACCATTTGATTTAGCATGTTAACATAACCATCTTTGAAACAACTATTAGCAGTGAAAGAGTAATGAATTCTGCTGCAATGACTATCATCAATCCTGGTAAAGAAACGGGGATTTGAACAGCAACCCCCTCTTCTCAAGTCCAGTACACTATCAACTGCACTTCTGGGTTCAAAGGTTAAAAAGAAAAGAATTAGGTTTTTATTTCAAGCAGATAGCAGTCTAACTCACCAGAATTTTTATCGAGTGGGAATGGCACATGAACAGTTTTTCCTTCTGATTGCCAACCGTGGGCCTGAATAATTATGAAAAGAATAATAAAAGTCTTTGAACTAGTGCATTCATAAAAAACCATAGAGATCAATAGCTTATCTTTTTATCCCATCACAATAGTGTAGCATTCAAAGTACTTTCTGTGTCTGGAATTTTGAAACATCATTACATAGAAGAAACCTAAACCAATCCAGATATGGCAAATTTACAATAAAGCATAAATTTCATAATACATGCTCTGTGATAAGAGTGTTTTATACATCTTCAAAAATTATCTGTGCAAGCTGACTGACCTGGTTTGAAACTTTTTGTTATTGGTAAATTTTCTGCATCTCAAAGGATCACTCTTCCTTGAGATTCAGTCAAATGTTACACTAAATGGAATTTATGGATTCCTAATTATGTGATGACTTGCTTTGTTTATTGTATTGAGATTTATTAAGCCCCATTTTGCCAGAGCATGGCTCATATACTTTATTACCATTCAGTAAGAACCTTTCTACTAAGCTACTTTTGTGAGCAATAAAACCATATTAAAACACAATCAGCCACAATCCCTACATTTTGTAAAAGTTACACTCACCTGCACAAACACAGCTGAATGTGAAAGGGCATCATTCAAGGTCAGCAAGATATTGGAGGTCGCTATGACACCAGGGTCATGACCCCAAGTCGTGACAAGAAGACGGTCATATTCTAGGAAAATTTTTGGCAGTCTGCGTAACTTGGTCCCTTTAACGAGTAACAGCGAAGCTGGACCACAGCCAGTCAAGTTATACATATATAACTTAAACCAGACGGAATTTACCTGGAAACCAAATACATGTAGCAGATGAATAGATGCTTGAAAAAACTTTTTTTTTTTCATGTTAACCTCTGCAGGATACGTATTTATCAACAATTCTCAAGAACATGCCTCGTCTTATTCTCCAAAATTTTCTACCTTTGAAAGTAACATAACCTCTGATTGGCTGAAGCATCAGGATAAGCCAATCAGAAGTTGTGATACTTTCAAATTTAGACAATTCTTGAGAATAAGATTAGGAATGTTCTTAAGAATGGTTGGTGAATACGGGCCCTGAGCATGAATTTCAAAATTACACAAAACTGATTTGGTGCACCTCACATAGTAACTTCTTAACCCTTTACCTGACGAAAGAATTTTAGCCTTGTCCAAATTGAAAGCATTTGTAG
Source organism: Hippopus hippopus (assembly GCA_946811185.2). Lineage (NCBI taxonomy): Eukaryota > Metazoa > Mollusca > Bivalvia > Cardiida > Cardiidae > Hippopus > Hippopus hippopus. The sequence continues at coordinate 14,816,903 of OX328099.1, read as the reverse complement.
AAGACAATTTCAATGTGGTCAAATGGTGCAATATTTCTTTGATAGGTTAGAAAACTGTGGGAAAAAGGAGAAAATGCTGGTTACCAGCATTTTCTCTCTTTCCCCTGATGTTTTCAAAAGGCTTCTTTCCCAGGGTCGTTAAAAGTCAGCATTCTGCGGTGAGGTGAAGGGTTAAAGTTTTGAATCTCTCTTTCCTTCTTCTTAAAATGAAAGTCTTTATTTCTCATTGACAAACTCACAAAAGGACTAATGAAATTTAAAGTTTGAACACAAAGAAACATGAGCATGAGCTCAAGTTTTGTAAGCAAGGGCTATGATTTCTCTGAACATCTATGACTAATATCTATTTACTTCATGCTTTTCCAAAATTTATTGGGAAATATTGGTGGGTTATAACATGATAGTTTATGGTTATGACTAGTGAAAATAACCCATTTCACAGCAACCAGTACAGAACTTCAATACAGGACTTTCTTTCGTATAAGAGGGCCATGATGGCCCTGAAGTCGCCAACCTGAGCCTTTTGACTAAACATGATCCATTTTAAATCTCTTTAAAAAGTGTACACAAGGTTTTTCTAAGATTTGACCTTGTGACCTAGTTTTCGACCCGACGTGACCAAATTTCAAACTCATCCAAGATATCATCACGAAAAATATTCTGACCAATTTTCAAGAGTATTGGACTAAAAATGTGGCCTCTAGAGCAAACACGAGGTTTTTCGAAGATTTGGCCAAGTGACCTAGTTTTTGACCCAAAATAATCCATTTTCGAACTCGTCTGAGATATCATCAATCCAAACATTCTGACCAATTTTCAAGAGTATTGGACTAAAAATGTGACCTCTAGAGCGTACACAAGGTTTTTCTAAGATCTGACCTTGTGACCTAGTTTTCGACCCGACATAACCTGTTTTCAAACTCATCTGAAATATTATCAAGACAAACATTCTGACCAACTTTCAAGAGTTTTGGACTGAAAATATGACCTCTAGAGCATACACAAGGTTTTTCTAATATTTGACCTAGTGACCTAGTTTTTGACCCGACATGACCCATTTTTGAACTCATCTGAGATGTCATCAAGACAAATATTCTGACCAACTTTCAAGAGTTTTGGAATGAAAATATGGCCTCTAGATCATACACAAGGTTTTTCTAAGATTTGCCCTAGAGACCTAGTTTTTGGTCCGACATGACCCATTTTGGAACTCATCCGAGATATCATCAAGACAAACATTCTGACCAACTTTCAAGAGTTTTGGACTGAAAATATGGCCTCTAGAGCGTACACACAGTTTTTCTAAGATATGCCCTAGTGACCTAGTTTTTGACCCGACATGACCCATTTTCAAACTCGTCCGAGATATCATCAAGCCAAACATTCTGACCAATTGTCAAGAGTTTTGGAATTAAAAAATATGGCCTCTAAAGCATACACAAGGCTTTTCTAAGATTTCACCTAGTGACCTAGTTTTTGACCCGACATAACCCATTTTCGAATTCATCTGGGATATCATCAAGACAAACATTCTGACCAACTTTCAAGAGTTTTGGAATGAAAATATGGCCTCTACGGCATACACAAGGTTTTTCTAAGATTTGCCCTAGTGACCTAGTTTTTGACCCGACATGACCCATTTTCTAACTCGTCCGAGATACCATCAAGACAAACATTCTGACCAACTTTCAAAAGTTTTGGAATGAAAATATGGCCTCTAGAGCATACACAAGGTTTTTCTAAGATTTGACTTAGTGACCTAGTTTTTGACCCGACATAACCCATTTTCAAACTCATCCAAGATATCAACAAGACAAACATTCTGACAAACTTTCAAGAGCATTGGACTGAAAATATGGCCTCTAGAGCGTACACAAGGTTTTTCTAAGATTTGCCCTAGAGACCTAGTTTTTGACCTGACATGACCCATTTTCAAACTCGTCCGCGATATCAACAAGACAAACATTCTGACCAACTTTCAAGAGTTTTGGACTGAAAATATGGCCTCTAGAGCGTTCACAAGGTTTTTCTAAGATTTGACCTAGTGACCTAGTTTTTGACCTGACATGACCCATTTTCGAACTCGTCCCAGATATCATTAGGACAAACATTCTGACCAACTTTCAAGAGTTTTGGACTGAAATGTGGCCTCTAGAGTGTACACAAGGTTTTTTAAAGATTTGACCTAGTGACCTAGTTTTTGACTCGACATGGCCCATTTTCGAACTCGTGTGAGATATCATCGAGACAAACATTCTGACCAAGTTTCATGAGTATCGGACTGAAAATGTGGCCTCTAGAGCGTACACAAGGTAAAAGTTGACGACGCACGACGGACGACGCATGACGGACGCCGGACACAGCACGATCACAAAAGCTCACCATGAGCACTTTGTGCTCAGGTGAGATAAAAAACGGTCCTCGGAGGTAATGTTTTACTAACAGTTTTACTAACGCTTTTTGCATAAGAGTTTTTGTAACTTTGCGCCTATGTTCAGAATTATAAGATTTGTAAATCAGTTTTATAAAACTGTAATAGCTTAGTGAAGTTTAATGAGTTAATATTTCTGTAACTCTTCGATTGCACTAGTTGTCTAGGTAAACAGTGCGTGTCATTCAATCAGAGGGAAATATGATGTATTTCACTCAAAAATAACTTTACATTTCTTACGCTTTATGTAATATTGCGATGTGTTCTTATGGAGATGGGTTACACCACCAAGAAATTACCGAAAACAACTGTAATTGATTTTGATGAAAGTCCCAACAAGAGGACCATGATGGTCCTATATTGCTCACCTGAGTACTAAGCAGTAAAGGTCTACAATGAAGATAAATACCAAATATTGAGGTTCAAGGCCAAATGATAATGAAACAAGAGCGGCAAATTGTTGCAAGGTATGCCCGTCCAACCGCCAGTTGTCAAGGAGGTATAATAATTGCAAAGGGCAGGTAATGCAACAAACATGTTTACCAAGTCTCAAGTCAATTTGACTTGAGACTTCAAAGTTCCGTTCCGGACAAGCAAGAAATACTGTAACAAGAAGGCCATGATGGCCCTGAAGTCGCTCACCTGAGCCTTTTGATCAAACATGACCCATTTCCAATCTCTTCAGAGATATTAAGACAAACACTCTGACAAACACTCATTAGTATTGGGCTTACAAATATGGCCTCTAGAGTGCACACAAGCTTTTTCTAGAATTTGTCTCAGCGGCCTACTTGACATGTAGAAATTATCCAGACATACATTCCGACAAACTTTCATGAGTATTTGAGAGAAAATGTGGCCTGTAGGGTGTACAAAAGGTTTTTCCGAGAATTGACCTAGTCACCTAGTTTTTTATCCAACATGACCCATGTTCATACTAGTCTAAGATATTATCAAGACAAACATTCAAAGCAAATTTCAAGATTATTGGACTGAAAATGTGGCCTCTAGAGCGTACACACGGTTTGTCAAGGATCAAACTTGGTGACCTAGTTTTTATTCCACATGACCCATTTTCAAACTCATGCAAGATATCATCATGACAAACATTCTAACAGAAGTTTAAAAAATATTGGACTGTAATTATAGTACAAAAGGTTTTTCCGAGATTTGACCTTGTGACCTAGTTTTTTATCCAACATGAACATTTTTATACTAGTCTAAGAAGTTATCAAGACAAACATTCTGGCCGAATTTCAAGATTATTGGACTGAAAATGTGGCCTCTAAGAGCTTACATAAGGTTTTTCTAAGATTTAACCTGGTGACCTAGTTTTTGACCTGACATGACCCATTTTCAAACTCATCCAAGCTATCATCATGACAAACATTCTCACCAACTTTAAAGAGCATTGGACTGAAAATGTGACTTCATGAGCGTACACAAGGTTTTTCTAAGATTTGACCTTGTGACCTATTTTTGACCCCACATGGCCCACTTTCGAACTCATCTGCGATATTATCAAGACAAACATTCTGACCAAATTTCAAGAGTATTGGACAGAAAATGTGGCTTCTGGAGCATACACAAGGTTTTTTTAAGATTTGACCTTGTGACCTAGTTTTTGACCCAACATGGCCCATCTTCAGATTTGTCAGAGATATCATCAAGACAAACATTCTGACCAACTTTCTGAAAATGTGGTGACCTGGTGACCTAGTTTTTGACCCGACATGGCCCACTTTCAAACTTGTTTGAGATATTATCAAGACAAATATTCTGACCAACTTTCAAGAGTTTTGGACTGAAAATGTGGCCTCTAGAGCCTACACAAGGTTTTTCTAAGTTTTGACCTTGTGACCTAGTTTTTGAATCGACATGGCCCATTTTCAAACTTGTCCAAGATATCATCAAGACAAACATTCTGACCATCTTTCATGAGTATTGGACTGAAAATGTGGCCTCTAGAGTGTACACAAGGTTTTTCTAAGATTTGACCTGGTGACCTAGTTTTTGACCTGACATGACCCATTTTTAAATTTGTCCGAGATATCATCAAGGCAAACATTCTGACCAACTTTCAAAAGTATTGGACAAAAGATGTGGCCTCTAGAGCGTACACAAGATTTTTCTAAGATTTGACCTAGTGGCCTAGTTTTTGACCCGACATGACCCATTTTCAAACTTGTCCAAGATTTTATTGAGACAAACATTCTGACCAAGTTTCATGAGTATCTGACTGAAAATGTGGCCTCTAGAGTGTACACAAGGTGAAAACGTTGACGACAGACGACGCACAACGCATGCCACACGACGGATGGCGGACACAGCACGATCACAATAGCTCCCCATGAGCACTTTGTGCTCAGGTGAGCTAAAAATGAAGATCAAAGTGGAATTACTCAAAATCCGTGATAGGTAGAGTTATTGTTCTTGCGCACTGTACTCCGTAATATTGCAACAAACATGCATACCAAGTTTGAAGTCGTTCTGACTTGAAATGACAAAGTTATATTCCGGACAAGCACTAAATGCTGTAAAAATGACGATCGAAGGGAAGTAACTCAAAGACAGCATGAGGTAGAGTTACAATTCTTGTGCACTGCACGTCCAAATATTGTAACAAATAAGCATACCATATTTCAAGTCATTCCTACTTAAGATGACAAAGTTTTGCTCTGGACAAGCAAGAAATGCTATAAAAATGAAGTTCAAAGGGGGAATAACTCAAAATTCCTGCTAGGAAGAGTTATGGTTCTTGTGCTCTGCACTCCGTAATTTTTTAACAATCATGCATACCAAATATGAAGATGTTCAGGCTAGAAATGACTAAGTTATATTCCGGCCAAGCAGAAAATGCTGTAAAAATGACGATCAAAGGGAAATAACTCATAGACAGTACGAGGTAGAGTTATGGTTCTTTTACACTGCACGCCGTATTATTGGAACAACAGAAATGCCAAGTTTCAAGTCAATCGGACTGGAGATGACAAAGTTATGCTCCTGACAAAGAACTATTCTAAAGAACATTCTAATTCAAGGGCAAATAACTCCAGTTGTTCTGGTCCGATTAGACCAATACTCGAACTCATCCGAGATCTTATGGTCATATATATTTTGACCAAGTTTGATACTGATTGATTGGTTAAAAATTGTAGATGCTAAAGTGTAAACAAAGTCAAATATAGCAATTTTTCTAATTCATGGGCAAATAACTCCAGTTGTTCTGGTCCGATTAGACCCACAATCGAACTCATCCGAGATCTTATAGTCATATATATTTTGACCAAGTTTGATGCTGATTGTTTAATAATTGTAGATGCTAGAGTGTAAACAAAGTCAAATATAGCAATTTTTCTAATTCAAGAGCAAATAACTCCAGTTGTTCTCGTCTGATTAGACCAATAATCAAACTCATCCGAGATCTTATGGTCATATATATTTTGACCAAGTTTGATGCTGATTGGTTAAAAATTGTAGATGCTAGAGTGTAAACAAAGTCAAATATAGCAATTTTTCTAATTCAAGGGCAAATAACTCCAGTTGTTCTGGTCCGATTATACCCATAATCGAACTCATCCAAGATCTTATGGTCATATATATTTTGACCAAGTTTGGTACTGATTGGTTTATATTTGTAGATGCTAGAGTGTAAACAAAGTCAAAGATAGCAACTTTTCTAATCTAAGGGCAAATAACTCCAGTTGTTCTGGTCCCATTAGACCCATAATCGAACTCATACGAGATCTTATGGTCACATATATTTTGACCAAGTTTGGTGCTGATTGGTTAATATTTGTAGATGCTAGAGTGTAAACAAAGAAATGTGAACAGACGGACGGACGGACGACGGACGGACAGACAGACGCCGGACGCCAACAGACCGTGAGTGATCACAATAGCTCATCCTGAGCACTTCGTGCTCAGGTGAGCTAACAAAAAAGGGGTAAGAAGCATGAAATAAATAGACTATTCCTTCTTTCAGTGAAAGATCAAAATTTAATTTATATCTTGTGAACATCATCAGTAATATTTTCACTTGTGGCTGTGCCACTCATGAAACTTTTACTGATGATGTTCACTCGATAAAATAAATTTTGGTGGAAAAAAAAAAAACCCATATGTCCTCTATGTACTCATATATTTTGTCTAATTTTAGTGCTTTGTATAATTATGTGAATTTATACAACATATCAGTATCAAAAATTAACAATATATTACACTAATGACCTTTTGCAAAGTGGTGAATTTATAGCCATTAATCCTGGTAGCACAAAACCCTGATTTAGTTCTTTAGGCAGACATTGTAGATCAAGATCAGACTGCACAGAATGTGCAGTCTGATCTTGAATCAACACTGTCCTCTTGCTTACCAGATATTCTAACAAAAACAGCTCTGAAATTGCAGTACATGTACATTCATCTTTGGTACTGACTGAGAGATGTCCATTTCATTTATTTAGCACAATAAGGTTTAATTTTACAATTGTATCGCTTTTGCAGATGAATGTTGAGATAATCATTCAAGGAGCACTTTCCATTGTCTACATTGCAGCATGAAAAATAAACGAACCCTACCTCTGGTATAGATGGTCCTAAATGCTGTGGGGTACAACTTGATACAGGCTGGATCTCGTAACTCAATGGTGCCATTGATACCAGCAAACTGGAAGTGGAATAATCATGTATCTCAAGATAAATATATTTAGATATATTTCAAAATTAACGTATTAAGATATTTTTAAAGTAACAGTACCTTACGAAGAATTTTTGCATCAGACCTGTTCAAAACCATCCATGTAAAAAAATACCAATAACATTTAAGATACACCTATACTCATTTAAAGGAAGTTTTCAGCCAGTTTTTAACCCATTCCATCGTTATTTGATGAACTATAATCGTTCTTGTGTGTTCATGCCAAATGTTGCCCCTGATGGCTGCCAGGTTGCACAGATTACAATGGATAGAAAATGCACTTCATGCTTTGGAGGCCTTCCAAGCTATCGCTGTTGTAGTTCCCAGTTTTAGGTGAGGACAAATCCTTTGATTTTTTTCATCACCCTATTTATTGATCAATAACCCATGTTTACAAAGCTGAGCAATTACTGAACCACTGTACACACTATAAAGTTTTAAGTGTGTTTTTTTCTCCCTGGCTGTAGAGATGTATCTTTAAATCAAAATAAATGAATTATACATACATGAAATTGTTACAATTGTTTTCATATGAATTCATGCATCATACATTGACTCAAATAAATTATAAATGGGCCATGCTCTGTGAAAAAGGGGCTTAATGATATTGAGATGATGTCGAGAAAATCGCCTTTAAAGTGACGTCATTATTTTTGTTGTTTACATGTGGTTTTTGTGAGAGCGTTTCATTTCAAAATATTATCACTTGTTTTGACAACGCCCTAGATCCATTTTACAATACAAGCAAGGGAACTATCATACTACGTGTGTTTTTTAATCATCGATTTTCAATCAGGCATGGACAGTGACATTGAGGTTCGTAGATTAGTTTGTAGATCTATATTCTTAGTCTGTTGCATGTCTGCCATTTAGAAATATCGAATTGCATTTCCGCCGTTTAGAAATATCAAAAGGCTTAGCGCCATTTTCCTTTTTTGTAGTGACTGATCTCCCTCAGATTTTGGATTTAGAAACCGTATCAAGTGCTTGTTAACGAAGTTACACTGAAATCTTTCACTGGTCATGGCGCGATAAAGAAGTTTAGATCTAGGTGCAAATTGTTTATTCACCACCCCCTCCCTCAAGAACCAGTTCAAAAATATCATTTTTAGTTTCCTGTCATCAAACGTGTTTCAAGGGGTGTATTGGTGAATGGTGCTACCTACAGATCATTTTCTATTACTTGGCCTGAGATCGAGTTCCCAGTTACTTTTATTTTTTCCCTGTCTATCAGGAAGACGGTCGATTATTCAAAAGCTTACAGATCTCTCTACAGGTTTAGCCTGCTGCATAAACCATATGTCCATTTAAACAACTTACTTTCTTTTCTTACAGTAGATCTAATCAGTTTTTTGCACAATATACATAGTTTAGTTTAAACATATTTGATTCAATATGTGTTTACATGTATATAAAGTACAACAAATCCATGTGAAAACCTTTGGAACAAAAGCATAAAAACAGTTCCTCTTTCTAAAACAGTCACATGGTATTTCAACTACATTAAACAAAAATCAAATAAATAAACTTTAAAACTTTAAGCTGAAACTAAAAACATCAGAGATTTACTGCAAAAACAAAAGTATGAAGGAAGGAATGATGATTGGTGATTGAGTAGGGTGACAAAAATGGAAAAGAAAGTTGAACATATAAATTACGTCTGCGGCGGTACAATGTCAGGAGAGAGAGGAACAAAGGATCAAATACTACATGGACTGAAACTCAAGTGAATCTCCCACTATTACCAATGCAAACGTGAACTGCATGAAATTTTTTTTTCATTTTCTGCAAGGGAGAAGCTATTATACCATCAAAAAGGACAGTTCCAATATTAAAAGCAGATATTTTACATTGCCTTAATGCTCTCGTGATATTACGATAATATCTGCTACCAAAGAAATAGAATTTATTAGGTTTTTTTTCCCCACAAAAAGGAGTTTCTACAATATTTTTCCAAAAGAGATGTTTTAAATCACTACAGTTATTTTTAACATGAACATGCATAATTTGCAGTTTTCTATCCCCATGAAAAAAAAAGGTTTGTACAGAATTGGTTTATCTATATTCAACATACTTTGAAAAGATGAGAGAGACTGTATCTCCCATAGCTTGTGGCAAAGAGTTCCATGCATGTACAACAAGGTGGAAAAAAATTAATGTAAAGGTTACTTCTACTAACGATATTTGCTAAATTGTCCGAATTACGAAAAAGGTATGTTGTACTACTTCCAATAGTGGTAGGTACAAGAGAGCAAAAGCAGTTTGGAACTAGACCATTTAACATTTTGAAAACAAAAAAAAAACAAAATAAAAATGAGTTCATGTTTGTTCCTGCGATCTCTTAGTGTCTCCCAGCCCTATTCTATAATAAGGTCTGCAATTGACATGACTCCCGTCACAACCCAGGCTGCCTCATTTTGAATCTTGTCAAGTTCTTACTTTTGGTGTTCATACTTGTTATCCCAAATTATATTTCCATATTGGGTCAATATTCTTTCTTAGCCACCGGCTGCTTTGCCACACAACCATCGTCGAAACAATGGTCAGCTGTGAGAGAAGAATGAATCCCGTCACAATGGCCATCGTCAGTCACTGGAAAGATTATTTGCTATGGATTCGAACCAGAGACAACCTGATATCAAGTCCTAAATAGACCTCCCCCCACTTCTCTAATTTTTCCAGATACATTCATTCTCCAGATACTGGCCAAGAGGCATTGGGATTTGGACCATGTTCTCAAATATATTTTTGCGTTTTATCTAAAATAAATTTGTCAAGGGAATGTATATGTAGAATATTTTCGTTAAATTATTATTTTGTTTCAGCAGTTGTTGCCAGATAGGCTAAAACTTACCGACAGATACATTACAAGACACACTTGCTCGATGTCTGTTTTGCATTATTAGTAAAAGAAATCATAGTATCTAAAAAATGACAAGTCAAAGTCAAACAATACATTGATGAATTAAATGCATCTCAAGCAACAGAAATCAACAGAAAATGGTTTTGTCTCTGTTTCATGCGGTGACTGATTTTTTTAGACAAATATATTTTCTATTCAAGTTTTTATTGCTAATATGATAATAAAGCACTGTACTTACAATATTTCATTCAAAATTGTAAGATAATATCTTTAGTTTTGAATGTAATTGGTAAGCATAAGTTTCTAGTTAAACATGTAGTAGTATATTATTATGTCCAAAGGTGAAAATGTAATGTATCACTCTTTTTGCTCACATTTATAACTGAATAAAGTAAACGTGATCTAGAGTTTTTGTAATACAAGACAAGCTTTGTTTTTATCAAAAGTATATTGAAAAAATATCGAAACCCGTTTTCTATAAAATAAAGTATAAGGGGGGGGGGCCCTACTGTTTGGCTAGAGTTTTATGCCGATTTGATTTCATCATCTATAGTCTATATGACAGTGATCATTGCACCTATCCATGATTTACTCCAGAAATGGCACAACATTCTTTTTGACCATTTACTTCTTTATCACTTACATCAGACGTGAGAGGCGAATGAAAATCATAACAGAAGGAAGCGTATTGCAGATGTAACGTATCTGTCCTGTTCGGTTGGAAAAATTAAGTACTGTGTATTTTTCAATTATTTGATCGACAACAGGATAAATTGATAGAAAGACCTTTAGTGAAGCTTTACAAGTCAAAGTCTGGCTGAGCAAGCTCTGTGGGTACCTTATCTGACACATAATCTGGAGGTCATGAGTTCGATACCCCATCTCGGCAAACTTCTTTTTGGCAATTTTAATACTGTTCCCACCTTTGATGGATGTGAGGGAGCAGTCTGACTTTAGATCTACACTGTCCTATATGGTGAGACTTTATCGTCAAAAAGAACTGGGAAATCACTATATTTTGGGTTGTAGTTTAACAGTGGCAGGAAAACTTCATTTATTATTCATTCAGTAGTTCAAGTCTTAATAATACGGCATGGAAGGAGCATTTTTCATGTCACTTCTTTAACCATTTTGTGTTAAGTCTTATATGCAAGAATTACATCTGAAGTTCTTTGCTGTAGCCTACAAAGTAAATATTAGCAACTGATTCTCGTAAAAAGTAACTACATTAGACAGAGAGGAAAAAAAAAAAGCATTCTGATAGTATTGCATAGCAATACCGAGTCCCCTACCGGCCGTGTATGTCGCTGGCAGGTATAATTTGTGAAACTCTGTGGAGGAGAAAGAACATATTTGACCCCCTTTCAGAATTATAAGCATTGTGCCTGTCTTTGTATGCAATGCTTTAATGAAAGCCAGATATATAAGCATTTTCCTTGTTAAAGTAAGTTCATTTAAGAAGTTTTACTAAGACAAGATGTATTTGTGAAACACAAAATGCCCCTGTAAAAGCAAATTTTCAGAAATATGACCTTAACCTTGTGAGATGACCTTGACCTCATCATCAGCAGGTGTGTACCAATGAGAGGTACAAGCTTACCATGTATAAGTGTTATAACTTAAGCACTTTGAATATACAGAGAAATGACCATGAAAAGTTTTGAGGATAAGTTTTCATGATAAGGGTTAAAATTTTAGACCTTGACCTTGGACATATAACCCACAGAAGATCGGTATCAATGACAGGTACCTACATACCAAACATAAGCATTGTAAGTAAAAAAGTCGGGAAAACTGTTTTTTCAGTGAAATTTTCTAAGTCCAAGGCCTGTAATTTCGTCAAAAATCAGTGGACCAGAACGAAACTCAAACTTGATCTGTAACTCATGGTGGTTGACTTGCACACCAAAAATCAGCTCAATATCTACCAGCGTTTAGAAAAAAGTCCGGAAAACTGTTTTTTTGGTGAAATTTTCTAAGTCCAAGGCCTATAATTTTGTCAAAAATCAGTGGACCGTAACGAAACTCAAACTTGATCTGTAACTCATGGTGGTTGACTTACATACCAAAAGTCAGCTCAATATCTGCCAGCGTTTAGAAAAAAAGTCTGGAAAACTGATTTGCGTGCGGACTGACGGACAGATGGATGGATGGAGTGCAAACCTAGAGTCCCCTTCGGCTTTGCTGGTAGGGGACAAAAAACAACTTCATCAATGTCTTTTAAAAAATTGACATTCTCTTTATTAGGTATGCTTACAATTCTGTCAATATCTCCATTTTTTGATAAGTTAGCGATATTTTGTTTTCAGATTCTGAGAAGAAAAATAAATGCACTTAAAGAAAATCTGAACAAGAGCGGCAAATTGTCGCAAGATACGCGTGTCACACCGCCAGTTGTCGAGGGGGTATAATAATCGTAAAGGGCAGGTAATGCAACAAACATGTTTACCAAGTCTCAAGTCAATTTGACTTGAGGTGACAAAGTTCCATTCCGGACAAGCAAGAAATATTGTAAAAATGAAGATCAAAGTGGAATTACTCAAAATCCGCGCTAGGTAGAGTTATTGTTCTTGCGCACTGTACTCTGTAATATTGCAACAAACATGCATACCAAGTTTGAAGTTGTTCTGATTTGAGATGACAAAGTTATATTCCGGACAAGCATTAAATGCTGTAAAAATGACGATCAAAGGGAAGTAATTCAAAGATAGCACGAGGTAGAGTTACAATTCTTGCGCACTGCACTTCCAAATATTGCAACAAATAAGCACACCATATTTCAAGTCATTCCTACTTAACATGACAATGTTTTGCTCCGGACAAGCAAGAAATGCTATAACAATGAAGATCAAAGGGGAAATAACTCAAAATTCCTGCTAGGAAGAGTTATGGTTCTTGTGCACTGCACTCCGTAATTTTTCAACAATCATGCATACCAAATCTGAAGATGTTCAGACTAGAGATGACAAAGTTATATTCCGGACAAGCGGAAAATGCTGTAAAAATGACGATCAAAGGGAAATAACTCAAAGACAGCATGAGGTAGAGTTATGGTTCTTTTGCACTAAACTCTGTATTACTGCAACAAACACAAATGCCAAGTTTCAAGTCAATCGGACGGGAGATGAAAAAGTTATGCTCCGGACAAAGAACTGGACGACGCCTGCACGACCGCCCACTTGCCGGGACGACCGCCCGCCTGCCCAGGAGTTATTGTTCTTGCACACTGTACTCCGTACTATTTCAACAAACATGCATACCATGTTTGAAGTCGTTCTGACTTGAGATAACAAAGTTATATTCAGGACAAGCACTAAATGCTGTAAAAATGACGATCAAAGGGAAATAACTCAAAGATAGCACGAGGTAGAGTTATAATTCTTGTGCACTGCACTTCCAAATATTGCAACAAGTAAGCATACCATATTTCAAGTCAATCCTACTTAACATGACAAAGTTTTGCTCCGGACAAGCAAGAAATGCTATAAAAATGAAGTTCAAAGGGGGAATAACTCAAAATTCCTGCTAGGAAGAGTTATGGTTCTTGTGTACTGCACTCCGTAATTTTTCAACAATCATGCATACCAAATCTGAAAATGTTCAGACGAGAGATGACAAAGTTATATTCCGGACAAGCAGAAAATGCTGTAAAAATGACAATCAAAGGGAAATAACTCAAAGACAGCACGAGGTAGAGTTATGGTTCTTTTGCACTGCACTCTGTATTATTGCAACAAACACAAATGCCAAGTTTCAAGTCAAATGGACTGGAGATGACAAAGTTATGCTCCAGACAAAGAACTGGATGCCGCCCGCCCATCCCGACGCCTGCCCGTATGCCATGGGTGATCCCATAATACGTCCCGTCTTCGACGGGCATATAAAAAGTGAAATTGGAATTTTTTGTCATTAAGCCCCCTTTTCACAGAGCATGGCCCAAATATTTTTTCAATATTTTACAATAATTTCAGAGATGTCTCTAGCAAATTATCTTCAGGATGCAATAAGTTCACCCAACTCTTGTGCTTTGAATTACTCTCTTGAAAATCATTCTTCTAAGATGAACTAGTCTTCTTTTCAATCTCTTTATGCTCTGTTTGTAAAAATTATCTGCAAGCCCACTACTGAAACCTGTATTTTTTTATTAAAAATCCTAGTGATAAACAGTTGATAGATCCTAACACATAGTACAGGATAAACACCGTTTAAAGTCAATTCTTGTACAGCCTTTTAAAGATACATCTATAATTGTTTTCAGGCAGTTTTCAGCCAGTTTTTTAACCCATTTCATCCTTACTTTACAAAACAATAATCATTGTTGTATCTTCATGCCAAATATTGCCCCTGATGGCTGCAAGATCGCACAGATTATGGTGGATAGAAAATGAATTTCATGTTTTGGAAGCCTTCAAAGCAATTGCTGTTGTCATTTCTGGTTTTAAATGAGGAAAAATCCCTGTGTTTTTCTATCCCTTACATCAAATATATTGGTAATTTATCTATGTTTGCACAGCTGAGCCATTCTACACACTTTAAAGTTTTTACGGTGTTTTTTCCCTCTAGCTGTAAGGATGTATCTTTAATTTCTCAATAAATGTGATTCTTCTCTTTCGCCTTTGATTTTCATTTTGTTAAGAACATATCTACCACAAGGTACTGAAATGAAATCTCAGTTATTCAGGTATTCCCAGTATTTTGGGGTTCAAAGAGTAGTATCACTGTAGTTCTTCACTAAAAACCTATATTTTGGGTACTCATTAGACTTGTCTCAGTAAGCCAATTCTTATGAGAACCCACAACAAAGGTTTTACTGAATAAATAATGTTTAACACTTGACCACACAATCCCAAGTTTTAACGACCATAAGGATGAAGCCTTTTGAAAACATTGTGGGAAAAGGAGAAAATGCTGGTATTAACCAGCATTTTCTCCTTCTCCAACAATGTTTTCTACCCTTCTCAGTTTTCAGTTTTTTTTAATCACATTTATTTTGTCGTCTGCAAATGCTTTCAATTTGGACCAGTCTAAAATTTTGTTGTTTGGTAAAAAGTTAAAGAATTAAACATGCTCTTATCTGGGCCAAGGATTCTTTTCACAGGATAGGCAATGTGAAATACCTGTAATTTTTATTGAGAACCCTAGCTCGAGTTGACGGATCCAGACTTAAGAGGCTTTCACATCGTATGAGATCAACTGCAGCACCATTCTCCATATCTGAACACAAGTTTCTATTGAAACGTAGAAACCGTACGGTATCTCGAAGTGTTATGGCATGCACAAAATATCTCCTGGCCTCCCCCTCTGCCTCATAACCAACCTGAAGGATTGAAATGAGTGGAAATTAAAAAAGTCATGCTCTGGCAAAAGAGGGCTCGATGCATCTCTGTGATGCATAATACCAAGCAAGTCATCAAAGAACTGTAAATCCATTCAATCCATTTTGTACAACGACCCACTGAGCCATAAGGTAAACTGGTTCTCTGACATGCAGAAAATTCATGAAAAGCAAAAAGTTTCTACTCAGGTCAGCCTGCGCAAATTGCGCAGGCTGACCCGAGTTGATGCTTTTTGCAGATACATTGAGCCTCCTTTTCACGGAGCATGGCTCAAACACAGTAAGTTTACAGACATGGGAAATAATATCAAACTGTCTTAAACAATAATGCTGTACGCACTAATCGTTCCATCTCAAAATCTGATTACAGATATGTCTTATAACTGACAGATCCTCTCCCCTGTCAATGATCAACTAATCCTGAAAATAATGCGAATGATATAAAAAGTGAAACTACTGAGAAAGCGAAAAACTGCTTGTAAAAAAGCAACTACTTCTCTTCACACAGATTTATATAGGCTGTGTACTGCAGATACTTATGCAAACACTGTATAGTATTGGACAAATTATTTTGTTTCTAGAAGAGGAGTCTTACCTTCTCCAGTTCTGACAGAAAGCTATCTAAGGATTCATCACTCAGTTTTCCAACCTCAAACATTGTCACTGCATGGGTTTTCAATCCCTAATAATTGAGAAGAAAAAAATTATAACAATATAAAGACATACTTTTCATTTTTCTGAATAAATATCAGAATTAGACAATTCCCATATTGAAGCAATGTTTTTGAATGTGTTAAGCTATCGAACTTTGACCCATCCAGGTAGCTCACAGCTTAGTATATGTGACTCGTGACCTGGTGGTTGCGGATTCCATACCCGGTTGAGGCAAACTTTCTTTCTGGCTGTTTTTTGCCTTCACCTCTGCTGCATGTGAGAAAAGTAGCCTACTGTCAGTGGCTTGGACAGAAAGTTGTGTCAGTACAGGTGTGAGAAAGCATGGAAACAACTGTGTAGGTGCACTGACCGCCATTGTATGACCTAAGCTGTTAAAATGCTGTTAAACTCTTATACAAACAAATATCTAACTTTGATTTATGTTGAACAAACTTCTACTACATTGATACCCCTCGTCGTAATCTGCAAATTGGCAACTTTTTACCACACAATCCTGAGTTTTAAAGACCCCAACAGAGAAGGCTTTTGACAACATCGTTGGAGAAGGAGAAAATGCTGGTAAACATCAGTTTTCCTTTTCTCACAATGTTTTCTACCCTTCCAGGAACAGCTTTCAATTTGGACACCTCCAAAACTTTGCCATTTGGTAAAGAGTTAATGTTTCAGACTGGTCCAAATTGAGAGCATCTGCAGATGACAAATTAAAGGAGGTCCAAATTCCAAAATTTGTCCTTGACAGGATAGAAACATTGTGGGAAAAGGAGAAAATGCTGGTTACCAGCATTTTCTCCTTTTCCCACGATGTTTCCAGAAGTTTTCTTCCTCCAGATCGTTAAAAGTCGGCATTGTATAGTGAAAGGTTAAACAAAACAAATCTGTACTTACAGGTGACAAGTTTCCCATCATAAGGAAAGCTGTTAACGTGGAATCAAACAAAAATGCAATCCTCTTTATGGCACCAACTTGACTAGTGTCTGTAACAGGATATAAAAACAACATTCTAATACTCAACAAGAGCACCCCAGATGCAGGTGCAAATGTCCGGCCGTAAGTGCTTGATTTTCAGTGAAAATTCAGTTGAAAAAGGGGCATAACTTTGTAAAAAAAAAAAAAATACTTGGATGGTTATCTGCCCCTAATGTACGAGTTCCCCTTTTGATAGTAAACAACTTGTCCAAGTTTGAAGTAAATATCTTCAATAATAAAAGAGATATTACAAAATGTCAATTTTTTTTGCACGACGACAACAACAACACAAATGACAACGCCAGGGCTATGACAATAACTTATCATTTTCTTCAAAAACAGCCGAGCTAAAAATGTTAACTTCATTATCAGAACCAACTTGACAAGACTAGTTTTCTTGAGTAACAAATTTGGTTATAAGCATTCTCTCCTTTACTCTTTCAATGACAAGTCCCATCATTCAAGCCTTGGGAAGGTAGCCTTCTGTAAACATTGTGAAAAAAGGAGAAAATGCAGGTAACCAGCATTTTCTCACTTTCTCACATTGTTTTCTATCCTCAGAAGAAAATTCCCATTGACAAAATTAGACTTCATTTTGTTGTCTGCCAAAGCTCTTAACTTGGACAAGTCTAAATTTTTTGTTGTTAGGTAAAGAGTTAAGTAGTGGTTTGTTACCCATTGTTGTATCCAGGTCAACAAGATCTGATACTTCAGGAGTTTTACTGACTGGAGACAGACTGGGCGGTACCTCATTTACATCTGACAGTTCCTCTCCCCAGTCAATGATCAGCTGATCTTGACTCACCCTGCAATGTTATTAGAACTGTTTTGATATGTTCACAGATCTAATAGAAACTAAAATACTAAAAGGAGAAGGGCCCAGAAGAGCTTCATGTACATTTAATAATAATAAGCCATGCTCTAGCAAAAGGGTGCTTAATGCATCTCTGTGATGCTTGATACCAAGCAAGTCATCACATAACTAGGCATCCATAAAAAACCACTTTGTCTAACAACCCACTGAGTCATGAGGTACACTGGTTCTATGACATGCAGAAAATTTACCAACAGCAAAAAGCAGACGCATTAAGTCCCCTTTTCACATGGCACAGCTAAATTATATTTTCTAGCCAGTCTATGTTCACATGGGCCAGTATTTATCAACCATTCTAAAGAGTATTCTTATTAAATCTGACTCTGAAGAATAACAGAATAACAAAGTATATTTCTTTCTTTTCCTGTCAAAAAAATTTAAAAGCAACATAATATTTCTATTTCAATATATTTATTTAATTCTATGATACTGGCCCAACCACTTTTTGAAATATGGCAAATAGTCATGACATCAATTGAGTTCTACACAAAAAAGTGGTCTCAAAAAAGCCTTAGAGTTATTCAAGAAGATATCCCTAATACACATGGTCTTGTGCCTTCAGCATGGGGGGGGGGGGAGGGGAGGAGGGAAAGAGAGAAAAACCCTTGGCATTCAATGGTCATAACCTTTTCTTAACCCTTCACCACACAATCCTGAGTTTAAATGACCCTGAGAAAGAAAGCTTTTGAAAACATTGTGGGAAAGAGGGAAATTGCTGGTATCCAGCATTTTCTCCTTCTACCACAATTTTCTCTACACTAAATATGCTTCCAAAAACAAATTTCAAATTTTGAGGCACATTCATTTTGTCTTCTGCACATGCTTTCAATTTGGACATGTATAAAATATTGTCCTTGGGTAAAGAGTTAAGCAATGACAGCTGTGTCATGTTACTCACTTTTTTGACACTGGTTTAACATCTTTCCAGGAAGGGTGTAACTCCTCTTCAATAGTATCTGTACCCTTTTTCTTGGCAAATCCCAGTCTACAGTACATGGATACCGCCATCTGTATTTGCAGAAATTGTTATCGTTTAGATACAATATTATATACCATGAAAAAAGATAAATGCTCTTCAAGAAAAATTTCCACAATAAATGAGTTTAGTAAAAGGAGGTTTCATGCTTCTTTGTAATGCATTATACCAAGAAAACTGTCACATTTTATAGACCCGTTTCATCTGAAAAGTTACTGAATCAAGATTTAGAATGGTCTGTTGACACACAGAAAATTTACCCATGGCAAAAAGCTTTGACCCAGATCAGCTTGTTTTGACCCAGGTCAGCCTTAATGGTTTGTGCAGATGGACTAAACCGCCTTTTCAAAAAGTGTGACTCAAACTATGTGCCCTCTAAAGTGCCTTGCCAATAATGTCATACCATATATGATTTTGACCTCAATGTGGACTTGACCTTTAATCAAGATCAAAAGAAATATTTACATACCAAGTTTGAAAAAACAAAAACATACGTCAAACTAGTGCCTTCCAATTGTCAAGACCTAGTTGCTATAACATCAAACCAACAAAACTACTGACTATCAGACGGACATGAAAAGAACACGAAAGATATTTTTTAAAGAGAGGCATAAATGAAGGTGCCCAGTAAAAAGTGTTTGACTTTCCTATTTCTTATCCTGTCTCAGTACTAAGGGAGATAATTCTTCAACTCTAAAAGCAAGACGTGAAAATTGTGCGTGCTTGACTCTTCACAAACAATCTAATGTTTTAATGACTGTAAGGAAGGAGGCTTTTGAAAACATTGTGGGAAAAGGAGAGACTGGTGTTTTCTCCTTTTCCCACAATATTTTCAACCCTTTCAACAAATCACATAATTTGAGCTTTGCTTTCTGCATCTGTTTTTGACCTTAACCAGTCTAAAATTTTGCTGTTCTGTAAAGAATACTAGTTGTGCAAAGACAGGTTCAAATCAACAACCACAAAACTAGGGGAGGAGTTCAAGACAAAAGTACAGTTTACTCCCTCCCTCCTATCCCCCTTTCAACAAAAACCTGGTTTTGCTGGGGTTAAACAATTAAAGAAAGCAACAGTGCAAGACACAACTAAGTTACACACCTTAACAAGTTGAAGATCTATCTGTAACACATTGGATAGCTGAAAAATAAAGACAGAAATTTTCAGCTGATTAAAAATATTAAAAATTAAAAATACATGTATTACAGATTTGAACACAGCTATAACATAGTTATGAAAAGAAAGCCATATACATTCAAGTGAAAACTATAATCAGACTTCATATCCTAGGAAAAGAAAAGGGCCTATCGAGATCTTAACTCTTTGCCTGACCAAAAAATTTTAGACTTGAATGCATTGAAAGCATTTGTTGACAAATGTGTCTCAAAGGATGATATTTATCATTTAAATGGCTACCAGCCTTTATTCCATTCTTTTCTCCCTTTCCCACAATAGTTCCAGTGACATCCATCATTTATTAACACAAGGGATTGCTTGGTGAAAAGTTAACTTGTTACAATACAAATACATACTATAACCTTTTACCACACAATCCTGACTTTTAACAACCCTGAAAAAGAAGCCTTTTGAAAACACTGTGGGAAAAGGAGAAAATGCTGTAACCAGCATTTTCTCCTTTTCCCACAATGTTTTCTACCCTTCCCAAAACAATCTTTGAAATTTGAGTCATACTTATTTTATCGTCTTCAAATGCTTTCAATTTGGACGAGTCCTAAATCTTGTTGTTTGGTAGAGTTAACACACCTAATGTTTTCTTTATGTTTCATCTTTGTATTCCTTGTACCAATGTGGTATCTCTAACAGTAGCCTGTCTGGTTCTTGCAGAAAACTAAAATTAACTACATATACCTCAAAAACAATCTCCCCCCACCCCCCCCAGAAAAAAAAAAGCTTGGTGATGCATCAAATCAAAGTTATCCATAGTATGGCACTGTCACCTCAAAATACATTTAGTTCATTTGCCAAACCACCTACAATTTTTTATTTAAGAACAGAAATTTGTAATGGCATGTCAACTGAAGTTTTTCAGGTGGGTACTTGTACACCTTACAAACAAGTATAGTAAAGAAACTCACTTCAGAAACTGTTGTATGTTCATCTATGGATACAAAAATCTTGTATAATAGGGTCTCAAAGTAATCTCCAAGAACTCTGTTCATCACAAAATTTTCTAAAGGTGGAACTGAAAGTAGAACATCAAAGTACTTTCCTACCCTTTCCAAAACAGCAAACTGAAACTAAAAGTAACTGCCAGTGACAAATTTAAAATTAGCTCGCTACCAGCATTTTTTCCTTTTCCCACAATGCTTTTGAAAGCCTTCTTCCTTTAGATTATTAATACTTGGGATTGGTGAGGGGTTAACCCTATGAATAGCAAGGACAATTTTGCTTGCTTTTCAGACATCAATATAAGTCAAGATTAGATTACAGAGAATTACTCACATTGCCTAGCATCTTGCAAGATATTCAATTGCACCAGATGAATTTGCTGTTATGAAGGGAACAAGTCAAGAGATATTAGACTGAAGTTTGAAAATAATAAGCCAGTCCATAATCTGCAAGTATGATACGGAAAGAGGTTCATGAAACTAACTCTTTACCAAATTACGAAATTTTTATACACATGAACTCTTCAAGATCCTTATGATATTCTGTTGCTTTTTGGATGGTAATACTAGCAGAAATCCATATGAAGGCCATTTTCATGTTTTCATTTTTGTCCTTTCAAAGACAAATCACTGTTTGGAACTAATCCATTTTTTATCTGCAAATGCTTTCAAATAGGACAAATCTTAAATATCTTTGTCTGACGTTAATTTCTTTGTTAACGATTTTGTTTGAAAGATCTCACAACCATAAGACAGTGTAGATGAAAGATCAAGCTGCACACCTATGCAGCCTGGTCTTGATCTACTCTGTCTGAAAAATCTAGATTAATAATTCTGATGAATTTTTACCTATGATACAATCATCATCACTTATTGGAACATCTATATACACAAGTCCTCTCCTATATAAATCTGAAAATGAAAAAAGCAAAAAACATTTACTGAATTTCAGCTCATTTCAAATGTACGCGTTTTTACTTCATTGTTACTATGAATTTAGACCATTTTGAAAACATTACTTATAATATATGGATAATCAACAATAAATCTTGTGTACAACATGACTGTACATGATACATTGTGACAAAAGAGGAAATTCTTTTTTTCAAAAAGAGATTGGCCACAAGATGAAAAAAGTCAGTGGCATACATTCCTTTTTTTCATGTTAATTATCCAAATTTCACTGGAATATGATAAGGGGTCATCTGTGTGATAAGGGTGTTTGTAATAAAGAATTGCTGGTAAGATCTCTGCTAACCTGGTAACCTTGAGTACCCTCTGACAAGGCACTCAAGAATCTAGTTTTATCTAGTACATGCATTAGTGAAAATGAAGTAAGGCATTATCAATCAAGCAGGTGCCCTGACAATAATGAAACAAGGTTGAACGCCATGTAAAATACCAGTTGAGCACACAATCCATAATATGTACAAACTTGTGGACTGCAACTTTGTTACAGGTTTTAATAAGGAAGGAAAAGGAGAGAGGCTGTATGACAAACAGCTACTCACTATGTACAATTTTATAATTAAGTTCACCAGCTATCCGTGGGCCATCATCTATGATCATGTCGACAACATTTTTCTCTGCTATACTGCATAACTGAAACAACAATAACAGAAGACAAACTGAAAGAGACACTAGGGCCTGTATTTACCATTCACTCTTAATAAAATTCCTTGTCTAATTCTTAAGAATTTTCTAAATTCAAAAGTAATATAATTATTCTCTGACTGGCTAATCAATCAGTATTGAGCTACTTTCTGAACCAAAAATGAGACTAAGAATATAATTTAGAATGGTTGGTGAATACCAGGACCATATCCACCAAAACGTTCTGAATCCAGAATTCTGATTCTTTTTTTTTAACAATCATTTCAAAAGTCTTTTTCTCAGGGTTGTTAACACTCGGGAGATTTCAGGATAGCCACATGGGACCCCTAAAAGCCTTTGACACCATTGAATACATGTATAATGTAAACTGCTTGAAGAATCTGAAGAGTGTTATTCGGAAAATTTTGCTAATAAAACTCCAAAATTAATGTCCTCTGCCACAAGATTACATTCTCTTCTTAATATCTTTTGCCATAGTTGTAGCTTTTTTGCAAATATGCCAATCAAATAGCCAAATACATGAATGCTGAAGCAGGCTGTAGTCACGGGCTTCATCTTGCTACATTCTTGGCTAAGCCCCTGCTGTTCACATAATCTCTTCACTAACACACAAAATTTTATGAATTGTTTGGTCCTTCTTGTACTTGAATTTACTGTGCATGTACTTTTAAATGAGTAAATTAGAAGTAGGAATAAGAAATTTACTTAAACTCACCCTCATATCATCCTCAGTGATGTATCCAATATGAATTACCCACCAGTGTTCAACCATAACTGTCTCTATAGGTTTGGTGGGCAGTAAATCTTTGGGAGGTTTACGGCGAAAAAATTTCTGAAATGAAATAAGAATATCTTGAACTAAGTAACAGAGCTACCGTCTTCCATATTATTCACACACGGTCTGCTGTTCATCTAGATTTCCATATGAGCAGTCTGATAAACTTCAGCGACTATGAAAATCTGTGAATTTACTTTATATACAGGAATATGAGACACTCTTACCTATAAGACCCATTCGCTACCAAAGTTTGAAATTTTAGGGACAAAAATGATTTTTTTACAGTCAAGTATATAACATAGATGACTTTCTGCAACCACATTATTGCCAGCACTGTTTATGTTCTATTCCATACCCTTCCTTTAAAAATTCCACACAAAACAAACCAGCACTACCAAAAATAATATTACAGCAGATGACCTTTAACCCTTTAGCAAACAATATAACTTTAGACTTGTCCAAATTGAAAGCATTTGCAGACAACAATTAAAGGTGGCCCAAATGGTGTGTAATGTCTTTGAAAGGTTAAAAAACATTGTAGG
This sequence comes from Hippopus hippopus, assembly GCA_946811185.2. NCBI lineage: Eukaryota > Metazoa > Mollusca > Bivalvia > Cardiida > Cardiidae > Hippopus > Hippopus hippopus. Next base: position 14,793,027 of record OX328099.1, on the reverse strand, counting down.
AAAAACGACTTGTAGAAATTGAAAGCATTTGCAAACAACAAATTAAAGGTGGCCCAAATGATATACTTTGTCCTTGATAGGTTAGAAAACATTAAGGGAAAAGGAGAAAACGCTGATTACCAGCATTTTCTCCTTGTTCCATAATGTTTTCTAAAGCCTTCTTCCTAAGAGTCATTTAACTCTTTACCAAACGACAAAATTTTAGACTGGTGCAAATTGAAAGCACTTGCAGACAACAAAATAAACATAACTCAAAAATTGAAATCTGTTTCCCATAGGGTAGAAAACATTGTGGGAAAAGGAGAAAATGCTGGTTACCAGCATTTTCTCCTTTTCCCACAATGTTTTCAAAAGGCTTCTATCTCAGGGTCGTAAAAACCAGGGATTGTTTGGTAAAGGGTTAAAGTATTGATTGTGTGGCTTAAAACAGCCAAATGAAATATGGATAATCACAACAAAATAAGATTTAATACTCCAATATGTATCAATTCTTCCTTTTGCCAAAACGCTTCAAAATGGGGTCTGCTACGTGCCATAAAGAGAGGCCTTCAGGTGGTAATAAATTCGCTCTTTATATCAAGACATCATTTTAGATGTCCAAGTTGAAAGCAATCACAAATGACATATAAGATATGACTCCAAGGATTGAGATTTGTCTTGGAAATGGTACAAAAAGATTGTGGGAAAAGGAGAAAGTGCTGGTTACCAATATTTTGTCCTTTTCCCACTATGTTTTCGCAGCTTTTTCTGCGGTCGTCAAAACTCTGGGTTGACTTTGCTTGGTAAAGGGTAATCAAACGTAAATTTTTACGAGAATACTCAATCACATACCTTGGATGACCTCGACTGATTCATAAGGTCAATATACTGGTTTCTTCCTATACCCAACAGCCTCAAGCCTGCAACACAGAATACATACAATGTAAATATTATATGCTTTAACTCTTTACCAAACAACAAAATTTTACTCTGGTCCAAATAGCATACATTTGCTGTATTGCACAAGACAAACTAAATCAGACTAAAATGATGGGATTTGTATCAGGACAGGTAGAAAATATTGTAGGTAAAAGTGAAAATGCTGGTTACCATTTTCTACTTTTCTCACGAAGTTTTCAAGAGCCTTCTTTCTCAGGGTCATTGAAATTTAGAACTGTTTGGCAAAGGATTGATGGCTTGGAGAAAGAAGGCTTTAAGAAAACATTGTTTGAAAGTAAAAGCTTTTTTTCCACCCTTTTCTCTATATATTACCCATTTTCTAAAGATAAATCCCAGATTAGCATACTATAATTGAGCCATACCACCAGGACAATGTATATGCTCCTTTCTATACCCAACAGCCTAAAACCTGCCAACATAATTAATTAGTGAAAATATTCTAGCCTTATCCCATGTCTGTACATAGCTATAGGCTTATGTTACAACAATCAGACCATAATATATGCTGCACACAGGAAAAAAATTGAGGGCATGAAATTGTTCTTTTTCCCAAAATATTTTTCGAATGTTGTCTACTGCTTGTATGTATAGTCAGATTTGTTAGCTAAAAGCTTTCTTCTAGGGCTATAAAAATGAACTGTAAATTTTCAGTCTATCAGAAGGACAGAAAAAACATACAATGTAGATCTAAAATCTGAATACGTATTCATTCTATGCTGTCTGATCATGATCTAGGCTGTCTTGTTATATCAAGCACATTAACCCTTTTCTATACAGGCAACTTATAAACCTACCAAAATCTGTTACAAATAGTGTAATGTACTTCTACTGGAAGGAAAGAAAAGTGAGCCTTTTTGACAGCATGGATTTTTTTGTTTCAAATTTAACTTTCTTACTGGAGTCTTGAGGTGTACCAAATATAGCACTTTTAATCATTCATCTATGTTTTGATTATAAAAGTGTCTGTTTCAAATAAGCTTGTCAGCAGAGGTTAGTTTGGTTTGTTCCTTTTCAGGGTTGTTAATGACATGTGACTTTTTCTAACTCTTCAACGAAAAATCCAATGTTTTAAAGACCCTGAGGTAAGAGGCTTTTAAGAACATTGTGGGAAAAGGAGAAAATGTTGGTAACCAGTATTCTCCTATTTCCACACTGTTTTCTACCCTTTCAAAGAGAATTTCAACTGTTTAACCTAGCTTTAATTTGCTGTCTAATTGCTTTGAATTTAGAGGAAAATTTACCATATGGTGAGGAAGTAAGACATGTTAACCCTTTGATACATATGACAATATAATTGTAATTACCCTGGGTAAAGATGCTTCTAAAACCACTGTTGGAAAAGGAGAAATTGCTGGTAACTAAATTACGTCATTTGAACCAAATTTATTTTGTTATCTACAAACACTTTCAATTTGGGTTAGTCTAAAATTTGTCACCTGGAAAAGAGTTAATTAAAGTTTCATTTGTATTCTAACCAAACATATGACAATAGAACAACTAATAGAGTTAACTACTCACAATCAGCAGCTGTAAAGTTTGGCAGCGAGTCATAGCTTTTCTCTTGTGTCATAATATCTGACATCATGTTGACATAGTATACAAAGGGAGTGACCCGCAGTCCCTTTACTACAACATCTGACAGGTGGTATGGGTACAACATCAAATGGTCTTGACTGTACTGGAGCAAGTCTTCATAGTAGCGGCGCTCATCTTTCCTTACTGTCTTCACTAATATCAGAAAATTGATCAATAAAGAATAGGAAAATATCTAGGAGCTTTTTCTGAGATAAATACACCACTGCACTGAATTATTCTAGATTTAAATTTTTATTTCAGGATATATAAGTTTGATAAAGAGTTGTTTGAACATGGACATTCTGTATCACCTCTACTTGTAACTGATATATCTAAGAACAGAAATGGTCAAGGCACAGTATGGCTAAAAATCATCAGCAGCGTTTCTGTTTACTTTGTAAAAATATCTATATGAAAATCTGCTCTGGCTCAAAATACCAAAGCTCATTGCGTCCCTGGAACACAGGCAAGTCAAAACATAAGTAAAAACATTGAATGAGCCATGCTCTGGCAAAAGGGGACCAAATACATCTCTGCGATCGATTGTATCAAGCAATCAATCACATACTTATGGATCCGTAATATCCACTTCTTTCAACAACCACCTTAATTATGAGGTAGACTGGTCCTTGGACATACAGAAAGTTGACCAATAGCCAGAAGTTTCAGCCCAAGTCAGCCTGCCCTGACTGCACAGGCTGACCCGGTTCAATACATTTCCCAGAATCATTAAGCCCCCTTTTCACAGAGTATGGTTCAAATCAATTTAACTAAAACAACAACAAAATGAAAAAAAAAAAAAACCCCAAGTTTTTAACCCTTTCCCACACAATCCCGACTTTTAACGACCCTTGGAAAGAAGCCTTTAGAAAGTAATGTGGGAAAAGAAGAAAATGCTGGTAACCAGCATTTTCTCCTTTTCCCACAATGTTTTCTTCCCTTCCTAAAACGAATTTTAATTTTTTAGTCACATTTATTTTGTCGTCTGCAAATGCTTTCAATTTGGACCAGTCTAAAATTTTGTCGTTTGGTAAAGAGTTAACTCCTTTTGCAAAACTTGATCAATGGAATTCCAAATTATCTACAAATATACGTCAATCTGCATTTGTAACATGATGTTACCCAAGACTATGTGATTGTTATTCTATTTAAATCAATGATGTCCCTCCTTTAGAGTGGTTACCGGCAATTGGGTAACATACCACATAATGATTCCCATTGCATTGATAGCAGGAACCAACTGTTGCTTAGTGTAACTGTAGCTGAAGATGGCTTCCAGAATTTTTCTGTTGGTACAGATTTTCTTCATAGAGTACTGAAATATTTAACTAATGATATATACAGGAATTAACTGAGCCTCAGAAAGGAATTCAATGGGACTCATCTTTTCAGTGACACGGACTCAGTAATTATATACGATACTGTCCGGTAATCTTGCACACCTAAGCAAACAACTGTTTAATTATGACACTAAAATGAATAGCTAGATCCCAACAGCTATTTATTTATTTATAGAAATATTTCATCTAGATTATGACTCAAGATAGTTATAGAAAGATTCCCCGAACAACACAAACTTTTAAGAAGTAAACTATCACCTTGAGGTTTTATCTGGCATACAACTGTCCGGTGATCTTGTGCACTTTGATAAATGACGTCAATGCAAAGGATTTCTCAGGGTTCTCCTTTGACCCGGGACTCTGGGTTTTGACGCATGGAAATCCGAAATGACCCGTTTTTGACGCTCAAAAATATCTGCCTAAGCGTCAATCTGACGCATGAGATTACCAGCCAAAGGGTCATATAAATTATGTTGCATGCATCCGGCATGAATGTAGCCTATAATAAACACGATCAGTGTCAACTGTGTACAGACGCACGCAGCTCTGTTTATCACACGTAATCAAGCTGGCGAGTGGCGAGTCATTTTTGAAAACATGATAAAGGTTTTAGTCCAATTATCTAGAGTAAAATGACAGGTTTTCAAGTTAACTGCTACCCTAATTAACAAATTTATGTCAAATCATGCAGTAATACTTGAAAAAATATTAACTGATTTGAAAAAAAGATCGCTGGAAAAAAACGTGAAAACCCATGACACAACAGAAATCATTTTGACATCGTCCGATCAGAGGCACTTCACACTATCTTTTCATCTTTGGTGACAAATTTAAACAGTGAATTTATACTTATTTCTTTATGAAACAGTAAGTGAAAGCTAAAATCTCTGTTTAAAAATTAGGAAAAACTTTTTAAGATGAAAATAAACAACAACCTATGGATAAGATGGGGGGGGGGGTGGAACCGGAACAAGTGTGAAAGAAAAAGTAATTGGACAAGAAAAGAAGACTTAAATCTTAAGAAATAACGCTTTAATGGATGTGACCTTTATTTTCTCCCTTTTCCACAATGTTCTGGGGTAAGAAAGACAAATCAAGTCGTTCTAGCCACATTTGAATTGTCGTCTGCAAATGTCTAAAATAATTATGATCTAGTCAACAGTTTTTGTTCTTTGGTAAACAGTTCAAAAGTTGTTTGTGTCCATTTATTCATCAAGATGAATTACATGCTAGGGCTGCAATTTAAAATTCTTCTGTCCACTTCATTCCAACAAGTCTCTACATAAGATAGGGTATTTTCTTATCTAATTCCTATCCATAAACAAAGAATATAAATGGAAAGTTTACATTATTTCACCCTTATCTCTCCTTGATAATTTTGACCCTTGGACATTTCTATTAGACTCTTGGAAATTCCATTTTGACTCTTGAAAATTTGGGCCAAAGAGTCAATGACTTGAGATTCTGGACCTAGGGAGAACCCTGATTTCTGAAGTATTTGTGGCCCATACAAAGAATAATTGTAGAAAAGAAATAATTATGCTCAATTTGGGCCTTTGATTCAGAACTTCGACAAAATGCCAGCAAATAGGAAATGAATTTGTCGTCTGATAAAGGTTGCACGTAAATAAGGAAAAAAATGTTAAAACTGTTCCTTAATATCTTATAAAGTTGTAAAATATGTGTTTAATTGGTTTGTTTTTGTGATGAGACATAAATTGCTCGTTTAACTGACAGGTAAAAAGTGTTACAGCCAGACTCGTCGGGAGTTGGGTCATAGGGCGTGTTTATGAATAATTAGTCAGGATGATGTCATAGGCAAACTTTAGACACTCACAGGTGTAAAATTTAGCTATAGTTACTTTCTGAAGGTTTCCGTTATTCCAAATTCCTATGGTCCAAGAAAAACTGCAGAAACGGGTAGAATTCATCAAACAAACTCGCGAAACAGGAATCTAGTGAAGTGCGCAAGATTACCAGACGCGCAAGATTACCGGACACGATGGTATATAAGGTCTAAGGCAAATGGAAACAATGATCAGAGTTTGAAATTGACCGACTTACCAAGATTCGTCTTGTATCGTAGCTGATTATTTACACTGAACTGCACCACTGCTCTCTCATACTCTTTTTGTGAGTTTCCAAGAATCTAAAAAAGTAGATGACATTAACATGACCAAAAAAAAAAATATTGGTGAAAAAAGTCCAAAAATATCAGACTAAAAATCAAGAAACATTGAAACAAGGAGCAAATTGTTCACTACAAATAGCCATCCACTAAAGGTGAATTCACCAATGAGACAGAAGAATCAAAGCTTGGAAATAATCATTTGTTATGTACTAGTAGATCCAAGAAAGAATAAGGAAGCTGGCTGAAGCAGAAATTTAATCTTGAGACCTGTTTAACATTGGCAGGAAGCTTTGTCCAAGGATGGTTTTGCCTGATGTGATTTTCAACATCAGTATTCATGGCTTGTGCGTGTCTTTTTGCCACAGATTGTCTTTTGTGAACTCCAAATTCACAAAATCACCAGTAAAAAGGTTCCTCCTCCCATTTCATCTGCCATGTTGGACGAATTATCAAATCGAGGTTGACGTTTAGCTTAAATCCATAAACACCCATTTGATTGGTTATTCTGATAATTTAAACCAATCATATACTCCGTTATGAATATGGTATGGTAGCAATTTGTTTACAAATGGCTGCCGCTTGAATTATCGATAAGTACTGTCAAAACAAGAGGCAAATAGTATGCAGGTTTATAATTTATGACATAACAAACATCCAGTGGTTAACTCAAATCTTTGTTTTCATAAAACCATGCATTAAGGGAACACACCTCTGTAGCAGCGTTGTGGTCTTTAATTTTCACCGCTTTTCGTGATCTGCTTTTTAATTTATTTTGACTGTTTTGTTTGCCAAGGGAATTAGTTACTTAAACCAAGAAATTTATTTTAGATCAGTTTTCAATTTGCCCAATCTACGACTCCAACTTTATACTAATGAAAAAAAGCATGGAATATATCAAAAAGTTTTTACAAATCTTTCCATTTAAATTTGCACTGAAGCATACACATTAGTTCATGTACTGATGCAACTTTTACTTCTTGCAGCAGGCGACTTTTATAATGGAGACTCGTAATAAAATAAGTTTTGCATGTGTGAGCATTATAAAAAATGTGAAATAGGGAGATTTTGTGTTCTGCTCCAAGATGTTTAAAACTGTCTGCAAGAAGCAATACCATATTGTCTCTGTTTAACGGCCCCAAAGGTGTTACATTTTCTGAGAGGGGGTTATTAATACTGGTAAAAGGACATAGAATTTTATGAGGAAGACGATAACATTACCATCCTGGTTTTACGTATAGTTAGTACTGACTATGAAGCGATCGCAATTTGAGAAACCCACTGTATTAATGCATAATTCATAAGAATGCATTAAAAATTAATATGGTCTTGATACTTTCACCGTCTTAAAGTTCCTACAAGTTAGTCGACAAATTTTTTGTATCACAGGAAGTTTATAATGTTATCTTAAGTGTGTGTATATTTGGATAGTTAGGTGTTAATAACTTGGATTTGTGAAGTAATTAGGATTATGTTGATGCCATAAGATTTCCAGCTGATTTATTTCAACTTTATAGAGGGATTAGATGTCTGGTAAGCACATTTTTTGGTTTGCAAAAAGTTGGGGGAGCATTAATTAGATGTGAGTGATAATAAGAGATAATACAGTAATCTAATTCATTTTGAGGAGTAACAGTCTAGTTGTCCTTGTTATCTTGACCTGCATGACATACAAAGAGGTTGAATATACGATGAATGAGAAAGAAAGTTGTAGTTTTAAATCAGGAATTTTCTCTTAATCTAGTCAATATGATTCTTTTGCTTTCTCTCTTTTAGAAAAAAGACTGAGATGGGAGAGTTAAGTGATAAGAAGTTTGTTTTAGAGCAAGTATTTGAACAGTATGACAGGTCCGGAAAAGGGGAGTTAGCACCACATGAAGTGCAAAGCCTACATGGTGACATAAGGATGGGAGGAATTAGCTATCCTCAGGTAAACATTAGGCAGATGTGTTTTTATTTATTTGAGTCATGCTCTGGCAAAATGAGGTTTAATGCATCTCTGCAAGTTATCAAATAATTATGGATCATAAAATCAATTTAGTCTGACAACCTACTGTACCATAAGGTAGAAAGGTCCTTGGGCATGCAGAAAGTTTACAAAAGCAAAAGGTTTCGTCTCATGCCAGCCTGCGTATACATGCTTACATAGGCCAATACTTTTTGCAGATGCATTAAACTACCTTTTGAAACAGCATGATTTATTTATCTGTTTTCTTTTTCTTCTTAACACAAAATGATTGTCATCATTCATATATTGGCTTATAGTATACAGTATAATTTTTTAAAAGAAATAAGAAGCCTACCTCAGTGAAAATGATATTAATTGAAATAAAAGAAAAACATGTTAAGTGTTAAGTGGCTAGCATAAAGTTGTGTCAATTCATCAATTTAATGAAATCATAAATTTATTGATTTTGCACTTGCCACAACGTAACTTCCGAGGTGAAAATAACAATCATTTTCATTTTTGGAATTTCCTAGAAAACAGGATGTGTATAGAAATCTCTGAAAGATTTTAGATATTGGGGGATGATAAATATATACAAAGTGAAAAGCTTGTAAAATGAGAGTACAGCTTATGATCATAGTTACAGACCCTGTAACTTGGAGATCTATCAGTTAAGAATTGTATATGTAGACATGATGCATTCTTTGAACCCTTTACCAAAAAATTCTGTGTTTGAAAAACCCAAGGAAATGAAGCCTTTTGAAAACAATGTGGGAGAAGGGAGAAAATGCTGCTATCCTTTCATCGGTTAACAAATTCGATCTAGATTTACTTAGTTGCCTTCAAGTACTTTAAAAAGCTTTTTGTAAACATTGTGGGAAAAGTAGAAAATGTTACCAGCATTTTCTCCTATTTCCACAATGTTTTCAATCCTTTTCATTACTCATTAGTTAACAAATTCAATGATTTGATTCATATTTACTTAGTTGTCTGCAAGTGCTTTAAAATGGACAAGTCTAAAAATATATATTGCCTGGAAATGAGTTAATTGCAGTACTAAAAAACTTACAGTTGCAACAAAGCTTATGATGCAACAAAGCTTACAATGAAACTTGCAGGTCCTGGCCAGTATGAAGTATGCATGTTCCTCCCCTGGTACATGCACCCTTGATGACCTATATGACCTCCTACAAGAGATGGACAGGCGCTACTATCTACTGCAGGATTTGAGATGGGAATTTTCTCTCCTTGATAGAGAACAGAGAGACACTATAACAGCTGACCAAGCCAGGTATTTCTTATCCAGCTATGTACAGTGTATTTATATTTCAACTCTTTACTTTAACCCAAAAGTCTAGACACCTCTAATTTGCAGATGGTATTCAAATGTTACTCAATTGATAGGATTTGTCTTTGCAGGGGTAGAAAACAATGGGAAAAGGCAAAAATGCTGGTAACCTGTATTTTCTCCTGTTCTGATGTTTTCAAATGCCTTCTTTCTCAGGATCAAAAAAGATGAGATTGTTTCACAAACAGATATAGAACTGGATTTTGTTAAAACCAGACCGACGAATTTATACATGTACCACTTTTTACACCACCACAGATGACAGCTCCTGAAAATATTGTTGGAAAAGGAACAATTGGTAATGTAATAATCAAGTATTCCCTTTTCCCAAAATTGTTCATACTGTTGAAAAAAAGTGCTCTTAACTGTCTGTCTTTCATGTATTATACAGAACAGAACAGGACAGTTCTAATCGCTGTAAGTAATTATAGAATACTTTTTGCCAAAAGTATTGTTTAATTACTGACACAAGTTAAAATTTTTCCCTTTTCTGTTCTTTTGTGTAATATGTGTATGTATGTGTTTTGGTCAACAGTACCTTAAAGAGAAATGGCTAATATAATGCTTTAAAAACATTGATAACAAAGCAATTAAGTCCTTGTCAGCCATGTGGTTTGTTGCACAGCAGCTACTTCATAAATGGATTTTGTCTCCAACATTGGTGAATAAAACAAATTTCTTTCTAAGCCAATCAGATGGCTGATCTTTGAACTTAGAATCAGAGAGTATTTAGAATAATTGGTAAATAAATTCTCTGTGAGCTTCTACTGTAAATGGTTTCTATCCTTTTCAGGTGGCTTGTTCAAGCTGTTCATGGGAAGAATTTTTCACGACATAAGTGGAGAGATTTTCTACGCAAGAGAGCTATCCCTGGTAGCCCTGTTGCTTTCCAAGAAATTGAAGTATTGCTCTGTAATGTGAAAAGTAGCATTGATACAATACTAGATAGAGAGGAGGATGAGAGAGAAAGATTAGGTAGGTATAGAAATATGAGCAACAAGGATAACAATTTACAGTTACTGTTTGTTTAACCCTTTACCACAAAATATAAGTTTTAATGGCCATGAAGAAGAAGCCTTTTGAAAACATTGCAGGAAAAGGAGAAAATGCTGGTTACCAGCATTTTCTCCTTTTCCCACAATGTTTTCTACCCTTCTTAAATAAAATTTCAATTTTTGATTCATATTTAATGTGTAGTATACAAATGCTTTCAATTTGGACTAGTCTAAAATTTTGTCATTTGGTAAAGAGTAAAGAGTTAACTCTTTACCAAACAACAAAATCTAGGATTTGACCAAAGTCAAAGCATTTGCAGACAATAAACTGAATGAAGCCAAAGTCATGATACCTATCTTTGAAAGAATAGAAAACATTATGGGAAAAGGGACAAATGCTGGTTACTAGCTTTTTCTTCTTTTCCCACAAATTTTTCAAAATCTTTCTTTTTCAGGATCATCAAAATACAGGATTGTTTGGTAAAGGATTAACCAGTTACTGTACAACTGTGACTTTTGATGCTCTTGCGGTAAACAGGCAACTTTTGAAAACATTGCGTGAAAATTAAACAGCCATACCTGTAGAAACCAGTATCTTTCTTCTGAAAATGGGTGTTTTAGTATGACTATAATGGTGTTGTCAGGGATTGTATATATAGAACGTGTTTATATGATCCCTGGTGTTGTGAAGGTCAAAGTAAACCTGAACTGTAATTGGTGAACCTATTGCTTTACAGACAAATTTTAGACTGATAAAAAACATTCTTTGTGACAGAAGAAAACATTTGATGTAAAAGAAATGAATTTTCTGTTCTACAAAGGAAAGGAAAAGAATTCCTTGTAACAAGTAACTTCTCCCTTACCATCAATATTTTTAATGGTTGAACCAATGTACCCTTATCCTGCTAAATAAATGAAAATAAACTTTCAGACTGACAGTAAAACCCCAAGTTTTGTTATTTCAAAAGTATTTTTAGAGAAAAGATATCTCCTCATCAGACAGTGTAGATCTAAGATCAGTCTGATCATGATCTACACTGTCTGCAAAAGGTCCTTGAGTCGTGCATAGCAGCCTAGGGTTTTAAAAAAGTTGTATCTGTGTAGTTATGAGGAACATGATAATATTATTTTTATAGTGGTATATCATGTTATGTACCTGTATTAACCCTTTTCCAAATGACAAAAATTTGGAATCGTTAGAATTGAAAGAATTTGCAGATGACAGATTAAATGGGGCTAAAATTTTCAGATTTGGCTGTGAAAGAGTAGAAAACATTGTGGGAAAAGGAGATAATGCTGGTTACCAGCATTTTCTCCTTTTCCCACGATGTTTTTAAAAGTCTTTTTACTATGGGTTGTTAAAAGTTGGGATTGTTTGGTAGACGGTTAATTGTTATTGAATTTTATTATTTTGCATATTTTACTGCAGCACAAGAAATCAATTTGCAAACTTAGCATTATTGTGATGTTGTTTTTCTTTTATTTCTAAAGCACAACTAGAAAGAGAAAGGCTGGCTGAAGAAGAAGAAAGACGTAATAGGGAGAGAAAGGAAGAGGAAAAAAGGAGAAGAGAACTTGTAAGCCAACAGATATAATCATGTTTTATTTTTAATTGCCCAGGTGTTTAGTATAGGGTTTATGCGTAGGAAATCAAAATTGCTGTCACATTGTTTGTCTAAGACATATTCATAGCAAAAAAATGTTCAAAGTAATCCTCGAAGTTTGATAATTTACTCTTTACCATACTACAAAATTTAAGACTTGTTCTGAATCAAAGCAGTGGCAGACAACAAATCAAACTTGGCTCAAATTATGACATTTGTCTTTAAAAGGATGGAAAACATTCAGGGAAAAGGAGAAAATGCTGTTTACCGTCATTTTATCCTATCCTCACAATTTTTTCAGGATTACCCTTGTTTAGCATTGTTAAAACTGGGGTTTCTTTGTAAAACAGTATATCCACAGTGGGTAAAAAGAGCTGCCACACTGTTTTCGAAGGACATGTTTCTCGCGGAAAATTCTCCAAATAAACTCTCAAAGTTCGATGTGTGGTGTCCGGAGTTTGATAACCAGGAGTGAATGTTAACTTTGGGACTGTTCATTGGCCCAAACATGTAGCACTGACACTGGTATAGTTCCCAGGAAGCAGAATCAGAAGCAGAGAGATTAGTATAACTCACTAGAACTTGTTTCTCAAACGATGTAAAATAAATATGTTTGAACTAAAGTTTGATTTCCAAACGGATATAGGAGAATTGATTTGTCTGTATGGCTATTTCAGGAAAGGAAGAGAGAAGAGGAGGAGGCCAGAAAGAGAATGCTGGCAGAAGAGGGTATAGATTCATTTTTCATCAATAAAGCAAATGTTCTCATGTGTGTCATATAGAGCTATCTTTTGCAAAAGACTGATTTTGTAAAGGGATTTAACACTTTTCCAGATGATGAAATTTCAACTTCTCCATATTGAAAGCATTTTCAGACTAAAGATTAAATATGGCCCAAATGATGGGATTAATTTTTGAAAGTATAGAAAATTGTGGGAAATGGAGAACCTGCATTTTCTCCTTTTACCACTATGCTTAACAAAGCCCTCTTCTCCAGGCTCCTAAAAACACAGGATTGCCTGGTAAAGGTTTATAGTGCATGTATATTTTGATTTTGCAATCATCCTGAATGGAACACTTTTTTTTTTTGTATTCTGTAAATAGAGTTGTTATTTTGATAAATGTGACCCGTCATGCGAAAAGGGACAATCTGGAAATTCTGTACATCAATTAGATGAAAACAGATCAAAGATAGTGCAGGTCAGTTTAAGTTGATAGTTCAAAAATGATTGTGTAGTAAGGTAGAATGACCACTTTTCATACAGAAAATATCATAAAAGCGCAGGCTGACCAGGGTCGACACTTTTCGCAGTTCCCAGATGGTCCCTTTTTGCATGACGGGTCACAAATGTATTCATTGGAAAATAGTAGCAATTCACATAAAACACATTCAGTAAGCAAACGGCAAAATAAATGAGGCCCAAACATAAGATTTGCCTGCATAAGGGTCGAAATCATTGTTCGAAAAGGAGAAAATGCTGGTTATCAGTATTTTCTCCTTTTCTAACAGTGTTTTCAAGAGTCTTGTTAAAATTAAGGATTGTTGGATAAAGAATTAAATTGATCGTTTTCTTCTACAGAGGAAAGACGACGAAGACAGCAGGAAGAGGAGGAATTGGTAATTATCTAACATGATGGATTTCCAGTTTTTCTTTTATATTTTTTGTCAAACTTTTTAGCCAAGAAGAGAGAAGCTAGCTGCTATTATGTGACGTATCACAATTGCATATTAGGAACACATGTTAGAAACACATGTTTGGAACACATCATAAACACTTGTTAATCACATTCTATTGTCACAAGAGTGCAGTGGTTCAGTTTATAGAAGTACTGACTAGTGACTTAACTCTTTACCAAATGACAAAATTTTGGACTGGTCCAAATTGAAAGCCTTTGCAGATGACAAAATTTATGTGACTCAAAAATTAAAGTTTCTAGTGGGAAGAGTAGAAAGCATTGTGGGAAAAGGAGAAAATGCTGGTTACCAGCATTTTCTCCTTTTTCCACAATGTTTTCAAATGGCTTCTTTCTCAGAGCCGTAAAAACCCGGTACTGTTTGGTAAAGGGTTAAATGTTAGGGATTTGATTAACTGAAACAGGTAGATTTTGTTTCATGTTATATGTTTTTAAGTGAATTTTAAGAGATATGGTTGTAACAATGAGTTATGACTTGATAGCCGAGCCCCGGTAGCTCAGTTGGAAGCGTACAGGACTTGAGAACAGGGGGTCGTGAGTTCGATCCCTGGCTCGGCCAATTTCCTTCCGAGGATTGATGATAGTCATTGCGACAGGATTCATTCCTCTCCCACTGCTGACCATTGTTTCTTTGATGGTTATGTGGGAAAGCAGCCAGTGGCTTGGAAAGAAAATTGTGCGGAGTACTGGTAAAAGAGACTCCAGGAAAGCATGGATAGGTGCACTGGCCACCGCGATATAACTGAAATAATGTTGAAAACGGCGTTAAACACCACACAATCAATGAATCATATGACTTGATCATGTCACCATTATTCATTCACTGCTTACTGTATACTGGATATACATGCGTAACGAAAATTTTGCGAATTACAGATTACAGACATTTTACGTACGGAAATGTTTGCGAATACAAGAGACTCGTAATTTGTTAGTAAACTTGTAGCAAGATATAGGAACAGAAAAGTTTTGTGCATTTTCCAAATTTGCAAAATGGCAAAAATTTCCATATATACAGTATGTCATTTTTGTATCCATTTTCAGTGTATGTAGTTTGACACTTGGTTTAAATACAGATGATACCAAATCATTAGTTCTTTACCACACATTCCTAACTTTTAACGACCCTAAGGAAGAAGACTTTTGAAAACAAAGTGTGGAAAGAAGAAAATGCGGTAACCAGCGTTTTCTCCTTTTTCCCACTATGTTTTCTACCCTGTCATAGACAAGTTCCGTCATTTGAGCCTTATTCAAATTGTTATCTGCAAATACTTTGTATTTGGATTTGTCCAAAGTTTTGTTGTTTGGTAATGTCATTAGCATGACCTCATCCTGTAGAAGAAACATCAAGCAGAAAAATGAAAACTCCTTTTTTTTCTCTATTTGTTACATGCAAGAAAAGGAATAAGTGTTTCTGTTGAAGTAAGATCTGTGGATTTAATTAAGAAATAATCTTCTTTCTATCGTGGTTTATCATTCAATAAAACACAGTTGTGAGTTATGAGGCACAATAAATGGTTTATTCATTGGGCCTCATAACTCACAACGTGGTTTATTGAACGATAAACCACGATAGAAAGAAGATTATTTCGATTCTGACATGACCAACTTTTAATCAAAGGAAAACAAGTAAAAGTAAAAACGCGGATAAAGATTATATTCCATTGAATAACTTACTTACTAGAATGACGTCACTCTATATAGAATGTCGCAGATTTTACCACGCTTTCGTTGCACTGTGTTTATAGAGCCGAATTCACGTGTCATGTTAGAATTTATTATTTACCATATCAAAATTTAAAAAATGCTTATAATAGGCTGATATATTTAACCCTTTACCATACATTCACATGATTTTTATGGTCCTGAAGAAGAAGGCATCCGTATACATTGTGGGCACAAAAGAGAAAATGCTGATGACTAGCATTTTCTCTTTGTTTTCCCACAATGTTTTCTACCATTTTAAAGAGAGAAATCATCCTCTAATTTAAATTGAATTTGTTGTCTGCACATGCTTTCAGTTTGGTCAAGTGTAAAACTTTGTCATTTGGTGAAGAGTTTAACATGCTTGTGAAATGGAGATTTCATCATGCCATTTGGTATAGAGTTAACCCTTTACCGCACAATGCCGACTTTCAATGACCCTGGGAAAGAAGCCTTTTGAAAACATTGTGAAAAAAGGAGAAAATACTGGTAACCAGCATTTTCTCCTTTTCCCACAAATGTTTTCTACCCTGTCAAAGAAAAACTGCACCATTTGAGCCACACTGAAATTGTTGTCTGCAAATGCTTTCAATTTGGACATGGCTAAAATTTTGTCGTCTGGTAAAGGGTTAAATGATTACATACTGTACTTTACAGGAGAGACAGAGAGAGGAAGAGAGACTCAGAGAGTTGGAGGAACAAAACAGAAGAGAGCAAGAAAGGAGAAGATTAGAGGATGAAGAAAAGTACAGAGATGCTGAAAAGATTCTTGAGGTAAATATGAAACCTTAGATACGTTTTACTCCACTAATTCCTTTTGCAGACAGAGTAAGTCAAGATCAGACTGCACAATATGTGCAGTCAAATCTTTGATCTACATAGTCTGCTATGTTGACTTAACCCTTTGCCATACAGCAAAATTTTAGACTTGTCCAAATTCACAGCATTTTCAGACAACAAACTAAATGTGTGAAATGATGAAGTTTGTCTTAGAAAGGATAGAAAACATTCGGGGAAAAGGAGAAAATGCTGGTTACCAGCATTTTCCCCTTTTTCCCACAATGTTTTCTAACCTTTCAAAGGCAAAGTTCAGTTTTGGAGTCAATTTAACTTATTGTCTGCAAGTGCTTTTAATTTGGACCAGTGTAAAATTTTGTTGTTTGTTAAAGAGTTAAAAGGGTATATTACATTGTTGGAAAAGAAGAAAATGCTGGCTACCAACATTTTCACCTTTTCCCATAATCTTTTCAAAAGCCGTCTTCCTCAACATCATGAAAACTTGAGATGTATGGTAAAGGGTTGAACATTTACCACAATGCATATGGATAGCTTTTTAACTGCCATTAAGTTGAGCTTGTGATACAAGTGAGAAATATTTGAATGAAAGCAAAATATCTTTGAATGATATGGAAAGCATCATGGTAAAAGGAAAAATTTGCTGAAAAGAACCATTGTTGCTTTCCCCACAATGTGTTAAAACCTCTTGACTTCATTTGTTAAAAAGATGTGAGCCATGCTTTGAAAAGGGGGCTTAATACATCTGCAAAAAGTAATGACCAAGGTCAGCCTGCGCAGTCCACGCAGGCTGACCTGGGCCAACACTGTTTGCTATCGGTCAATTTTCAAAGTGGATTTTCTGGATCCCTTATTACATGTATGTGAAGTCTTGTTGGGTACAAGCTATTATGGAGATGCAGTAAGCCCTGTTTCACCAGAGCATGTCTCATGTGTTTTTATGGTACTCAGTTTACAGTGCATTTTTTTTTTAAATTCATTCAAAACTAGATTTTTAGATAAAATCAAAAGGGTGAAATGCATTTGTATCTCCAATTTTCAATCACAAGAATTGGATTTTATTTTATTTTAACCAGGTTTATTGCTTTGTTTAGCTATCTATTTTTTCCCTTTCATGTTACAATTATATCGAAAGAGAATATGTAACTTAAATATAGATTTAAAATAATAAAGATAAACCCATGATCAACCTTTCACAGCTATTGTTTCACTTGCTAGATGTGTAGATCAAGATCAGACTGCACAAAATGTGCAGTCTGATCTTTGATCTACGCTGTCCTATTTGCAGAGACATTTTGGAGAAAAGTATTCTTGAAATTGAAATTATATGGGTCTTTTTCCTAGATTGAATATGTCTGTTTGGTTTATTTTCCACTCTAAGGGTTAAAAAGCTTAACTCTTTACCAAACGACAAAATTTTAGACTGGTCCAAATTGGAAGCATTTGCAGACGACAAAATAAAGGTGACTCAAAAATTGAAACTTGTGTTTGAAAGGAAAGAAAACATTGCGGGGAAAGGAGAAAATGCTGGTCACCAGCATTTTCTCCTTTTCCCACAGTGTTTTCATAAGCCTACTTTTTCAAGGTTGTTAAAAGTCGGGGTTTTGTGGTAAAGAGTTGAGGATTTATTAGAGGAAATCCAAGTACATTGCCTTTTTTTTTTCGAAAATAGTGATGGAGTTTTTGTGGCTGTTGTTACTTTATTTCAATTTTGTCCACATTTCATACTTGACAGAAAGTAAAGGTATCTTAAAATATAGATAGTAATTTTCAGCATGTAGTAGGCATATACAGCCCAAAATTTAATATTGCAGTTTTAGCTTAGACTTTGTTTTTCGTAAAATGTGTATATTTACTTTTTTTATGTAATTGAGCCTTGCTCTGACAAAAGGCAGTTTAACTCTTTACCACAGGACAAAATTATAGACTGAACCAAATTGAAAGCATTTGCAGACTTCAAATTAGGTGTAGCTTGAATGATGATCTCAGTCTTTTATAGGGTAGAAAACATTTTAGGAAAGGAGAAAATGGTTACCAGCATTTTCTCCGTTTCCCACAATGTTTTAAATAGCTTTCGTCGCCAGGATCGATAAAACTTAGGATTGTGTGGTAATGCCTCCTTGATGCATTGTACCAAGCAAGACATCACAAAACTATGGATCTGTAAGTGACATTTAGTCTAACAACTGACCGAATCATGAGGTAGCATGGTTGTCAGACATGCAGAAAATTTACAATAAGCAAAGAGCTTCCACCCATATCAGCCTGCACAGACTATGCAGGCTGATATAGGTTTAAGTTTTGCAGAAACATTAAATCCCCTTTTCACAGAGAATGGCTCGATTGTTTAAAATCCAACCAATGATTTTTTTTTTCTGTAAATCTGTATATTTTCTATGATTTTTAAACCATATCCTATGAAATAGGAGATTAAGTTCTTCTGCTATGCTCTAAAAAAGTCCCCAGGCCATAGGCTCAGTTTGTTATGTACAAGGTTTGAAACCAGGGAGTTGCTGGTTCAAATCTTCAGCATGGCCAATATCTTTCTGAGGGTTGATGATAGTCATTGTGACAGAATTAAGTCCTCTCTCACTGCTGATCATTGTTTCAATAATGGTTATGTGGCAAAGCATGTGGGAAAGCAGTCAGTGGCCTGGATTGAATACTATGCAAAATACTGGTAAAATAATCTTCAGGAATGTATGGATAGGTGCTCTGGCGGCAGCAATAACTAAAAGCCATAAAAGAGTTCTATGAAATAAAAGTTTAGAAAAGTATTTGTTATATCTATATATATGTAGTTCTAACCAATATATGCCCCTGCTGTAACCTTTATGGCATTTGATTTTTCAGAGATACAAGTATTCCAGTAAAATAGATCTACATAAACATCTTTTAACAAAGCCATGCATAAAAGCTTTCAGCTTTAGTTTTTGTTTAAGCTTGAAAACAAGGAATTTTTATCTCAACAGAGATGAAAACAAGTATATGTAGTAGTTCAGGTAGAAATTTAGGTGCACATAATGTATAAAAGTTAACACTTTCGCAGTGACTTTTTTTAACCTTTACCAAACAACAAAAGTTTGGACTTGGCTAAATTGAAAGCATTTGCAGGCAACAAATTGATTGTAGATCAAAAGGGGAAAGTTGTCTGAGAAAGGGTAGAAAACATTGGGGAAATAGAGAAAATGCTGGTTACCAGTATTTTCTCCTTTTCCTACAATATTTCAAAAGCCCTTCTTCCTCAGGGTCATTAAAACTCGGGATTGTGTGGCAAAGGGTTAAAAATTATGTAAAAAGGGGCAATTGTTACTTTTTCAACAGTGTTTCTCCATGGTAGAAAAATAAATTTATAACTATCCTCAGGGTCATTAAAACTCGGGATTGTGTGGCAAAGGGTTAAAAATTATGTAAAAAGGGGCAATTGTTACTTTTTCAACAGTGTTTCTCCATGGTAGAAAAATAAATTTATAACTAGGTTAAAGTAACACAGGATATAGCGACCTGGCTACTTTTTACCTAGTTTTAAAGTTCATTTTTCTGCCAGTGACTAACACTTGGACCAGCCATACAATAACAGATTGCCATCTTCACAATAATTTCCTTACTTTTGAATGGTATGATTTAAATTTAAATGCACTTTAACTTCAAAATCATTTACTTTTAGCCACAATTTGGCCTTTCGAATTGAAATGTTAGGATCACTCATACAGACTGAATGTTATATCTCTTTTGCATGTTTATCCTTTAAAGGGTCAACCTTTTTACTATACAATCTCAAGTTTTAACAGCCCTGAGGAAGAAGACTTTTGAAAATAATTGTGGATAAAGGAGAATATGCTGGTTTCCAGCATTTTCTCTTTTTACCACAATTTTTTCCACCATTTGAAAGACAAATCCCATATTTACAGCCATATGTAAGCTTTTGTCTGCAAATGCTTTCAGTTTGGACAAGTCTATTGTATGGTGTTTAACTTAGCCTTCAACATAATTTAAGTCATATCAAAGTGACAGCTTACATATTCATATGTCTTGGGTTTCAACTGTACTAGGCTAGGGCTCTGAAGTGTCTTGCCCAAGGACACTCCCATAAAAAACCCAGTACATTCAATCAGATGCAAACCCTGGGCCTCAAGTTTAAGAGTCCTACGCCTTACCTCTGAGCGATGCAGGACCCCATTGGTCATGTCTTTGCTATGTGGTAATGGATTGGTCCTTTACCAAACAAGAAAATTTTGGTTTCCTCCAAATTGAAAGCAATTGCAGAAGACAGATCAAATGTAGCCCAAATGATGATTTCTGTCTTTGGTAGGGTAGAAAACATTGTGGAAAAAGGAGAAAATGCTGGTTACCAGCATTTTCTCCTTTTTCCACAATGTTTTCAGAAGCCTACTGTCATTAAAACTCAGGATTCTGTGGAAAAAGGTTAAAGCACTGAAGTTACCTAAACTTGCTCTTTAAGAGGAATTGTGGATCTTGGATCTATACTATCCATTAGTTTGTGTGATATCTTAGCTAAATAAGCCTAAACAAGCCCTAAATCCATGTACATGTATTAGCCTTTTACCACACAATACCAAGTTTAAGCAACCTTGAAGAAGAAGGAAAACATTGTGGAAAAAGGAGAAAATGCTGGTGGCCAGCATTTTCTCCTTTTCCCTCAATGTTTTTACCCTGCCAGAGGCAAGCTTCATTTTTTTTAGCCATGTTTATATTTGTGTCTTCAAACTCTTTCAGTTGGGACCAGTCTAAATTTTCTAGAGTTAAGATGTGCTCTTTGATTTATTTCTAGAGCTATAATTTTTAAGGCTTTTAGGTAGATTAGTTTTAGAACATGTATTTTTTTTTGTTTAGTTTACACTTTGTTTTTTGCTCACCAGAACACAAAGTGCTGAGGCTGAGATTTTGTGATCATGCTGTGTCCATTGTCTTGCATCAATTGGCTGTCATCTATTCGGTGCTGTTTACTTTTATTGTGTGTACTCTCTAGAGGCTACATTTTCCATCCAGTACTCATGAAACCTAGTCAGAATGTCTGTCTTGGTAATATCTTGGATTGGTTACAAAAGTGGGTCACCTCCTACCAAATATTAGAAAAACTTTGTGTGCATGCAAAAGACCACATTTTTAGTCCAATATTCATGAAACATAGCTAAAATACTTGTCTTGATTGAAAGTTAGACAAACAAGGAAAAAGAAAATTGGATCTATTTAACTCTTTACCAAACAACAAAATTTAAGACTAAACTAAAGTATTTGCAGATGACGAAATAAATGTGACTGGAAATTTGTGTCTGGAAGGATAGAGTGATTAAGAGCATTTTCCCCATTTCCCACAAGGTTTTCAATAGACTTCTTTCTCAGAGTCGTTAAAAGTTGGCATTGTGCGGTAAAGGGTTAAATCAAAGTGATGGTGGCAAAGTCAAATTTAGAAAAAAAACTTGTGTGCAGCCAGCAGACCACATTACATCGCAATGTACATAAGACCATGTCAGAATGCTTGACTTGCGAATACCTCTGAGGATCTGTATGAAAATGGATAAACCAGGGTCAGTAATTTGTATCTTTGACAAGTTTGACACAGATTATCAATGGTCAAAATCTGAGTCACTTTGTAAAATATTGCAGAAATATGACATTTAAAGTCATTTTATATGCTAAGTTTATTAACCTCAGTCTGAATGTTGGTTTTGATAGTATTGTCACGGAGAGAGGTTAGATATATAAGCACTTGAAACCTGCCTTGCTGTTGAGCTAGCTTTTACAGCGATGCGGTTTGGTGTATTTCTCTCCGTGATAGTTAAGCAACGTGCTCTAGGTTAGTACCTGGATGGGTGACCAGGTCGTTGCACGTTACATTTGGTGGCAGCGGTGGGATAATGACAACTGCCGGACTGGAGTTGCCTTACCCATGTATATTCCCCTGGTTTATTTATATATACATGTTTGTATATAAGTCTCGAGGTCGAGACTTGTCGAAGGGGGAAGTAATGTCACGGAGAGAGGTTAGATATATAAGCACTTGAAACCTGCCTTGCTGTTGAGCTAGCTTTTACAGCGATGCGGTTTGGTGTATTTCTCTCTGTGATAGTTAAGCAACGTGCTCTAGGTTAGTACCTGGATGGGTGACCAGGTCGTTGCACGTTACAGTATCTTGTGCATATGTTAACTCTTGACTACACTATTCAGACTTTAAACGACCGTGAGAAAGAAGGTTACCAGCATTTTCTCCTTTCCCCACTATGTTTTTTACCCTTCCCAAAATGAAATTCAAGTTTTGAGTTACATTTATTTCGTTGTCTGCAAAAGCTTTCAATTTGGACTTGCCTAAAATTTTGTTGTTTGGTAGTAAGTTATCTTACTTTATCAAAGAAACAAAGCCTCATGTGAGTAATTCAGGGCCATGAAGGCACTCTTGTTGAAAATGAGGAATTTCAACACAAATTTTATTTAGAATTAATTTTACATGTACATGGATGCCCAATTTAACGCTTTACCGCACAATCCTGAGTTTTAATGACCCTGCTGGAAGAAAGACTTAGAAAATATTATGGGAAAAAAGAAAATGCCAATAACCACCATTTCCTTCTTTTTCTACAATGTTTTATAACCTTTCAAGGATGCCATAATGCCTATGTTGTCTAAAAAGACTGGATTTTGACAAGTCCAAAATTTTGTCACTTGGTAAGAATGAATGCATAAAAGGAGGCAGATAATTTAGAGAATTTTTTTTTTGCGTTTCGCAAATAAGAGAATCAACCATACTCAATATAAAAATTCTCCAGTATAGATGCAAGACTTCCTTTCTGGTCATAAATTCTGAAGGTTTTTTTTTTATTGATATTTCCATATAAACTGAAGGAAAAAAAAACAGTAAGTTTGTGTATCAATATGCTCATTTTGATAATTACAAGTTTTCAGGGTTTTTTTTTTGTCAGGTCTTGCTCAGCATTGTCAAGGATTATGTATTGAAATAGAAACATGAATTTTTCATTTTCATCTACTGTTATTAACAGCTGTCTGTTCTATTCAACTCTTTACTAAATGACAACATTTTTAGACTTGCCTAAAATGAAAGCATTTGCAGACAACAAATTAAAAGTTACTGAAAACCTGTAATTTTTAATTCAAAGGGTAGAAAACCTTGTGGGAAAAGGAGGAAATGCTTGTTATCACAATTTTCTATTTTTCCCACAATATTTTCAAAAGGTTACTTCCTAAGGGTACTTAAAATCCAGGATTGTGTGGGAAAGGGTTTATGTAGGCAGGCAGAGGTATTGCAATCCCTATCAGAGCAAATGTTGGAAATATGATACCACTAACATTAAACTGTCTTGTTTCCCTAAGAAAATATTTTTGTATATTTGGAATGTAGGATACAGAGAGAAAAGAGAGAGAGCTGGAAGAGGAACTCAGAAGAATCAGACAACTGCTTAAAGAGGAACAGGATGAAAAGAAGAGGAAAGAGTTGGAGAAAGAAGAAGCTAGGCTTGTTGCACTCCTCAAAGGTTCACTTTTTTTTTTCCCATGAATACCTAGGCTGAGACATTTTTGTTACTTTATGTATCAATCCTGCATTGACTTGTAAGGCACTATTTTTTTTTTTGTGATAGGGAACAAAGCTGAGAAATAAGCAAAGTAGGTTAAATAGGAGAAAGTTTTTTAAATGACACTGGATGTGTGAATATCATGATGGTAGTCTTTTTTGCTACAGATTTATATAATATTGACATCCTAAAGTATTGAAGCAATACAAAGATGAATTTGCAACAAACTGTTTGATTGAATTATGGATGTTAGTAAAAATTGAGCATTAATATTGTTTAGAGCATTGTGTGATAAAGATAGACTAAAACTTCATATAGATACACTGACATTACCTTTGGGATCATAATATTTTGGTCACACATGTACATAGTCAATATCCTCTTTTTTGTGTGTTATGACATTTAAACCTTCACCTCACAAACCTGAGTTTTAATGACCTGAGGAAGAAGTTTTTTGAAAAAATTGTAGGAAGAGGAGAAAATATAGGTAACCAGCAATTTTTCCTTTTCCCACAATATACTTTATACTATCAAAGCCAAACTCCACCATTTTGTCATGGGGTAAAGAGTTAAAACAAGACACTTGCGTGTGATTCAAATTTTTTTCATTTATGTAGATTTCTTTATTTTCTTACAGAGTTCAAGCACAAGAGGATACGGTACAAACTCAAGGTGGCCATTAAAGAGAGGGACAAATTTAAGCTGGAGTATTCTATCAATGAGTTTAAAACAGAGAAAGTTGAAGATAAAGACATGGATCTCGAGAAAGCTGAAAGGTTACTGAAGGAGCTCGTCACCAGAGACAGTGAGCTTTTTGTTTTAGATTTTCCTTCGACAATTTTGCCAAATAACACAAATTTTGAAGTAGTTGGTAGGAAAGGTCAGTTTACAATGCAAATATTTAATAAAATGGTTTTCTTTTTTACCATCATCTGATCTGCAGCCAACAACTTGGAAAACACTATGGAAAAAGAAACAATAGCATGTTAAAGCAATACAATTCAATACTTCAAATATTGTTCAATTTGTAATAGATTGAGGAAGGTCTGGAATTAGTCTGCCCAGAAAAGGGTGACCATTTATAGTGTTTTTAAGTTAACCTTTTACCAAACACGAGCTTTCGGCGGTACCGCCGAAAGCTCGTGTACATTATTATAATTAAAAGTTACATTTCTCAAGAAGAGGATATCATGTTTTTTACCAAACAGATTGATTGATTGATTGTATGGGTTTAACACCATTTTCAACTTTATATCAGTGTTATATCGCGGCAGCCAGTGTACCTATCCATGCTTTCCGGGAGTTTCTTTTACTCTGCACAATATTCTTTCCAAGCCACTGGCTGCTTTCCCACATAACCATAATTGAAACAATGATCAGTGGTGAGAGAGGAATATGAATCCTGTCGCAATGACTATCATCAATCCTCCAAAAAGAATTGGCTGAGCCGGGGATCGAACCAGCAACCCCCTGTTCTTGAGTCCTGTATGCTAAAGACTGCGTTACTGGGGCTCCGCTTAGCATTTTCTCCATTTCCCACAATTTTTTCTAACCTATCAAAGGCAGATTTCAGCTTTTGAGACATACTGGTATCTAAACTGCTGCAAATAGTTTGAATTTAGATGAGTCGATATTTTGTCATCTGGTAAAGGGTTAATGATTTACATTTAAAAAAGCAGGGTCCTGTGTGGCTCAATGGTAAAGTGTAGGACTAGTAACCTGGAGGCCCCAGGTTCGAGCCTCACTGGTTCCAGTGGATTTTTCATAGGAGTGTCCTTGGGCAAGACTTTTCAGAACCGTAGGGTAGCACTGGTGAAACCCAGGAAATCCATGAACATGTTAGCTGTCGCCGCGATATGACTGAAATAATGTTGAAAGCGGTGTAAAACACCTTGAAACAAACAATCAAACATTTAAATAAAAAAAAAGTAAACAGTCATTTAGTTTGTTTCACCTGTCTATATTCCATTAGTACTGACATTTGTTGTATCTGATTTTTCTTTATTATTATTGTTTCTGTTTTGTTTGTGAGTCCTTGATAGAACATATTTTTTCAGCTTGCTGATTCAGTGTTTTTAAAGACATTCATCATCCTGTCATAGATTTTTTTGTTTTCAAAACTTCATGAAACTGTTATACAATACAATACAATACAATAGACATTATTATGTAATAGCAGGCCACTGGCCCATAATACAATTCATATAATACTAACATACAAAGGTATGAAACTCCCTATATCAATGACTGTACATATTTTATGATATAAATTCAAGTGACCATTTTTTATATCTTCTTATATTAACGAGTTTACATTTATCACAGAAATTGTCACTATCAGTATATGACAAGGAGAAATTGCTCAAAGCAAGCAATCTCTCTCTCCTGCACAGAGAAATCTTCATAACAAAAACATTTCCATAATACTTAGGAATCTCAAATACATGTTGTATTCATTTATGTCTGTTTATTTTCTGTCTCATCCCTCATGTCTGTGTATGTTACTTTCTGTCTTTCTGTCTGAGTGTGTCTCTTTTCTCCTCCCTCTCAATATTAACCCTTTAATGCACAATGCCAACTTTTAATGACCCTGGGAAAGAAGCCTTTTGAAAATATTGTGGGAAAAGGAGAAAATGCTGATAAACAGCATTTTCTCCTTTTCCCACAATGTTTTCTATCCTATCAAAAAAAAAATTGCACCATTTGAGCCAAAGTGAAATTGTCGTCTGCAAAATTTTTCAGTCAAATTTGGACAAGGCTAAAATTTTGTTGTTTGGTAAAGGGATATACCAAGTATTTCAAGGTCCTTTCTATGTCTGATTTATATATATTTCATATTTCCTTCATGACAGTTATAGGAAACAACGTGACAGGTAACTAACCCTACAGAATAGTTTTCCCCCCATCCTGTGTTGTCATCATTTAGCCTTGTCCCTTTCATATAATCTCAATTTCCCAAAGGTATTGCTTTAATTTACTCTTTACTAAATGACAAAATTTTAGACTGGTTTGAATTGAAGGCATTTACAGATAATACATGTGACTCAAATGTTTTGATATGTATGAAAAAGGATAGAAAACACTGTGAGAAAAAAAGGAAATGCTCAAGCGCCTCTAGTTTGGTTGGTTGTCAAGAAAAGTAAAATCCAAATGACTTTACTTAAGCAGATATCAAATTTCTTCAACAACAACAACAAAAGAAAAGATCAGAAGTCATTAACTTTTTTGTAAATTGCATGAAGACATTGTTACAATTGAGAATTTACTTACCAGGAGGAATTTTACCAGTTCCCACAATGTCTTCCAAATATTTTCTCAGTCCAAATTGTTATTCCAAATGTTTCTAGAAAAGTTCCGATATTGGTACAGAATTTTAAATCGCCAAAAATTCTTTTGATGTAATGATCTGATACTGTATGAACCATGGGAGCAGATCAATAGTTAATCCTATTGCACACAACCTAAGTTTTAATGACCCTGAGAAAGAGGCATTTTCTCCTCTTACCAGAATGTTTTCTGCCCTTTCAGAGACAAATTTCATCATTTGAACCACATTTGATCTGTCATTAGCAAATGCTTTCAATATGGATTTGTCTAAAATTTTGTCATTTGTTAAGGGTAAAACTTCTGGAGCACATAGTAAATGAAACAGACAGTTTGGATGTGAAATGAATGACAAAATTAATGCTATTTCAAGGGTGCTTTGACGAAAATGTCTCACAGAACTTCATAGAGAGTCCAATCCAACATCAGAATGCACATTCCATGCATTCGTGACATTGCATGCTGTGTTGACCCAAGATCAGACTGCATATTCCATGCTGTCTGATCTTGATCTAAGTTGTTAAAAAAAAAGCAGCTAAAGCTCTTCTTTGCAATTTAAGCATTAACAATTATTAGTTAACATCACATTATTTGCATCCAACACACAATTTATAGTTTGTTAAGACTACTAATACTAACATCAAATAAGTTAATTTAGTTAAATCCCAGTTTCATATACGTGTATCAATATTGTGTTTTTTATGCTTACTGCAGGTACATGCCAATGAAACACTATTTATGTTTACCAAAGTATGTAAATAGAGTACTGCAGTATAGTGCAACTACTTGAACTTGTCATTTTCTAATATTCCGTCTTTTTACATGAACTGTGTACAGATCACCGATAAATTTACGATTTAATAGGACGTTTACTTCAGGATCATATGTCCAGGTATTTTACTTCTATACCGTGGACACAGCAACAAGATCAGTTTATTATACAAACATATTAATGTTTATTATGTTTTTAATAAACAGATTTTGGAAAGATTGTGGGAAAAGGAGGAATAGCTTATCACAAGTGATTCCACCACTGTCACAATGTTTTCAAATGTAGTCTGCTGCAAGATTTAAAAAAGCCCTCCACATCAAGTAAAAAGGTTAATGCACTTATGATTGTACTTTAGCTGATATAGTACTTAGCAATATACCGTACTGTACATGTTTAGATGTATTTGCCTTGCTTGGCAGTTTGGTAAGAAGCCATAGCACTAATCTTTGGTTGAAATGAATTTTTCAATTACCCTTTACCAAACAACTTGTTTTAACATCCCTGAGGAAGAAGCCTATTAAAAACATTGTGGGAAAAGGAGAAAATGCTGGTAACCAGCATTTTCTCTTTTCCCACAATGTTTTCTACCCTTTTAGACTCGGCTTTCAGTGAATGAGCCACACTGAGTTTGTAGTTTGTAACAGCTTTGAATTTGGATGAGTGTAAAATTTTGTCTTTTCTTAACAGGTCAAATTTACAATGCTTTGCATCCTAAGAAATGAGGAATTTTTTTAAGAAGACTCAATACTGTTTGCCAGGGTTAGAGCCAATTCTGTAGTAAGGAACTGTACATCTTACGTTTCTTTGTCAGGGTCGTTAAAACTGGGGATACTGTGGTTAAAGGTTAATCAGATAACCAGTCAGCAAAATTTATGGACTTGTTCAAATTGAAAGCATTGGACTTTGGAGACAACAAATGCATGGGTTATGGCTATAAAGTATTGGCGTAGTGTAAGTCTTTTCTCTTGCTATAAATATATCTAGCTTTGCAAGGAGAATTTGGACATTGCTTAATGCGGCTATACCAGCTTTACCAGCACTGCTGAGGGAGCATTTTTTTGTAGAAATAGTTGTGCACTGGCATTCATAAATGTAGACTAGTTTGTGATAGATTATTTATTTCTTTCAGTGAGTTTGAACACTATCTAGAAGCAACAGATTATTCAGCATCTACTGCAGACATAAACTTATGATTTTTGATAATATGATATTAATTAATGCTATGCTGAATTTTACATAAAGAATGTAATTGATGATGATAATTATAATAGCATAAAGCTTGTTGTTATGACTGACATTTTTTCGCTGTTGTTAATGCTATTGATACATTACATCCATTAGAGTTTTTTGTCCCCCAAGAAACCACCTCTTGAAACCATTGTCATAATAAGAAAATTGTTCTTTATAAGTAATTTCGTCTTTTGTCATTATGTTTTCACATGCACATATTATTATTTAGTAACCAATACTTGTGGATTGTTCATAATTTAACCTTTTACCACACATTTGTGAGTTTTAACTACCCCGAAGAAAGAGGTCTTTTGAAAACATTGTGGGAAAAGGAGAAAATGATGTTTACCATCATTTTCTCCTTTTCTCATGTTTTCAAAAGGCTTCTTTCTCGTAGTTTTTAAGTTGGGATCGTGTGGTAAAGGGTTAAGTGGCTCCTTGCAATAGATGATGATAGAATCGAACAGTCATTGGGAAAATCAAAAAAAAGATGTAATTTATGGACAGTTACTGCTTTAAATACATCACCGTATTAATATGGAATGTCTTTATGCATCCCATTTCCCCCACTCCTTTTGTGGTAGACAGTGTTTGAAAACAGGCAGAAAAAATTGAATTGCTTATAGCAAAAATTTATTCACTTTCCAGTATTTGCCATTTCATAAGTACTATAAAAATCTTTTTACTTTCGATCTGATATTTTTCCTGTGTGTGTTATTTGTACAATTTTTCACAAGGTCTCAAAATAATCTCATCTGGTATAAAAATGAGAAAAACACAAAGTTACAAAATTACATACTGTACATGTTCATGATCTAATCTGACGGTGAAAAATAAAAATCAGGTATCTGAAAAAGTTGATTGAATCTTTTTATTTAGGCTGAAACAATCATGTATTTCCTTTTCACAGATCTAAGGAAGGCGATATCCCGCCGAGAACTTGCTGAGCTGGAAAAAGCCATCGAGGTCATCAAGAAAAATGGTCTAGAGATTCAACTGTCCAAGGAGCTCCTGGAAGCAACAAGAATCCTTGCACGTCTACGCAAAATTCAACGCATTCGCTCTGAAATTCTCGAGCTTAAACAGTCGACAGTGGCTGAGATACGAAGTTATCAGAATCCTCCCCCTGTTGTACACACAGTGATGACAGCCACATTCTTGATTCTTGGGCACAAGGAAAGAGAAACCAGGGTGAGCTGATTTAATTCTTTACCATGCAGTCCCGAGTTTTAAAGACCCTGTGAAAGAAGCCTTTTGACAACATTGTGGAAAAAGGAGAAAATGCTGGTAACCAGCATTTTCTCCTTTTCCCCCACAATGTTTTCAACCGTATCAAAGACAAGTTCCATCAGTTGAGCCACATTTAAATTGTCGTCTGCAAATGCTTTCAAGTTGGACAAGTCTACTTTTTTGTTGTATGGTTAAGAGTTTACCAATAACTGTACAAGTTATCTGTTATCAGATGACAGAATTTTAGACCTGTCCATTTTGAAAGCAATTGCAGAAAACAAAAAAGCATGGTTCAAGTGATGGGATTTGTCTCTAAATGGTTAGAAAACATGGTGGGAAAAGGAGAAAATGCTGGTTACAGCATTTTCTCCTTTTCCAACAATGCTTTTAAAAGTCCTCTTTCTAAGGCTCGTTAAAAATTGGGATTGTAGGGTAAATACATGTAGTTATTCATGAATCCAACAAAGTATTAGAGCAAACTACTCGTAGAACCAACATTTGAAAAATAGAAAGTTTTTATTTCAATAGAAAGAAAAACATATCTCGATATTTATGTCCCCCCCGTCAGGGTCGGGAGACATATTGTTTTTCCCCATGCGTCAGTCTGTCTGTCTGTCTGTCTGTCCGTCACAAATCGTGTCGGCTCTATAACTCGAAAACCTTTTAAGATATTTTGATAAAACTTCACACATTTGTAAAGCACCATGAGACGAAGTGTCATGCACAAGAACCATAACTCTGGCTTGTATATTTTTCGAGTTATTTCCCTTTGATTATTTTCCTTACTCATTTTACGTACAGTTTTGTGTCCGCTCTATAACTCAAAAACCGTTCGAGAAAAATGACCATTATTTCAGTTAGAAATTGCCTTGGTGATATATCAATCCTTCTGACACCAAAAAGGGGGGAGACATCTGTTTTTAGCTCCACTGGCCAAAGGCCAGCGGGCTTATGTCATGGCCCAGTGTCCGTCGTGCGTCCGTCCGTGCGTTAACTTTTTTTTTTTTCAAACTTCTTCTTCTCTGAAACTACCCATCCAAATTTGATGAAACTTCACAGAAATGATCCTGCCATGGTCCTCTTTAGAATTTCTAGAAAGAATTTGATTCCTTCAAAACTCTGGTTGTCATGGCAACAAAACTGAAAAATATTGAACATCTTTGAAAATCTTCTTGTCTGAAACCATAAGGCCCAGGGCTACCAAATTTGGCATGTAGCTTTATCTAATGGACCTCTATCAAATTCCTTCATATTATAGCCCTGGGGTCGAAATTGGCTCTGGCCCGGAGATCACAAGTTTAACATGGGCTTATATAGTGACTGTAATTTAAATAGTAATCAAGGGAAATAACTCCTGTTATACAAGATAAAGTTTGTTACTATTTACCTCCCTTGATTATCAAACTGCACGTATGCATTATTGGAGTTTGGTATTCAAGTTTTTTGGGGAGGAAATGTTCTGTTTTAAGGGAGAGTGATTTATTTTGATGCTAATGGTTATGCTCACATGAATGGAATGTTTAATTTAAAGTAAGGTTTCTAACACTCAAATTTTTCAGAACTTTACCTTTCATGCTAATGAATAAACCTGCTTGTATTCACTGACATTATCTTTGCATTTAAAAAGATATGACTGTTTTTGTTTGGCAGGCTGGGTGGAGGTTATGTTTTCATAGTAAGTGTATTACCATACAGACTTTTTATGCTGTACGTCTTTGTCAGTGCCAATTAAGCGCATGATATGTTAATTTTACTCTTTAAGAAATGACAAATTTTTTTACTGTACCAAGTTTAAAGCCATTGCAAAAAGACAAATTGAATGTAGCTTAAATGACTATTTCTGTCTTTGATAGGTTAGGAAACCTTGTGGGAAAAGGAGAAAATACAGGCTGACAACATGTTGTCCTTTTCTCACAATGTTTTTGAAAGCCTTCTCTTTCAGGGTCAATAACACTTTGATTTGTGTGGTAAAGGGTTAAAAAGCCAATGGAGCGATACAGGGCCATCATGGCCCTCTTGTTTTGTAGAAAAACAAGTTCTAGTCAAAGTATGCTTTTCCATCATCTTGAGATAAACATCACTCACACTGTGACCAAATTGTGACAAATATGGAATATTATGGTGTAGTAAGTTTTCTGGTCCCTTCATTGGGTTTGAGCAGCCCGAGAAAATTCGATATTGCACAAGAGCAAAGGCCAAAAGAGATTTTAAAAATTTTCTTATGATACAAGCACCAGGACAGTAACTACAGCATAATATTTATTATATACCTATAACTTTCAATGACAAATCTATGCAATTATTGTCATTTTATTTGAAACTGTTATCTAAATCAAACAAATAAGTGATTATTCAGTAATAACTTCCTTTTTATGAATGGCAAATTAACATCATAACATAACATTTCAACAAATCAAATCGCAAATCAAGGCATGCGTATTTCATGCACGAGCTACATCATCATATCATATTTGGAATTGTATTTGACACTATGTGGATACAGAGTTCTTTTCTGTCTTGTGTGACGCATTTACCGGTACTTGAGCCGGAAAATTTTCTGGTTTATAATAAATTAAGATTCAAGCTCCCAGCTGTTTTTGAACGTACCTTTTGCCAGGCAAAGTTCAAGTTCTTGTTTACTCTTTTAAAGGACACAGGGAGATCATGACTATCTGGTCTTTGTATGTTTTTATTTGCTAAGTTGTAACTCGTCTAAATTATCCTTCTAAATTGGTCTTCTGTAAATCTGTTAAACCTTTTTCCCAAACAATACAGAGTATGAACAACCCTGAAGAAACGGGCTTGTAAAAAAATTGAAGGCAAAATGGAAAAGGCTTGAAGTTAGCTAAGTCTAATCATTTTAGCTATACATTTGTCATCTACAAATGCTATCAGTTTGGACAAGTCTCAAATTTTATTGTTTGGTACCCTTTACCAGTCAGGTTTTAATGACCTGAGGTCGAGGCCTTTTGAAAACATTGTGGGAAAAGGAGAAAATGCTGGTTGCCATGTTTGCTACCTTATTAGAGAATTTAAGCTCATTTTGACCAGGTCTGAATCTGTCATCTGCACATGTTTTAAATTTATAGAGTCTTAAGTTTGTAGTTTGGAAAAGGATTAGGGGTGAAGAAACCATTATATCATAAATAGTTTCCAATAGAAAGCCATTAATTCATCCTCATTTTGACATTGTTTTAGGACTGGAAAACAGTTCAAGCTCTGGTGGGTAAAACCGGAAAGGAGGGTTTAAAGAGACGATGTTTGGAATGCGATGCCAGCAAGATTTCCCTGTTTAGCGCCCGGCGGGCTAAAGATTTGCTGGAAAAATACCAGCTAGATGAAGTCAGAGATGTCTCAGCTGGAGCAGCAACCTTTTATGTCTTTGTAAGTTAGCAAATCTTTTAACATACTATTGCAGTCAGTTAACTCCATGCTCGAAGAACAATTATTGTTTGAAATGACTTGGGGAATGGTTCCCTTTCTATGGCATGTTTTACATCAAAAGGCATCTGATAATGAAAATTCAGATATGAATGGACAGGTGCTTTGGCCACTGCAATATTTAGAACTGAAATGATGCAAATGGTGTTAACCATTAGAAAAGCAAAGCACAAAAAAGATTAGTTAATTTGACTGTTTCAAATGATTTTAGAGCTATGAAAATATCTTTTGTTTCATGAATTACAATAATTCAAGCCATAGGCAATTATACAAATAAAATTTAAGGGATGCTCTGGGAACGGGGGGTTTAATGCATCTCTGTGAAGCATAATACCAAGCAGGTCATCACATAATGATGGATCCATAAAATCCATTTTGTCCATCAACAGATTGAATCTGAAGGTAAAATGGTCTTTGGACATGGAGAAACTTGACAAAAAGCGAAAAGTTTCGACCTGTGTCAGTCTGCATGGACTGCACAGGCTGACATGGGTTTGAAAGTCGTACAGATGCATTAAGCCCCCTTTTCACAGAGCATGGCTATAATATTAGAAGATACTAGTACCTTTTCGATAACTCCTTACCAGATGTCAAAATTTCAGACTCCTCCATATTGAAAGCATTAATTTGCAGAAGACAAATTGAATTTAGCTCAAGCAGCGACATTTGTCAATGAACTGGTAGAAAACATTGTTGGAAATGAAGAAAATGCAGAATTCTCTCCTTTTCGCATAATGTTTTCAAAAGGCTTGTTCCTCAGGGTCATTAAAACCTGGGATGGTGTGATGAAGGGATAACTGCTTACAAGACTACAGAATTTCAGAATCCTCCACATTGAAAGCATTTGCAGATGACAAATTAGATTTAGTTCGAGAAATGACATGTGTCAAGGAAAGGGTAGAAAACATTGTAGGAAATAGAAAATGCTGGTAACCAGAATGTTCTTTTCCCAGCGTTTTCCAATGGCTTTTCTGTCAGGATTGTGTGATGATGGGTTAAAGACATGTTCTTTTTTACAATAGATACGTAGGTAGGACATTGTGTATTAAAACATATCAAGGAGTGGATTTGAAATAGAGTGCTTACCTTTTGCTATGCAGACTTTTTTTCTCTCAAAATGTACTTCAAGTCACAGTAAGGCCAGACCTTTGTAGGAATGAAAATTTTTTTACCAACATGAAATACTATGTTGAAAAATTCCTGGTGTATATATTTGCTTTGAGCTGAGTGGGAAAGTTTGATGATATCTTGCAAGACAAAGGTCAAGGCATTTGTCTGTAAAAGGTAAGAAAACATTGTGTGAAATGCAGCATTTTCTCCTTTTCCCCAAATGTTTTCTAAAGCAGTCTTTCTTTTGGGGTCGTAAAAACTTGTGATTGTTTGGTAAAGGTTAAGCGGATGATTTGCAATGTTGATGTGAAAATCAAACACATGCCATATTTCAATCTTGTGTGCTAATATCTTTTAACTTTTGCCTACCATGATTTTAGACAGAAGGCGTCACAAATGAACTGTTCGACGAAGCTGGATCAGTTTTAGACTGGAACTTTTGATATCTAGGAAACAAATTGCGTAATTTTCTGTCTGTCAATAATTTTTGTCTTGCATTAAATGATTTTGATCTCACCATTGCTGCATGTTGAGAGGCACAGATAAGGGGGAAGTATTTGAGGATTAGAGAAATAAAAGAAGTTTGTCCAAGGTCCTTATGTTGTTGGTACTCATGTTTCAATGACACACCTGCAATATATGTTTGAATGATAAAATACTTATTTTGGGATTTAAGATCATTCCAACGTATCTTGTTGAGCCAGGTAGCTCGGCAGGATTCAAGTAGACCAGAAAGTGCATTATTGAAAGTACTGGTAGGAGAAACTCCATGGACAGGTGCACTGGCTGCTATGATAGGGCAGAGATAATACTTGTTTTCAAAATTACATGAAAATATACAGTAACCAAACAAACATACATGTACATACATACTCTGAACTTATCTGGACCTCAGTTATTGATTTTTGTTATTTAACTATTAGACCATACAGTTCTCTTTTCACATACCGTATGTGCCCCAACTTAGTGCATGTTACATTGAAATTGTTTACGAGAGTGGAAAATATCTTTTCTGAATATGGGAAACAATGTAGGAAAAAGGAATTGTCCAAAGCAATTGCTCCTTTTTGACAATGTTTTCAAAAGCTGTCTAAAGCAGGGCTGTAGATAATAATGTTTGTGTGATAATGGGTGAATGACAATGTAGTGAAGTACAAGTAACTTTGGATGTAAATTGGTGTTAAAAGTTGCATTTGTATACCGAAGAATTACAGTGTTTGAACACATGAATTAAAGAGAAAAGGTAAGATGTGGAGAACTTACTCATCTTGAGCTATTTCTCCATCTGCCACAATGTTTTCTAAAGTGGTCTGTGGCAACAAAGAAACAGTCGGCTGGAAAAAAAAAAGTGTGAAACACAGCTTTCAAAATTTTGTTTAGCATTGGTAAGCCAACAAGATAAAAATTCAGTTCTCTTGTGACAAGTAATCTCTTCACAATGATGAATGAAACATGTTGTCAACTGCGCATGTAGTCACAAAGAATTTGGTGTTGATTTTCATTGCTTTGATTATCTTGATTTTTGACTTTAGCATTTAGTGCTTTTTTGTGGAAAGCATAAATGAATGCAGTAACCATAAATTTTGTGACAGGTTTGTTGTGCCTTAACCTTGACATTGATTGATATAGGCGCTAAATGCCTTTCGTAAATGAGCCATGCTTTGTGAAAACGGGGCTTTATGCATCTGCAACAAGTATCAACCCATGTCAGCAGTCCATGCAGGCTAACATGGGCCAAAATATTTTGCTATCTTTAAATTTTCTGCATGTCCAAGGGCCATTCTACCTCTAGATTTAGTCAAGTGTTAAATTGATTTCATGAATCTATAATCATGTGACGACTTGCTTGGTATCATGCATTATGGAGATACATTAAGCCCCCATAAGGTCCCGAGTTCGATACCCGGGAGCGGGTGTTAACTTTGGAATCTTTCATTGGCCCACACATTTGGCGCAACTACTGGTGTAGGTCCCAGGAAGCAGAATCGAGAGAGATTAGTGTAAGTTGTAAGAACATGTTTCTCAATCGATGTAAAATAAATATGTTTAAACTAAGCCCCCTTTTCACAGAGAATGGCTCAACTATTATTGCTTTTGCAGCCACTGGAGATCAAGATCAAATTGCAAGCTGAAAGTTTCAACTTGCTTTCTGTTGGTTACTCCAGTAAATGAGACTGTCTTATGTATTTGATAGTCATAATCTTTTGTTTGCTAAGGGTAAATTATAGTGCTTTTGACCACAGTGAAGATAAATATCAGATGGCACAGAACATACAGTGTGCTGTTTGATCTCAGAGTTCTGGCATAAACTGACTGGTATAAGCAGTAATTTTGTCTTTTGCTATGACTTAAAACTCTAGGATCATTGTCATTATTAGTCTTAAGGCTTATGCTGCTGAAATTTGCAGTGGTTTGATAACTGAAGAGTGCATGTACTGTGTAACTTAGTGTTTTTTTCTGCTATTAAGCCAATACTTACTAAAACAAGATTGTTGCAGACAACTTTGATTATATCCTTATATAATTTACATGTAGATTTTCAATAGGACTAGGGTTTAACACAAATTATGAAATACATTTGAAAACATTGCAACAAAAAGTGAAAATGTTTTCAAAAGGTCAGGTGCAAGTGGTCAGTATTTGTAGAGAGACAAATGAAAAATAAACGTGTATTTGATGTTTTACCTGACCCGCCAGAAAATGGCTAGTTTGTCATATTGTCTTTTAAGTTGTTGAATGAATGAATTTGCATTTATTTATCATCGCCACCAGTTGCACAAATGGGCAACGCCCCGTGAAGGCTGTTAGTATTGTTACGGGGGATAGAGCAGATAGTAACAGGACATCCTGTTACGCCTGGGCCCCGTTTTACTAAGGTAGTTACGAACAAAATTTGCGTAAGTTTTACATAACTTTTGTATGGTGGCATATTTCTGCAACGAGATACGCGATATTTACCATAATTATTTCAGAAGACTATTGCGATATATCCAAGTTTCTTGGGAATTTTATCTTTTCATTTTATCTAGATAAGATTTCCAGGAAACTTTGATTTATCGCAATAGTTTTCTGAAGTCATCATGATAGTTATCTCGATTCTTATGGCAAAAATATGCCACGATACTATAGTTACGTAAAACTTACGTAAATTTTGTTCGTAACTACCTTGGTAAAAAAGGGCCCTGGTCCTTTAACATGCTTGGTGTATAGCACCGTCACACTGGACCTCAGTTTAACGTTTCATCCGAAAGACTGTTAGTAATTTTAGATGGCCAGCTGTGGGGATCGAACCCACACCTTCAACTGACCCGAAACATCACATTCATGAGTCCTACTCTCTACTAACTGAGCTATGCGGGCTGGTCTTTCAAGTTGCTGACTTGGACAAAGAGACAAATTTAGATCTTGTGACTTTACTCTTTACCACACAAAAATATCTTAGATACATCCATATTGAAATAATTTGTAGACAACCATTCAAATTTGGTTTAAATCATTGGAATTGTCTTAGCTATGTTGGAAGACATTATGGGAGAAGGGGGAAATGCTGGTTTTCAGCATTTTCTCCTTTTGCCACATTGTTTTCAAAAGTCTTTTTCTTCAGGGTCATTAAAACTCTGGATTAAGTGGTAAAGGGTTAAATTATTTACAGAACTAGTTGAGAATTTCAGCAAACTTTAATTTCTAAACAGATGAAAAGAGCCCATTCATTCCGTAACTCTTAACCGGACAATGAAACTTTAGCCGCTTTCAAAATGAAAGTGTTTGCAGACAATATATTTCTGGTGGCTCAAATGATGGGATATGTTGTACAGAGGGTAGAAAACATTGTGGTGAAAGGAGTAAATGCTGGTTACCAGCATTTACTCCTTTTCCAACAATTTTTTCAAAAGCTTTTCTCTTCATTTTTGTAAAGTTATGGAATTACATGTATGTAAAGGATTAATCCTTTAGTAAATTACAAAATTTATACTCATCTAAAATGAAATCATATGTAGATAGCAAATTTAGGGTGGCTTAAATGGTGGAATTTGTTTATGAAAGGGTAGAAAACAATGTGGGAAAAGGAGAAAATGCTGGTTACCAGCATTTTCTCCTTTTCCCTCAATGTTTTAAAAAACCATCTTTCTTAGGGCTGTAAAAACTCAGGATTGTGTTGTAAAGGGTTAACTACAGCTTTAACAAAGGGGCAGTGTAAGTTTATTGTGTACTCTTTTTTTACAGACTGTAGCTATGGTTGAAGAATGCATTGATATATCAGAAAGACCACCCACAGCCAAGGAATCACCAACGCCTGCCCCGGCATCCAATGCCCCAGCCACAGGCAAACCCAAATTTGATCCCTCAAAAATGACCGTGACAAGATCTAGGGAAATGGTGACCTCAACAAATAGGTCACGTAGTAAAACTCCTGTGGAATCAGCTTCAACAAACCGGCCACGCAGTAAAACTCCTGTCAAAAGAAACTGAGAAAAGACATAAAATATGGCTTGTAAGGACTGTCTGACTTAATCCATTAACATGCAGGTTGAAATGCAAGTTGTCACACCTTGGCAGTAAGCTGATCTTGAAAACATGGTAGGAAAAGCAGCAAATGTTTGTAATAGCAATTGCTCTTTTTCCCTTAATGTTTTCCTCATCATGTATTGGATCCACTTCTCTCCTAAGTTTTTGTGTCTTTTTTACTTGGTAACCATTTACCACAGTCCTGCGTTTTAATAACCCTGAAATAAAAGGCTTTTAAAAGCATTGTGGGCTATGAAGAAAATGCTTTTAACCAGCATTTTCTCCATTTTCTACAAAGTTTTCTACCCCATTTAAGCCAAATCCCATCATTTGAGCTACATTTGTCGTCTGCAGATGCTTTCAGTTTGAACCAATCTAAAACTTTGTCCTCCGGTAAAGAGTTAAATGGTGTATTACGACACATTCAGCAGTATTTCAGCCATTTTAAGGCAATAAAACTTTTCTCTTTTTGTACACAAAATAAGGGATATATAATGCTTCTAGAACTTGCCTGCATGGTAATGAGTTAACCTACTTTACCTCTAGCCTAAGAGACAAACTACCATGCATTTTATTTCTAATGCATTTTGTGATATCTGGTGTTAGCTTGGCTATTTGCGGAGAACACCCGAGCTATTGTCATTGCCCTGGTGTCGTCTGCCATGTTGTATGCATCATATTGCAAAAGCTTGTACATTTTCTAATATCTCTGTTATAACTGAAAATATTTACGTACCTCTTTGACTAGTTGTTAAATATCAAAATGGGGGAAACTTATACAACAGGGGCAGGTGATCATCAACATATTTTTGACAGTTATGCCCCTTTTTCCAATTAGAATTTGCCAAAAAAAAAAATGACATTTTATCTCTGTCATTGCAGTAGATATTTACTTCAAACTTGGACTAG
Source organism: Hippopus hippopus (assembly GCA_946811185.2). Taxonomy (NCBI): domain Eukaryota; kingdom Metazoa; phylum Mollusca; class Bivalvia; order Cardiida; family Cardiidae; genus Hippopus; species Hippopus hippopus. The sequence goes on along the minus strand of OX328099.1, from coordinate 14,752,887 downwards.
TTATCAAATACCAAAAAGGGAATCAAATAACAGGGGCAGGTAACCAAAATATTTTGGCAGTTATGCCCCTTTTCAATTTAAAATTTTTACTTATAGCACCTGCAGCTGAGCGTTGGCAGCCACGTGCGGTGCTCTTGTTTTTCCTTTAAATTAAAGTTATCTCTTTCCTTTTCCCACTTGCCTTATTCGTTTTAAACCTGCTGGCAGGCATATTTTGTATAACTCTGTCTGAAAAACACATTGTTTAGATTTATTTTTTTGATAAATTCAAGTACATGTATTACTTTTTGCTTACTAATTTTGGATTCGTTCATGATAATGTACATAATGATGAAAATGATTAAATCTTAATTCCGAGTAAAATGTAAGGTAACAGGACCAATTTATTAACCTTAAGCTCTGGACGGCATACATTGGTCATACTTTGCTTAGAAGTTTTCACTTTTATCATTTCTTGCAACAAACTTTTTGTGTTTTTTTTAATTTTTAAAATTAAAAGCTTTGAACCTTTCAGTCCTTCAGATGTATTGCTTTTGTTTTTTTGGCATGAATTCAAACAATATTATTTAACCCTTTACCAACAATCCCGTTTTTATGACCCCGGAGGAGAAAGCTTTTGAAAACATTTTTGGAAAAAGCGAAAATGCTGAAAACAAGCATTTTCTGAGGTTTTCTACCCTTTCATAGACAGATACCATATATGTGGATATATATGTGTGCAAAATAAAAAAAAAATTGCGAATTACCGATTGTGGACATTTTGCGTATGGAAGTGTTTTTGAATTCAAGACACTTGCTATTTGTTGGTATACTTCTTGTAAAATACATGAACAGAAAAACTTTGTGAATTTTTCAAATCACAAAAATTTCCAGATCTTGAAAATTTCCACTTATACATTACCATCTTTGAACTCTATACCACACAAAATTTTTTAGACATGTCAAAGTGGAAAGCATTTACAAATGACAAATTGATATGAGTGAAGTAATACTACATGTACCTTTCTTCAAAGGGGTACAAAACCTTGTGGGAGAAGTAAATTATGCTCGTCACCAGCATTTTCTTCTTTTTCCACAATGTTATCAAAAGCCTTCTTCCTCAAGGTTGTTTAAACTCGGGATTGTGTGGTCAAGGGCTAAGCCATATTTAGTCTGTTGTCTGCTTATGCAATTTCAAGTCTAAAATTTTGTGGTGTTTGGTAAAAGGTCAAGATGGATTTCTGCTGACAACAGATACATATGGCTTGCAACACGCGAAAAGGGGCATTCGGACATTTGCGTAAAGTGTCGTCTCAGATGAGCCTGCGCAGTCCGCGCAGGCTGATTCAAAACGATACTTTCCGTTTTTATGTAATTTTCTGTTTTGCGCAAGTCTACTGTAGCAAAAAATCTAATGTAGTCGTAAAGTGCCATCTCGGATTAGCCTGCGCAGACTGCACAGGCTAATCCGAGATGACACTTTACGCAAATGTCCGAAAGCCCGTTTTCACGTGTTGCAAGCCATATCTGGTGTAAGGGGTGCCAGAATGATATGGTCAGACCTCATCACATAAATGTACTTGTATAACCCACCACAGTTCAAAGTAAGTTTTATCAAACCTTCTGTTATCATTTGGTCATATGATTTCGCAAAAGATAATTAGTTTGAATAGATCAACATACTACTACAAAGCTTTTATAATGAACATTAAGAACATAAAGTTTTACAATCTTTAATACTCTCATAGTGCCAATATAATACATTTAACAATTACATCATAAAGTTAATCAATTTCTAAGGTAATTATTTAGAGGGTAATTTGATTCCCTTAACCCATTACCAAAACGACAAAAATTTAGAGTTGTCAAAATTAAACGCATTTGCAGACGACAATTCATATGTGCTGGAATTATGAAATTTGGCTGTGAAAAAGTAGAAAACATTGTGAGTGAAGGTGAAAAAGCGGGTAGCCAGAGGCCATTTTGTTGGAAAAGGAGAAAATGCTGTTGACAAGCATTTTCCCCTTTTCCCACATTGTGGGAAAAGGAGAAATTTCTGTTGACCAGCATTTTCTCCTTTTCCCACAATGTTTTCACAAGCTTTTTTACTCAAGGTCGTTAAACACTGGATTGTGTGGTAAAGGGTAAACCCATTACAAGATATCCAGTTTTTCTGACAACTCTCTTTCGAAGACTTCTACAGAAAAATACCAAGAAAAATAGTAAAATAAACGCAAAAAGCTTCTTTTGACCAGTTTTTTAAGTTGTCAAGGTGTTTTTCAAAAGCAATCTATAGCAGAAGCATAAACATGTGTTTGCTCAAAGAAGATGTTTTAATGTATTTTGGTGTTTTCAAAAGCAATGATCTATAATTAGATCTTTATAAAAGATGTCTGCAAAAGGAAAATGGTTTAACTATGGATAACTTTTAACCTAAGTAATGCTATGGTCAAGTGGTTAACATATACTGTATACCTACTTTTTAAATTTTTGTTCCAAACCTTCTACAATAATCAACACTATACCTCACAGTCCTGAATTTGAATGACCCTAACTGGATAATGCTTTTGAAAACATTTTGGGAAAAGGCATTTCCACTTTTTCAACATGTTTTCTACTCTTTTGCAGACAAATCTCTTAACCCGTTACCAAACAATCACCACTTTAACGAGGACGCTTTTGAAAACATTGTCGGAAAAGGAGAAAATGCTGGTAACCAGCATTTTCTCCTTTTCCAACAATGTTTTCTACCCTATCAAGAACTACTTTTGTCATCTGAGCCACCATTGTCATCTGCAAATGCTTTCAAGTTGGGCATGTCCAAAATTTTGTTGTTTGGTAAAGAGTCAAGCCATATTTAAGTTATTGTCTGCAGATGCTTTGAATATGAATCCAGAATTCTGTTGTGGTGTAGAATTTATAAGGATTTCAGATAAAAAAAAAAATACCTGAATATCTTGATGCTCTCTCCTCACACAGACAGTTAAAAAGCCTTATGATCTAATCAATAGACTCATCAGTATTTGATAGGAAAAACAGTCGCACATAAAATAACATATTTCATTCAAAAAGTGCTATTAACATTTATATTTTAGATGTTTTACTTGGAAATAAAACTAGTTGAATTTACAAGAAAGATATACCAAGTGATTCCATATACATGTATTCCACTATATTCAAACATACTATTAATGACAACAGATAATCTGTAAATCTAGAGGACGGTACTTCAAGACTTGGTGGAAAAGGTGCTGGATTTGTGACCAGAGAATCAACAAGGAGGGTCTTGGGGCAAGGCACTGCAGAGCCTGCTTCCAGTACTGTTAAAATCTAAGAAAGATATGTGATCTGTTGCTATGGCTGATACATACTGTAGTTAAATGCATTATAAAGTCTTTGCTCTGTGTAAATTTTCTGCATGTCAAAAGACCATTCTACCTCATGATTTAGCTGGTTTTAAGACAAAATGGATCCATATTGTGCAACAACTTGCTTGGTGTAATGCTTTACAAAGATGAACCCTTTACCACATGACAAAAATGTGGACTTGTCCAAAGTGAGGGCATTTGCAGATGGCAATTAAAATGTCCCTTGAATAGTGGGATTCGTTTGTCAAAGGGTAGAAATCATTGTGGGAAAAGGAGAAAATGCTGGTTGCCAGCATTTTCTCCTTTTCTCTCAATATTTTCAAAAGACTTCTTCACCAGGGTTGTCAAAAGTCAGAATTGTGTGGTAAAGCGTTAAACACCTTTTAGCCAGGGTTCCACTCATCTGTATGTAGCCTAGTTGCCATCAACTACACCATTTCTTTTTTTATGTGAAAAAAAATCCAACACTGAAATTAAAAGAACTAATGTGAAGAGAAGGAAACCATTGTAAATTGTTATCAATGCTTGTAAACTTTGGTTCCTCACATTAACATTTTACTTTAACCCAAAGAATGTCTGACACAACTTTAGTAGCATTTGTGGACTGCATAGATCAAAGTCAGACTCTAGGAAATGTTTAATCTGATCATAAGTCCACAATGTCTGATACTTTTAGAGATTTTTGAGATATAATTTTGTTATTTGTATTGGAGTTTAACACCATTTTTAACACTTTAGGTCATATCACAGCAGTCAGTGCACCTAGGCATAATTATGTTGCCTGGCTTTCTCACACCAGTGCTGACACAACTGTCTTTCCAAGTCACTAACTACTTTCCTCACATGCCTCAGAGGTGAGAGTCGAAAAAACGCCAGAAAGAAAGTTTGCCTCAACCAGGTATTGAACCTGCAACCACCAGGTCACAAGTAGGATATATTTACCTGGCTGGGCTGGTATTATGAACTGAAATGTGAAACTTACTTTTTTAGCCCTCTTTCTTTTTTTTGTGTGTGTGTGTTTTGTTTAGCTTGCCCCATTTTAAGTACATCAATGTCACAATATCAGGGAGTTTCATATCTTGGCAGGATTTACAACTATAGGTATGGAACTTAACCTTTTATCACACAATCCCAACTTATAATGGCCCTGAGAAAGAAAGCATTCAAAATCACCGTTGGAATAGGAGAAAACTTTTCCTTTTCCCACAATGTTTTTTACCCTTCCCAAAAGAAATTTCAATTCTTGGGTTATCTTTGTCATCTACAAATGCCTTGAGTTTAGACCAGCCTAAAATTTTGTTGTACGTTAAAGAGTTAAAAGACAAACGATTGGAAGAAATTCAAAGTGGGTGACAGACACATACATGTAAGTAACAAAAGTGGTGTAATAATCTGAAGTCTTAGCCTTAAAAAATAAATCCCTAAAAAGAGTAACAAGTAAAACATCAACATGCATTGAAAGTTACATTCTGGGTAACGCAGGTGTGAAACAATCTGTTACATTACAAACATCACTGCCTTATAGATGCATCTATACTCATTTTCAGCCAGTTTTTAACCCATTCATCTTTATTTTATGAAACTATAATCATTCTTGTACATTCATGCCAAATGCTGCCTCTCACGGTTGCAAGGTTGCACAGATTATGCGGGATAGGCAATGCATTTCATTTTCTGGAGGCCTTCACAGAAATCACTGTTGTTGTTTCCGGTTTTAAATGATGACAAGCCCCTTGAGTTTCTCTATCCCTTACACCATATCTATTGGTAATTCATCTACGTTTACACAGCTGACTAAGTTTTAAGCCATTCTACACACTATCCACTTTTAGCAGTGTTTTTTTGCTGGCTGTAAGGATGTATCTTTATAAATTGACTTGCGAAACATCATTTCCTATGCATGTAAATCATGTTCCAAAATTTCTTAATATCTCGTAGAAATGTCAATGGCATAGTGATACCCTCTTGCGCTGATTATTCATTTGTCTTGATTGTCTTACTGAATGTAACTCAGCTGAATATAAAACAGTTAACCTCAAACAACCCATAACGTGTAAAAGTCATGGACAAAGCAACATTTGAATTACTATCAAGCTGGATTTGCATAACAGTATTTGATTGGATAGTGGCATACCACACGCAGAAAAAAATTATTTGTGGCATTTGTGTGATAAAAAAAAAGACTGAAAGTAATCAACAATCAAGTTGCCTCATTGACAATTCATTTAAGCCATGCTCTGGCAAAAGTGGGTTTTATGCATCTTTATGATGCACCGTATCAACCAAGTCATCACATACTTAGGGATTCATACAGACCAATTTGTCTAACAACCAACTGGAGCATGAGGTAGGATGGCCCTTGGACATGCAGCAAATTGACTAAAAGCAAAAAGTTTCAAGACATGTAAGCCTGCGCGGATTGTGCAGGCTGACATGAGTCGATAATTTTTGCAGGTGCATTAAGCCCCCTTTCCACAGAGCATGGCTCATTTGTACCAGGAAACAAAACCAAGATATCCCAGAGATGATGTATGCAGTAGACAAAATGAAGTGCACCTGGATTACCTAGGGTGAGAAAAGGACAATGAAAAAGCATTTGTACAGACTTGTAATGCAGTCTGAAATATTGTGTAGAGAAAATCTGATGTATCATCTACTGTTGCCGTCATTGAATAAACGTCTGTTTTGCAGTAGCAGTATGCCAGTTTATCTGAAATAAAAACAGAAATAAATAGTTATATTAATTCTGAAGTACATACATAGAAAGAAAGAACTTTATATAAATGCAAAAGGGTTGTTTGAATTAAAACTTTTTTTCAGCTTCTGTTACAGGCATTTCATTTTATGCGTAAAATTCAAAATTATTCTGTAATGTCTGATTAATGATTATTCCTTGACAGAATCATTCTTTGTCTATAAATAAAATCTAGCTTACAACAAAATATAGGATGTGTAAATGGAATCCTGGGTAGCAAACATGAGACAGCTTATACAAGAAAAAAAGAAATTGAAGTTAAATAGAATCTTGATATTAATCCTACTTAAGAATAAAAACACATTTGTATATAGATACTGAAAGATTTATGCTTTATTGTCAAATCAGCTAAATGCCATTATGGTCTTTATGCTTTTCAAAACATATTTCAAGAAAGAATCCATGTCAATAGAATTCTTCTTAAGTCAAACTGCAGTGCTTTGCTGCCAGCCTGCCATACACTCTCCCATCACATACTATTTGTAAAAAACAAAATTCCATTATGTAATACAGGGACTCTCCATCACTCTCTCTCTGTCTTTACTTTAGTCCCTTTTGCCTTTTGACAATTAATCTGTCTGTCTTTCTGTCCAACGGCCTGTCTGTCTGTCCGTCGGCCTGTCTGTCTGTCCGTTGGCCTGTCTGTCTGTCTGTCTGTCCGCCCATCCACCTGTCTGTTTAAAAAACAAGTTGTACAAAAATAATGTAAAACAGACAAATTCACAATATTTCAAATATTTTCTGAAACATTGTTTGAATTTGGACTTGTTTAGCTCTGATGGTGAAAACTGAGACCCCTTCTTAATATTCAGAAATACTGAAAATGAGCAAAACACAAACATACATGATGTTTTGCCTGTTATTTTCTACAAATCTTTATACAAATTGGAAATCTCAGTATCACCTAAAATCACCCTAGGAAGATAGACTGTTGCAGGCCCTCTCCTTATACATACAGACTAGTTTCCAGGATATTTCCAGACATATTGTTAAAATCCAAACCTGTGTGGCAAAGCCCAGGACTTGTAATTCATAAATTATGAGTTGGAATACCCCAGTCAAATTCCAGTCACATCCCAGTTGGGCACAGTTTTAGAACCTTTTATGAATAATGTAGATCAATATCAACCTCAAAGGAATATGACATATGATTTGTCTGTTTAGTACTTAACACTATTTCCAACATCAGTTTGTTCCAATCACAGCAGCAAGCACACCTATCCGTGCTTTCCTGGAGTTTTCTTCACCAGTACCTCTTAACGCCATTGTTTTTCAAGCCAAAAACAGCTTTCTCACAGAATTGTTATCAAAGTAGTGTTCAGTAGTGAGAGATGAATTAATCCTTTAGCAATGATTATCATCAATCCTCGAAAAGAAGTTGGCCAAGCTGGTATTTGTATGATCTTGGATCTAAACTCTTCAACATTTTTAGAAATATTAAGAGCAATATTAAGACTAAAACAGCCTCAAATTGTGACACATCTTTTCCATCCCCTGAAATGTTAGTGTCTTCTCAACTATGTGCTCCAGGTCACATTCATTTTCATTTATGATTTTACAGAGAAATTTTCTCTTATGATATCTATGTAAGTGTCAACATGAAGACAACAAATATGGAGAAGTTCATTTTGCATCACTTTCAAACCTTGACCCTGGCTGACATATATCCATCACAACTATCATTTCAAGATTTTTTCGGTGAGCAAGATCTGGATCTTGAATCAGAACTGTAACTGCTACCACTTGACCTTGACCTAGAATATAAAAAATATCAAATAAATTTGACTTCACACCCTGAATCATGGACAAACTTCTCACCTTTTCTAGATTGTTATGTCATCTCCACAGGCTTACTGTTCACCATTACAAACATTACTTTGCATAATTCTGGTTGCATTTGATCCTTCAGAAAACAACTCAATGATTTTGTGACCCTAAGATAGAATGCTTTTAAAAACATCTGGGTGGAAAGTTGGTCACCAAGTGTAAGATTTTGTTGTCTGGTAAAGAGTATGTATGGATACTTTAAATGTACCTGAACCATTACTATGGAAGAGGAGGTCAACAAAGATCAGACCCTTCAATATACGCAGAAAGATCCTAGTCTACACTCTGCACAAAATATGAGGTCCTTACAGGTTTAATAAATTATCTTTCAGACTTTCAGTTACAGACATTACAGACAAGGAATTCAGTCAAGTGAATACAGATACACAGATAAGAGAACATAAAGATAGAACAGTGGCAGGTTTTTCCTGACCCCCATCTTTCTCTGAATTTGGACCCAAAATTTTCCATATATCCTTCAACATTTTGATGTTGGCCTTCTCTTATTCATTTAAAGACGGAGGTCAAACAAGCAAAAAGACCTTTTCAAAAATTTACGCGACGGCGTAACTCAAAATTGCTCCCAGTCAGCCATTTTGCACCGAATCAAAATAAGAAAAAAAGTATATCGGCGGAATAGGTTATTATACACATGTATAAAGCTTCACGAAATTCTGTCCAATGGTATTGGAGATATTGTCCAGGACTGACACACAGACGGACGGAAGGATGGACTGACAGACTGACGGACAACGCTAAAACTATATCGCTCTGCAGTCTGATCGGGGATCTATACTGTCTGCTTGTTTGGTCAAGGCTCTTAAGATAAAACTCTGAGTTTGATTGGATTATATCTTTCAATGTTGACAAAGTTTGTGTTTAAATATTTGGTACTGGAAAAATTGATTAAATCATTAACTCCGGATTGTATTTCAAGAAGACAACTTTCAAAACATTCTTGTTAAATATGGATAATCAACTTAATTCATAAAGCATGTGAAAACATTGCAGGAAAAGGAGAAAGTACTCGTAAGATTACCTTTCATACAATTAACCAAATTACCTTCTTAACAACATCAAAACAAATATTTAGAAGTGATATTGACCTTTGACCTATACCAGTACCCCTTTTACCCGTTACCTTGACCTAGACTTGGAGTATCTGCCTCGCTTCCTGTCTCGGGATCTTGACCTCGATGAACTTGATGACCTTGAACTTGAGCTACTTGAAGAACTGGATCTGCTTGACCTTGAAGGTGACCTTGACCTTTTGTTGTTAGACTTTCCTTTATCTTTAGTCTCCAATTCCTCATCACTACCGGCAACATCATAGGCACCTAGGTCTGCATCATCATCATCGTCTTCCTGAAAAAAATTACAATTCAATTTTTCATCAATGGTTAGATACTTAATTTGTTGGAACAAGATAGTATACAGCTGATCCAGTGTTGGGAGAGTATTTCAACCCTTTACCTTACAACAAAATTCTAGATTTGTCAATATTCAGAGCTTTTGCAGGTGATATACTGAATGTGGCTCAACCAAAGAGATTTATCTTTGATAGGGTAGAAAACACTGTGGGTAAGGAAGAAAATGCTTGTTACAAGTATTTTTTGTGTTTCCCATTATATTTTTTAAAAGCCTTTCTTCCTAAGGGTTGTTAAAGATGGGACTTGTTAAAGGATAAACTCTGAGAATGCTAATGAACTGTGATTGAAATATTCAGTACGGAAACAACAGCACCTTAGAATCTGTTTTTCTACATTTTTCTTTTTGCATAACTTTTCCCATAGTAGCAGTCAATGTGGATCAAAGATCAGACAGGACTTTCTAAAAATATTTTATTTGACCATATTTATCTTTGTGCCTATTGTGCTTTACCAGTTAAAAGCTTGGATTCTGTCCAGCTTCCTAGAAACTGCCAAACAATCAACCCGTACAGCATGGATCTAGCAAAGAAAAGATGAATTAACTCTTTACCAAACGAGAAAATTTTAGACTGGTTCAAATTGAAAGCATTTGCAAACGGCAAAATAAAAGTAAATGAAAATTTGAAATGTGTATTGCAAAGGGAAGAAAACATTGTGGGAAAAGGAGAAAATGCTGGTTACCAGCATTTTCTCCTTTTCCCAAAATGTTTTCAAAAGGCTTCTTTCTCAGGGTTGTTAAAAGTCGGGATTGTGTGGTAAAGGGTTAACTCTTTCAGAGCCAAATACACAAACTTCACCTCCCTTGACAGCTGAAAATACAATTCCTTAAAACTCTTTATTATACTGCAAAGAAATTTTTCATGATCTGATTGGATAATATGCCCCGAACATACATATCATGTACACTGGCAAAACCAACGTAAAAGCAGTTTCCCTTTCGGGAGCCCCGTATACATGACTACACTTTCAACACAACATCCAAACTGGCTGCTTCGATCAAGATTAACATCAAGATTATGCGCCAAACTGCACGTTTTAGCACGTTTTACCAAGGTTTCAGTGACGTCAGTTCCCAGTGACATCAGTTTTCAATGAATTGGGGCACTCAGAAGGGAAATTTTACTTCGTCAGCATACTCAATTTTTTAAACCAAAAAACAGGTAAAATTCGCTTAACACACGTTGTAATGGTAAAACTTTGCAGTATAATAAATTTGTTGTACGGTCAGGTGGCAGGGGACTTGGAAAGTTGTTCACGGCTGTGGTGAATCATGTCGCCACCTCACCTTCGGCTCGGGGCGACATGATTCACCACAGCCGTGAACAAGTTTCCAAGTCCCCTGCCACCTGACCGTACAACTAATAATGTTATACCCTTGACTAAACAAAACTGCACTTTTTTACAGTCTGACCTTATTCTAAGCTGTCGTAAAAGCCCCTGTTTTTAACCTATGGCATTATTACAGTTAAAATTCTACAGGTTAAATCTATCACATTCATAGACTATAAGGGTATGACTTCAACTTCTCCTCATTTATCTTCTTACCTCATCAGAGTCTAGTTTATACGCTGATAAATCACCATTTTCATCATCGTCATCATCATCATCTTCAGGATCCTCAACTTTTCCTCTGTCATCTCGCCCAAAATCATGTGGTCTTGTCTCTGTGGAACCTCTATTTCTCTTTTTCTTTCTTCCATACTGAAAAAATTACAATCTACTATTCTGAAACTTCAAACAGTCATCTTGGTACTTTCTGTGTGGAAAGTTGCTAACACAATTTGAGGGCTAAATGTCAATCTTAGCTTTGCACCAAACAATTATTCCACAGCAATCCCTTTACCACAAGACAAAATTTAAGACTTGTCCAAATTCACAGCAATTTCAGAAAACATGTTAAATGTGACTCAACTGATAGAATTTGTCTTTGAAAGGGTGGAAAACATTGAGAGAAAAGGAGTAAATGCTGGTAACCAGCCCTTTCTCCTTTTCTAACAATGTTTTCCAAAGCCTTTTTTTCTTTGGGATGTCCCCCCAAAGTTAAGAAAATGCTGGTAACCTACATTTTCTGCTTTACCTACACTTTTTCCTTCCCTTTAGATCTCAAAAAAAAAAAAAAAGAAATATGTGAAAAGGAGAAAGTGCTGCTAACCAGCATTTTCTCTTTTTCCCCTACAATGTCTCCTGTTCTTTTCAATACAAATCTCATCATTCGAGTCACATTTGATTTGTGGTCTGTAAATGCATTCAAATGGACGAGTCTTCTATTTTGTAGTCTGATAAAAAGTTAAGCCACTATGATAAGCATTTTCTCCTTTTCCCATTATGTTCTTGTGTCAGATAAATACAACAGTTTTTAAGACCAAGAAGTATCATTCCTCTGCAACTGAAGATAATTAAGGCTATAGTTCTGCAAAAGGTAGCAGACAATATAGATCAAGACCTGGGGCCCAGTACATCTACCATTTTAAACTGCAGTCTTATATTAGTCTTGGACAGTAATATAATTTCTACCTGGCTAAACACAATGATTTACCCATCACCCAAAAATCACGTTACTTTTGAAATTTAGAAACTTCTTGAGAATTAGACAGAGAATGTTATTTAGAATAATTTGTAAATACAAACCCAGACGGCATGTTACATGTAGTCTGATCTTGATTTTAATTCTCCCAAAAAGCAATACATGTACAAGTCACCGTTGGATATGAAAGAATTAACTCTATACCAAACAACAAAATTTTAGACTGGTCCAATTTCAAAGCATTTGCAGACAACAAATTAAATGATACTCAAATGATGGTATTTGTACCAGAAAGGGTAGAAAACATTGTGATAAAAGAAGAAAATGCTGGTTCCCAGCATCTTCTCCTTTTCCCACCGTGTTTTCAAATTCCTTCTTCCTCGGAGTCATTTAAACTCAGGATTGTATGATAAGGGGTTAACAAAAGTATCTATAACACATACCTCATCATACTCGTCATCCGAGTCACGCCTATCTTTATATTCCACTATTTCATCCCTCTCCATGTAACCACCACCAAACCCTGTCCTTTGTTCTTGTTTACCGTACTTGGGTGTGTTACACATGTTACATGTCATACGTCTAGCCCAGTTCACATTGCCACATCTGAAATAATAGGATATGATTCTTTGAAATTGTCCAGGGATAGCAATGCTTACACCAAACAACACCAATCCATGTTTTGATTTTTCTGAGAAAAGAGGCTTTGAAAACAAAGTGAGAAAAAGATGAAAATGCTGGTATTGCAACAGCATCTCTTTTTTTGACAATGTTTTTTACCCTTTCAAAGACACATCATTTGAGCCAAACTTGTCATTTGCAAAAGCATTCGATTTCTACAAGTTTAAATTTTGCTTTCTGGTAACAAGTTTACCAATTACCACAAGGGCATGTTTTTTTTAGGCCAATGTAGTAATTTTTTGTTTTTACACTGCCTTTGTAAGTCAAATCATGGCAACAGCTCTCTTTTCTGTGTTTCAAGAGATGTCAGCTGGGGCTTTGAAATGTTTCTTTCAAGGATACTCCTACCTGAGAAGGGCTGTCAGCAGGGATCAACCTAGCCTTTCTGATAAACATTTTACCTGACAATCAATCCCCTACCTTAAAGATCCTGAGAAATGACGCTTTCGAAAACAATGTGGGAAAAGGAGAAAAAGCTGGTAAGCAGCATTTTCCCTTTTTCCCACAATGTTTTCTACCCCATCAAGGACATATTTCATCAACTGAGCCATAATTGATTTGTAATCTGCAACTGCTTTCAATACTGGTGAGTTACAGGGTAATGATCCTGAGAAGTAAAACTGCTTAGTACATTGTAGGAAAAGGGGAAATGTTAGCAACCAGGATTTTCTACCCTTTCAAAGACAAATCCCAGCACTTTAGCAACTTTTATAGGCCTTTCCGGAAACTAGGTAGCCTCCCCTTGAGTACTCTTCGACTACGCATGCGCACAAGCGCAACTTCTACTTCCGAGGACTACACAAGCACGGAAGCAATATATGGAAGTAGAGACTAAGAATGAACTTACCCTCTGTAACTTGTGTTAAATTTCAAATCTATCCACAAATAAACAACATAAGGGTGAAGTGAGATCAGAAACAATTAAGAAGAGTCTGTTTAATCCTATACCAAACAATTCCCGGATTTTAACGACCGCGAGGAAGATGGTTTTCGGAATTATAAGGGGAAAAGAAAAAATGCTGATGAATAAACTTTTCTCCTTTCCCACAATGTTTCTACCTTTTCAAAGAAATAAAACTCCATAATTCGAGCAACATTACCTCAGTGTTGGAAAATGCATTCAGTGTACACTAGCTTAAAATTTTGTCGTTTGGTAAAGGGTTAATGTGACATGTGCGCGTCAATTTGTACGTTACGACTATTCGGACGCCCATCCGGCAGTGCGATACCGAGATCAAAGGAACACACCAAATTAACCCTTCACACATTTAAATGAAGAATAATTTTGACGTATGTCTTTTTAACTCAAAAAGATGATGGAATATCAGTATTTTGTGAAGGGAGACTGGAAGATTTAAAATTTGAACTAAAGCTACATTTTGTTATGTTCATAATCTAGACTAATACTTATGATATTTGTCTGAAGAAACATTTTTGAGATCAGGATTTTCTTGACAATTCAAGGTATGCATGTAGTGCTGTAATTTCCGTAAATGGACTGTTCCTGCCTCTTTAGAGACACTTATTACCCTTCGACCAACCAAACAATCCGGAGTTTTAACGACCCTGGGAAAGAAGGAGTCTTGAAAAATATTTGAAAAGAAGGAAATGCTTGTAACCAGCATTTCCTCATTCCCCGCAATATTTTCCACTTTTTCAAAGGCAATTACCACCATTTGATCCACGTTTAACCTGTTGGCTTCAAATGCTTTGGATTTGCACTTGTCAAAAGTTTTGCCGTTTACCGAACCCGGTAGCTAAGTCGATAACATATATGGTTTGAAACACTGGGATCATTAGTTCGATTTATTTATATAAAATGTTGAAAGTGATAATATTTTGTAATCTAAAAGAAAGAAACGGATAGTCCGTTTATTTAAATCTAAAACCCATATAGTTTGAATTTATTTTTAAAAAAAAATCCATAACCCCCCCCCCCCTCAAAAAAAATGTCTAAATGCTTTTTTGTCATCCTCCTGTTTGAACTACCAAATATATTACTTTTACAACAAGGGCAATTCAAATTTCAAACCTTCCATTCCTCCTCCTCCAAAAAAAATGTAATTCCAGCTTCATTATGAGTGGCGAAATTTGTTCCGTAATTGCTTTCGTTGAGAAGATGGTAAAGGGTTAGCTGGGTGTTCTTTGATCTCGGTATTTCACGGACAAAGTGGGTGACCTACAGAAGCGTTTCGGCACACATGCTAGGCGCAGATTAACACAGACGTGTCATATTAAAGTCTTGTTCCTTTTCAATCTGATGTTGATCATTTGTAAATATAGGATTTGGAATTTGGTAAAACAATGTTACCGAGGGTAAGTCCATTTTAAATTCGACGCTAAATGATGTATGTTTCCTGTCCGAACACATTCTGTTCTGATATGCAATGTTATAGGTCACTGTTTAAACTGCATGTCGAAATTCATCGTTTTTTTTTTTTTTTTTTCTTTTTTAATTCCTTATCCTATGAAAAACCAGGGATCATATATTTTATGATTCATGGTAAAACCAAGGAAGTCTGCGAAAAATCTGTTATTTCTATCGCGGGGCTTCGTTTTGGTCAGTAATAACATTTTTTGTGTCTTTCGAAAGTGATAGTTGATGCAACTACCGACACTGCAGATTTTTTGGCATATTAATGACGTTATCTTAACTGCAACAAGTTTAGGTGTCTTTTTCACCAATGTCCGAGAAATTCAACAGAATTTAATTGAAAAAATCCATTACGTTTGCCAACAGTGTGCGCTACAGAGCAGCAGGCCAGACGTGTTACTTATCTCTGATTAATAATTTTTAGGAGCGAGGTATTGCGATTTTGGAAAGTTAACTGGATGACGAAAATCATGAATGATTTCTTATTTTGTTTTGTTCGGCCATAGTACAAATATTTAGACGTACACATGCTTGTTTGCCGTTCAACATTTATCTATCGGACATTTCACATTTTACTTTTCTTTTGCATGTTACGTCTAAACGGGCCCCACTTAGTTCTATGTAGCAAATTCGATTTACTAAAATCCGAGATAATGTTGAAAAAGCACTGAACTTATCATGAAAGATGACTTAACTGGACACAAATTTACTTTTTTCTCTCTGAAAAAGGGCCACATTCATAATATATTCATCTAGAATTCAATTGTGTAACTTTTTCAACACAAATGCCGCCATATTTACAAGCATATTTCGGGTTAAATAAAAAACCGACATTCCGAACGGTTTTTGAACGAAATCGGGTTACGCCCCCCCACCGGATTGTAACAATGGTTTTGGCAACCAATTTTTTTTTAACCTTTCAGATATTTTGAACTGCATTCAGTAACGATTATGAATTCACTGGCTCTGTCAATTGCATAAAGATCGGTGTTTTTGCACAATTTCCTGTGGCCAACATGCATTTCAGAATACGAATAAGTGACAGGGTGGACCAACGATTCGAAGGGCTTAATTGACGGTTTTATTTCACGAATATTTAAATGAAGTTCTGTTTACCAAAATTATTTTCATAACCCCCACATAAATTAATGTGAAACGCCTGTATAACCATAGTCCCTACTTGAATCATGTATATTCAACGGTAACAACATATTCAGCCTTCGGTCTTGTGCCAGAAGCTGAATTTAGACATGGGAAACCCCGACCTCATTGCGTGGCTTTAAATATCCATTGAACAGTTCATGAAAAAACATAATGTATACCAAAACTCAACTAAAATGCTTCCTATCACTAGAAGTAACTGTTTTGGTTAATATAAATGAACAGTTCTAAGTTGATTAGCTTCAGTTTTTGCAGCGCGATGAACGGGACGGACGAGTATAAAATTTAGCGTCCCTTGGCCTCTTGACAGCAGCACTAAAATTCCAGAAAATAAAAAATAATGCATTTTGCAGTATTTCTGCTCAAGCAAATAAATGCGAAAATAAAGTTGTGGAATTGAAATTCACGTAATAAATTTTGGCTACACGCGGAACCTCACGCAAGTAAAAAAAAAAAAGAATAAAAAAGAGCCGTTTTTCCGTTATCTTGTGTAAAATGACAGTTTTGCAGTAAATTGACACCCTTATTGACATTTTCTTTGTCAAATCATGCGGAATACCTATCCATAAATTAACAGACACGAAAAATTGATCGGTGCAAAAAAACGCAGAAACCCATGATACAACAGAATGTTCCGTTAGACTTAGCCCGATCAGAGACTTCATACCGTCTTTTCTGCTTTTTAATTACTTTAAACAGAAAATTTTCACAATTATCTTGATCTAACAGACTTTTTTTTTTTGCTGCAAATCATAAATATGGGTTGCTTAAGCTGTAGTTGAGAACCATTATTGTCCAACCCTCTAATATGAAATCTTAACCACAGGTTTATAGCTCAGGGGGTAAGTGTACCCTAAGGGGAAATACCGGTTTTGGTTTCTTCTATCAAATTTATTAGCAGCTGTGAAGAAGGACTAGGAATTTTCTTCAAAACTACTTTATCATAAATCACCTGAAAATATTCAGTGTCGTAATAAAAGGGTTGGAAATATTCACTCTCAGCAGGGATCGTATATACACATGTATATAAGATCCCTGCTCTCAGTAATAACAGTGAGTGGTCTGGAAATTTTTTTTCCGTCGTAGGAGACCAAACAAAAAAAAAAATCTGATCCAAAAAAGGTCATAAAAATGCCACTAAAACCGATCTTTCCTTTAGAAACATGCATACGGTCTTGTTTTGGTCGCAGTTCCTAAATTAACAGCAGTGAAACTATTGTTTGCATTCAAATAAGGGGTTCATACAAAAAGGTGACGTCTTTCACTTCATAGTACGCAAGAAAACTGGGATGCATTTCGGGTTCATGCATCACTCGAAAACACGTCGATCGACGATAGATCTAATTCCTCTTTCATGAAATGAAGCTTTTCAATAGTTGCCAAAGTTATAGTTTACATAAACACTTGCAGCCTTACTGCCGTAGGTTCATTTATGTCCATGTCTTTATCTACGTAAAATAAAGCCATGCACATAAAAAATCTTTTAAAAAATCTGATATGTAACACTTAACCAATCATTCAAGAAAGTTATCAAGTGCTCTATTTAACACACCAACTTCAGAAAGTATCAGAAACTCATGTTGGACGAGGAATCCGGGGCAATCGATTCAGAATACGTGCGGGAACGAACTAGATTTGGGACAAATTTCTAGGACATTCTCTCGGCGTTTCTTTTCTTTATAAATAGTCTTAAAACTCTATAACCGTCTGTTATGGACCATTAGACGATTCAGTACTTCTTTCTAGGCAAAGTTACGTTTGTGAATGAGGGTTGCCCCTTTCTGCAACACTTTAATGGAGGTATAGGAATTTCGTTTAAAAAAATTCTTTCAGTTGCGTTAACTACACTCTTACACACCGGTTTCACTTCAAAAATAGGGTAGTGTGAAATAGAAGCGGATTTAACTCATAAAACGTAAGTTTTCTACAACCAAGTCTTTTAAATCGGTTCAATATTGATTTATCTTGTTACCGATATAATTTTATTGGGCATTTTGTATTTTAAGTGTCCGAATTTGTTGCTCAAACAGCGACAAAATTCGATGTCGGAGTTTGCTAAAGAAACCTAAGAAGGAACCGATAAGACCCTACGTACATGATGAATGTCAAAATGTGAAATAACGTACGTAGGGTCTTATAAATAGGACTAGTTCGGCCATTGTTATCACAGGGACTCGGCACGTGATAATTTGTGTTTTAAAGACAACATTTCGATAAAAAACCTGAATATCTGTATACAAATATTTATATACAGATATATCTACTCGGATTTTTTATCGAAATGTTCTCTTTCAGCACAAAGTAGCACAATCATCATGTGCCGAGCCGTTATGATTGTTATGATCGTAGTCCCCGGAAATGGGGATTTCCACAAGGGAGATAATCTTCGAAGGGAAGTAACCGAGTTTCCGTAAAGGCCTATATTTTGTCCTCTGCAAATGTTTTCGATCTGGACAAGTCTAAAATTGTGTTATTTAGTAAGGACTAAAATCAAAATCCTTAACTACTAAACCATGTGGAACTTCCAAAATTTGATGAAAATTCATACTAGAGGATTTATGCTTGAGCTTGAAGGCACATGACTGCTAGTTCATGCATCTCAATGAACTTTACCCTTTACTACAGGACAAAAAATTTATAACTGTCCAAATTGAAAGCATCTGCAGATGACAATTTCAATGAGGCTCAAATGATGAGATTTTGTTTGATATGGTAGAAAACATTGTGGGAAAAGGAGAAAATTCTGGTAATCAAAAGGCTTCTTCCTCAAGGTCTTTAAAAGTTGGCATTGTGTGATAAAGGGTTAAACAAAAGTAGTCAATGCAGTATACTTATACATATCCTCAAATCACTGGCATCAAAAATCATAGAAAAATAATTACGTTTTACATTGCCAGTCATCAGCGCTGAATAGTCCCTTACTTTTCTCAGCCATGTTCTTCCCAATTTCTGTGCCTCCTTTTTTGTAGATTATTCCATCTTTTCTTTCTGAAAAATAAATTCTGACTTAATCAAAATGATTGATAGCATTTGTGTAGAAACCAAAACCCATATTCCAAAACAATCTCTTTGCTAATTGTATTATCTATATAATGAAATGATTTGGAAAACTAGGAAAAGGGATGATTACTTGTAACAAGCTATGGTTCCTTTCTCCACATTGTTTTCATACTCTTTCAAATTCAAAAAAAAAAAAAAATCCCTCTATTGCCAAAATGTTTCCTAATTGTTGTATCTCTTTTACAGAATATTATATCAGATCTTATTTACTAGCCTTCAAAATTACCTTGTTTCAATAATAATTGATGCACCCATAAGGAAAAGTGTAATGTTTTTCGTACCTTTACCACATTTGTTGCACTGCTGACGCCGGGCAAAGTTCACATTACCACACCTGAAAAAGTAAAATGAATGCATGTGTCACTGTGAACCCTCAAATAAAAAAAAGATTTGAACAGATAATTAATATCCACTTAACTTGGCTTGTAACAATTGTTATTTATAACTGATAAACCAATCACACAACTTCTGACATACACAGACACTATAAAAAATTTGGCGTATCTTGCTATATCTCTGATTATCCCATAAGTAAATCAAGGTGAATACCAATTCAATTCCATCAAACTGAATTGATATCCTTCTTGATTTACCTCATGAGATAATCAAAGATATCTTTGAGTTTACTGTTCCATTGTATTTGAAATAAGACCATTTCCCAAACGACAACTTTTAAGTCCAAATTGAAAGCATTTGCAGAAAACAGATTAAATGTGGCTCCAATTATGGAATTTGTCTCTGAAAGAGGAGAAAACATTATTGGAAAAGAGGAAAATGCTGGTTACCACCATGGTTACATGTATTTTCAAAAGCTTTCTTTCTCAGGACCATAAAAACTCGGGATTGTTTGGTAAAGGGTTAAAAGGCTATGATACTTCAAAAATCCTCCACCCAAATAACTTCCCTTCAGTGCCTGAGCAGTTGCTAGCCTCTGCAAACCATTATGACTAATAGTGACAGGACTGAAAAATAGTGATTAAAGTTACTAGGTCCTGGACCTTTTGGCCCTTATAGCTGGAGGGTCCAAGGTACACCTGCGCAGGTCCATACTTTTTTCCAGTCATTAGAAAAAGTAGTGTGGTATCTCAGGAGATGACAAAAAAAAAACCTTATAATTTCAATCTGCTTTTACTATGGTAGTTCAGTGGAAGAAAAACGTTCAAACAATTAAACAATCTGCATTGTTATGTACACCAACAGGAAATTTGAAACTTAGAATATTTTTTATTGTTACTGCTAGTCTTTTTACGGAGCAAATCAGTTGAACGGTTGCATTGTGGAATGAAACCCATGACCAAATTTCAATGTTGTTGGAAGGTCCAAGCCCGCTTTTTGTTCTCATATTTTCTGTTTCTTTCTGATTTTGAAAACTTTTTTATTTTCTTCCAGTGTTTTCCGTACAATATTTGATTAAAACCCAAATTTAAATAATCTCTTTCTCGTAAACTTTTAGCAAAAAGCACTGACAATGAATCACTTGTAGATTTTAACTCGCTTCACCGCACATACATGTTTATTGTTTGTAGGCAAATTAGGAATCAGGAAAAACTGTTGATGTACGATGACTTAAATAAGTTTATGTGATAGTGTCTTCCGGCCTGGTGTACGGAAAATTTTCAAAGTAGTTTACTTTAACACAAAGGTTGTCCTAAACAAGCAGACATGACTTATCATTAGAACGATTATTCTAAATTAAAGTCATTTCTGAATTTATTTTCGGCCAATGATCTTTTAACTTTGAAGACTGAACAGGTCCGACTTCCATTTTCACAGGTCCGTCAGACCCTAACCTTGTTTTTTTTCTGCGGGTCCGATCTCTGTTTCAATAGGTCCCAGCCTCGGACCTGCACTATTTCTCAGCCCTGAGTGAAATAACATGAGGCAAGCAATCTCTCCACCTGTCACTACCCAAGTTTTGTTTACAAGTACAATATTAACCTTCCGTTCTTGAAACAGCCTCTTGATATTGAAAGTTCTCAAATTGCAGATGGGATAATGCGCTATAATACAGCGGTAAAAGTTGAAAAATCTGAAAATACTGAAAAGTGAGCTGGGGGCCACTAGGACCTCCGGTGGGTCCAGGGGGCCGGAGGCCCCTGGAAGCTCCTGAGATTTAGCTATTTTATTACCATCAAAATCCTCTAGTGAGATCCAGTTTTAGCATTTTAAAGTTAAAAAAATCTTGAATAGATTGAAAGATATATGCTTACCTAAGAAAATCTAAGTTTTTAGCACCCATGTTATTATTTTTCCCCTATTATCTTCATTTTGTACAGCGGACCTGATCAGATTACACCAGTTTTGTATTTGAAAATACAACCAGGACATATCTAGAATTTAATACTTGATTCGTTGAAATGCAATCACATGTGCTAAATTTAAATGTTCCGCCAAAAGAATAAAATCAGATCTGTCAAATAGGAAAACAATACTTCCTTTAAGAATAGCTAATTTACAAGGGAGAATGTGATGTGGGATTCGTCTTCTGCATGTACACGTAAAGCTTTCTTTCCATTCGATCTGTAGTTGATCATTTTCATGCATAATTTGCAAAATGCAACTCCCGTTACATCGGGCTTATTTAACCAGTCCCCGTATCTTTCTTCGCATGAATCTCTTTCGTTCAGCCATTCCCATCGCCATTTATTCTTTACATCCTTCTCGATTTCTTTCATGTTAAATCAGAGTGGTTAAAACTTCATTTTTAAATGGTGACCACATTCGTTTGTAAGTCAGCGGCCATGTTATGATGAAGAACGAAATTCTACCGTTAAATAAGCAGGGTTCCCGCTGGGCTTCGCATTTGGTGCCATTTGCGATAGATTTTTAAATGTGGCGCCAAAAAATGCCGATTGGCGAAAATGACTGGCGCCGATATTTTTTTATATCGGGATACTGAACATTTTAAAACTGTCCCCCTTCACTGCAATGCATGGATGCATGACTGCCAATCCATCGATAAAAGTGAAATAAATCAGCTGGAATAAACAACGGCATCGAAGTAATCAAAATTACTTCACAAATCAATGTCATTTACACCTGTCTATCCGAATATACATATACTTTCGATAACATAAACATCCGGCTAGAAAAAAATTGTAAATTTATTTTGGAAAACTGTCCGAAAGTGAAAGTATCGAAGACCAGTGGCCTATATCAATTGTGAATGTTACTAAATGTCCAAATGAATCATGATTGCAGGTAAAATACAGCGGGTTTCCAAAATGGTAACAGCGTCGCCGTCGACTAAAACCCGGACCGTAATGTTATCGTCGTCCTCGGCATTTTCTATATCGTTCTTCCTCCGTTAATCGCCCACCTTTTCGGAAAACTTGTTTGGTTTTTTTAATATTTTAACTTTTTTATACTGTTACAGATAAAAAAAAAAAGTCCCTACAGAAGCAATTTCTTTCTAAGGGAGAAATTTCTTCTTTTTTTTTTTAACATTTTTTTTTTTTACATATTGACTTTGTTGTTTGGTTTGTACAATTTAAACTTCTATATATTTCAAAAAGTCTTTCTTTAAAACTTTGTTACAAAAGTAGAAATTGCTCTCAATGACCTATTTCTGCTTTTGTCAAAGTGGTTTTACAAACATTAAAAATAGATCTACTTAAACTTAATAGATGTTGTTTTTTCCATTGTTCACAAAAATAATTTTTTTACTATATTCATGTAAAAGACATAGATATGAGTTATGAAATCTGATGAAAACAAATGATTTCTTGTTTGTTTTTTTATTGACACAACCATGCGATGAAAATTTATAGACCAATTCTTGATTATGCCTGACCCCTGGTACTTTCATTTTAAAATTGGCACCAACTGGCTCTAATTATTTCAATTTGGCGCAAACTTTTCTCATTTGGCGAAAGTGATTGCGCAAGAAAAAAAGAAGCCAGAGGGAACCCTGAATAAGTATGTATTGGCTAACAGATATATTTTTGTCCAATCAAACGATGTTTTACAAATAGACGATTGGAAATGCTTCAATAACTATACAGAGTATACTCGGCCACTGAACTCTGCTGATTTCGTATCGGAATTTCTGTAACCAGACGTTCGACGAGAGCGATTAATGACCTAGACAAGCCTCGGACAAAGCAAATGCAGTGGGGCAATAAACTTTATCGATACGGCATCTGGAAATCTGTTGACTTGCAATAGATTCGAGATAAAGGGGTAAACCAAACAATCCTGTTGTTTGAACAACCCTCAGCCAAAGAGGCTTTTGCAAATGTTGTGGGAAAAGGAGTAACTGTAACCAGCTTTTTCTCCTTTTCCCACAATATTTTCTACCCTTCCAGAGAACAAAGAATCATGTCATTTGGGCTACACCTAAACTGTCTTCTGAGATGCTATCAATAACTAAAATTTTGTAATTTTGTAAAGAGTTAAAAGGCCAGGTAAGAAAATTAACAACTGACTTTGGCTAAAAGTTTCGGAGGGTCGGACACACACAAGAAACACTGTGCCCTCAGCTTTTCAGTTTGTTCGAGTTTAGAAGGAAAGTGTTATGGTTGCTTTTATCTATGTTATTAGAAGAGCGAATTTATACTTACTTTGGATCTGAACATATCCAATCACCTTCGTTTGGTTTAAATTTGCTGGACATTCTCGTTTTGGGTGTCCACGAATTCAGATGATTTCTCTGTGCGGTGCTCTGTGAAAACTACCCTAATCGTGACATTAACTTTTCGCTATCTGTTCGTCCCAAAAGTAGTTCAACTTTTAGATTGATTATATTATTTAGCTGTCTACAATAGGATTAGAGTTATCAAAATCAGGTGAGTCTAAGATCTTACAGATATCCCGTTAGATGGCGCACCACTTTTATATACCGATTCATTAAAATGAAAGGGACGGTTCTACTGAGTTGTTTATGAAAGTGATCCCAGGACTATCATATGATGTCACGTGGATTTCTCATCGTCTGCATAGAACTATTAAATACCTTCCGGTCAACATACTTCTTTTATCACATGTTGACATATATGCAAGTAAATTATCTTTAGATTCACACTTTTAAGTGCTATATAGCAGCAAGCGTTGCGGTTACTAGCGTTTTCTCATTTTCCCACAATGTTTTCTAAAGCCATTTTTTCTCAGAGTCGCTAAAAAATAAAACACATTTGAACTAGATCCAGACTACTTTGAAAACATCATTGGAAAGAATGGACCACAATATAAAGATTGAATAGGGGAATACACGTGAAAAATATGGCAAACGGTGTAATTCCTCTTTATGATCATTCTCATTTTGCCGCCTTGTTTTCAAAAGAAGTCGTCTTCAAGACTTAAAAAAATCGTCTGCAAGAGGTAAGTTTGTAAAAGAAAAAATATTCTGTGAAATTGAATTCAAGATAGTGCCGTGACGAATATGATGCTTGTGAACTACGTTACTGATTCAACTGCCTGTTGGAAACGCATTTTAGGTGCCTTGAACAAATGGGGCATGATGTGTCTGCAAAAAGTATCGACCAATGTCAGCCTGCGCAGTCCGCGCAGGCTGACATTGGTCGAGACCTTTTTGTTGTTTGTAAATGTTCTACAAGTCAAAGGATAATTGTACCACAAAATCTAGTCAATTGTTAGACTTTAATGGAATTTATGGATCCATAATTTTGTGACAACTTACTTGATATAATGGATCGAAGAAATGAATTAACCCTTAGGCTGCTAAGCGCGACTTACTGACCTTTTGCGAACAGTGTAGATCAAGATCAGACTGCACAGAATGTGCAGTCTGATCTTTGATCTACACTGTCCGATAAGGAGATATCTTTTAGGCTCCACCAAAATACATTTGAAATAGCAAAACTTGGGTTTTTACCATCGGCTTGAAAGTTTCATTTCACTTATTTGGCAGGATAAGGATTAAAGTCCTTTTGCCAGAACATGCTTCATTCATTTATCACAAACTTCGATCTCTATAACCTGATATATTAGGTTACGTACAGAGGGCAACGTTTGCAAGAAGTGCTGTGGACGTGAATAAAAAAGCAACCATTCTATGAAAACCTTCGCTATTTATAGACTAGGACTATATTAGGCCTGTATATTTATGGCGAAGTTTGTTCGAAACGATCGCCTGTGCTTTACATTTAAACATATTTTATTTCACAGAAATACAATATACATGAGCAATACAATACAATCAATTAATAAAAATAATCATGCAGAAATGCATCGGAACGAAAGCAAAGCTTATAGAGTTCCTCTCCAATTTTCGATTATTGCATGTATAAAGTACGATAATTATATTAAAGTCTAGAACGCTTAAAATTGAACCGTCATAGTAAATCATCATGAGTTATTTTTAAAATCTATGTTATAATTTGTGGTGATATTCACATCCAGTAAAACTTAATTGTATACAAAATACTGGTATGTTACACTTATACGGGATGTTTAGATCTAATATGATTTAAAAAAAAAAAGGATTTACAAGCACTTGAAATGGCGACAAATATTATGGGACACCTTGTATTACAGAAAAACAGTGTTTTGCATCTATGTAGATTTTTGGTTTTATTTTTACTTTTAGGGTAAAAAGTAGATTGATTTTCAGAGATCCATCTCTATGTACCCAATCGAGTCCTGTAGATCGGTTTATAACACACCTGGCTAGCAAGCACGGGGTCATGAGATCGAATCCCGGCTCATTACGACGGGATTCAGCCGTAGTCGCTCCTACCATTGAAATTTCGAGGTAAACATAAATCGTTGTTCGTGTAAAATTGATAAATAACGAAAACAAATGGATGACTTGAAAAACAACAACAAAAAAAAAATATATATATGGATAATTAATCATAAACACATGAAGCCTTTGTGAAGCCTTTGTTTCGGAAGGAAGCAACTGATCTAAACGAGTAATTTCTTCTTCTCCTTCGGTTTAAAATGTGTGTGTGTGTTTTTTTTTTTTCGAAAAATGGTCAACTGCAGAACATAGAAAAGAAAGCCAAGGGAGGTAAACAGTTAAATTAGGGTATGTGAATTACGTTACTAAGTCATATTACAGAATACAGAGGAAAAACAAGAAAATATTGATGCATAACATCAATGGCGCCGCAAATCAGTTGTTTCTGACTTAGGGCACATTACAGCGGGTTATTTTTTTACGCCAAGAGCATCACTTTAACAAACTTCGTAGAGGTTCACGTGGTGATACTACATGACAAATATTTAAACTCCTGGTCGTCTGGTTTTGGACAAGAAGATTTTTAAAGTTTGCACCATTTAAGGCATTGTGTTAATCCCGAGTATTAACAACCTTGCGGAAGAATCATTTTGAAAACAATGTGGAAGAAGGAGAAAATGCTAACAACATTTGAATTGTCGTCTGCAAATGCTCTCAAAAGTCTAAAATTATGTTGTTTGGTAAAGAGTTAAAGCCTAAGAAAGAGTCGTGGTTTTGCAACATGATTTATGAAGAGCACGACGAAAATGTGGCCTCTCTCCAGAAAATTTTAACGCATTTCAAATTGACCAAAGTAAATTTATGCAGAACTCGGTGAGAAATGAACTGAGAAGTCCTAAACAATCTTTAGAATGCAAATTAAAACTTAAAAAAGAAAGAACCAATAATGGTAAGACACAATCATAGCCATTCTTCGGCGAAATTTAACGTAATTTCAATCGGAGCTATGTACAAAAGCAGTTGTCATTCGGCAAACAACACAAGAAAATGGTATTAAAACTAGGTTCTAAATTACCAAATTGATATTAAAAACTGGGTGTGAAATGATCAAAGTGGGTACGAAATAATTAAAGTGAGTACGAAATGACCAAAATAAAAAGTATAGGTGGGTACGAAATTACCAAAATCGTATGAAATGGCCTAGGTACGAAATGACCTAGTTACGAAATGACTGGAAGCCGAGTAAACGATATGTCTGTCTCCATAGGTACTTTTCAATAGCGAGTAAAAATATAGTGCTGCCGCTCATGCGGCGCCACAATAATGAAGTCTTACATATCAAGGTATCTAGGTACAGGAAATGTGTGAATATGCAGGGAGATTATGTAGGAGAAGTACGTGCCAATCGCTTGACTTGCTCGGGTAATGACGTTGACGTTATTTTTTTCATCTCGGAAGTCCGACAATGTAGGTTTACATAAATGTGTACAATCATTCTCTGATGAAAATAAATTTCATTGTGAATTTGTATGAAATCTGGAGGATCGACCGGGCATAGATTGTTTAACCCTCATCCTGCTAAATAACTAAAATGAAATTATCATCTCGATAGTTAACTACAAAATATTGCTATTTCAAATTTATGTTTCAGGGAATAGGCCTAATACCTCCTTATCGGACAGTGTAGATCAAAAGATCAGACTGCACGTTCTGTGCAGTCTGATCTTGATCTACACTGTCCGCAAAAAGGTCAGTGAGTCGCGCTTAGCAGCCTAAGGGTTAATATATATTCAAAACATGATCTTAATTGGTCATGTCCCATACGATAGCGTATACTCAAAGGTAAGATATGATATCTTACCTCCCTTCAACCATGGAGCTTTTCTTCCCATCAACCTTGTACCAACTAAATTCCGTGTTTTATCAACCCAAAGGCAGAATCCTTCGTAAATATTCACGGAAAAGGTTAAAATGATTGTAATCAGTATTTTCTCATTTTCCGAAAATGTTTCCTTACCCTTCTATCCTTTAAAAGACAACTTTCATGGTTTGAGTAGCATTTCATTTGTCGCCTGCACTTGCTTTCAGTTTGTAGAAGTCTGAAATTTGGTCGTGTGGTAGACTTAAATTGCATGTCCTACCCTGTAGCATCATTGCCTTATGTAGTATCGTTGCATACTGGTCCTAGTTAAAAGAAATGTGAACGGAGTGTCACTGTATCTGGGTATCAGAGAGGGGTCCTGCGTGACTCAGTGGTAAAGTGTAGGACTCATGACATGAAGGACCCGGGTTCGAGCTTCACTGGATCCATTTTTTTTTTTTGTTGTTGTTGTTGTTGTTGGAGTGTCCTTGGGTAAGAAACTTCAGAGCCCCAGTCTAGTACTGGTGAAACCCAGGAAATACTGGAATACGTGAGCTGTCGCCTTGATATGGCTGAAAGAATGTTGAAAGCGGAGAAAACACCATTCAGTCAGTCAATCAATCGGATGTAAGAAATTTATGCTAAAATTGCACCAGTTTTCTTGTGATGGCTAGGGATAATATACATGGGGTTATATAGAGTACCTGAAATGGCGGAAGCCCTAACTTGTTGTCAGCTGTCCGTGCTCTAGCCAGACCTTGTTCTCGTCGTACTTCACTGATTGGTTTCTTGATACATGTACGGATATGCATTTCTTATGGCCGTTGGTCTTAATGAGGGGGTGGTTGGTTAATGATATAGCAATTAACTCTTTACCAAATGACAAAAATGTATACTTGTCCAAATTGAAAGTATTTGCAGACAACAATTTAAATGTGACTGAAATGGTCGAATTTCTTTTTGATAGTGTAGAAAACATTGTGGGAAAAGAAGAAAATGCATTATGTCCTTTTTTTCCCACAATGTTTTCAAAAGGCTGCTTTCTCAGGGTCATTAAAACTCGTGATTGTGTGGCAAAGGGTTAAACCGACTTTGGTTTTACGTAGATTTCTTTACCTGACGACAAAATTTTAGGCTTTTCCGCATTAAAAGTTTTGGCAGACGTAAAAAAAATGTCTTGAATTATGGTATTTGTCTTTGTGAGTCGGATAGAAAACGTTGTTGAAAAAAGGGGGAAATGCTGATTATCGGCAATTTCTCCTCTTATATATTCTATTCATAAATTGGTCGATTGCATTATGGTAACTTGAACTTAAGCATTTTGTTGTGCCCTTTGGTCGTAGGATGGGGGGACGGAAAGAAGCTCGCACGAACTGATGGACCGGGCTCGTATTCATCAACTATTCCTAACAACGTTTCCAGTCTTATTCTCCTAGATTTTCTAAATTTGAAAGAAACACAACTTCTAATTGGCTAAACCATTTGGTTTAGCCAATCAGAAGTTGTGTTACTTCCAAATTTAGAAAATTTCGGAGAATAGGACAAAGAACTTTCTTTAGATCGGTTAGTGAATACGCGTCCCGATTTCCAATTTTTCATCTCCAAACAGAACTTTGTTTCCCCAAAGTTAGGCTGCGTAACTTGATTACCGTTATGTAGAGTGCCATTTTTACATCATTACTTCACTTTATGCGTGACACTGAGTATGCAAACAAGTTCAAACGATACAGAGTAAGTATAATTAGTCGGGATTAAAACAAAAATGTTATTTTTCAATGTGGAAAATTAAATGCTTAGAGGGATTATAAATAACACCGTTATACTTGACAAGTATCAAGATAGTGCAAAGGGTTTTTTTTTTATTCAGTCAATTTCATATTTATTTCATGCGGAAATTATGTAAAAAACTGTTGAAAAAAATCTAAACAACCTCAAGCTTAACCTTAACGCGGCAAGTATACAGAACACTTTTTTTTTTCCGTATCAAGAAAATACCACCACGTTATCGTACCTTCAAAGGGATTTTTAGCAAGAATATCACAACATAGCACCTAGAACTTCACTACATTGTGGATTTGATCTGTGAGTAGACTGCAAGTCGCCTGTGGGGACTGGAATTGTTATAATGGCAGGTATCGGACCTTCTATAAGTAGAAAGGCAGCCAGTGGCTTGGACAGATTGTTTTGGTTGATACTTGTAAAGAAACTCTGAGAACGCCTGGACAGTTATACAGCCATCTTTGATAAAGATGTAACTGAAACACTGTTGAAAAAGGGGTTATTAACTAGACTACACAAAGAAAGAAAATGACAATGTACATACACATGGAGAATCAGAACAAGAGTCACACGTTATGAGTGACGGCGTTTGATGTACACACGAACCATTCTTAGAAGCATTCTTAGTCTTATTATTGAAATTTTTCTAAATTTGAAAGTAACACAACTTCTGATTGGCTAAAACATTTGGTTTAGCGAATCAGAACTTGCGTTACTTTCTTAATCTAGAATAAGACAAAGAATGTTCTTAAGAATGTGGATAAATACGGGCCCAGACTGCCTATCCTGAGCTTTCTTAAATACAAGTAAGACAATTCAAAGGAGAAAATGCTTGTACCCAGCAATGTCACACTTTGCCAGAGTGCTTTCAAAAGTCTACAGCCAGAAGAATGAAATTTGTCCACAGGAGGTAATGTGTCAAATGATATATGAAATGGGATGCAAGGATTGGTCCTGTGTAATCCAGTATTTCATAATAATATTTATCCAGAAGTTGGCGCCATGTGACAAGGCTGACGTCTATCATGTATCGTTAAGCTGACATCACATAACATTTAATCTATCAAATCATCATACTAACAGAGCTTATTGAGACTGTAAATTTTCTTTTCACTATGCGCTTTGTTAAATTTA
Source organism: Hippopus hippopus (assembly GCA_946811185.2). NCBI lineage: Eukaryota > Metazoa > Mollusca > Bivalvia > Cardiida > Cardiidae > Hippopus > Hippopus hippopus. Next base: position 14,722,311 of record OX328099.1, on the reverse strand, counting down.
CCTGTTATTTTGTTTGTTTGTTTTTTTACTTATGTATACATTTTTTGCAAATAAACAATGGCTTTGTACTGGCAAAAGCAGATGTAATGCATCCCCGTGATGCATTGTACGTAGCAGGTTAGCCATGAAATCCATTTTGTCCGTTGCACAAACGACTGAATCATTTCGCAGACTGGTCCTTTGATATACAGAAATTTAACCAACAGCAAAAAGTTTCGGTCCAGGTTAGCCTGCGCGGACTGTGCAGGCTGACCTGGGTCGATACTTTTTGCAGATTCATTAAACCACCTTTTCTCACAACATTGGCTTAAAAATGTTGTATTATCTGCTATGCTAACAAAGATGAGTTTTTGCAAGACATTCGGCCAGTTTAAATCTTTTCCACAAGACAGGATAAGAGACCCATCCAATTTGAAAGTATTTTCAGATTACATATCAAAAGCTGCTCTAAAAGTGGTATTTGTCTGTGGAAAAAATACCCTAGAAAATATTGTTGGAAGAGGAGAAAATGCTGGTTACCAGCATTCTCTCCTTTCCCTACAATGTTTTCAAATACCTTTTTTTCTATGGGTCAATAGTTGTAATTGTTTGGTAAAAGGTGAATTGATAAGCTCGTCCTCCATTAAATCTAGATACATGTAAAGAATTAAAAAATATCTTGTATCTGGTGTTGATATTTTTGTTTTCACAGGGTGGCAGGATGTGACAAACGTGACTTCATTTTTCATAGGTTTATGTCAAGCAAGGTAGTTTTCCGTAAGGAAACCGATCGACTCCGTGTATAAACGCAAACCTTCGGCTATATGCACATGGGTTAAAAAGCAAAGAATCACTCTGTATAATTCACTTATTCATAATGACTTCTGTTGCACCTGAAAGGCGGTGTCAATGCACAAAGCACACATTATGCATCATTAACTCTGCCAGTAGCTCTCTCGATGGTATTCTGCAAGGCAACCCTTCCATCCTATTGATATAGCTCTTCCCTTGAATGATCGTGTACCTCAATGCAAGGAATTTGTTTGTGTCGCAATATAGTTGTTCATGAGAAAATTTGTGTACCTGAAAGATGCCATTATGTGAAAAAGCTGACATCACTAATCGTGTTATATACCAACAGAGACGGTTTCTGGGGAAGTAATCGATCCTTCGTATCTATAATAGTCCTGCCTAAACTGGTCATTTCCTGAAGTGCAAGAAATCCTCTAGTGTAATTCTATTTTTTTTATGTGATGATGTTTGTGTACCCGAAAGGTGGCATCATGTGACAAAGCTGACATCATGTATCATCAGCTATGCCAACATCTTGCCTAGTTTTGGGACACTCTATAATGTCTCCCTCGTTGTTCGTAGACATCGTTGTCCCAGCCGCTAGTTGATCCTCCTCCTCCCTTTACTTAGTTTCCCTTTCTTCTTCCTCTGCTTCTTCTTCTTCATCATCTCCTTCTTCTTCTTCTGCTTCTTCCTCCTCCTCCTTCTCCTCCTCCTCCTCATCATCATTATCATCTTCTTCTTCTTCTTCTTCTTTTTCTTCTCCTTCTTCTTTGTCTTCTTCTTCATCATCATCTTTTTCTTCTTCTTCTCCCTCTTCTTCTTCTTTTTCTTCTCCTTCTTCCTTGTCTTCTTCTTCATCATCATCTTTCTTCTTCTTCTTCTTTTTCTTCTTCTTCTTCTGTGATGCATTACAGGTGCTGTTATAATAGATAAATACAGAAAAAATAGCAGATGAAAACAGTTTCAGCCGGACCTCAAACTTCAAATTTTACTATGTTCAAGCGGAGCTACAGGCCACAAAATTTAGTTCTACGATGAATGAATAATTTTCAAGGGCCTTTTTTCAACAACCATTCTACATATCTTTCTCATTCTAAATTCCAAAACTAACCATTTGATTGGTCGAGACGTTTTGTATCGACAAATCAGATGGTTAGTTTTGGATTCTATGGTTAGATTTGAATTTAGAATGAACAGAGTAGACAGGGCATGGATATTAACTTTCCATTGCAATAGGCATTAGCCATGCTCTGGCAACAAAAATTAAATGCACCTCCTTGGTGCATTATACCAAGCAAGTCATCATACAATTATGGATCCATAAAATCAACTTTCTAACAATCGGCTGAATCCTGAGGTAGAATGGTACTTGGACATACAGAAAATTCAACAAAAGAAAAAACTTTCGACCCTGGGTCATTACTTTTTGTTGACGCATTAAACCCCCATTTTTCTCAGAGCATGGCTCAATTACTGAGCCGTGAAACGACACTCGTTACTGTACTTTAAGCACTTTGAGTTATACTCGACAATTACACATAGGACAATATTTACCGACCGTCCAAATTTAAAATCTAACAGTTCTAAGGCTAGCTTCCCAAAGGGCTAAGACAGAACGCTTAAGCCAATCAGATGCCTTCTCTTCGAATTTAGAAAGAAAACAATATTCAGAATGGTTGGTGAGTGTGGACACTTTGAAACATATTGAATGGGGGGGGGAGAGAGAGAGAGAGAGAGAGAGAGAGAGAGAGAGAGAGAGAGAGAGAGAGAGAGATGTCTGTCCGACTGATCGTCCGTTCCTCTTTATCCGAATCTTTTGATATTTCAAAGGCTTTTGGAACCACCGTCATGAAACTATACCTTGTGGATAATTGGATATTATACCTCTTGATATATGGACATTATAGAGATGCTGGATGTTCCTTCAGAGCAAGGCTAAGGTCAAGGTTACTTGCACTAGAATTAGAATAATAATCATAATGGTAATAATAATTAATAATAATAATCATAGTAATAATAATGATAAATTTTTTAATAACTTCAGCAATGTGTTAAGTAAGTTTCTTAACTTTGTATGGCTGCACACTATGTACGTATCTTCATGAAATAAAGGTGAAGGTCACTAAAAGTAAATTAAGATCCGAACTCTATCCCGACACGGGACTTGTCATTTACCTTGCCATCTTTGAAACTACATTTCAGTAGTTTTTTAAGAGTCCCCATGCCCTTGAACAGTTTTCACCTAATCATACTTTGTGATGAGCACAACATATAAGGTCATCTTCAGAAAGTTTTGAACACACTGTGTTGGAAATGGATCACATCAATAAAAACACAGTGTTCTCAAGAAGATCTATTATATCCTAAAAACTGATCTGGTCAATATATGAACAAGTGAATGACACAGAATGTGTGACACTTGTCAAATACAAAACTTTTCAATACCTTTAAACAACCTGAACCTTATTTCAGTGCATGAAGCGGACGTCTTTGAAATATCTATTTAACATATAAATAATTAAATCTGCCATTGCAATAACGTTTTTTTTCAAAATCGGTCAATGCAAAAAGTCTTATGCTAGAGGTAATAAGTTAATGATTGATAAACATAGCCAGTATGCATTGACATTCTTAACCTAGTTTTCAAGAACTTTCAGAGTAATGCAATTTATGACTGGCTAAATCAAATGGTCAGAAATTGCGTTACTTTCTAAATCAAGAATAAGAGTAAAATGCAATTAAAATGGTTGGTACATACAGATCTAAAAGTATAACTCCTATACTGGTATCCATCGTTTTTCCAATGAATGGTCTAAAACCAATCTTCTTTCTTGTCAGCGTATCGAGAAAAACAGTTTGGAAAGACAGTCAAAAATACTCACAACAATCACCATCTAGTCAGCGGTTGCTTTTCTCACAACGAACGCACAACAGATTTAGTATCCATCTTTAGATATCTGCCATTTATTCCTATACATGTACGGGTAGTTGATTTCACTGTCAAAAAAAATGTCTATAGCCTTTGAGATTTTTATTCATTTACCCCCTGCAAATGGCTTTTTTTATATTCATCTTGAAAGCAGATTACTTTTAGAAACATTGTGACAGAAGGAGAAATTGCTCGTAACGGGCAGTTTCTCCTTCTGCCACAATGTTTTTATATGCATTCATGTGTCAAACAGTAACTCCTATTGATTATTCATACTTTACATAGATATTTTTAAAGTCGTCTGCTATTTTTTCCAAAGTCGTCTGCTCAAAATTCTGTTTTAAGTGGAAATGAGTTACGGTTTTTCATGCTAAGCTTGATATCTTTCAATTATGCTATACACGGTAATACGCCTGGGATGATTTATGCAGACTGATAATATTTTTGCAATTTTCATTTTTTATAATGATCTAATTGGATTTGAATATTTTGTTGAAAAAATAATTACAAATTCTATAACCATATATGGTAAAACCTAATTGGGTGCTTATCGACCCCCGTTCAAAGCATGACATTGATATTTGAACAAATAACGCGGGTACATTTTAGGTTTCAAATTTCATTCTCGACCTTGTCCTATCAGGGTAGATCGATGGATTTCACAAAAGCATGAAAAAAGGACACGTATTGAGCGAAAACGGGTCGATAGACGTATTCTAGCGGCTGACAAAGTTTTGTAAAGAAAATTATTATCAATAATTGCATATACGTATAGGCTCGGCGTTTTCGAATGGATCGACGATAATTAGCCTTTCGCTGTCCTGTTTCCACTGGATTAAATATTTAATGTTCGCTATTTATTGAATCTTTTCATATACCTTGTACCGAGGTTTCATTTTTTTTTTTTTGTAAAGACTTGTACAGAAAAGTATGATCAATAAGGATAAACACCTTGCACACTCATAATTTTTCACCAATACGCAATGAACATACTCAACACTTTGTATAATTATGATTTCTTTTCAATTGATTATTTAAAGCTCATATTTATTTGAGTCATGCTCTGCGAAAAGGGGGCTGAATGCATATGCAAAAAGTATCGACATATGTCAGCCTGCGCAGTCCGCGCAGGCTGACATAGGTCGAAACTTTTTGCCATTGGTCAATTTTCTGAATGGCAAAATACCGTTCAACATTCAGATCCAGTCCATTGGTACAAAAAAAATGGGTTTTATGGATCCATAGTTGTGTGATGTATTGCTTGGTATCATGCATCATGGAGATACATTAAGCCTTCTTTTGCCAGAGCATGGCTCATTTCTAAGTGTCTGATTGGCTGAGACAGACCGTCTTGTATACATGTAGATTATACTAGTATTTCTGTGACTTATTATGCATGCTCTGTCTGTCTGTCTGTTTCTCTCTCTCCCTGTGTCTGTCTGTCTCTCTCTCCCCCTGTGTCTGTCTGTATGTCTGTACGTCTCTCTCTTCCTCTCTGTCTGTCTGTCTGTCTATCTATCTATCTATTTGTCTATCTATCTGTCTATCTATCTCTCTCTCGTTTTTGTTGCTGTTGCCGTCATTGCTTACTTTTTATTCTTCCTCTTTTACTCATTTTTTTTTTTCTAATTTTGTTCTCGTCGCAAGTACCTTCCATACGTCAGTAAAGACTTTTCATTAGTATTCTTACCTTGAGTTTCCGTAATGTGACTGCGACAGTCTGCAAATCACTCACATTGTTCTTTCGATAGTAAGTGCAAATCTTTCTTCGGATTACCTGAAATTAAAATCATCATCATCGTCATCATCATCATCATCATCTATTAGTCCATTTCAGCACATCTTACCATCCTTTTACACTATATATCACTGGCTACTACACATCAAGATTCACATAGAACAACGTGCCCATCTACTCCCACAATGACATACATTCAAACATTTTATCGTTGTTAGCGCTATGAACAGCAACACGGATATGACAAAGATATTTCAGGGATTTGCTCTATAACTGACGTGTTTTATAAATATAGAACTCTTGAAATTCAAATTTAACCATTAGGTCCTTAAAGGGGATTATTCCCTTTTCCACCCAGAGAATCAGGGAGTTGGGCGTTCTGTTCATATGAAGCTGTGTATAGAACTATTTATCAATTAGTAGAACACATTAATGGGAACATTAATTTTACTGGCAATTTTAGAAACTCTTTAATTCGGATGTCGTTTTGACCTTCCACAGTAATGTATAGCTGTATACGAAACTGTTGGAAAACCGCATTCCTTAACTCTTTATCAAAATCAATGACACAAGTTTAGGCTTATTGAAAGTGAAAGCACTTTGCAGACGACAAATTAAATGCGACTTAAAAAAAAGAAATTTGTTTTGGGAGGGAAGAAAACATGGTGGGAAAAGGAGAAAATGCTGGTTACCAGCATTTTCTCCTTTTTCCACAATGTTTTCAAAAGCTTTCTTTCTCGGGGTCGTTAAAAGTTGGGATTGTGTGGTATACAACATTTTCTGGATTTCAGAGACCCGTATTCACAAATTCAATTCTAACTTTAAATCACGTGACTAGCTATCCCGTAATTACAAATACAACTTAAACATTATATTACGAGACTGAGTATCTGATTGGCTGACCAAAATGCCTCAGCCAACCAGAATATTCTTTGTCTAATTTTCAACAATTTTTTAGATTTGAAAATAACATAACTTCTGACTGTCTAAACCAAATTGTTTAGCCAATCAAAAATTGTGTTACATTCAAAACTAGAAAATGCTTCAGCATAAGACTAAGAATATTCTTTGTATTGGAGTCTAACGCCATTTTAACAGCTTAGGTCATATCATAGCGATCCGTGACGCACCCATGTGTTTCCTGGCTTTCTCACATCAGTACTAACACAACTTTCTTTCCAAAGCCACTGACTACTTTTCTCACATGCATCAGAGGTGAGAGGCGAAAAATCGCCGGAAAGAAAGTTCGCCGCAACCTGTTATCGTACCCGTAACGTCTAGGTCACGAGTCAGATACACTAACCACTGAGCTACCCGGCCGGGCCAAGAATATTCTTTTGAATCGGTGAAAATGGACCCAGGTCTCTATTCTTGAAATTAGAATTCGACCTATATTTTGAACTGTTGGTGATATCGACCCAAGGGTTTCACAATGACACCCCTCCCATAAAAAAGTAGAACTAAAAATTTGTAATAATGCCCCCGTACCATTGCTCAATATGAAACTTCAAACCATTTAAATAAGAATATATTTAAATCCACAACCATAATATTATACATGAACAAAGGACTGTTTTACGTAACTATTGACGATGAAGTTTTTTGAGAACGTTATAGTCTGTGCAAAGATCCCACTCTCCCCCCTCCCCACCCCCTAGCCCTAATTTTTTTTTGTCAAAATATATCTCAAAATATGGAACACCGTAGAGTTAAGACCAGGTTGCATATTCTGTGTGGTCTGATCGTAGGTGTAAACCCTACAGTTACAGTAACTGTTCCCATAACTCTACCAAACAACAAAATTTTGGACTACACCAAATCGAAAGCATTTATAGACGACAAATTAAATGTTGCTATGCTAAATTAATGATTTTTCTTTTTGATAGGAAAGAAAACATTGTGGGAAAACGAGAAAATGCTGGTTACCAGCATTTTCTTGTTTTCCCACAAGGTTTTCAAAAGCATTCTTCTTCAGGGTCGTTAAAACTTGGGATTGTGTGGTAAAGAGTTAACATTCTTAACATTCGGTTAATCCAGTATTTTTTTGTAAGCTACTGTTACATCTTGCAGCTGATCGATTTTGCAAAAGCATCGTTGCAAAGGAAGAATTTGCTCTGAACGAGTTCAACTGTAGTTGAACTTTGCACACCTATAGTGAAGTGTTTTGTCCTGTAATTCTGAACTCTAAATTATGATGGCAAGGGTTTTATAAACAATGCATTAAAATTAGATACGATGTGAGCAGTTATCTAACTAGAATGGCGTTCACGGGTCACGTGACCCAACAGAGAACAGAAATGACGTAATGAACTACACGTTCAGTACGGCAACATTGAGTTTACCGAAGTCTCCTTCGTTTTTCATAATAATTCACGTGACTTTTTTCGCATACCCTTTTTATCGCTAGATAAATAAAATAAAGGTGTCAGGCCCGTTGAAAAAAAAAAACCTAATGACTTTAAAGCTGTTTTCGCCGGAAAAACTACATCGCATTGGACAGTGTTTATCAAAGATCAAACTATGCATTCTGATCTTGATCTACACTGTCAGTAATATTATATAACCCGGTCGAGCTTTGCAGTCTTAAACTTTAATGCTATTTTCGGCATACATGTATCTAGTCAATATACATTATAACAAAGACAGACAGTGTGAACCAAAGACCATATTGCACGTTCCATGAAGTCTGATCTTGATCTCCTGTTGAAATTTAATGCATTCGATAGTATTATGCATTATATTGCTGTTAACTCAAACAGTAAAATCTTTCTGACAACAGCATAGGCGGAAACAAAGTGAAGTCTGATCTTAGATCTATGCCGTCCATTTGTTTAGTCAAGCCTATTAACTGAAAGTTTTCTCTAAGTTTTAACGGGTTGTAGTTTAAGTCGTCAAAAATGTAGCTTTAAAAGAGGTTAAAGCTAGGATAAGATGGTGGGTAAGTTGTATGGGATATGTATTCATTGCTATTGAATAAAATCATACCATATCATAGTTCATTGAAGATATTTTAACTTTTAAGTTCATGTAGATTATATGAGCCATGCACTGTGAAAAGGGGGCTTAATGTATCTCCGTGCTGCATGATACCAAGCAAGTGATCACAATATTAACGACCCATCAAATCAATTTTATATAACAACCCACTGAATCATGAGGTACACTGGTCCTTTGACATGAAGAAAATTTATCAAAAGCAAAAAGTTTCGGCCAGGTCAGCCTGCGCATTCCGCGCAGGCTGACCTGGGTCGGAACTTTTTGCAACTGCATTAATCCCCCTGTTCACAGAGCATGGTTCATACATATTTTGACAAATATGTACGTTTCATTTAGATTTAAACCATGCTATTTACAAGTATGGACATTAGTGTGAAGATGATATTCTGTTATTGTACGTTATTATAACTTCTGATTGGCTAAACCATTTGGTTTAGCCAATCAGAAGTCATGTAACTTTCAAGTTATGAAAATCTTGGAGAAAAAAGACTGAGAATGTTCTTAAGAATGGTTGGTCAATACAGATCTAAGAGAAAATAAGATAAAGGAGAACAGATTTAAATCATCGAATGGTAATCTTCGTGATTAAAAATCATCACATAGCTAATCATCACATAACATCGGATCATAAGACGCACTGTAAAATTTTCATATGCAAAATTTTCAAAGTCATGGACAATAATACTCTTGAAGAGGCAATACTTACAGCTTCATCTGCAGTAAGTTCATATTTCAGACGGAAATAAGAATCAGAAATAAAAGATCGAAATGATTGAATGAAGAGTCGCGTGATTAAATGTCATCACATACCTGCAGCCGCCGGCTAATATCCGAAGAGCAGCACATACGTGAAGACTCAATTTTTGCGAATAATAAAAATAAAAATAAATGATAAAATAGATAAAGAAGTCTGCTGTAATTTTTTCTTCCCCAGCAGGGAATAAGATTCCGAGGAAAAGAATGAGGCTCAAATGATCGAAGGAAGAACCCAAATGATCGAATATCATCACATACATGTACCTACAGCCCGGCTAGTATCCGACGAGAAACACACTCTTACAAACTCACTTTTTGGGCAAAGAAACTGTGATAAAATAAATGAAGAATTCTGTATATTTGTTTTTCGGAAAGGAAGAAGGACAAGAAGAAAACAGTCAGGGCTAAATGATCGAATGAAGAGCCCCGATGATCAAATATTATCACATACCTGCAGCCCGGCTAATATCCAACGAGCAATACACTTGAAGACGCAATGTTTGCAAAATTAATAAATACCCAAGTTTATCACTCGGGCACCGACGCTTTCCAATAATGGCTTTAACGTAGCAAAAATGTCCATTCTGTGGTATTTTCTATTCGCCGCTTTATTACATTTTCACCTGTTTACAGCTTTACACATAATGCAGTTTTAAAACCATTGTGGCGAAAGGAGAATTGCTCGTAACGACCAATTCTCCTATTGTCACAATATTTTTGCACGTATTAATGTATCAAGCTCTTTCCAGTTTACAAAATTGCTTTCATTATGGTCTTCTATAGATTTGTTTCGGGTGGTATCAAGTTCAACAAACCAATTTGCAGAGACTCGCGCGAGTACGATACACAGTAACCAGTACTTCTTTCGAATGAGAAAGTTTTTGTCCGACTATCCCGTAAGCATATATGTAAAAACAAATTGCAGTCAGTAATTTTCCAGTGCACCTCTTAATTGTCGTCTGCCAAGAAAAATGGGTAATGACACGTTCAAGTGTTGCCAGTCCCAAACGTAGGTCAATTAGCCCGTAGGGAGAAAACACAGGCAAATATTGACTGACTCTCATTTTTCCAAAAACAAACATTGTATTCAAGTTGAAAATCCATTAGCACCAGTCCATTCGTGTTTTTACCCGGTATCGATTACCCGGTAACGCCTCGGCTAGTTTATCCCGGACATTTTTTTTTTTTAATATGAAGTTTGATGAAATATATATTATTACAAAATATACATCTGTTTATCTACTCTTACACATGTTCACGACTATCTGTAAAATAATCATTTTTTGGGCGTTGAGTTTTGCAACATGACATTTTGTTGATAAAGCGCAAAGACTGTTCTCTTAACTGACTTTCCAGAGTGGGTTAAAACTAATAGTTCTAACGACTGATGTTTGAATTCAATAGACAGTTTGAGATCTTATAATATAGGCTTTATGAAACAAACGAGTGGAGTGAATTGATGCAGGAACAGGCATGGTTGTAATTCCAGTTTATGTCGTTTACAGTAGCAGAGAGAATGACCACAATTAATTATCTGAAAAATAAAACAAGAGGCCCATGAAGGCCTGAATCGCTCTTCTTTAAGCTACTGACCGACTAATATCTTGAGTGACGTGAGGGAATCATTTAAAACCTTTAATGAATTTTCCTATAATTTATCAGCTCTCAGCCATGACTGAAAAATGACCCCTTTTAGAATTCAAATACCCAACCTCATGTCACATTTTAGGACTTCAATGGACTTGGAAGCCCAAAGTACTTCAGTAGACTTGGATGCCAAAGGTCAACAAACTTTGGTAAAAAAAGGAGAGACAAAGTTCAACTTTTCCACAAATTCTTAGAAAATTTTGATGATTTTCTAAACCGTTTCCTGAACTTATGGGGGATTAAAATATCGTATCTTTTTAGAGGTTTGGACTGGTTTAGACTGGGCTTGAAACGACGCCAGTTAAGGTGACAGTATTAAAACAGCATAATAAGCATGCACGTTAACTTGAACAAATGGAAAATTATTCTAGATCTAAGTGTAAATTCTCAAAGCCTGTCTTTCGGGATTACCCCTTAGGCTACTGAGTGCGACTCATTGACCTATTGCGGACAGTGTAGATCAAGATCAGACTGCACAGAACGTGCTGTATGATCTTGGATCTACGCTGTCCGATATGGAGAAATCTTTTCTCATAAAAATACCTTTTAAATAGCAAAATCTGGGTTTTTGACTGTCGGTTTGAAACTTTCGTTTCACTTATTTAGTGCGATAAAGATTAAGCCAAATTCAATAGGGCTGTAGTACTCATTGTAATATGTCATCCATCCAAGTTTTAAATATGTGGGACCCCTTTAATGTCTTGCTAGACAGCACCTTCTCTTTACGACCATGAATAAGAAAGTTTTTGAAAACATTGTAAGAAAAGGAGAAATTACTGATTATCAGCATTTTCTCATTTTCTACCAGTATTTACTACTCTTAAAGAAACAAATTCCCTTATTTGAGACCCTTTTAATGTTGTTGTCTGCAAATGCTTTCAATATGAAGAAGTCCAAAATTTTGTCGTGTGGTATTTAAAGGCCCAATAGTGGCAAAAAAGCAATGCAGGTGTTAAAATGCATTTAAATGTAAGTCATACAACTCAAAAGTAAGGAAAATATTGTGAATATGACAATCTGTTATTGTGTGGTCAGTCCAAGCGAAACTTTTTGATATTTGTGAATTTTCTGCATGTCTAAGGATCACTCCTCCCTATGATTCAGTCGGTTTTTTGGACATGTGGATTTCACGGATCCATAACTATGTGATGACTTGCTTGGTATCACGCATCACGGAGATGCATTATATACCCCCTTTTTCCCAGAGCATGGCTCATATAATGGCTTGCAACACGCGAAAAGGGGCATTCGGACATTTGCGTAAAGTGTCGTCTCGGATCAGCCTGCGCAGTCCGCGCAGGCTAATCCGAGACGGCACTTTACGACTACATTAGATTTTGTCCTTCAGCATACTTGCGCAAAACAGAAAGTTACATAAAAAACGGAAAGTGTCGTTTCGGATTAGCCTGCGCGGACTGCGCAGGTTGATCCGAGACGACACTTTACGCAGATGTCCGAATGCCCCTTTTCGCGTGTTGCAGGCCATGTAGAATTCGTCTCATCAAAACTTTGTCCTTTTCTCCCAAAATCCTCTTCAATAATTTCTTTTCTCTTGCTCAAAACAGATTCCTTTCTCTCCCTCTCAAAACCAGGTTCTCTACTCCCTATACCGAACAAAACCTTGCGGATAAAATGTTCGAGTAGCTCAGCAATACTCCACTCCATCCACTCACAATTGTATTACAGAATAATTACCGTTCAGCGTGGACATGAATAAGCCGGTATTGATGTATTTCATATTTCGCTCGTCTTTTTTAAATATTTATGAATTGTGCATTATTCCACAAAAAATCAAACAATAGACGTCTATTGACCGATCCTATAGACTGGTTTCCATTTTCAAGGCGCAGGTCTAAAATGGGCCGGAACCAATCACCGGAAGCAGTCAACCGTTCTTTATTATGTAGTTGCTCGTGGTCCGTTTTCGATTTTTTGACGTACTAAATGGTCCAGTAAAACATCAATAATTTCACAATGGATGGTTATATTCTGGTCAATATTTTGCTTCTCTGAATCAAAGAGCTGAAGGTACTGTACATTGAAAAAAAAAATGGTGCAACATAAACTTAACAAAATAAATGACATGTCATAATTTCTTTGCCATCAAAGGTAATAATGTAATGCATTTTAGTGCGAGTCCACCTCCTTACATTGCAAAGTTAAGATCGCTTGATTTTCTGCATAATACCCGAGTAAAAATGGATGCGGGTATGCTTCTTGTGAGGTTGATAGAGTTTCTAATTAAAAAGATCCTACATTTTATCTATTCAAGGCCCACCAATTTAAGACTTGCAGTTTAACGAACGCACGAATGAATGAATGAATGTTGCTTTAAGGCGCATCGACAATCAAGTTCTTTACAGAGATCATGACAAGTATTGTAGTGATAAAACGAAAAGTTTGAAAGTGTACTACCGCTGAGTAGTTTGAGATGGCTTAATCTTAACCCTTAGGTTGCTAGGCGCGACTCACTGACCTTTTGCAGACAGTGTATATCAAGATCAGCCTGCACAGAACGTGCAGTCTGATCTTGGATCTACACTGTCTGACAAGGAGATATTTTTCTAGGAAAAAAAAAGTTGAAGTAGTATTATTTGGTTTTTTTACTATCGGCTTGAAAGTTTTATTTCACTTATTTCGAAGGATAAGGGTTAATGATTAATTTACAGTAAGATGCAGATAATGGAAGATAGCATTAGCCTGTTATATACAAAGGACGTTCTTAAGTGACAAGACATTCTCTGCCTAATCATTATAGACAGACTGCTGCATTACCTTCACCAAAACAATGGCAAGCAAGCTGTGGCGTAATTTATTAGAGAGAGAGAGAAACAGACAGATAGACAGAGAGACAGAGAGAGAGCACAATAAACCTTGATCCCAGCATTTTTAACACATTCTTTTATTTATTACCTCCTGACACACAATTTTGGAAAAAAAAATCTGTAAAATGCGGATAGCCAACACGACAGACATGATAAATCAATTTTTGGCATTATTTTCCTTTCTATCGTGAACAGTTGCAAATTTTGGTCATGAAAATAATTGGGTTTTTTTGCACATGTGGTAACTTTATTCGCTTTGAAAGTGGTTAACCTTTGTGAATCATTTTTCTGGCCTAAAGATCTGTACTGCATGACACGAGACCCTAGCCTTACCAAACCAATCTATTAGATTCAACGGAAGTGAAGAAGAGGGCTGTTGAAAAAGTTGTGGCAAAAGCAGAAAATGCTTGTGACCAGCCATTTTTTTTTTTGCACTTTCAAAGACAATACCCCATCATTCTATCTAAGTTGTCGTCTGCAAATTCCTTCAAATTAGGTAAGTCTGATTTTTTTTCGTTTGGTAAAAAGTTAAGATTAGAAGCGCAAAGCTCGCCGTTAGGTTCTTTTTGAGTATATGTGGATCAAGAAAGAGACAGCCAAAAAAAAAAGGCCAAGTGAGATAATCTTACCCTCTTTTTTTCTCGGGACAACAACAACAATAACAACAGGTTTGAAATCGCAACATCTTGGTCATTTTCTCTGATTGCCAAACGCCATTTTCATTTATTTTTGCGCTCTAAGGGCTAACAAAAAAGGTAGCTTTTTGTGTTTAATCTATTTTAATAAACCATGGACAATGTAGAAGCTAGGTATAGCAAGTCCACACTGTAATATGAGCCGCTATCTATTCATTCTAAGTTGAAAAGCGACGAGAATACAGGTACCCCGTCTATTTATCATACACCGATAACCATCAGAAAAGCGGCATTTCATACAATAAGCAATCATCATTTTCGTTTAAGACCCTTTCAGAACCCTTTCATCCTAGTTTGTTGATAAATACAATCATCAAAAGGTGTGAATTTATTTTTTAAAGTTTTTCGCCGATATTTTTGTTGGCCCTGTTTTTGTTGTTATTGTTGCAGTTGAAAAAAGTTACATTGACAGACATGAATAACTTGTCAATGTGCAAAGCATAGGCTGACTGGTACAGAAATATAATCAATAAAATTTACATCTAGAAAATCAATACAATCACGATTTTATTGTTATTCATTAAACAACTGATCAGAGAGAGAGAGAGAGAGAGAGAGAGAGAGAGAGAGATTTCAAACGGAGGTAATACTCTAGATGATCAGCTTTTACTGTGCCTATCCATACCTAAAATTGTCCAAGAATCGGGGATTTCGAAAATTTAGCGACGATTCAGAATTTTCGATTTAACATATGAAAATCTATTTCCATCGTCTCAAAGAAGATATTTTTATCAAACTTTCAAGGCGATTGGCAGGAAATATGAATTCGCACACAGACACAGTTTGTTTCTACACTATTAAAGGTGACCGGGGAGAATATCAACTGATCACCAACAGACAGCGAGGATTCAAGAACAGACTGCATAGAACGTGCAGTCTGATCTTTGAGCTACACTGTCCGAAAATCAGACTCTATAATTGTCCGAAGATAAGCTATTTTGCAAAACAGTATGGCAAAGGAAGTAAAGAGAAAACGTGCACCAGGTGGGAGGACTTGACCTGGGTATCATGGTTGCAAAATAGTTCTGTGTAATATTAAACCCAAGGTTTTATGTTAAACCTTTGCCAAAAGTTTGGGCTTCTCAAAATCCAAAAGCGGTTATAGACGACAAATTAGATGAAGCAAAAAATGGTAGAAAATATCTTTGACAAGGTAGAAAACGTTGTGGGAAAAGGCAAAAATGCTGGTTACCAGCATTTTCTCCTTTTCCCATAGTGTTTTCAAAAGCCTCAATCTTAAAGTTTGTTAGAACTCTGGATTGTGTGGTAAAGGGTTAAGCGAATGAACACGTCAAGGGCTTATTATACAGTTTTGATCAAGATAAATCTTGTTTAAAGCATATATATTTTTCAACACTGAAAAGGATAAATTGTAAGTATGTAGATTTCACATATGAAACGGGGAAATACGGAAATATGATAGCGCACCAATCTCGAAATATCGGAAGCGTACACTTTTTTTCATAACCTTCGAGTATATACCTAAATGAAATTATGTTCGGTAGATATCATCGTTTGAAATATAGAGCTGATATATACATTTAAATGATTTCCTTGAACATCTACTTTTCCATGAACTATAAGAAGGGAGTTCCATCGTGCTACATTTAGGGTAATAGGACACACGCTCAAGGTTTAAGTAATGATGAAATGGTGCAACTTTTGAATCTTTAAATTTTGGTGGCTGGCTGAGTTGTTTACTACAAAACTGAATTTAATCTAACAATAATGATAATGATAAATAATTCATTATTAGTTTTTTTCATGAACATTGGCGAGTTCTGATTGGCTGGAAAATTTTTTTCATAGCTCCATGAAAAAAAAAAAAAAAAAATTCTCTCCATTCCTTAATAACAATAATGAAATACAAGAAATTATTCATGATAAATTCAATTTCTTTTGATAGTACCATTCGGTATAAGTGTTTAAATATTCCAGGATAAGAGATAAAGATTATCAGAATATAGTTTTAGATCTCATAACTACTAAGAAAACAAAGTGACACCAGATCATATTGAACGTTTTTCAAAGAGGCATTTAACTATTATCAAACTGCTGTTTAAAGTCTTTGGGAATTTCAAAGGTGACTAAATGTGCATACTCGTACATAGTTGGTTTTGTAACTTGTACTGTGTTGCAATCAACAACAATACACATTTTCAGTCCTTCGAGGACATGTAGCCACTGCAGTTTTAACGACGTTTTGGTCATTTATTTAATTAACATTTCAAATGCATTTTAACACCTGCATTGTCTTTTTGGCCGCTATTGGGCCTTTTAGAAGACAAGTCTGAGGATGAACATTTTTAGATGACTCAAGGTTTTCCAAATACAAGGTAATTGTGTATGAATCGAATTGGCTTTATTTCTATGGGTATTCAATAAAATGTCCTCTTTTTTGTACTTATTTGAAGAATCGAATTTTGAAGCTCTCAATTTGTCCAATGTGTTTTGAATGTTGCTAAGAGATATTTACATTACAGCTCCGATCGATGGTTGAGTCCACATGGGGGGCCTTTTGTTCAACTCCCAATATTTGCTTACACTTTGTTTGTACAAGGTTTTCTGGCAGCGGGTTTGTTTGTGCAGGTTAGAATATGTGAGCCATGGTCTGTGAAAAGGGGTTTAGGGATAATGTATCTGCAAAAAGTGTCGATCCAGGTCAGCCTGCGCATTCCGCGCAGGCTGACCTGAGCCGAAACCTTTTGCTTTTTTGAAAATTTCTGCATGGCAAAGGACAAGTTTACCTCATGACTCAATAGGTTGTGGGACAAAATAAATTTTATGGATCCATAATCAGGTGATGACTTAAGTAATGCATAACGGAGATGCGTTAAACCCCCTTTTGTCAGTGTATAGCTCATATTATAGACCGTGTTATGTTGGGGTTTTAGGTTTTGCACAACCGTAGGTGTGCAAGCAGAAAGAATGTCACACAACCGTCGTAAATTTCATTTTGAATTCCAAAGCCAGATGAACACATATATTTTTTGGGGAAAAAATGATTGCAAATCTCAGGACCCATACTTGCCTTAGAATTTAGCACATAGAAAAAAATACGGGTCGTGGTATGCTGGGCTTTAGGTATAGCATTGTCGTTTTATTACAACAGTGGTTCTAACATAAGCATATGTTTGCTAGCAGAAGACTGTGGCACACTCGTCGCAAATTTTCAGTTTTGATTGCAGATCTTAAGTACAAACAGTTGCACAGATATTCTATAGACTGATTTGTGTCTCTCTATATTGTTGCATGACCATACCTTTGCAAATAGAAAGATTGCGGCAAAACATTCGGAAATTTCACTTTTTGTTCCAAAGCTGAAAATACATACAGACGAACAGGTACCTTGGAGAAGAAAATGGATTGCAATTCTGAGCACCCATTCCCATCTAAGAACTGAGTACACAGACTATTATTATATATGGTATTAAGTATGGATTTAGGTATTACACAACCTTAAATTTGAAAGGTGAGAGACTAACTTTTTTCCTTCTTTAAAGACTAGAAATTTTATTAACTAAGAGTGACTACGAATATAACAAGCCTTTGAGTCTGTGTCTGAAGTGGTAATGCTAAACTTTTAGCGAAACTGAAACTTTCAAAATTGAAACTGTGCCAATCGACTAGACCTCACCCATTTTTGTGAAATGTTAATTGTTGACAGGGTTGTTCCTGAACAAGATCACAATTCTATACCTTCTAAACCTGCAAATTTAGTTCAAACATGTTGTATTTCTTCCGATATGGAATGAGGTTGGACCACAAGTTCTATCAAATTAGAATCGGTCCTTCCAGTATAATACAATTAATACAATTTTACAATTGTATCTACAAATACATTCATTTCTTATATAATATACTTAGAAAAAAACCCGAATCCTACCTTCTCAAAAAATTACTTGATCTATATAAATAAGAATGATTCGAAAAGACCGAAAGCTGAGGAGTATCAGTGTGATAAACGGTGTCTTTTGCAAAGCTTTAACCCTTTACCACACAATGACGCCTTTTAACGCCTCTGAAAAAGAGGCCTTTTGAAAACATTGTGGGAAAAGGAGAAAATGCTGGTAACCAGCATTTTCTCCTTTTCCCACAAAGTTTTCTACCCTATCAAAGAAAAGTTGCGTCATTTGAGCCACTATGAAATTGTCGTCTGCAAATGCTTTCAATTTGGATAGGTCTTAAATTTTGCCGTGTGGTAAAGGGTTAAGGTTTTATCACATTCTGATGTTGAGTTCGACGAAACCTTTCTATGGCATATAGGTGATAAATTCACTTATAGGTATTCTTCAATCCTGTACCAAACGACACTATTTTAAACTTGTCCATTTTCCGATCATTTGCAGACGACAAGTTAAACGTGACCCAAATAAATGGGTCTTTATTTAAAAGGCGAGAAAAAATTGTTGGAAAAGGAGAAAATGCTGGTAACCAGCATTTTCGCATTTTCCCACATTTTTTTTTCCCAAAAGCCTCCTTCCTCAAGGCTGTTAAAACACGAGATGTTTTGGTAAAAAGCTTACCTGTAATTCTTTCATACATAAATAGACGAAAGAGGACGCTAGGCATAGAACTTAATCCTTGGTCTGATTAAATTAACTTTGGTAGTTCAACAAAGGCGAATATTCCATGTCTAAAATAATTCGACTATCTTTTCTGTCCTTTTATGAGTGTATTTAAATTGTATTCTTTGTTTAAATAAAGTAAAAAGTGCAATTTGTTCTTCTCCAAGTAAAACTCAGACCTATCAAAAATTAACATCATGACTTTAGCAATTTAATCACTGAAATCTGTCAAAGTTTTGGGAAAAAAGTAGATTTCTACAAGCATTTAACGCTGTCGTTCTGAACCCATGTCTAATTTACGTGGAATATGAAGAAAGTGATTTCATGTAAATTAGATCTACATTTAAAGTTTTTTCAAACACAAGATTTTTTTTTCCAATTGGAGAGGTTGAAACTTGCTAGGTCAAATAAATTAGGACTGATTGTATGATGCTTTCCTGGAGTTGCTTTTTATCAGTACTTCCCACAATATTCTTCCTAAGCCACTGGCTACTTTCCCATATACCCATCGTCGAAACAATGATCAGTGGTGAGAGAGAAATTCTGCCGATTGCGCTACCTGCTCACAAGAGTTGAGCTTGACAATGTGATGAAACAAAATGATGCTTCAAAGCAAAATATCTATTACATTTAGTGATAAATATAAAAAAAGTTCCTGAGATTGTGATTAAATTAATCACCCCCTGAGACAAAATTTGCAGCAGACGAATATTGAAACATCCTTGTAATAGATAATATCAATGATAAGTATACGAATACTCTTGTAAACATTAGTGAAAAGGGGAAACTGTAAATTAGGGTGTGTATTTTTATCCTCCACCCCACCCCCTTACGTACACGTATAGAAAATGAGGTGTTAACCCTTTACCATACAATCGTCACTTTTAATGACCCTAAAAGAAAATGCCTTTGAAAACATTGTTGGAAAATGAGAATAAGCTGGTAACAAGCATTTTCTACTTTTCCCACAATGTTTTCTATCCTACCAAAGACAGAAATCGTCATTTTAGCAATATTTTTTGTTGTCTGTAAATGCTTCCGATTTGGTCCAGTCAGAAATTTTGCCGTCTGGTAGCGTGTTAAACCAGAAAGAGTAATCCGGTGAGAAATAGAAAATCATTTAAAGGAACCCCAGAAAGCTGTGATGTAATTGTACACGGTGTCGTGTGTTTATTTATAATCCATAAAACTGGTAAAACATGCAAGTTCAATTCTCACATTCTAGTAAATATCGTCATTTTACACTGCGCTGTTTAAACAGCTGTTCTATTTATAAATACTGACGCACCGTTTCCGGTTACAATCGATGGCGGGCGTTTGGTGCAGACTGTCACCAGGGTTTCTGATACTTTAACCCTTAAGCTGCTAAGCGCGGCTCAATGACCTTTTGCGGACAGTGTAGATCAAGATCAGACTGCACAGAACGTGCAGTCTGATCTATGATCTACACTGTCCGATAAGGAGATAAGTTTCCTATGGTGGCATATTTCTGCCGCGAGATACGAGATAGCTATTTCGATAATTTAGGAGAACTATCGTGATAAAACAAAGTTTCCTGGAAATATCATCTAGATAATAAAAATTTTCATGATAAAAATATCGCGATAATTCTAACTGTTATCATAATTTTTTTTTGCTTTCATGCCCACAACTGACATTCACGGTGTCTATAATTAGATACGGTTTCGGAACATCTTCGTCTACAACGTTATGAATTTGCCTTTTCCCTCAATAGTTTTAAAGCTGTTCGTAGGAGGCATTTCGAGTCATCTTTGTGATTTTACAGAGTTCTGGTCTTGTTAAAATTTACCAATTAATCTACAACTGATAATAATTCGAATTTCTACTTACTGCAATCTTGTGGTCAAAAACTACCAAGCTCATCCAAATGGTGAATTTTCTATTTATAGATATCGAGAAACGGATAGAACTATCACGATAATTTTATCTCGAATGTCAGCTTCGTGCACCATTGACAAATTTTGAGTTAAAATGTTAGGTTTATCGTGATATTTTTTTCAGGAAACTTTTCACCATCTCGATAAAATTTCCAGGAAACTTTAACTTATTGCGATAGTTTTCTAAAATTATCACGATAGCTTTCTAGTATCTCGTGACAGAAATATGCCACCATAGTTTCCCTAAGAAATAACGTTGAAATTGGAACATTTGGGGTTTTACTGTTGGCTGGAAAGTTTCATTTAATTTATTGAACAGGATAAGGGTTAAAAAAACGTGAAATTGTAAAATAATCCAGAAACTGAAGATACTCTTTCCATATTTCTTCGATTATGTTGCTAAGACGAGAATATTTCTAATTTAATATATATTTTGTGTTTAGCTGTTAACAAAGCCTATGGCGATTTACATGATTCTTGCGGACATCGTAGATCAAGATCAGACTGCACATAACGTGCAGTCCGGTCTTGGATCTACACAAACCGCTACTTCATGTTTAACTATAACCAAATTGAAAGTCACTTGCAGCAAAACTCTATTTCTGGATCTAAAAATAAGAAGTTTAATTAGCTGGTGGCCAAAAAGTTTAGTTAAATGCCTAATGCTCGAAACTCATCACGACCCGCAGACGACTTTTTCGTAGTGCCTCAGACAACCTTTGACAAAAAGTTGTAGAGAGAAGTTTCTGCCTTTGTGACAATACCAGCAGTGATCTTTCGCAATAGAAGGAAAAATTAAGAGAACCAATGACCAATTTTACGACAAATGAAAAAGAATTGTGATAAGACTAAAGACGTAGTGATTATTTAACATAATCAAGCAACTACTGGAAACTAAAACGATAATTTATAAGAAACATAGAAATGACAATGATAAGTAACTAAGTAGTTGATAACTGAAACAAGATGTCAGCAACAGCATTCTAACCATTATATAAAATTAACCAAAACAAGAAATTGTAAGCGTTATAAGCTAAAAGCAATACATACCAATTGACACCAACATCTGATTAAGAACTGCAACGCAGAATTATTTCAGCTGCATGTACGCTCGTATTTACACCGCCAGTTTAAGTTGTATTTATATTAACAATTAAAATGCTGCGTCTAACTAACATTGCGAAATGTATAAATGTCGAAATAAAACTAATCTACGCGTCTATTTTTTATTCTATACTAAGCTTTATTTTCTCCTTTTCTCTAAATTTATTTTCATAAGTGTTTTATGGGCTACCGCTTCACAATAGCCATGTTGTCATTAAGGATGAAAGGTTTTGGGTGGCTTTTGTTGGTGTGTGTAAATGCTTTTTCCACGATTCATTATATTTACACATACCATAAAGAATACCATACGGGTACATGAGATAGACTGGCTGTGTTACACCGCTTGTTTTTAACCTCCCGAATTAAAGGCCCAATAGCACCAAAACATAATGCAGATGCACTTAAAATTAATTTACCATTTAAAAGTATGGACAATATTGTTAAAATGATAATCTGTTATTGTGTGGTCGCTCCAACTGTTAGTGGCTAGCAGAAAAATGAATTTCAAAATGAGGCAAAAAGTAAACAAAAGATATAGAGACCTGGCAGGTTTTAACCTAGTTTTGAAATTAAATTCCCCGCCAGCGACTAATTTTTGGACCGACCGTATAATAACAGATTATTATCTTCACAATAATTGCCATACTTTTAAATGGTATGATTTAAATTGAAATGCATTTTAGCACCCGTTTTGTTTACTTTTTGGTCGATATTGTTACTTTAGATTTGCAGAAGGCGACTATAAACTCTTTAACTCTTTACCAGACGACAAAATTTAAACTTGACCAGTTTGAAAGCATTTACAAACGACAATTGAACGTAATTTAATCGTTGTGATTTGTTCTTAAAAGGATAGTAAATGAATTCGCAGCAAACAGCTATGAAAATTTCATGC
This sequence comes from Hippopus hippopus, assembly GCA_946811185.2. Classification (NCBI taxonomy): domain Eukaryota; kingdom Metazoa; phylum Mollusca; class Bivalvia; order Cardiida; family Cardiidae; genus Hippopus; species Hippopus hippopus. The sequence continues at coordinate 14,699,485 of OX328099.1, read as the reverse complement.
TCGGCCAGATAACTCAGTGATTTGCATATCTGACTCGTGACCTGGTGGTTGCGAGTTCGATACCCGGTTGAGACAAACTTTCTTTCCGGCGATTTTTCGGCTCTCACCTCTGATGCATATGAGAAAAGTAGTCATTGACTTGGAAAGAAAGCTGTGTCAGTACAAGTGTGAGAAAGCCAGGAAACACATGTATGCGCAGGTGCACTGACCACTGTGATATGACCTAGGCTATTAAAACGGCGTTAAACTCCAGTCTAACCAAACAAACGAGGAAGATAAGAGGCATTACTTAAAAATACTTTTGTTGTAACCATTAACATTATACCATAGACGCAACGGATAGGAGTCTATTTAGATTTTGCGCCAGGTTTTTTTTTTTTGTTAAATACCGATAAGTACTAATTAAATAAATATAAGCCGTGCTCTGTGAAAAGGGGGGTTAAAGTATCTGCAATAAGTATCGACCAAGGTCAGCCTGCGCAGTCCGTGCAGGCTGACCTGGGCCGAAACTTTTTGCTTTCGGTAAATTTTCTGCATGTCAAAGAACCATTGTACCTCATGATAAAGTCGTTGTTATGCACTGGATTTTACGAATCCATGTTTATGTGATTACTTGCCTGGTATAATGAATTACGGAAAAGCCCCTCCCCCCCCTTTTACAAGTGCCCGACTCAATTATATTTTTCTTTGCAAACGTAGGATAAATTAGAGGGTAACAAGAAGTGAATTCGTGAAATTTTGGCGTTTAAATAACGGAATGTTTTTTTTTCCCATTCAGGAACCTTGTCTAGTTTTATAAGATCAGATGTGATGTCATCAAACCTGTTTGAATACGATCCCACATAATGGAACATTCAGCAAACCTCGGGGGATCCGTTAATCAGGCATTGTTTTCGGCCAGGTGGCATTCTTCAAATATAAACCTATCAGAACTGGACTACTTTTCAAAACGACAACCGTTACTTCGAATTTCAAAATATAAGAAACGCTTACCCAATAAAACGCTATCTGGTACGACTCATCTAGCCATGTAACCTAGGCACCAGACATTTATAAACATAGCCCCTATTAGCCTAAGAAACATCCCCGGTATGAGCCCAACATGTTGGGGGCGTTATTTTGTTGTCAAAGCCTGTTACACACATCCCGGATTTCCTCATGTCTATATTTAGCAACTGTATGCAAAGATTTGCAGTAAACAATGGTATTTTCCTAAAGTAGTTTTTTTTTTTTCAGCGTAAAATTATAAAACTTTTAGGAAATTCGAAGCGATAAATAGACTTGATTTTCCACATAATTATCGTTAATGGCCATTTTTCGCTCACGAATTCTTTATTGGTAGAATACTAGTATTTTTTTTTAAACACCGCGTAGTAATATTTATCCTGTACAGGATAGTGCTGCGTCATAGCAGAAAGGTCAAATCTTCGAAGAATATGACATGCGCAGACAACGGTTACTCAAGTCCCTTGGCTGTATCACGTAGCTTGATATGCACCTACACGGTACATTTCTTCGCCGAATGTTCACCACTTTACAGTTCTTAAATCGTAATACTCCACTTAGAGAAAGAAAACACGAGTCACAGTTTTCTTTAAGACAAACAGTTTGTGCATGTATTTTCTAACTTGGTCTATCAGTTCCGAAGGCATTTTTCAGCTTATCAATGCGGCTGTTGTTGCAATTGCTAATCGATTTACATGGGCGCCGCCATGTGTAAGATCATGTCACTGGCAGTATATCAGTATTTCAAAATGAAAACCCCCTTGATACAGACGAGGTTGTAGGTAAGAAATAGGCCGAGTTGTGACGAATGATAATGGACGAATGTTATTGATCATGTGTCATGTGACATTCCTGCAAGTATTTGCGAAATCCTGGCGCGAAATTGAAATGTGTCTAACTACTTAAAGGACATACTATTGAAAACAGACAAATAAATTCACTTTTCTTTCTTATTTATTTATGGTTTGCAAGCTATTGTACTAATCAATTCAGTGATAAATCATTTCAGTTATGCTCTGGCAAAAGAGGGTTTGATGCACCTCAGTGATGCATTATACAGAGCAGGTCATCACATACTTATGAACCCTTAATAGATGTTTTGTCTAACAAACGACTGACTCATGAGGGAGAATAGTCCTTTGACATGCAAAAAAAAAAGACCAAAAGCAAAAAAGTTTCGGCCCATGTCAACCTGCGCAGACTGCGCAGACTGACATGGATCGATACTTTTGCAGATACATTGAGCCCCCTTTTCACAGGGCATGACTCATCTTTATGGTTTGTTCTGATTACAAAAATCTAAACATTCCTCCTTTAACGAAGTCAACGGATATAACTTGTGTTATGCTGTTAATTTCATATTGTTTACAGTAGGCAACACAAATCTCTGAAACCATATGCAGTGAGAAAAGATCAAGATCAGATCTGTCAGTCGAGTCTGAACCCATAGGCGTCGACCATTCAAAACCGAAAGGGAAGCATCCTTCCAAACGCTATAATCGCTAAATGTGTGGATTAATTCAAATACAGAAAAACAAATGATTATAAACGGGACCCTTCCCGATCATGAAAAAATGCTTTTTAACTTCAATTCGCAGCGAAAGTCACTCGAACATCGTATTACAAATTGCAAAAAGTTTGGACTTCTACCTCACTCAACAGCTATTACATCGACAAAGCGTCCGAGATTTCGTGTAATCTCGATGGTAGACCGTGATCCTGCGTGAACGAATTCTCGTTGCTTTTTCCTGTTTATGTAGAATCGTTATCCTAGAATCTACATACAACATATGAAAACGAAAAGCAAAAGACATTGCATATGATAACATCCTAACAACGTCAACACACCGGACACTTTAGAGCCTAAACGAGAATCCACGTTTTGTTAGGGTCGTATTCACCAATTATTTCAAAATCTATTTGAGCCATGCTATGGAAAAAGGGGGTTTAATGGATCTATGTTATCTACATGTATTATTCCAAGCAAATCATCGCGTATACGCGTAATTATGGAGCTAAAAAAAAAATTAACAACCGACTTTATCATGAGGTAAACATGCTCTTCGAAATGCATAAAGTTGACCGATAGCAAAATGTTAAACCCATATCAGCCTGCGCGGACTGCGCAGACTGACCTTGGCAAATACCTTTTGCAGATGCATCAAACTCTTTTTCACAAAACATAGCTCATTTCAATTCAACCTTCCAATACTAGCCACGTGATTGGAAGTCACTGAACGCTTCGGACAATAAAATTTCAAACAACATTTAAAATGGTCGATAAATACAGTTCTTTGTTTTGAGCTTATATCATACAGAGTAAATGAGTCGTGCTCTGTGGAAAGGGGATTTAATGCATCTGCAAAAAGTATCGACCAGGTCAGCCTGCGCAGTCCGCGCAGGCTGACCTGGGTCGAAACATTTTGCTTTCGGTCAAATTTTTGCTTGTCCATGCATAATTCGACCTCCGGATCCAGTCGGTTGTCAGACAAAATGGATTTTATGGATCCATAATGATATGATTATTTGCTTGATATAATGCAACACGAAGTTCCAAATCAACTGAGCCATGGGCTGCCAAAACTTTTCATTTTCGATCTAGGTTTTACAATGTTTTATAGAAACTCTTACCTTTTTCTTCATGCATAACCTATTGTCCTAGTACTTGGTCCGCCAGAGTTCACGCGCAACTGTTCTATTTCTCGCGTGGTTTGAACAGTTTTAAAAAAGAGCCACGTGACCTGTTCCAATTTGCCGTCATCTTCGCCTGGACGATAGGACAGGCTTGTGTTGTCTGCGACTCGACGGCAGTGAACCGTTTAATTCACGCCGAATCTCGCCAATGACGAGCGAGGACCTTGGGTATTCAACTAAAAATCCTTTATACAAACGAGTTTCGAATAGATCTGCTTGGCTTTGTTTGCCCAACAAAGTATTCTTGTTTGTTTTTCTTTGCTCTCTGTAGACCATCGCTTTTAAAGCTTTCAATTTTTTTGTATGCTAAGCAATTTTCCAACCAATCCGTATTGAAAGAGTAGACTTTGCGCTCGTACAAAAGAGAGGTCCTTCATCAAATATGAAGTTTCGATTTGTCGATTTTTTTTCCTTTACCTGAATATCACAAAGGTTTAACTCTTCACCGAACAATCCCGAGTTTTACCTACCTTTAAGACATTCTGGGGGAAAAAAGAGAAAAATCTGGATTTTTCTACCCTTCCAAATACAAATTTTACTTTTTGAGTCACATTTATTTTGTCGTCTTCAAATGCTTTCAATTTGGACAAGTCGTCATTTTGCAAACAGATATCCCTTGATCCAGAGCCATTAAAATTCGTAATACACCTTCTTTTACAAAAATCATGTCTGATAATTACAACACAGAACAGAACATAACATATCTGCTTACAAAGATAGATGTGGTCTTCTTTGCTGACTACCCTATGATACAATATTCTAACATGACAAGCGAATTCGGCTCTATAAACTCAGTGCAAGGAAAGCGTGGCAAAATCTGCGACATTCCATGCAGAGTGACGTCATTCTGTATAACATAAGTTAGTGAGTTATTCAATAGAACATAGTCTTCATCCACGTTTTTACTCTAAGGATGAATTTGTTTTCCTTTCATAAAGAATTGGTCATGTTAGAATCGAAATAATCTTCTTTCTATCGTGGTTTATCGTTCAATAAACCACGTTGTGAGTTATGGGGCGCAATGAATAAACCACTCGGGCTATCGCCCTCGTGGATTATTCATTGTGCCTCATAACTCACAACTGTGGTTTATTGAACGATAAACCACGATAGAAAGAAGATTATTTCTTAAATCTATCGAGTTCATTAAACAATACATACGAGCCATGCTCTGTCAAAAGGGGACTAAATGCATCTCCTTGATGCATCGTACCGAGCAAGTCATCGTTTAATTATAGATCCATAAATCCATTTTGTCTAATAAACTATTGAATCATGAGATATGCTGGTCCTTTGACATACAGAAAATTGACCATAGCAAAAAGTTTCGACCCAGGTAAGCCTGCCCTGACTGCGCAGGCTGACCTCGGTCGATACTTTTTTTTTTTTTTTTTGATGCACTAAGCCCCCTTTTCACAGAACATGGCTCATCCACTTGTACCGCTCCTGTAAACAAATACTAGTAGGCATCTTTCTTATTACAAGCAGTTGGTTCTATTTCGACAGTGGAAAGTCAGCCTCTCGTGAAACAAGCTTGAGAACTGCCAAGTGAACTTTCATAATCAACACGAAACGATGTGTAACTCCTTATCAGACGAGAATTTTAGAGAAAATATCTAAATTCAAAGTATTTGTTGACGAAACCAAATGTAGCTGAAATGATGACATTTGTCATTGAAAGGATAAAACACCTTGTTGGAAAAGAGGAAAACGTTTGTTACCAGTACTGCCTTATTTCCCCACAATGTTTTTAAAAAGTTTTATTTTTTTCTTTACCTCCCGTCATTAAAACGCTTGGTTTCGTGGTAAAGGACATGTTTTTATGGTGTTTTAAAGACGCTTTTTAACATTATTTCAGTTATATCGCATCTACCCATACTTTTTCCTAGTTTCTTTCTACCAGTACTTCACACTATATTCTTGTAAACCCGCGGGCTGCTTTCGCACCTAATAACCATCGTCGAAACAACGTGTGGCCAACGATAAATGGCTGATCAAAAGTAGCCTTCTACAAGACTAAAAGAAAACAAAATCTTGAATTTCCAATCGCGTATTTAGCACTAGAGATTGAAAGGGGTTTAAAGTTTTTGAAGGTCTATTTTGTGAATGATATTAGTGAATAACAATTATTTATTACAAAGCAAAGCTTTTCATGTCCATGTTTCGTATAGATATTTATACATACACATAATTGAGTTCCCGATAACAAAATTTTTATTCTCCTGTAATCTTTGAGGTGAATATCGAGGACATTACCGCTTGTGATAAATGACTATTAGGTGAATAGTCATTTTTTCGTAAAAACTGCTTAGAAGAGAGAGAGAGAGAGAGAGAGAGAGAGAGAGAGAGAGAGAGAGAGAGAGAGAGGGGGACGGACGGACGGATCGATCGACAGACAGACAGACAGACAAACAGGCGGGCAGGCGGGCGGACGGACGGACGGACGGAATGACGGACGGATGGACGGACGGACTGACAGACAGACAGACAGACAGACAGACAATACTTTACGCATATGTTATCATTCATTGATTTACATACGAAGGTGGCATCTATTGAGAAAAGTTCTTGTGCAAATCAACAAACATATAAATATTGACGAATTGATTGCTAATGCTTGATTTTTTTTTTCACATTTACGCTAAAAATGTTGAACACGACTTGCTTTGGGCCGCCGGAGTAGATCAAGTTCAGAATCCATAGAATATATTGTCCCATCTCTAACCCTGTACCGCACAATTTCTAGTTTTAACGACCCAGCGGAAGAAGAGGACTTTTTGAAAGATTGTGGTAACAGGAAAAAAATGTTTTTTTTTAACGACCCTGGGGAAACATACTTTTGAAAAGACTTTTGAAAACAGGAGAAAATGCTGGTATTCAGCACATCTTTTGTGTCGTCTGCAAATGCTTTCAGTTTGGACAAGTCTGACATTTGCCATATGGTAAAGGGTTAAACGACCCCACAAAACAAGACTTTTGGAAAACATTGTGGGAAAAAGGAGAAATTACTGGTAACTAGCACTTATGTCCTTTTCCCACAATGTTTTCTTTATTTCCACAAACATATTTTGATAATTGAGTCACATATATTTTGTCGTCTGTAAATGCTCTCGATATGGACAACTCCACATTTGTCACAAAATTTTAGACTAGAACAATTTGAAAGCATTTGCAGACGACAAATTCAGTGTAACTCAAATGATGGTTTTTGTCCTTGATAGGGTAGAAAACATTGTGGGAAAAGGAGAAAATGCTGGTTACCAGCATTTTCTCCTTTTCCCAGAATATTTTCAAGAGCCTCCTTCTTCAGGGTCGTTAAAACTATGGATTGTGTGGTAAAGAGTTAATCAAATACATAAAATTCTGATAGCTAGAATTGCAGTACCCTAAATTATTTTTTCGCCGAGCCTAGGTAGCGCAAAGGATTCGAAAACAGGGGGTCGCTGGTTCGAATCCTTAGCTCAGCTAATTTCTTTCTAAGGACTGATGATAGTCATTGTGACAGGATTTATTTCTATCTTACCGCTGATCATTGTTTCGACGATGGTTATGTAGGAAAGCGGCTAGTGACTTTGGAAGAATATTGTGCGAAGTATTGGTAACAGAAACTCCAGAAGAGCATGGACAAATGCACCAGCCGCTGAGATATAAATGAAGCAATGCTGAAAACGACGTTACAATCAATCAATCAATCAATCAATCAATCATCGGTTCTTTATCAGACGACATTTTTAAAATACTTGTCCGCATTGAAAGCAATTGCAGATGATTATATAAAGGTGGAATAAATAAAATAATTAGCTTGTCTTACAAAAGGTTGAAAATAATGTGGAAAAAAGGTGAAAATGCAGGTTACAATTACTTTCTCCATTTAGCTCAATGTTTTCAATAGCCTTCTGCCTAAGTGTCGTCAAAAAACGTCGATTGGTAAAGGGTTAACTCGCGAAGGATTTACGGAAAAAATCATTTACCTTTGGAAGGGTAGAAATCATAGTGGGAAAGGGGAAAATGCCAGGTACCAGCATCTTTTCCTTTTCTCACAATGTTTTCAAAAGCTTACTTTCTAAAGGTCATCAAAACTCGGGAATGTGAGGCAAAGGGGTTAGTTCTAAGTTTTACGTCAGAATGTTTATTTTTTGTTCAAACATGTTAAATATTACCTAATAATTACTAGGTTCTTATTTGACCATAAGTGTTGGTTCACACGAGAGGATGAAATGAGATGAATGGCGACGTAAGTTCTAGGTCTCAGCAAATAGTGTCACAAAAGGCTAATAATCCGAGGACCCATTTCTCTTAGATAGCTGAAGTCAGTTCCGTTATTTTTGTATGTGTGTGGAAAAGAAGACTTGAAAAAACTGAAGAGTGCTCTTCATAGCATAAGTAAAGAAACTCCAGTGACTCATAAAAAGGTGCAACTACCGCCGTGACATAACTGAAAAAACTTTTGAAAATGAGTGACGTTTAACACTAAAAATAAGAAACAATGAAAGTAATTACAAAGCCAAATAGACTGTACCAGTAACAAAGTTTGCATTAGATATGAGCCACGCTCTGACAAATGGGGGCTAGATACAATTCCGTAATGCATGATACTAAGCAAGTCATGACTTAATTATGGATCCATTAGATTCATTTTGTCTAACGACCGGCTAAATCGTGAGGTAAAATGGTCCTTTAACATGTGGAAAATTGACAAAAAAACCAAAATGTTTCGACTCAGGTCAGCCTGCGCAGTCCTCGCAGGCTGACCTGAGTCGAAACATTTTGCAGATGAATTAAACCCCCTTTTTTCAGAGCTGTGCTCAGTTATGTTTGTCACATATTTATTAGATGAACACGTTTTTTCTTTGTGTATTGGAACTGTCCCCAGTTCACGTATAACCTTTCCTGACACGCGAAAATGTCTGGTAAGTCACAGAAATGATGTTTCCGTCAACGTTATGGTGTTTAGGTTCACTGGAAACATGTATCCGAAAAGTGTAATGTTCACTTCAACTCGAAAGACTCAACCCGTTGCCACACAATCCACAGTTTTGACTACCTTTAGAGAGAAGGCTCTCGAAAAAATTGTTGTAAGAGGAGAAAATGCTGCCCCCCAAAAAAAAGACCACTACAATATACGTATATGGGTTTCTTTTATTTTGCTAAAAGTGTATAATCTTGTATGCGTGGTGTTAAATATTTTAGTAAAAAACCCTGAAATTGCAATTTATATGGTTGTATTGTAATTCATTGACAATGTACATTTCAAGTATCTCATTTACGCTGTGTTTTCAATATTTCTTGAGAAATTATTATGGAATCCCGCCCCTCCTGAAATCTCTAGATCTCTTTTCTTGACATAAAGTGTGCATTTCTAATTTAAATGTGCGTATTCTTCTATCGATGGCGCGGAGAATAGACGCAAAAATGCATAATCTTATAAATGCATTCATGGTGTTAAATACACGTATTTCAATTAAAACCCTGAAAGTGCAATTTCTACAGTTGTAAGATCTGCATTTATTTCATGCTTTCCGGTAGGTTATCGAGAAATAACGGTGAAATATTTTTCGATATTTCATGGTTACGACGAGTGAAAAATACCGATTTTTATGTTCTAACTCTTCAACTGAAGGCGGAAACAGTTGTTCCCACGCACTACTAAGTAAAATGCGCGTGCCTCTCAACCAGATGGAAATATGACGTCATTTACCCTACATTTCTAGCGCTTTACGTAACATTGTAATGCGTTGCTATGCGGAGGGGGTACGCCACGGGGAATAACCGAAAAGAACTGTACTGGTTTTTGAAGTAGGTTCCCCCCATAAACGGTTAAAATCATGAAATAAATAGAACATTTGTTTTTTACGGTGAAAGATCGAAATTTATTTCATCGAGTGAACATCGTCGGTAATATTTTCACGATTGGCGCGCAGCCACTCGTTAAAATATTACCGACGATGTTCACTCGATGAAATAAATTTCGATCTTTCACCGTAAAAAACAAATATCCTCTATGTATTCTTATTCATTGACAGTGTACGTCTCGACCCCCCCTCCCCCCCCCCCCGCCCCTTCCTGAAATCTCTGTCTCTTTTCTTGAAAAAAAAAACCCGTGCATTTCAAATCTAAATGCGCATATTCTCTTTTATCGCTGGCGCGGAGAAAATACACTAAGAAGTATTGCGAATTCATCATGTCTTTGTACTTTGGCTTGGATATAAGAGCCATGTCTTGTGAAAAGGGAGGTTAGTGCATCTACAAAAAGTATCGATTCAGGTCAGCCTACGCAGTTCGTGCAGGCTGACCTGCCTCCAAACGTTTTGCTATTGGTCAATTTTCTGCATGTCAAGGGACTATTCTACCTAAAGATTTAGCTGATTGTCAGACAAAACGAATCTTACGTATACATAATTATGTGATGACTTGCTTGGTATGATGCATCACGGAGATCCATTTAACCTCCTTTTGCCAGGGCAGGGCTAATAATTGAATTTTGAGGGTTTTTTTTTTTTTCAAAAATAGAGGTGAATCGACTCATTATCTCCTGAAACTCATCTAATGACCCTTTACCACACAATCCTATATCGTAACATAGAAGCCTTTTGAAAACATTGTGGAAAAATGAGAAAATGCTGGTAACCAGCATTTTCTCCTTTTCCCACAATGTTTTTTACCCTTCCAGAGACAAATTTCATAATTTTAGATACACTTTATTTGTCGCCTGCAGTAACTTTGAATTTAGACGAGTCTGAAATTTTGTCGTTTGGCAACGAGTTTAAGTAGATGACTTTTGACTCTTAGGCTGCTAAGCGCGATCTGAAGACATTTTGCGATTTTACGAACATTGTAGATCAAGATCAGACTGCATAGAACGTGGCGTCTGATCTTGGATCTACAGTGTCCGATAAGGAGGTATTTTTCCTTAGAAATACTTTGAAATGAAATAACATTATTTTTTTAAAATCGATTTGAAAGTTTTACTTATTTAGCAGCTACGGGTTAAAACATCCTTCTTAAATAAATATTATTCACATGACCCCAGGTTTAAAACATGGTAACAGGTAAAACATTGTGGAATAAGGATAACTTGGTCTTTATGGGAAATTTTTCAAAATCGCAATGTTTTAGGGTTTTTTTACTTTTGAGTAAAAATTTTCGGTTCATTTTTTTTTTCAGCTCAATGGTTAACAAAGGAAGCAAGATAGATCCAAGACCAGACTGCATATGTCTTCCAAGAAAGCACCTGCTTTCGCCTTTTGAGCTGAAAGGGTTAATCATTTATCCATGCGATACCGGGATTAAACGACTCTTAGCAACTGAATGCCTATAAAAACATTGTGAGAAAAGAAGAAAATGCTTGTAATCAGCATTTTCTCACAATATTTTCTACCTTTTCAAAGGTAAACCTAACCATTAACTCTTTCGGCGCCAATTATGTAAACTCGGTCTCTTTAGACGGATGAACATACAATCAAGTGAAACTTAGGAAGATTCTTATCTTGTAGGCTTTAATTAACAAGCAGACGGCATAGATCCAAGATCAGACTGCACGTTTTGTGCAGTCTGATCTTGATCTATGCCGTCCGCAAAAGTCATTGTTTTCGCCTATGTTGCTGAAAGGGTTACTTCTACGTTTAATTTGTCGTCTGCGGATGCTTTCAATTTGGACAAATCTTAAATTTTGTCGTTTGATAAAGGATCAAGCTATATAAATTTGATAATTTCAAAACTGGTGCAATAATGAGGAGAATACATATGCATGATGTCTTGGATTCCGTTGTATGAGTGTCTGTATTATCATGTTCGATAACTCATGCGGGACTATATATGACCATTGGTGACGGCGTTGGCTTTGTAATATGGATGTCCTAGCTGGATTCCCGCAGGGACCCTGGTTACGTGGTTACGCGCAGGCTGACATGAATATAAACTTTTTGTTATAGGTCACTATTCTGCATATCCATGGAAAAGTCTACCTCATTGTTCAGTTGGCTGTTTGACAAAACGGATATCATGGATCCATAATTATGTAATGCTTTGCTTGGTACAATTCATCACGGAAATGCATTAAACCCTCTTTTCCCAGAGTGCAGCAACATCTCTTTCGAATGTTTTATCTTATTGGGTTTAGTGTATTGTGTTGTAATAGATCAGACATTAATTAGTCTATATACTAATGTGTTAATTGATTGAATTTGCGTGTATTTATCGTCGCCACCGATTGCCTATATGGGCGACGCCCCTCGAAGAGGGGGAGTTTTGTTACGGGGAATAGTGCAAGATACAGGACGAAACCCATCCTAAGTTAGGCCTGCTACTACACGGGACCTCCGTTTAACGTTTCATCCAAAAGACCATTAGTAAGTTTTGATGGCCAGCCGTGGGGCTCGAACCAACACCCTGAAGTGAAACCAAGACTTGGTGCTTACAAGTCCTACACCCTATATCACACTCTACCACCTGAACTATGCGGGCTGGTCATAATATGTGAAACAGTTGTGGGTACCTTTTATTTCGATTATACAGGATAAAGGGGTCCCACACGATTTCAAACATAACGGATCAAACACAATTAGAACATAGTTAATATTTAAGTTAGGGTTTAATTTCTATGACGCTGTCAATGTTGAGATGTCAATTTTTCGCATTATTCTTGTGTAAGCTATCTGATTTCATATGACAGTGTTAAACCCTTTGTCCCTTATCTCAGCGCTTTCGCCCAATTTTCACGGATTTTTTGCAATCGATCTACATCATTTTCTTTTCCAATTTATCTGCCTAAAAAATTATTTATTGCTCTTGCAAGGAAAACAATACCGCAGTAACGATCAAATATTGCATTGGATGTCTGCCGTCAAAGAGCAGATTAATCACTCGGCCATGCTCTGACAAATCGGGGCTTAATGCATCTCCGTGATGCATTATAGCAAGCAAGTCGTTACATTTTTTTTTTATTTGCATAAAATCCATTTTGTCTTACGACCGGCTGAATCACGAGGGACAATGGTCCTTAGACATGCATAAAATTCGCAAATAGAAAAAAAAGTTTCGACTCGTATCAGCCTGCACGAATACATACAAGTACATTGTGATTACAGTATCACGTATCTTCTGAGTACAACATTAACCATTTGGTTTAGCCAGTCAGAAATTGTGTTACTTTTCAATCTATAAAATCTTGTGAGATTAAGACTAAGAATGTTCTTAAGAATGGTTGGTGAATACAGACCGAGGTCCATGATGTTAACTATGATAAACTCAAATGTTCAGTCTTCAATCTTGAAATCCACTTTGCAGTGCCATATAAAATTTACCACGTTTTCGACTTTCACAAACTATCACTTGCTATCTGTAATTTATAAACTGTATTTTCTTTTGAGATTTTCTTAAGAATATTATACCCCATTATTCATAAATACTTGCATTCTTTGTTCCAGCTGGGCGAGTACAATGAGAGGCAAGGGTGAGATAAGAGTTGAAGGACTTGATCGAGAGACCACTTAACTCTTATACCTTTAAACGCGACTGAACGCCTTTTTGCAAACAGTGTAAGAGTACATCAAGATCACATTGCACAGAACATGCAGTCGATCTTGGATCCACCGTGGTCGAAACGGTATGATTAGTATGTGATTAAAAAAAACAAACTCTGAAATCGGTTTTGGGGGTTTATTTTTGCTATTCATTGCAAGTTTCTGTTTTTCTTATCCAGCTTGTTAAATGTAAAGTGACAAGACGAACACGTTCTGTGTTGTAACTTGTCTTTTTTTGATTTCACTTTAACCCTTAGGCTACTTAGCCCGACTCAAAGACATTTTTGCGGACAATGTAGATCAAGATCAGACTGCACAGAACGTGCAGTCTGATCTTGGATCTACACTGTCCGCTAAGGAGACATTTTCCCCCCAAAAGTGCCTTTGAAATAGTAAAATTTGGGCTTCTTCTATCGACTTAAAAGTTTCATTTCACTTATTTCGCAGGATAAGGGTTAACTTCATATTATTTCAATTATCTTATTTTTCTTTTTAAAAAAAAACCCAAACTTTTTAACCCTTTACCAAATAAACCCGGGGCTTAAAGATCTTTTCATATAGAAGTGTAATTACATGATTTGTATGAAAAAACTTTGAATCCGATTGATTTCGCTTAACTCTGTTCTACTTTTATAAAACAGAACATTTATTGCTTCAACTTGGACTACATAGCATTTTAAATGTAGAACAATCGTAATGGTGGTAAGATAATTTATTTGTACACTTGATTCTGATTGGCTGAAAGAAAATACCTCAACCAATGAAACTCCATGATACGGAATTTAGTAGAAACCGTATATATACAGGCTTAGTTGTGAATTTGAGGCTCGCTCGGGTCAAATTCTAGATTAACTCTTTGGCTTCTAAGTGAAGCTCATATGACTTTATTGACTGCAGATTAAGATAACACTGTACAGACCTGCCTGATCTTAGATCTTCACTGTCCCATACGGTGAGATTTCACCGGCGAAAAAAAACAAGAGCTTTGGAATTGCAACTCCAATCCTGATACATGTCGTCCATAAGATCCAGTGTTTTCGCCTTTGGTTCGGGAAAAGCTAAGGGTTAAAGGTAGTGCTTATTGTGAAAGACAACCACCCACGTCCTCTACCAGTCTATACATGTGTATTTCTTCCATCCTTCAAATCAAGAGGTCATAATGGTACTCTATTGTTCACCTGAACACTATTGACAAATTTCATAATGTGGCTAAAGTTTAAAGGCTCACGGTCTTCTAATCCTGCAAAAGAGATTACAAATGAGCCATGCTCTGGCAAAAGGTGGCTAAATGCATCTCTGTGATTCATCATACCAAGCAAGCCATCACATAATTATGGATCCGTGAAATCCATTTTTCTAGCCATCGACTAGATCTGGGGGGTAGAATGCTCCATTGACATGAAGAAAATTGACCAATGACAAAAAATATCGACCATGTCAGCCTGCGTAGACTGCGCAGGCTGACAGGGTCGATATTTTTTTACAGATGCACAGAGCAAGGCTACTTTCACAAAGCACGGTTCAAATAGTTGTCAGTACTTAAGTTTGCGCAGCAGCACCACCACCAACAACAACAGTAATATAAACAACTAGTACAGATAACTGTCCCCAAAGGCGATGTTACTTTTTGACTGGTCGCCTCTGGGTACAGAGACGATCAAGACAAAAACAGTTGAAATCTCCGGACAGATTTTGAGCGCAAGTTTGAACTCTCATAATTTCACAAATAGAGCACAAAACTAGGATTTAAACATACCTGTTACTTGCGTATTCAATGATCCTTCGTTTGAAATACAAATATTTTCAACTTTAACACTGAACACAAGAAAAAATAGTTCATTTCATCTGTTACTCGAGTAATTTACGTTCCCGAAAACACAAAATAGCCACCTCTCACGATAGATTTTGTCAGTTTTTTCCCGAGATTTACATGTTATAAACGACTTCTACATGCTCTTAAGTAATGAAAGGTTTAATAATTTGCCTTTGGTCATGTTTGTTACTAAAAGTTTATTGCATTTCGCTGCAATACAGATTAAATCGACGGAACAGAAAGTCAGTATAGCGCTCTATCTTTGCTACCGGAAAATTTACGTTGGACTTGAGACGGTACGGTGCACAATAAATGTCCAAATATGAAAAAAATCACCGTAGCGTCTCATTATTGAGACTATATAAACAACAAGCACAACATTCGAAATAATATTTTTGGATACATATTTAAGGAGATGTAAAAAAGACCATAGATGTATCCAGTGATGCCACATATATACGAAATAAGGCTTTCTATCAAAGTTCTGAGCCTTGTGGTTGTATTCAGGAACTCCTTTGAAGTTGTCCTGATAAACTCTTTGTTAAACATACGAATGCTGGGATACGGAAATATTTGCAACAGGGACATAAAATTATAAACTAAACCAATTGGCGTTGGCCTTTCAGTTTCAGACGATCTTGTACAACAAGAATGAATTTTAGGACAGCAGGAATATTATATACTTAAATGGTGCACGTGGTGTCCGTGTTCGTGAGGTACATGTAGGGCGTCGGCCTCGTACTCAAAAGGTCCTAAGTTCGATATCCGGGAGCGGGTGTCAATCTTGGAACTGTTCAATGGCCAACACATTCAGTGTAGTTTCCAAAAAGCAGAATCGAGAGAGATTATGTATAAGTTTTAATAACTAGTTTCTCAACCGATTTATATCTCAACACAAGCCCAAGACAAGTAACATTTCTTTTTCGAACGTTGAGAGATGACAAACGCCTTGAACTCTCGACAAAACAACAAAATTTTGGACTCAACCAAAATGAAAGCATTTGCAGACGACTTACGAAATATAGTTCAAATGACGATTTCTGTCTTTGGTAGGATGGAAAATATTGTGCGGATTTTGCTGGTTGGCAGCGAAATACATAGCAATACATATTTCAGCAGGACAAGAGAGGCAATAACCGAAATGCGATTATATTTGAGTTTTAGAGATTATGTTCCATGCAGGTACAAAATCGCTGAAAGGATACCATGGAGTCTGCATATTAACATGCTACTGTCGAAGTACGACTTCTGTTGTCCCTGAATTTGACAGCCAGTGTTTATTCACATCAATGGCTTCAAAGTATGTAGTTGAAGTCGAAGTAGGGCTATATGGTTACGGTATGTTCCTTTGCGAAATTAAAAGAAAAATGTGAATTTAAACTGCTAAATACACAGCATTGAACATTCTGTACGAACTGATGTGATTTCAATGTTCCATTCTCCGTAAAAATATCACGGTATCGGACAGTGTAGACAAAAATTTACCTAACGTGTAGTATGATACAGTCTTGGCTTTGTCCGATAAAAAATAACTTCGTCGCGCTAAAATTTACAGACTATGTGTTATTCCGTTTCATTCTCCTCAAGTCTAAAATGTGTAGAAGGGGGGTAATCGCGTGGGTAACAATAACATTTTACATGTTTGCTTCCCTTTATGAAATGGCGCTGCGAACTGGCCATTCAAAATGATTCTCTGAGGGTATTTAAATGGGTCAGAAGAGGATGAAAACAGTTTAGGAAATGTTTGGCCTTAAAATAGTGAACAAAAAAAAAAAGGAATCAATCAAATTAATGAACAAACTTATTTAATTACGTTTAGTGGATAAAATGTATACTTTAAGATTGTTTTTCGAAGGTAACTCTTTCGCTACTAAAAGGGTATACACGGCCTGGAGGGAACGGAATAGATAAAGTATACATGGTCTAAATTGGATCTATACCGCCCGGTTGTTCAATCACGCTTGCAAGGTAAAAATCTCTAATATGCAATACTAGTATATGGATTGTACTTTCAGCTGTCGAGTTTATTTATTCTGCACTGAAAGAGTTAAAACTCTCACATGTCACATCACATTATCATTGTGCTCACTGTAACATAAAACGAGACCTACCTATAAGTAGAATTTGAAGTTTTATGAGAACTCCGAAGCAGAAGTTCATCGTGATGAGATCATGTATCCTCCTGCTTAACCCCCCTTTTGTGTAAATTAGTTGAAAACTTTCGTTGGATAACATAAAGAAGTGCCAAGAATATCGAACTAGGCCAGCCTTCGCAGTCCGCGCAGAATGACCTGTGTCGAATCTTTTTGCTTGTGTAAATTTTGTGTATGTCAAAGGACCATGATGCCTAAAGGATTCATCCGGTTGTTAGACAAAATGGATTTTATAGATCCATAACTAAGTGATGACTTGCTCGGTGTAATGCATCACGAAAATGCATTAAGCCCCCT
Source organism: Hippopus hippopus (assembly GCA_946811185.2). NCBI lineage: Eukaryota > Metazoa > Mollusca > Bivalvia > Cardiida > Cardiidae > Hippopus > Hippopus hippopus. The sequence goes on along the minus strand of OX328099.1, from coordinate 14,682,002 downwards.
TTTGCCAGAGCACGGCTAATATAGGTCAAAAATACCCTTGTCATCGAAAAATACTAGTTTTGGTAAATTGATATATGGCCTGCAACACGCGAAAAGGGGCATTCGGACATTTGCGTAAAGTGTCTTCTCGGATCAGCCTGCGCAGTCCGCGCAGGCTAATCCGAAACGACACTTTCCGTTTTTATGTAATTTTCTGTTTCACACAGGTCTACTGTAGGAAAAAATCTAATGTAGTCGTAAAGTGCCGTCTCGGATTAGCCTGCGCGGACTGCGCAGGCTGATTCGAGACGACACTTTACGCAAATGTCCGAATGCCCCTTTTCGCGTGTTGCAAGCCATATGGGAATAGCGCTGGCCTCGCTCTAGATATTTTAGGCTTCGAAAATGATTTATGGTGCCAATTTGTTTTGTTGACCTCCGACTAATTTGAGCTCTCTTGTTCTTCTTCTCCACCAATTACATTAGGGATCACAAGAAGAACATGTCTGCATACAGTCAAAACATTGAACCTGTTGGGTGCTAATTTATCAAAAGGACTTTTTAGTAATGAAAATGAAGCTAACATTGCCACGCCAGGGGTATTTTTGCCAATTTTTCATTAAAAAAAAAAGATACGCACCGTGCACAGGGTCGTAGCTAGCCCACAATGAAGTATACGCAGAAAGCAATACCGACGGTACAAGAATTACTCGAGGCACGAAGCGCCGATAGGAGAGATGGGTTCGGTACTCGGATTCCTCAAGGGGGTGGGGATGAATTGTAAAAGCTAACTGGTGGCCTCAGGTGACGTTGCCAGCTTTTTCTGCTTTTCCCACAACATTTTCATAAACTTTCTTCCTCACGGTCGTAAAAACTCGAAATTGTTTGGTAAAGGTTTAATCTACATTACATAAGAACAACTCTGGGGGTTAATATGCTCTACTCTTTAAACGAAGATTAAAGTACTTTTAGACCTTTTCTAAACAATCCTATGGCTTTATATCATATGGCCTGCAACACGCGAAAAGGGGCATTCGGACATTTGCGTAAAGTATTGTCTCGGATCAGCCTGCGCAGACCGCGCAGGCTGATCCGAGACGGCACTTTACGTCTACATTAGATTTTGTTCTTCATTACACTTGTGCAAAACAGAAAATTACATAAAAAGGAAAGTGTCGTTTCGGATTAGCCTGCGAGGACTGCGCAGGCTGATCCGAGACGACACTTTACGCAAATGTCCGAATGCCCCTTTTCGCGTGTTGCAAGCCATATTGAAAGAACGAACTTGAAAAATTGTTGCAAAAGGAGAAAATGCAGGTAACCGGTATTTTCTCTTTTTCCCATAACGTGTTCAATCCTTCGAAGGACAACACGTATAATTTGAGCTACACTTATATCGTCGTCTGCAAAAATGTTTTCAGTATAGATCCCTCTCGAATTTTTTTTCGGTTAATAAAATTAAGGGTCATAAATTATTATTACGGTCTTTACTCCCACACACTCATAAATGATTATGCAAAGTGATGTTAGCGAACTTAATTCTTCCGTTTCAAAGTGATGTAATTTAACCTTTTTTTTAATATTTTTTTTTTCTGCCAGTGACTAGCACTTGGACCGACCATACATTAACAGATTGTCATCTTCACAATAATTTCCATACTTTTAAACGGTATGATTTAAACGCAAATGCATTGTAACACCTGCTTTGTTTACTTTTCGGCAGTTATTGAGCCTTTAAGCCACAGCTGATATTTCAATTTTAAACCCTGCAACACTTTGCCCAGCCTATCCCGACATTTTTTTAATAAAAGGGAGGTAATTATGTTTGCTATAACAAGGCCATCCGTAAAAGCTACTGATATCTATATATTGGCGTAGAGAAGGCTCAAATCTGCCAAGACGACATAATTGTATCTTGCTGGTTTCCCTAGATATTTATAGACCACCAAGAGTTTTCTTTATTTGTTTATTATCTTATAGCTCAAATGCGGCACCAGTTGACGCTGGCCTACGGATCAAAATTCATGTTTCAAGTTCATTTACCCAAGATTTGACCTTATATAAAGTTCTTTAACACGGCAAAATTGAATAGAGGTGCTTTCTCCAGATTTAATCGTCGCCTAAAAAATTATAGGCTGATACCCTAGTGACTGTTGGTGTCACACCACTGGCTTTTTTCCTACATTGAAATTTCTACGTTTGACCCTCTTTTGCTTTTTTCCCTTAACTAAGCCACAGCTTTGTTAATTGTCTCTATGTTTATTGGCCTACAGAAGATGGAACCGATTTTGATTTTCACTATTCCATAATTATGAATAAAGGGCCGAACTAGTTAAAGATGATGTTCCTTTATGTGGTCGCAGGCACAAAGTAGTTCCCCAAAAAATAAAAATATTGCTTTAAGTTTCTATGGAAACCATCAAATCAACACCAGAGATATTTTTTACGTGTTCTTTCATTTAATATAATAACAGTGAGGCAGATGGGCTTGATGTCAACTTTTCAAGTAGGACTATGCAATGGACACGGTTCGTTCTAGCGCGGCTAGAAATAGCATGGAATCCTTCAATGTGCTATATATTCAGGCCGACCATTTGCCATATACATGTACATACATACACGACCTTAACCCTTAGGCTGCAAAGCACGACTCAATGATATTTGGCGGACAGTGTATATCAATATCAGACTGCACAGAGCGTGCAGTCTGATCTTTGATCTATACTGTCCGCTTTGCTGAAACATTCTAGACAAAAAATAACCTTACAATTGTAATTATTTAGGTCTTATTTTTTGGCGAAGCTGAGTATGCTGGCTTTTAACATACTTTTTGGTACTGATAACAAATGAATAGATAGAAACTTGTGATTGGTCGAAAATATAGACATGTTTATTCTAAGAACCCATGTGGTAAAAAATGTAGACATGTTTATTCTAAGGACCAATTTGCTGGCAAATTTACGCCATCCTTTTAAAAACATATTTCCGGTTAGTTTTAAAATGTCAGATGTAATTATTCGACGCTCGAATGGTTAACACATGAACACGAGAACATCATACATGCCCGGATAGAGACAGTTAGCGTCTAAATCTATAATATTAAAACACATGCTTTGTAGAAAAAGGAGGTTTAATACATCTGCAATAAGTCCCCGCAGGCTGACCTGCGTCGAAACATTTTGCTTTATGTAAATTTTCTAAAGACCTTTCTACCTCATAATTCAGTTGGCTGGATTTTATGGATCCATATTTTTTATGTGATGACCAGCACGGAGAAGCATTTAACCCCATTTCCCAAGAGCATGGCTCTTTTATAGTCGAAAAATAAGACTGTAGCATGTAAGGATGTTTGTGGACAATTGACTTTACGAAGCCTGCAGTGTACGCCATAGCAAGTACAGATTACCAACCGAGCAAACTTTTCATACGGTAACCTAGACCAAAGATAAGTTTCAAGGGCAAAGATAAAAACAAACAGAAACCAAATACACGACAGATGTCTAGATATTATGGAAAGAACGAATGTCGGCTATACGGTCTCAATGCCCAGTGAAAGTAAGTCAGAAAGATATGGTATAAAACTCCCTGGGGCTGTCTATCGTCGTTGTCGTCTTGTAGAGATTTCATTCAAAAATCGATAATAAAATATGAGTTATATAGAGGCCAGCTCTGGCCATCTGTCTGTGAGAGTATTGACCAGTTAGAACACCGATTAAGTACAGGTCGTGCGGAAAGAAATACCAGGATAAGGAAATGACCGACAAAGCTAATGACCGGCGAACTTCCGTGTTTAGTTCAGTCGTTCTGCTGCTATCTATTAATCCTGAAAGGTGACCATTCAGATTTTACGATCTCAGCAAACTTCTAAAATAATTTAGATTTATATCTGAATTAAGTAAGGCGACAACTGGTAAATTTTCAGAAAAGAAGAGAGACAAAATTATGCATGAAATATTTTTCATTTGTAATTTGTAATCCGTAATGGGCTATGTAAAGATGTACATGTTTCTTTAAAGAAAGCCTCATCGAAAAATATGGCTCAGTCTAGTTTATGTAATTATTTCAACTTTTGATTATTATGAATTTATTTAGGTCTCCATAATAACCGACTTTACTATTCCCTATTATCGATACCTTAATCCATGCCTTAATCCTTTTCAAAACAATCCCAAGTGTTCACGACCCTGAGAAGGAAGGTTTTCGAAAAAACAAAATGTGTGAAAAGGAGGTAAATAATATTACGTATGTAATAAAAGGAATACTATGTTATAGTAACTTTCCTGGTGCTCGGTCTAGCGCGATATCAAATTTACTCACGCTGCTCGAATCAAATATAAGAACTAGAAAAGTTACAACAACATCATATTACGTACAAATTCATCAACATAACAAGAGTTAACTCTTTACCATAAAGTTCCGCCATTTCGAAGACCCTGAGAGTGAAAGCTTGTGAAAGTGTTGTTGAGTTCAGGCGCCTCTAAGCTTCCTCCTTCACTATGTAGAGATCCTGCCTGGCTCAATGGTAAGGTGTAGGTCTCGTAACTTGGAGGCCCTTGGTTCGAGCCTAACTGGAAGCACTAGGTTTTCCTTGGGCAAGACACTTCGGAGCCAAAGTCTAGTATTGGTGAAATCCAGGAAATGCATGAATATGTGGGCAGTCGCCTTGACATGACTGAAATAATGTTGAAAGCAACGTAAAACAGCATTCAATCGAATCAGTCAATCCTTTACGATGTAGAAGTTTGGGTATCCCTGGAAAAAAAAGGAACATCTGTCGTTTTGAAGACTGACTAAAAGTTACAGTACAGGCTTTATATCTGGACATACAACGAGCTACTTCACTAACCACTGTCATCTGTCCAAAGTCGTTTGGTAAAAATGTCTAACTCTGTACCAGATCACAAAATTGAGGACCAGTCCAAATTTAAATTGATTGAATTGGAGTTTAACGCCGTTTTAACAGCTTAGGTCATATCACGGCGGCCAGTGAACCTACGCATGTGTTTCCTGGCTTTCTCACACCAGTACTGACACAACTTTCCTTCCAAGTCACTGACTACTTTCTCATATGCATCGGATGTGAGAGGCGAAAAATCGCCAGAAAGAAATTTTGCCTCCACCGGGTATCGAGCTCACAACCACTAGGTCACAAGTCCGATACGCTAACCACTGAGCTACTCGGGCGGGCCCAAATTTAAAGCATTATCAGAAGGAACATTCAGTAAGGCTCAAATTTTGACATATATCTTTGAAAGGATCGAAAACCTTGTGGGAAAAGGAGAAAATGCTGGTTACCAGCATTTTCTCCTTTTCCCACAAGATTTTCAAAAGCCTCTATTCTGAGGATGGTTAAATTTTGTAAAGTTTAATAGTGAAAGACCTCGGATATTTCAATTTACAGCGTAAAGGATTATCAAAATTGAATTGAAAGTAATATCAGATTCGATTTAACCCTCATCCCGCCAAGTAACTAAAAGGAATTTTTCAGTTCGGTAGTAAAAACCCTAATATTGCTATTTCAACAATATGTTTTGGGGAATTATATCTCCTTCTCGGACAATGTAGATCCAAGATCAGACTGCACGTTCTGTGCAGTCTGATCTTGATCTACGTTGTCCGCAGAAGGTCAGTGAGTCACGCTTAGCAGCTTAAGAATTAAAATCTAAAGTCAGATCACCCATATGTGTCATATTCATCTTGAGACCCATCTTTCTGATGACGCCGGTCAATTACAGAATCTCTGCTCACTTCGTTATTTTTATTACATGCAATTGCTTTTGAGGGCGTCATTATCTGATTGAAATAGATTATCCTTTTTTTTTCAAAGTGCATCTTTGCTCTAGGTTTTTTATACCCTTCCACCTACGAAATAGAGGGAATATACTGGTTTCACCATGATCTGTCTTTCTGTCCGCCCGTCCGTCTGTCCGCCTATCCGTCCGTCAACCCGTCCATGCTTTTGTTTCCGTGCTGTAACTTAAAAGCCATTCGACCTAGGACACTGAAACTTTATACAAGTGTTGCTCATGACCCAAACTAGTTGCCAAATTGGGGAACTTTGTTTTGAACAATATTTCCGCTCTCCGATTGTGCAGCTTTAGTGGACAAGGTGCTGGTGGTAGGGGGATTTGTCTGCTTTGCGATGGTTCTAGTTGTATTTGTGCTGTTGTTGTGTAGTACCATAAATGAATGCCTGCTTGCACCCATACTAAAGTTAAGAAAAAGCACCTTATTATCTATTCTCTATTTGTCACATTGTTTTGAGAGAATATCGGCTTCAGACACATAAACCTTACCACTGAAAGTAAGCATTAAGCACCTTTTTAAATCGGGAAAAAAACTGAGCCATGCTTTGTTAAAAGGGGGTTTAATATTCATGTATTTGCAAAAAGGTATCGACTAAGGCCAGCCTGCGCAGTTCGCGCAGGCTGGCCTGAGTTGAAAATTTTTACTATTCGTAAATTTTCTGCATGCCCAGGGACCAGTCCACCTCATGATTCGGTCACTTTGTTAGACAAAATGGATTCTATGCATCCATAGCTATGTATAATGCATCACGGACATGCATTAAACACCCTTTTTTCAGAGCATGGCTCAAATGGATTACATGTAGTTTAGTTTGGTATTACATATCCCTCAAATACTGGTAACATGTATAGGGGATTGGGCCACAAGTTATGTAGCAACATTAGAAATGTTGAAAAGCAAATGGACACCAAAGCTCAGTAAGGTTAGTTTTGATCTAGATATTAGTAGACATGGCTTTCTTTAGATGTAGTTAACTTGACCGAACATTGATGGATTTATTCTTTCGAATTGTCTGAATTAGTATGGAATATTCATTGTACCAATGAACTGTTTTTTTTTTACCCCAAGAACTGACCTAGTATATTTGGCGCTAAGAGTTACCCATAGCTCAAAAGGCGGTAGAACTGGAAGAAAAAAGAGGTTACATCCGAAAAACAGACCACGTTACCCCGTCTGGTACATTTTACTCAGATTTGAGCCATATAACATATTGCTTACTTGATCAATATTACATATAAGGTGCGTACTTAGCCCAAAATAGAGTATACTCTATATACGCAAAAGTCACCGAAGGTATTATCCGAGGCGTGGTAGTGCCGAGAAGGGGGAGGGGATTTCCCAGGAGGGTCTGGAGGGCCTCCCCAAGAAAAAAAATTGAATTGTAGAAACTAATTGATGGCCTGTGGTGACGTTTTTTGGCAAAGTTATCTTTCTGTTCTTTCTTTCCTTTTTGTAAAGTGTACACAAGAGTGTTTTTGCGTACAGGCAGCTATGCCCCTGCATTTACCACTGAGAATCTGTTCGCAACATGCATTTTGATAAGGTATGAAACTAAAGCTCGAAATAAGTTGGTAGATTGATTGTATGCTGTTTTACACCCCGTTCAAAATGCGGATCGAACGCGACGCCTGTGGGTTGCGAATCCTATATCTCGACAACTTAGGCACGCAAGACCCCCGAGCCTGACATACTCGTACTAGAAAGAGCGATTTGACATAGAGGATGGACATTGCATTGCAAGTAAACTATTTTCATATATGTAGATGGCAAACTTAGAGTGAGTTTAAATGTATTTTTTATAACTCTTTCTTTTTCTAAAATATTATCAAAATATCTTACTCCAAAACCTTCTTGAGATCAAATAATTGGAGTTAAAAGTGTCCAGACCACGTGACAGAACTCAAGACCGTCGTGTGATCGTTACAGGCCTTTGTCATTTGACCACTTTTTCAAGACAAATTACCTCTCGCTCCCCGGTCATCATAGACCCTTTAACCACTGTATCAATAAAATTAAAGTTTACCGGCAATAGTAAAAATCAAAATATTTCGATTTCAAACCCCCTTTTCGCTCAAAAACATCATCTCATCGAACAGTGAAGAATAAAGATCAGAACCACATTCTGGCAGTCATATCTTGATCTACCCTATTTGCAAAAGAACACTGATTCGTGCTTAGCAGCCTGAAGGTTAAATTTAGTGGTAACGACAGTATTAACACCAATTTGTAGGCGTTTCATTTTCACAGGCATCTGTTTTTTGTCCAAGATACTGCGATCAATTAATTCTGCTTCCAATCGGCTTTCTTCCATTATTACTGCAGGAAGCATATAGTGTGACAATCTTCTACCCTTAACTCTTAGGCTGCTCATCGCGACTTAATGAACTTTTGCGGACAGTCTAGATCAAGATCAGACTGCACTGTCCGATAAGGAAATATTTGTCAGCCAAAAAATAAGTTTGAAACAGCAAAATTTGGATTTTACTATCGGCTTGAAGTTTCCTTTAACTTATTTAGCTGGTTAAGGTTTAAGACGCCTAAAAATTACATATTTTCTGTGAGGAAAACTGTCTTAAATGTTGCAACTTCAAATTTAAGTACGTTCTACTCAGAAAATGCGATGTGGCGCATTATAATAAATCAAAATTTGGACTGCACGTCTCGTAACGTCACGTCTCTTGATCTACAATATAAGAAAGCGTTAGTGTAATTGACATTAAGCGGCCCAGTACCAAGAATATCGATGAGCCAGTTGATTTCCCTGTTTCTTTAGATCAAGAACAGCCCGGGTTTTTTTTTTTGCATTCCGATCTTGGATCTACATTGTTCGATATCAATTTTGTTAAGTTTACGTCTTTACTGATTTAAGTCTTTAAACCAAACGACACAATTTTAGGACTGTCCAAATAGAAAGCATTTGCAGATGACAAAATAAAAGTGACTGAAAAACTGAAACTCATTTTTGGTAGGGTAGAAAACATTGTAGAGAAAGGAGAAAATGCTGGTTACCAGTATTTTCTCCTTTTCCCACAATGATTTTAAAAGCTTTCTTTCTGAAGGTCTTTAAAACTCGGGATTGGGTGGTCAAGGGTTAAAAAGGGTCTATTTAACTCTATGAGAGGATGTAAAAAAATCTTTTTATTCCGAACAATATAAATTCAAGACGTGCTGGCTGATCTAAAGGACTCTGTTCGTTTTTGAGGTCAACCTCTCTATACAGCCTTGAAATAATCATGTTGTTGTTCAGTTCATCCTACTGAAAATCTCTTTTTAACCGGCTTTTACCAGATGAAAACAAAAGTTAGAATTGTCCATTCAGAAAGCATGAGTAGACGACAAAATGAAAGTTTAAACATATAGATTACATAGATTGAGGATCAAGGTCTTGCAACGATACTAATCTCTTCCTAATCTGCTTCCTGGAAACTACACCAGTACTCACGCCGAATGTGTCCGCCAATGAGCGGTGCCAAAGTTGACACCCGCTCATGGTAATCGAACTAGGGACTTTATGGACAAAATTGAAGCAGTTAAAATGATTGGATTTGTCTTTGGTATTGTTGCAAACATTGTGGGGAAAGGAAAAATGTTGGTTACCAATATTTTCTCCTTTATCCTCAATGTTTAAAAAAGCTTCTTTCTGGCTAGAGGGTCGTTAACCCTGGATTTGTTTGATATAGGATTTCTGATTTCCTGACACAATTTCAGTTGCTCTTGCAGACTAAAACGGTCCAAGATCAGACTGCATAGAATGTTCAGTCTGATCTTGATTCTACATTTTTCGATAGTCAGTGAGATCTTCTAAAAATGGCTTGCATCACGCGAAAAGGGGCATTCGGACATTTGCGTAAAGTGTCGTATCGGATCAGCCTGCGCAGTCCGCGCAGGCTAATCCGAGACGGCACTTTACGACTACATCAGATTTTGTTCTTCAGTAGAAACGGAAATTGTCGTTTCGGATTAGCCTGCGCGGACTGCGCAGGCTGATCCGAGACGACACTTTACGCAAATTTCCGAATGCCCCTTTTCGCGTGTTGCAGGCCAAATCGTCACACTTTGGTGTATTTCTGCTGACAAAAACATAAACAAGCTATGGTCTGACAATAGAGGGTTTAAAGCATCTCTATGATTCATTATAACAAGCAAGGCATCACATAATTATAGATCCACAAAATCCATTTTCCATAACAACCGGCTGAATCCTGAGGTAAAATGGCCCTTTGACATACAGAAAATTGAACAATAACAAAAAATTTTGTAACAGGTCAACCTGCCCGGACTGCGCAGGTTGACCTGGGTCGATACTTTTTGCAGATGCATGAGACCTTCTTTTCACAGAGCATGGCTTAAATTCTAGCTTTTCTGTCTCAGAATATCAATCGCTAGTGCGAACAATGTAGATCCAAGATTAGACTGCGCAGAAATTGCTGTCTGATCTCGAATCAACGCTGTTAGATATTGTGTAAGATCTTCTCTGCAAATTTGTCAACCTGTGGTCTATTTCTGCCAACTCAAACAATAAATATCTTTAAAAAAAAAAAAGATAAACGGCGTATATTTGCCAGTAAACAGGCACAGAGTCTTAGAGTAAAATATGTCTACATTTTTTACCAATCACAAACTTCCATTTATTCATTTGTTATCAGTACAATAAAAGTGGGTCAAAAGCCAGCAAATTCAGCTACGCCAAAAGAAATTCTTATAGTTCTTGTCACAACACTTAGTCTAGTTATTTTAGCAGACAATTTCCTATCCAAAATCAGTCTGCACAAAAAGTATTGTTTAACCGACACTTTTCTGTCCAGTTTGTGATCGCTTGGCGCACTTAGTTGATTCATATTGACCATGCTCTGTGAATAGGGGATTTAAAGTATTTTCAAAGTATTATCGACTAATGATCTCGACTCAGGTCAGCCTGCACAGTCCGCGCAGGCTGACCTGGACCAAAACTTTTTACATTTGATCAATTTTCTGCCTGTTCAAGGACCAATTTACCGCTGGATTCAATTGATTGTCAAACAAAATGAACGTAATGGATCCATAGTTATATGATGTCATGCCTGGTATACTGCATCACGGAGATGCATTAAACACCCTTTTGCAAGCACATATGGCCTGCAACACGCGAAAAGGGACATTCGGACATTTGCGTAAAGTTTCGTCTCGGATCAGCCTGCGCAGTCCGCGCAGGCTAATCCGAAACGACACTTTCCGTTTCTTATGTAATTTTCTGTTTTGCGGAAGTCTACTGTAGCACAAAATCTAACGTAGTCGTAAAGTGCCGTCTCGGGTTAGCCTGCGCGGACTGCGCAGGCTGATCCGAGACGACTCTTTACGCAAATGTCCGAATGTTCCTTTTCGCGTGTCACAAGCCATATAGAAAAGCCTCAATCCTTTCTCTGCTGCACCTATAGCGTTTCTCAGATATGGCTTTCGTTCAGTGTAGGCATTTCCTGCAGACGAAAATATGACTGGAAACGATAATAAAGTAGCGAATAGCGTAGATCAATATCAGTACATGCATGGTCACGTATCGCATGATATGGGTCAAGCTTTCCGCACGAAGGAGTGGTGAGAATTTGACCCTTTTTCACATGTCCATGGACGAATTTCAAGCATTTTCACCTGACAACAATTGTAGTTCTGCCATCATAAGTAACATTAAGCATACTAAGGATTTTTACCATAAATCACATGTCAACTTGACTTTCAATTCATCCATGTCAGTTTTCTAACCCTGGGTCCATTTTCATCAGCCATTCTTAACAATATTCTTTGTCTTATGCTGGTGAATTTTCTAAATTTGAAAGAATTCAACTTCTGGTTGGCTTAACCATTTGGTTTAGTCAATCGGAAGTTGTGTTACTTTCAAATCTAGGAATGATTGTTGAATACGGGTCCAGGACAACTTAAAGTAAACCCGGGTCGGTATTCACTGACCATTCTTTGGACCATTCCTGGTCTAATTATAGATCTAGAAAGTAACATAACTTCTGATTTGCTAAACCATTTGGTTTAGTCAGTCAGACGTTGTGTTACTATCAAATTTAAAATAAAAAGAGTTGGAGAAAAAGACTTAGAATATTCTTAAGAATGGTTGGTGAATCCGGACCGGGAGTTGTGAGCAATGAGGAAGGAATTCATTCTGTTGCAATCACCAGAAAAAAAACTATTTGGTCGGAAGGAGGTGACTTTTGAAGCAATACTGATACTATATAAGGTCACAAGGAGTACCTGTGTAAGATTTCAAAATCAGGGTCATGGACGGCTTTGTGATTAGCGCTTTGGATTTGTAATTAGGAAACCTTGGCCCGATTGACATTGGGGGAGGTCCCTACTTGGTATTATCCTTGTGTAGTGCAATGCTGAGCGTCAGCCTGTTACTGGTAAAACCCAGGAAAGACATGAATACATGAGTTTGAGCCATGATGTGACAGAAATACTGTAGAAATCGGCGTGCCTGGAACGCATTTTGAACAAACAAACGAATTCCGAGACCTATGACGACCCCGACAGGCCCGGCCCCGTTATGTTGACGGTTTGTTATAAAGTATTCAGTGTTTTGTGAAGGGTAAATATTTGCAAGCTCTTGTCACATTTGTCTTAATCTTCTCCGGCTCAGATTTATCCAGGCGTGCTTCTGCTGTGTCTCATATTGACCCTTTGAATAATATATCGTCGGTTTACTTCCAAAACCTCGTAACTACAGCTTGTTCAAAGCTGTAGTTACGAGGTTTTGGAAGTAAACCGACGATATACAACTGGCTCTTTGCGGACAGTGTAAATTAAGACCACACTGCACAGAACGTGCAGTGTGGTCTTGTATTAACACTGTCAAAAGGCCGAGATTTCTGGGCAACATAAAAACAATAACGACCACGAAATTGCAATATCGGATTCATTAATTCAGCGCTCTTCGAGTTAACAGTAAACGAAAGAGCAGTGTAAATTCTCCGTGTTTCATATCGCTCATCGCTCTCTATTTCGTATTTATATCCTACATGACAAATGTTTTCTAAAGACGAAAACGGAAATGAAATCCTTTGTCAAATCGAGATTTACTTTACTAGCTAAATTATGCCTCAATGGGACGTTCCTATTACAAGAGTACAGTAGGACAAAAAGTCAATGGACAGCGCACAAGTGGCCAATTCATTATTAAAGGTCTACTGAATATGGACACACACATAATTACAAAGGCCAGGACTGATATTGAAAAATGGAATTCTTCGTTCAGAGAAAGAGAGAGAGAGAGGGAGCTTTGCTATATTGGGAGATTGATAAAACCGATAAAATGGCTTGTGTATGCTTGCGATCTTGTGTTTTACGCGCGAATGTGGATTTCCCCAAGTTGCTGTCTGTGTGGAGTATGTAGAGTGTCACTGTGGATGGCGGAACTTATTAAAGCCACTTTAAAGTTGTAGGGGATGAATGTCATTTTCTGCTGGTGTGTTCCGTGTGTTCACATTCTCGTATAAAGTTTGTACGGGCAGGAATGTATAGTGATTTAAATCTTGGATGAATGTCTACCGTATGTTCATCATGTGGATATTATCTGGGTGATTTTCTAAGGGATACATGTGACCGTGTACCTGCTCGGAAATGTACGCGTTGAGCACGTGCGCACGTGGTACATGTGGTATTCATGCTCTTAAGGTGGTACTTACTTTTCCGGGACCTGCCATCAACGATGCTGTGTTGCGGAAGGGGAGTAGAGGTAAGCATTATTCTGAAATACAACAACAACAGCAACGCATAGCCCTTAGGTTGCTTAGCGCGACTCGCTGACCTTTTGCGGACAGTTTAGATCAAGATCAGACTGCACAGAACGTGCAGTCTGATCTTTGATCTACGCTGTCCGATAAGTATATATCCTCCCTTTAAAAAAAACCCTTTGAAATAGCAAAATTTGGATTTTTACGATCGGCTTAAAAGTTTCATTTCGCTTATTTATCAGGATAAGGGTTTATAATAACAAGAACAACAAATAATGAAAAAAAGCACTGGCTTTTGTGTTTTCTTTTCCAGGCCTTGTGGTCACAGCCTGTAGAGCTCAAAGACCATTCTTTATTCAGGTCAAAATCTAAATTCCGAGACTAGCTATTTGATTGGCAGATTCAGTGATGGAACCAGTCTCATAATTTAGAGTAAAAAATGTAGGTGAATACGTTTTCTGGTTCCAGTTCTAACTATATCGTAAATTCACAACAGTCAACCAACGGTTTAGTGAGTAGGTGTTATGAATATGTTTCAATAATAAATTTTGTCACTGTCTATCGGGAGGTTCGTGTATTTACATGTATTTATTTATAATAATTATACTGATAAAGAACGCTAGAATGGATTTAAGTCTTTAGGCGGGGAAAAAAGCGTATTTTCAAGACTATTAACGACAATGTCTCTCAAATTGTCGCACATTACTAGACTAGAGTAGAGGCCGGCTCGGTGAAGCCGACTGAAATTCACATTCCGCAAGTTGTTCTGAAGTCTTGAAGTTGTCCTTAGGGCTAACTCTTCAGCGCACAACGAAATGTTAGAATTCTCTGTAATAAAACATGAACAACAGACGACAAATAAAAATGGCTTAAATTGTTGGCATTGTCTTTGAAAGAGTAGAAAACATTGTGGGGAAAAAGAAGAAAATGTTATTCAGTGTTCACCGGCATTTACTCCTTTTCCCACCATATTTACAAGGCACACGGTCGTGAAACGAACAGGGTTAGAAATTGAATTTGCGAAAGCTGATACTACTTGATCTCGTCAACTCGTCTACTCCAATGTTAAAATGCGGCAATTTTTCTCGTTTAGATTATACAGTAGGCTTAATTATCAGGAAACCTTTTCGAATTACTGTGAGATACATGCTTTCTTTGAGGCGAAAAAATATATACCCTTACAAGAGATCGTGCTGTTTTGTAGCAAAGTTGTCGGACCATCAACGTGTAAGCCATGCTCTTTGGAATGGGGGTTTAATGCATCTGCAAAAAATATCGACCCATGTCAGCCTGCGCAGTTCGCGCAGGATAACATGGGCCGAATCTTTTTGCTGTCTTTAAATTTTCTGCATGTCCAAGAACGATTCTACCTCGTGATTTAGGTGGTTGTTAAACAAAATGGATTTTAGGGATCCATTATTATGTGATATCTTGCTTGGTATAATGCATCATGTAGATGCATTAAACCCCCTTTTGCCAGAGCATGGCTCACCTTTTTCCGAGTTGCGGTAATAATAAAGACGTTAGTGCTCAAACGACTCTAGAAATTGTTACTTTTTACTCAGGTCTAAAGGCAGGTTAGACTAAAATTTCTCCATTAATCTGCTGGCCCATGTTTATAGCGTTTTAAGGTCATGATCTAATGCTTTTTATCTATACTTCATTTCAAACATATTTGCTAATCTAATGAATAATTAAGTTGATACTCGTAGCTGGATAGAAAACGTTTGATTTGAGAACATATTTCATTAGAAAATATAAGTTTCTTTGAATCTTGTCATCTGAAAATTTATTTCTGATATAACGTGTTCTTGTTATCTGAAAATTTATCTGTCCAGGGACTTTTCTGGAAAGGTATGAGAACTATAGGGTGTATGGATGATTGTAAGTTTTGTAACATGTGTGCCTTTTTCTTCTTACATGTATTCGATCTATCACCAGGCCTTATCAACATAGGTTTCATACGGAAATCACAAGCAAAATTGTTGTTTGTTTTCCCTTGTGTGTAAAAAACCTTTAAGTTTTGTTGGTTTGTTCGGTTTTTAAATATTTCTATCCTCATTGGCTATATAAATGGGTCTGAAGCCCCATGTCCTCTTCATTTTTCCCTTTTATTTTCCATTTTCTAAATGAACGTGAAAAAATCATCAAGATCAAGTGAGGAAAAAACGAAGAAACCGGTAATAGCAAATTGATAAGGCGTATATTTGTTAATTGAGAGTCCGTCATGAAAATTAAAGTGGGGGCGGAAAGATGGCCGCACCTAGTAGAAAGTAACCATAGTATCAATGACGGTGTTTATAAGCAGCACCACACTGAGTAATGGAAATACTTCGATGTATTTATGCATTCTGCGTGCATTTTTTAAAACCCTTTCGGCGCCATAGGCTAAAACAGTGACTTTTGCGGAGGGCACAGATCAAGATCAGACTGCACAGAACGTGCAGTCTGATCTTTGATCTATACCGTCCGCTTGTTTAGTCAAGCCTATACAATCAAAATCTTTGCAAGTTTCAATGGATTGTATTTATAGCCGTCGAAAGAGGTAGAGTTTATTTATTTGCCGCTGAAAGAGCCAAATATCATTACATATTATTTTTTATTTTTAGAACAGAACAGAACAGAACAGAACATATATTTTATTGGACAAGCACAAGTGTACATAGTCAAATATTGCATGATTCATATAACAAAGCATTTGTCAAGGCCTCTCTCTCTCCTTCCCTCTCTCTCTCTCTCTATCACACAATTTCTCTACTTCACTCTCTCTCTCTCTCTTTCTCTCTACCCCTCCCCCCCCCCCCGAAAAAACAAAAAACTGCTTATAAGTGAGGATGACATACGAAAGGAGTTTCACTCAATTTGTAAAAGATGATGATTAATATGTTTATAAAAAGCTTATATTATACTAACACAATGATGATATAACCATTAGTTGTACAGAAAATGAAATCGCACTGATAATGCAGATTCGATATATTGTGCTACATTTGAAATTGTTCTTTTTTCTTGTTTGTTGAAAAGTTCAACCAACTTATACATACTTGGACTTCTAAAATAGAAACCATCTATGTACTGCCTGCGTAAAATACTATACTTTGGACATATAAACATAAAGTGAAATTCGTCCTCTACCTCGTTCATATTGCACAATAAACACACTCTTTCATTTCGCGGTGTTCTGTTACTAGAAAATCTGCCTGTTTGAGTCCGAAGAGAGTGTGCTGAGATTCTAATTTCCAAAACTGCTTCGGATTACTCTTCTTCATATCACAAATTTGGGCGATTTTTATATTTTCATAATTCTTTCTCTTCTGTCTACACAGTTTTTTGTAATCTTTCTTCAATTTGCAAAACTGCTGTCGATTAAAATCTGATCTATTCCTATTAAATGAATTCAAAGCATTTTTGTATTGCTGACGTGCCTTACGGCAGTCATTGTCAAACCAATCTGAGTCTTTACATAGTTGTTTCTCTGAGAAGTCATTTGTGCATGACCGCTCAGAATAATCCTTCCGAAATAACGGCTTTGCTATTTCGGTAATAGTCGACGAGAACTGATTTACTATATGATTCACAGAAACTCTACTGTTGACATCAATGTTTGTAACTAGACTGTTAAAAAATGGTAACTTTTCGATCAGAGAAGACCGGAAAATATTCCGAAATTTGTCATCCCATTTGTAAACAGATGTTTGAGAACCTTCACAAACATCCGATACAAAGGATCCCTTAAGTGTAAAAGATAAAAAAGCATGGTCACTGTACACATTAAATGACCCGACTGAAAAATCTTCAAGTATATAAAATGAATCTGGTTTTGACACCAAGTAATCGATTACAGACATACTGTTGCTTTTAACATAGGTAAATTGTCCGTGTAGATCATTGAAAAGCCGTCCGTTAACAATACGGAGTCCCGTGGACTTGCAAAGATCAAGCATGCGTGTACCGAAACCGCCTGAAGCATGCAAATTACTTCACTCCTCGTTTCCATATTTCGGATCTTGCCTCGAAATATGGATAGAGAGGGTTTTCCGTGTTTATCCTATCAAGCTTCAGTGAAGAAAATAACTTTCTGGTATCTTTTCCGAAACTTATGGCTTACTTTAGTTTCTTTGCCCTTTTTTTTAAATCTTATTTTCATCAAAGAGGGCATGGGGCTTCAAAGAACGATTTGCATTAAAATTAGACAGTAGAGAACTATATATCTAATCTTGGATCTATGCCGACAACTACTTGATAATGGATTGAGGCAAGTGACGTCACGTAGTTGCCATCGTCTAATACGCCAAAACAGTGTTCCCTCGAGTTTCAGACCGAAACCTTTATGTGGGTATAAAATTCAAGGTTTGACTGCATTTTAATTCTTTACCATGCGACAATATTTTACACTTGTCCTAACTGAGAGCTTTTTGCAGACCACAAGTAAAATATGACTCAAACTATAAGAATTGTCCCTAAAAGGGTAGAAACCATTGTAGGAAAAGGAGAAAATGCTAGTTACTCGCATTTTCTCCTTTTCCCACAATGTTTTCAAAGGGAGTTTCTTTAAGGTCGTAAAACAAGGTATTATTTGGTATTAAAAGGGTGAAGACACAGTTCTGATGAGTAACTGAAACTTATTTTTTACAGTTTCTAGAATTTGTTGAACTCCAACTTATTTTACATTTCCTGCAGACAATTTCTGTTTTCTTTTTATTCCAGTATCAGACAGGAGATGTTATGTTTGTGTAACAACACATACATAAACCTGACACTGAAAGCGAAAATTCCAAGAAAAAACCGGCCATATCATTCCACATCGGTTTTTGCAAAGAAATAATGTTATTAGAATTCGAGTGACACTCAAATCCCCCCCCCCCCACACACACACCTTTCCCAATCTAGACCTTTCCAAATATTTTTTTGAAATCTTTGTCAGACAAAGGCTTTTATCCGGGTGAGATAATACGTAAGTTACACATATCATTCAAAGACATAATTCTGATCAGTACCGACGACATAGGTTTGAGTGAAGAAATGATACTAGAACTTGATGGCATTCACTCCTCATTACCCTGATATAGACCCATACCCCAGTCATTTCTGCAAAACTCTGTATCCGACAAAGGCATTTATCATGGGGTTGAGTCATTGCAGGGGCGTAGCTTGACCAAAATAAAGTATACGCAAAGGTAATACTGGTTCCTTATTCACCAATCATTCTCAAGAACATTCTTAGTCATCTTCTCCAAGTTTTTTTTCTACATTTGAAAGTAAGACAACTTCTGATTGGCTAAACCAAATGGTTTAGCCAATCAGAAGTTGTGTTTCTTTCAATTTAAAAACTTCTGGAGAACAAACCTAAGAATGTTCTTAAGAATGGTCGTTGAATACGGACAATGAAGGTATTACCACAGTTGCGAAGCGCCAATGGGGGGGGGGGTGTTGGAGGGGGTTCCCTAGAGCGGGAAAAGGGGGGGGGGTGGAGGGTTCTACAAAATTGTTGAACACTAGAAGCTATTTGGTGGTCCTCTGGGGATATTTTTCGGCAAAATCTTGCCAATTGTAGAAACGACCTAGAATTTCAAGAAATACGTAGTTTGATCATCACAAGAAATCTATTTACTATTGTTTGCTTTTATTCTTCTTTTTTTCTGCCAAGTGTACGCAACTGTGTTTTTGCGTACAGGCAGCTACATCCCTGAATACGATGTTTAACATGTCGTTCAAAGACACAATGCGGATCAGTACCTACAACACAGGTTTGACTGAAGAAATGCAATTATTAGAATTTAATGACACTCAGCCCACATTCTCTCTATTGTTTGATTGTTTTTGGAGTTTAACGCCGTATTAACAGCTCAGGTCATAACACTGCGGCCAGCGCACCTATGCATGTGTTTCCTAGCTTTCTCCCATCAGTACTATCACAACTTTCTTTTCAGGCCACCGACTGCTTTTCTCACATGCATCAGAGGTGAGAGGCAAAAAATCGCCGGAAAGAAAATTTGCCTCAACCGGATATCGAACCGGAAACCACTAGGTCATCAGTCAGATACGCTAACCACTGAGGTACCCGGCCGGGCTACATTCTCTCTATCTGCCAGGGGGTTCTGCGTGGCTCAGTGGTAAAGGGTATAGGGTTTGTGACCTGGAGGCCCCGGGTTCGAGGTTTGAAGCCCACTGGAAGCACTGGGTTTTTCGTGGGAGTGTCCACGGGCAAGATTCTTTAGAGCCCAAGCCTGGTACTGGTGAAACAAAGGAAATATATGAATATGTGAGCTGTCACCCTAATTTGACTGAATTATGTTGAAGGCGGCGTAAACCACCATTCAATCAATCAATCAATCAAAACTACAATTCTGACCAGTATCGACGACATAAATTTGAATGAAGAAATGATACTATAAGAATTTGACGACACTCAGTTCTCATTCCCCTGATCTAGACCGACCTATTTGGCAGACATTTCAGCAAAAATCGGTATCAGACAAGGGCTTTTATCAGGAGGGTGAGATAATTCGACGTTCAACATGTCATTCACGGGCGAGACGGTAAAGGTTTTGACAGGTCTTGTTTAGAGACTTGCGTGTACACCTCAGCTCTGTCTGCAATCCAATACCTGCCCTTTACTCCGGAAAATAAAGATTGCTTGTCCGTGTGATGTTAGACATCTTACTCAATATTTCTGCAACACTGAGAAAGAAGGCTTTTGAAAACATAGTGGGAAAAGGAGAAAATGCTGGTAACCAGCATTTTCTCCTTTTTTTTCACAATGTTTTTCACCCCTTTCTAAAGCATCGTTTGAGACGCATTTGAATTGTCTGAAAATGCCTTGAATTAGGACAAGTCTTAAATATTGACGTTTGTGTATAGAGGAAATGCCTTATTCAGCATTATTTAGTTAGATTATGGCAACTTGTGGACCTTTCCATTTGGTCCTGAATATACATGATGTTTGAAGTACATATTTTTTTTCTTTATTTTTCGGGGGGGGGGGGGGCGGGGCTGGGTACCGGAAAAAAAATAAAGTGGGCAAGTAAGTCGGCATGCAGGCAGGCAGGTCGGTCGGTCATCGGTCGGTTAGATAGTAGGTTGGTTGGTTGGTTGGTTGGTTAGTGAATGAGTGAGTGAGTGAGTGAGTGAGTGAGTGAGTGAGTGAATTAGTTAGTTGCTGGGTAGGTATGTTGGTTGGTTGGTTTGTCGGTCGGTTGGTCGTTTGGTTAGTTTGTTTGTTTAAAAGGTGTTAAATACTCCCCTTTCTATCCCTATCGTATCACGGCAACAGAAGGCTTATTCATATCTTAATAGTGTTTCCCTCGTACTAAGCTGATGCTGTGGAGTGCCTAGTCACAGGGCATTCCCTCGTAACTAGCTACGCCAGTGGAGATTGAACATGAGTTGCCTGGTCACAAACCAATATTCAAAAACCACTGTGCCAAAAATGACAACATAGAACGGAGAATGAAACAAGAACAAAACTAAAATTCTTATTAGATCATCCAATCAATTGGAACTGACATTTACATTAGTTACAAAGATTGATTTTCTTGCACTGTTTATCCGACACTGCCATTGATAACGATATTGATGTAATGAGACGGATATCACGGTATCTAGTTTCTGAAGCGAAGAATAGACCAAGATCAGACTGCTTGAACGTGAACTCTGATCTTAATCTATTCTCTGCGATACCTTAATTATTGTTTAAACTTTCCTATACATGTTTAAAAATCACTGAAGGGTCCTGCGTGGCTCGGGGGTAAAGTGTCCGACTCGTGACCTCTAGGCCCCCGGTTCGAGCCTCACTGGATCTGCAGGGGATTTTCATTGGAGTGTCCTTTTGGCAAGACACTTCAGAGCCCTAGCCTAGTACTGGTGAAACCCAGGAAATGCATGAATATGTGAGCTGTCGCCGTGATATGACTAAAATAATGATGAAAGCTGCGTTACACACCATTCAATCAATCAATCACAAGCACTGAATGCATACTCATGTTTCTATCAGCACTTAATTCTTTAACTTCATTAATGTCCATCCGACACAAACAATCCGATATTGATAATTGAGAATTCAAAGTTCCTCTAGTCGAAAAATTATCACCCTGTCGGACAGTGTAGATTAAAGATCAGACTGCACGTTCTGTGCAGTCTGATCTTGATCTACTGTGTCAGCAAAGGTGCTCCAGTCGCGCCCAGCAGCCTAAGTGTTAACCCTATACGTACAACCCCGAGTTTTGACGACCTTGAGGAAGGAGCCTTTTAAAAAACACTTTGGGAGAAGGAGAAAAACGTGGTTACCCGCAATGTTTTCTACCCTTTTAGAGACGAGTCACCTTAAGCTACATATAATTTGTCGTCTGGAAAAGCTTTCGATTTTGAGGAGTCTAAAATTTTGTCGTTTGGTAAAGATTTAATTCATGAAAATAAAGGTGACCTCTGTTACTGGAGACAGGTTTGAGACTGAATAGAACCAAGTAGAAGGACCAGGAAGGAGAAACACTTCGGGGAAAAAGGGAATGCTTCTATCGAGTTGTGGCCTAGCCACGGTAGAGCAGTCGGTAGCGTACACAGCTTGAGAACAGGGGCTGGCTGGTTCGAATCCCCAGCTCGGCAAATTTCTTACCCAGGATTGATAATAGTCATTGCAGCAAGATTCATTCCTCTCTCACCGCTGATCATTGTTTCGACGATTATTATCTAGGAAAGCAGCTGGTGGCTTAGGAAGAATATTGTGTATAGTATTGATAAAATAAATTCAAAGAGAATATGGATAAGTGCACTGGCCGCCGCGATGCACTGGAAATAATGTTGAAAACAGCGTTAAACACCATACAATCAATCAGTATCTCGAATTTAGATGGAAAGAAAAATCGCTGGAAAATAAGCAGTAGCAATTACCCACTTACTCTCAATCTCTTCAAAATCTGTATTCTACAGACGCAGTTTGCACAAAGAGCTAGTTCTATCCCAGATGATGACTTTAGACGTCAGAGTTAAAGCCCTTTGCAAACGACAAACTATTAGTGACTCAAATGATGGAATTTGTTTTTTGAAGAGACAGAAAACTGTGTGTAAAAAAATGCTTGTTACCTTTGCTTTCCTTTATCACTTCATCAAAGCGATTTAATTGAAATACATTTTGGAAACGGCGTTCAAATAATATGTAAATCCTTGATCCACGATGTTTTCTAAAAGCCACCTCCCTGAGAGTCTCAGAAATAAGGGATTGTTCAATAAAGGGTAAAAGTGTGAGGTAACAAGTCAATATTTGATATCGAGACTGCCTGTGACAGATAGGCTAATTTTGTTTTATCAGCCTGTCACAATCTATATACCACGCTGTTGATGTCGGGAACAAAATACAAATTGACATAATCATCAAGGTACTGAGGGTACTGAGAAGTGCACTAAAATTCAATATGCATAAATGCGAAATCACTCCATGAAATTGATCCATGCTGTTTGAAAAGGCTGTATAATGCATCTGCAAAATGTCTCGACCCATGTCAGCCTGCGCACTCAGCGCAGGATGACCTGGGTCGAAACCATTTGCCATTCGTTAATTTTTTGCAAGGACTATTCTACCTCGCAATTCAGTTGGTTTTCAAACAAAAAGGATTTCATTGATCCATAGTTATGTGACAACAATAGCGTAAAAAACTTGCTGGTTATCTTTACTTTCCATCTTCCACGCTGTTGAAAACAGCCTTAAAGCACCATAAAATCCTTCATCCACAATGTTTCTAAAAGCTCTCTCCCTCAGGGTCGCAGAAGTAAAGTCGCAGTCCCCGGAGGTTGACCCGAATCGAAACGTTTTGCTATTCGTAAATATTTTGCATGTCCAAGGACTATTCTACCACAGGATCCAGTCTTTTGTTCGACAACATAGATTTTATGGATCCATAATTATGAACGAACGAATGACTATGTGATGTGATGACTTGCTTGGTATAATGCATCACGGAGATGCATTAAGCCTCCTTTTGCAAGAGCATGGCTCCAATACAATAGGCAAGATCATCAAAGGACTGAAATAGTGCGAAACAAGAATCTTAACATAAAATGTAAGCTCTAATATACGCAAGGATCGTATATGCTAAAATGATGGTATTTATCTTTGAAAAATATTAGAAAACACGATGGAAAAAGGAGAAAATGCTGGTTACCAGCATTTTCTCCTTTTCTCATAATGTTTTCAAACGCCCTCTTTCTCATGGGCGTAAAAACTTGGTATTGTCTGGCACAGAGTTTAGGGTGAGGCAACTCGGTCGCAGGTCAATATTTGAAATGGAGAAAGCATGGCATGATAGATAGGCTAATTTTGTTTTATCATCTTGTCAAAATCTATACACCAGTCTGGCAATATCAGGCACAAAATACAAATTGGCGTTATTATCAAACTACTGAAAGGACTACGAACAAAACTTGCTTTCCTCTTTCAATTCATGGGGGTCCTGTGTGGCTCAGTGGTTAAATGTTGGACTAGTAACATGGAGTCTCGAGTTCGAGCCTCACTGGAAGCACTTGGTATTTTGGTGGAGTGTCCCTTGGCGTGTCACTTTAGAGCCCAAGCCTAGTACCGGTGAAACCTAAGACATGCACGAATATGTGAGCTGTCGTCGTGATATGACTGAAAAAAGTGTTGAAAAGGCATTAAACACCATTATTGCATAAAATGTGCCTTTTTGGGCCGTTATAAGCATGTATTAACGGGTAAAAACCGGGCGTTAACGGGAGAAAACATGTATTAATCAGTAAATTCACGCGCCGTTAACGCCCGGCTTTGTACCATCAATATCCTCGATTCGGGCCTACCTTGTAAACAACGTTTGTTCATGTCAGATTTTCCCTAGACTCCGACCATCAACTGTAGGAACTTGCACCATATTAGATCCTTTTCATGGCTTGTCTTTGATGATAATAGTACACCACAAACAAAATTTTGCACAGGATCTCAGTTTAATCAAGATCTGAACAAAAATCACTCATGAAATGTACCCTAAACCAGCTACATCCCACCCACTTTTTAACGTGATCGGTAATTCCCTCGCTTGATGTAGATCGATCCCTCTGACGTCTTTCAGTTACAGAAATTCATATCCACTCATTCATCCTAGTTGTAATCATCCAAACGTGTACAAGTTTATCCCACATAAGTCCACTTTGTATTAAAAATCATTAGAAGTAAATTTACACCGAGAGAATCAAAACTGGCATACAGGACTAACGGCCCTTCACTGCTCGTAACCAAAACTTTTTCGCCGACTTCCGGTTTTGACCTATTCACGTACAGTACATTTGAAGTTCGCTTATTTGCATTTCTATGGAAATATTTTTGCTATCTTTGCAAATTATTGCTAAAATACCTTTACTTTATGCAATAATAGCATTAATTCACGTTTTTTTCGGTCGTTAACATTCGCAGAGGCCCTCAAAATACTTTAACACCCTCGTGCTTCGCACTCGGGCGTTAAAGCATTTTTCAGGCCTCTGCGAATGTTAACGACCTCAAAAACGTGAATTAACCGTATATTCATTCATGTAATTAATCAAACAAGTCAGTAAAATAATCAGTGAGTGAGTGAGTGAGTGAATCCGTGAGTCAGTCAGTCAGCCAGCTAGCCGGCCAGCTGATCAATCAATCAATCAATCATCCAACCAACAAACCAAACAATGAATCAATCAATCAACTAATCAACCAATCAACCAATTTTATTGTTCCATAGCAAGGCCGGTCGTAGATGCACCTTAGCCGAGTTTTATGTCATTCTTTCTCAACTATGTCGTGTCTTTTTCTGTCCTATGAGCTGCCTCAAAGCACACGCCTGTTCACCCCTCAACCCCTCAAGCGACGTGGTCTTTTTTTTTTTTCGTCCAAGCCTTCTTATTCCCTTGACTGGTCCTTGGAGTATATTGTCTTGCAGGATGGGCCGGAGATTGAGCCATACTATCCTCAACATTTCTTTACTTTATTGAGACGCTCTCCGTAAGGGTCGGTTAGTATCCGAACCCGACTGTGGACATCTTCATTGACGATGTGGTCCGTGTAGTTGTAGAGATGACTTGCCATCACCATGCAGCAAACATAGGGGCTTGTATTCGCAAGCCATTCTTATTTTCATTCTTAATCTTTTTCTACATTTAGAAAGTAACGCAAATTCTGATTGGCTAAACCATTTGGTTTAGCCAATGAGAAATCGTGTTACTTTCAACTTTAGAAAATGTTTGAGGATAAGACTAAGAATGTTATTTTAGAATTGTTCGGGAATACGGATTAGAATGTTTATGGCTTCTGGGAGATTATCTTTTTTGATGCAACTTCCTTCCAGAAGGTTATGGTTGCAAAAGTTTGCTGTTGTCATCCGGACAAACCTGGCCACTAGACGAGTCCGCTAGCCCAGTGGGTACCGAACAGAGCTGGAAACCGGGGGGGGGGGGTCCCGGGTTGGATTCACCAAACAATCAAACCAACCAACCTAGAGATAAAACTTAAAGTTTACTTTACCGTTGTACGGATTTGAAATACGATTGGGTACGTATTCACCGACCTTTCTGAATGTTGTTCGAATTTTAAATTCCAAGACAAGTCACCGTATTTGCTTAGGCATTTTATCTCAGTTATTCAGATGGCAAATCTTTGAAGTTAGAATTTGGATTTAAATTAAAAACGGTCAGTGGTGAACTCGGCTCCTGACATGGGAAAGTGGAAGATGTATATTGTAGGATATTGTACCATTTCTGATCCCTCATGGCTCAAGATGGCGAATTCGAAAGACAGATTTCTGGGTACGATCCTCACCGGAGGCACTAGTTATCGCTGGAGTCTGCTCAGGCAAGGCTTTCCAGAGCTCCATTCTAGTAGGCCTTCTGGTGAAACTTAGAAAAGACATGCTTTACCGGCAAATTAATTTGAAGTAAACTTTGGGTCATATTGACCAAATATTCTGAAACTGGAAAAAAAAAAACGTTTGTTCTCAGCCATTCAAATGATACTCTTGGAAGTAGGAATTAAAAATGAATTAAGTTGCTAGTAAATGCGGTCCAGGAAAGTGTATTGTTATTGGAATGAAAAAGGTCATTACTTTGACTTAAGTATTCATCAGATGTTGAATTTCTATGATATCTATGATTGCTTCATGTCTACTCCGATCAATAGAGTCTCTTGACATCTATAGAAATAAATCGTCATGGCTCGGACTGATTTCAGACAGTATTGGTAGTGACCGAATTCTGTGTTAGCCTGATAGCTACAACCGACCTAGACTGGTTTCTTCCCCTGATATAGCTTAATCGCATTTGTACAACGTGGACCAAGCAGGTCATAACTTACAGTGAAAGGCGTTCTTTCAAGCATATTAACGTTACACACACCACATTATAAAAGATGTTTTCTTGATATAAGATGTTGACTTTGTGTGGTCTTAGATTTGATCGATACGTGACTATTTCGATCGGAGGAATTTCTTGACATTTATAATCATGAGTACAACTATATTGTTATTGTGCTAACATTGATAGGCAATGTTCCTAGTGACCGAATTGTACCTTAACCTTTTATTAATTTACAATCTGCCGTAACAGGCTTCCTTTGCAAACTTCCTGCGAATGTAAGGCGCGAGAAGACGCGTTTCGGACTTGCTTTTTCTTGCAAGATTTCATATGGGATATATAAATTTCTAACTGAGCTATAATCTGAAATTCCACTTTAAAAGTTGAAGCACTGTATCTTCTATCATATGTTGACTTGCTATGTCATCTAATATTAGCGCATGTCTATTCTGACAACAAAAATGCCATGACGTTGATAAAATCGAGCCCGGACTAGTAGCTCAGTGGCTTGCGTATCTGACTGGTGACCTGGTGGTTTCGGGTTCGAAATCCGGTTTAGGTAAACTCTCTTTCCGGCGATTTTTCGCCTCTTACCTCTGATGCATGTGAGAAAAGAAGTTACATGTAGTGGCTTGGAAAGAGAGATATGACAGTATTGGTATAGGAAAGCCAGGAAACACATGCGTAGGTGCACTGGCCGCCGTAATATGACCTTAGCTATTAAGACGGCGTTAAACTCAAATACAAACAAGCAAAGATAAAATCGAAATCGTTATCAATGATTGAACGATGTAGTGGCAGTGATGAGAAAGTGCCAACCTTACTTAACATTCTTCCCTTTTTCATGATACTGACTGAGAATGACTGAACGACGCTAGAGGCATCGTTACATAATTGCTTTGATTGTTTGATATAACAAATTAACATGTTAAATTCCACGTGTTATTTTCCCCTCGAATCTAAAACAGTAAAAAGATACCCCGAGGCGAATCTGTGAAGCTGATATTGCAGTGAGAATTCAATGTGTGCAGGGTTTTTTTCTGTATTAAAAAAGAAAATAACGTGCTGATATTTTCCCATGACACTTTGTCTCATTGTCAATGGTACTTTTTGTTGCCGTTAAAGATTTCAAGAGCTGTTGCTTTGACGAATTATCCGAGAATAATGAGAATGGTAGCAGGAAGGCGTGGCACAGATCAAATTATTGTTGACGCTGTGTTGCAAAGATCACAATGTGATTAAAACCGGAGCGCCGTAACAAAAAGCGTAGACATTGACCTGTTTTTTAAAATTGGTCTTCTTTCTATATTCCAAAATAACTAATTATCTGATTGGCCTTAATATAAATTTTTGGCCAATCAAACTGTTTTAGAATTTAAAATTGGAATTGAATTTAGAATGGCTAGTGTGTACGGTTCATGATCTAATACAGATAATGTCGAGTTCTTGAAGTGCGAAACAAGGTCACGTATGAAAATGAGCTTTTGCCCCAATATCTGTGTTTTTGTTACGGCACATAAAGTACAGGGACTAAATCCCAGTACAATCGACTAAATCATGAGGTAGACTGGCCCTTTGACAAGTAGAAAATTGACCAAGAGCAACAAGTTTCAACGCAGATCAGCCTGTTCAGACAATGCAGGCTGAGCTGAGTCGATACTCTTTGTAGATCAATTTAAAGCCCTTTTCACAGAGTATGGTTCAAAGTCATTTCAACTAGGCACATGAAAGAAACCCCACCTTGACCTTTGTCACAATCCCGACAGTCATTTTGGAATCGTGTCATTCGAACTTCCGACTCTTTGAAGAAAAAAACTTTATTGTGAAAATAAGGTCACATGCCACGTGATATTGAACATCTTGCCACGTGATATTGAAAACAAGCGTCTTGTGTTTTTGATGTCGGGCATTTACCAAAATTGCAATTGAATAATAAATCTAGAATAATCAACTGGCTGTGTGTGATATTAAAAATCTGTCTCTAGAACGGGATGTGATGCAGTTGAAAAAACGAGTCCGAAGGACGAGTTTTTGTTTTTTAACCGCATCAAACTCCATTCGAGTGACAGATTTTCAATATCACACACAACCAGTTGATTATCATATGTTATATTCCTAGTTCATCCTTTCTTATTCTTATAATTATCAAGAATGGTACAATATGAGCAAACTAGTAAAAAAGTCGTTCGAAAACTATATCGTCACTAGTGATGATACCATATTTATCATCACTAGTGGTGTTATTCACTGTGAAATCCAAGTAATTCACTGATAAGAATATAATAAAGGACTTAAGCAAGGGTGGAGGTAGAATTAGTGTAAAATTATGGTTGACGGTTTCATCGTTTTTCACTTCCGAAATATTTTTCCCCATTCAAAACACGAATTTGGAAATATTCTTTAAATTAACGAAGGTGGTTTCTGGGTCAAGATACCCTGAAAAAAGGCCACTGGACCAGCCGCTAGAGGGCGCGGATTGCTATGACGACAATTTACCGAATTTCAACGCGACTATTCGTACATGCCGTGACTTAACAATGTATTTCTATTTAACTCTTTACCATACGACAAAATTTTTGACTCGACCAAATTGAAAACATTTGCGGGCGACAATTTGAATGTAGCTCAAGTGATAATTTCTGTCTTTGATAGAGTAGAAAACACCGTGGGAAAAGGAGAAATCCTGGTTGTCAGCATTTTATTCTTTTCCTACACTGTTTTTAAAAGCCTTCTTCTCTAGGATCATTAGCACAAGAGATTTGTGGTAAGAGTTAAATCATGGTAGAAAAGAGGAAATAGCTCAGAAAAATATCCGGTACATGAATCTTGATTTATTTCTGTTTATTTATCGTCCGTCGCCACCGATTGCCCATATGGGCGACGCTTCCAGAAGACTGTTAGTTTTGATACGGGGGATAGTGCAGGATACAGTTCGAAACCCATCCTAAGTTACGCTTGGTTCTAGAACATGCCCGGTGTAAAGCACCGTCACACGGGGACTCGGTTTAACATCTAACCCGAAAGACTACTGGTAATTTTAGATGGCCACCATGGGGAAGAACCCACACCCTCATGTGGCCTTTGATTTGACGTTCACCAGCCTTATGCTCCACCACCAGAGTTATTGTGGCAGGTCGAACGAATAGATTGCTTGATTTTTTGATTGTTTATCGTCGCCACCGGTTACCCATATTGGCGACATCCCCGAAGTATGTTCTTTTGTTCCGAAAGACTATTAGTAATTTTAGATGGCCATTGGGCTCGAACCCACGTCCTCAAGTGTCCCCAGACTTGATTTTTACAACTCCTACGCTCTGCCACTTGAGCTATGCGGGCTGGTCCAAAAAAAAAAAACAATTAAGTAGAAATGCTAGAACAAAAACTGCATCTACAATACTGTCATGGGGTTCGTTACCTCACGAAATTCATCTAAGTTAATGCTCATTCTGCTAACTTACTTAAAAGAAACTTATTCCGACGGTAAAATCCTTAGTATGGCTATTTCAAAGTTATTTTGGGGGCAAAATATCTCCTTATCGGACAGTGTAGATTCAAGATCAGACTGCACGTTCTGTGCAGTCTGATCTTGATCTACACAGTCAGCAAAAGGTCGTTGAGTCGCGCTTAGCAGCGGAAGGGTTTATCTTGTCGATATAGTCCAATTATTTCTATTACAGTCATAAACTGTTGTGGGCGCCGAGAGATTGCGAGTGTCACTTACAGCCTGTTCTATGGATTCGGTCAAACAGAAATATAACTTATGGTGTCTTTTCCGAAAGAAAGGCGTTCCAGTTCTACGCAAAATGGCTTCTATCGACATGTTGTCGCCGAGCCCCAGTAGCGCAGTCGGTAGCGTACAAGACTGTAAAACAGGGGATCGCTGGTTCGATCACCGGCTCGGCCAATTTCTTTCCGAGGATTGATGATAGTCATTGCGGGGTACTGGTAAAAGAAACTCCAGGAAAGCATGGTTAGATGCACTGGCCACCGCGATATACTAGTAACTGAAATAATGTTGAAAACGGCGTTAAACATCATACAATTAATCAATCAGTCAATCAAAAGTTATCAATTGTTATTAATAATTTCTTTACACAGACACGAATGAGCTGACTAATAGTTCACTAAATAAATGAGCTATACTCTGGCAAAAGGGAGCTTAATGCATCACCGTGATGCATGAAACCAAGCAAGTCATCAGATAAGTATGGATCTGTAGTATCCATTTAGTCTGACAATTAACTAGGTATGGTGGTAGAATGGTCTTTGTACATGCAGAAAATTTACAATAAGCAAAAAGTTTCGACCCATGTTAGCCTGCTCGGACTGGGCAGGCTGACATTGATCGATACTTTTTTGCAGATGCATTAAGCCACCTTTTCTCAGAGCACGGCTCATATTAAATGCCTAGTCAGGTAAACTGATAGAATTATAGCATTTTTACAATCTTTATTACAATGGATTTTGTAGAACTATCTACAGAACAACACTATCGAATTGTACAAGGCCGAGATCATATTCTATAATGCCTGTCCGCTGGTTTTGACCAAAGCCAAATAACTGAAAATTGTCCCTATCAGCCTGTTCGTAATTCAGACACAGGTAGTGAAATAAGAGTGTTCTTTGATGGAAAGCAGCTCAGGCCCTCAGCCTTGTACTAATGAAACAGTGGAAATACGTTAGGAACTAAAAATTGTGCTTATCGGTCTGTTTTTGGCTCTATCAGCAATAAGAATGCTCTTTGGGAAGAGAGTGCAGGGCTCCAGCATAGCAGAGTCAAACTTGGGTGGCTCGAATGTGGGTAATTTCGAATACCAAACAAAGCTCGAACTACGATCTCGGTCCCGGCAAAATCTCTATATACATGTACAATACTCGTGAAACCCACGGAAACACACGAGTGAATCTAATGCGTTAGTAATATAAGGATAAATACAAAGTCTTCCGAGAGAACATGACTGGTATGGCAAAAATTTCTCCATCGATCAATAACAGTCCACCATGAATGGTTGAATTATTACTTTGGTAATGGCGGAAAGCTAATCACCGCTTTCCAGTGGAACCATATAAATAGCTTTGGGACACAGTTGATTGTTTTTGTTGCTTTGGGATGCTGGATGAGTTTTGGTGCTGTTTATGGAAAGTGCAGATCAAGATCAGACTGCACAGACTGCACAGAACATGTCGTTTGATCTTGTATCTGCACTTTTCGAGATTTTTAGATCATTAATAGCCATGTAATACCGGTTGAAACAGCTTCAAAATTGATTTTCGACCGCTTATCACCGCTTTGCAATGAAATCATTGAAATAGCTTCTTGATAAAGTCGTTTGTTTTTCTCTGCTTTCTTTTTTTCCTCCATTTAAATTTTAGGGTGATCAGAACAATATCAGGTTGTATTTGCAGATAATTTAGATCAAGATCAGACGAATGTATTAAATATAATCTGTCTTATATAGCGGAAAGCAAACCACCGCTTTGTATAGGAAAAGTTAAAATTGTTGAAATATGAACTGTTTGTTTTCAGTGCTTTCGGTCCAGTTCCTTTAATTTACACGAGAGTTTGGGACAACTTTAAATTACCTTTGCGGACAGTGTAGATACAAGATCGGTCTGCACAGAACGTGCAGTTTGATCTTATATATGCACAGTCCGATTTTCATAGTATATACATTCCCAAAAAACGTCGAAGTTGCCATAACTTGGGTATGAGCGAAAACTTGCATTGGAATCATTTAAATAGCTTTTGTACAAAGTCATTTGATTTATTTTCGATTCATTTACTTTGACCTTTTAATCTTTTAGAATAGCTGTAATACTAAGACAGTGTAGAACAATGAACTGCACCTAACTTTCATTTTGGTCACGACGCTACATTGTTTGAAAGTTTGTGATATCATACATATAGAGTATTTTTTTTTTTTGAAAGATCGAAATTTATTTCGTGTCGTGAACATCATCGGTAATATTTTCGCGAGATGAAATAAATTTCGATCTTTCACCGAAAAACACAAATATTCTACTCATTTCATGATCTAACCCCTGTTTTGTTGGGACTTTCATCAAAACCCAGTAGAGTTGTTTTCGGTAATTCCCCGTAGCGTGCTCCTCCCCTCATAAGAATGCAATTACAAAATTACGTAAAGCGTGAGAAATGTAGGGTAAAAGCGCGTAAATTACGTCATATTTCGGTCTGGTTGAATGGCAGGCGCTGTTTTCCTATCTAGAGCGTGGGAACTGCTGTTTCCACTTTCAATTGAAAAGTTACGAAAACGGTAAATTTCACTTGTTGTAACCATGAATTATCAAACCCTTTTCCCGATAAACTACCGAGAAGCATGAAATAAAACTGTATTAACCAAAACAGTTTCGACATTGCCATTGGTTGTTTCTCCTTTAACTCTTTACCAGACGAACGAATTTTAGGCTCGTCCAATTGGAAAGCATTTACAGACGGCAAATTGTATGTTTATCAAATGACGGGTTTTGTCTTATACAGTATAGCAAAGATTGTGGGAAAAAGAGAAAATGCTGGTTACCAGCGTTTTCTCTTTTTCCCACAATGTTTTAAAGCCTTACTTACTAAGGCCATTTAAACTCCGGATTTTTCGGTACAGGGTTCACTCTTAATGGCATCCAAGTTTGTCTTCCTTTTCGAAATTAAGTGTTTTAAGAATGGTCATAAATAGCTTTGCTTGGAAAATGTCACGTGGACAAAAGAGCGGAAATTGAAGCACCTCTCTTGCGCATGTGTAATCCTACCTTTGTCACGACAGTCTGCTGACATTTCACATGATACCATTTGCAGACGACCTTTTTTCAGGCTTGCTGCAGACGGCACTTACAAATGAGCGGTACTCTGGCACAAAGGGGTTTAATGCATCTCAATGATGCATTATACCGGTGTAGTCCTTAACTAATTATGGAGTCATGAAATCCATCTTGTCAAACAACCGACTAAATCATAAGGTAGAAATGTCCATGGACATGCTGAAAATTTACAACTTACAATTTACAAATGAGCGGCACTCTGGCAAAAAGGGGTTTAATGCATCTCGATGAAGCATTATACCTAACCAGTCGTAACGTAACTACGGGTCCATAAAATCCATTTTGTCGAACAACCGACTGAATCATGAGGTTGAATGGTCCATAGACATGCAGAAAATTTAAGAATAGCAAAGGTTTTGATCTATGTCAGTCTGCGCAAGCTGACCTGGGTCTAAAGTTTTTTGCAGATGCATTAAACCTCACTTTTTACAAAGTATGATTCAAATCTAATGTCGTAAAAGAAGTTTGCTCATTATGAGCGATTTCTTGCTTTTACCGCAATGTGTTTACATAGTTTTATGTGTTAAAGTCGAATTGCATGATGATTTACTATATTTTACAAACACGTTTCCGAAGTCCTCTGCTGGGATTTTCTTTCGTTTAATAGTGAACTTAAAGAAACCACGACGACCTTGACCGAAGAGAAGACGAAATTATTTCCTGAGCACTTTACCATACAATCCCATTTTTTAACGCCCTTCAGAAGAAAGGCTTTTGAAAACATTGTGGGAAAAGGAGAAAATGCTGGTAACCAGCATTTTCTCCTTTTCCCATAATGTTTTCTACTCTTTCTCATACAAATCCCATCATTTGTGCTTTAATTAATTTGTCGTCTGCAAATGCTTTCAATTTGGACAAGTTTAAACTATTGTACTTGGGTAAAGAGTTCACAGAAATTACATCGTTCGAAATCCATTAACAACCCAGAAACGTCTGGAGTTTGAGAATTTCAATTTTCCACAGCCGTTTAAAATATGCATGAATCATGTAACGAGATGCGGACGTCTTCAACAGTACGTGTAATTTACTGTGTATTGATACAAAGTCTGTAAAAACTGTATTGCTAGGAATGCCGGGAAGGTCTAAACTCATTACTTCCGGCAGACGACTTTTTGAAGCAGACGGTCTTGCAGCAAACGGCTTTTTGAAGACATGGTGGTAAAAGGAGCAAAATAATGGATATTTG
Source organism: Hippopus hippopus (assembly GCA_946811185.2). Lineage (NCBI taxonomy): Eukaryota > Metazoa > Mollusca > Bivalvia > Cardiida > Cardiidae > Hippopus > Hippopus hippopus. Next base: position 14,647,166 of record OX328099.1, on the reverse strand, counting down.
GAATTAATCTGTCTAACAGTATTTGTCGCCAATAAATGCTGGAACGGTCTAAACTCATAACTTCCGGTGGACATTGCCGACTTTTAGAAAAAAAAAAATGTAAAAAGAGCAATTTCTTCAATAGGCAATATGCTAACCAATGTATTTAACACTTAATTCATGTTTATTATCCACCTTTTTAAAAGATGACTTTCTCAATGTCGTCTGCTGTTTATTTGCTTCAGGAGACACTTAGCTTCGTTACTATTGAAGGGGTCCTGCGTTGTTTACTTTTAATGTGTAGGACTCGTGACCTAGAGGTCCCGGGTTCGAGCCTTACTGGATCGACTAAGTTTTTCGTGGGAGTGTCCTTGGGCAACACACTTCAGAGCCCTAGCCTAAGACTGATGGAAGCCAGGAAATACATGAATATGTGAACAATTGCCGTGATATGGCTGAACTAATGTTGAAACGAAAGAGTAGATCAACATATTAATGGATTTACACTTTCAGAAAAAAAAAATGGAATTTTTTTTATTTCTCAAATTAGGTATTTTTTCCTAAATGATACCAGAGGAATTCCCTTTTCAGCAGTGACCTGCAACTTGCCAATTCATTGGCCAAAAGTTCCGCGATGTATCATTACGGAGCCAATGAAATTTCCCATTTATTATTTAAAAACATAAAAGTAGCTCGCCGAATTTCATACATACATACATACAATGATGACCGACTTAGGGAATATTGGTCACAGTCTAACTCGTATACTAACCAGATACACCAAATATGTTTAAACTCAGCATTAAACCTTTGGCACCTTAAATAATAACATGTCATCACGGGAAATGTACCCCTAGGCTGTTAACCGCTACCCAAGGACCATTTGCGGACAGTGTAGATCAAGATCAGACTGCACAGAACGTGCGGTCTTATCTTGTATCTATACTGTCCAATAAGAAGGTATTTTTCCCCTACTTAATGACTTTGAAATAGCAACTTTTAGGTTTTTACTATTTGCTTGAAAGTTGCATTAAACTTATTCAGCAAGTTAAGGGTTTAAAACTTATAAATGAGCGGCGCTCCTTTTTACCCGTAGGCTGCTTAGCGCGACTCAAGGACCTTTTGCGGACGATGCAGATCAAGATCAGACTGCACAGAACGTGCAGTCTGATCTTGATCTACACCGTCCGATAAGGAGAATAGCCCCCCCCCCACAAAAAAAAGAAAAATGAATAAATAACTTTGAATAGCAATATTGGGGTGTTTACTATCGACTTAAAAGTTCTATCTTAGTTATATAGCAGGTTAAATGTTAAAGCAAAGCATGTCTTCACTATTTATGGATCCGTTGTGTTTAAAAGCTGGCTGAATTATGAGGTAGAATGGCTCTTTGACATGCAGAATATTAACCCAAGGCACAAATTTTCGACCAAGGTCAGCCTGCCTATACGGGGAAACACAGGAAAGACAATAATGTGTATATTTTTACCGTTGTCGAAATATTGTTGAAAGCAGTGTAAACTCCTATTTAACAAACACAGGAAACAAGGAGGAAATCGCTCTCAAATAGGACAGAAAATAGGAATAAATCCATATAATGTTATCTGGATAAACGATGGGAATAAAATAGATATTCAATTTCTTATCTCTAATGCGATTTATTCTCGAGATTCCTCCTAACTTGAAATTCCAAACGATTTTCTTTCCCCTGGAAGCTTTCTTGTGGTACCGGTTGTCATAATACTGTAAAAATGGGACTTTTAAGCGAGTAGGCAGCTATGCTAATCATAGTGGAAAAAGGAGCGATTGTTGGTAATAAGCTATCGCTGCATTTCCAACAATGTTTCCATAGTGCTGAAAAAAGCGACATTCTCTTAGCCTTTTGGATATTTCGTATTAAGTTTAGAGCAAAGCCCTTCGGCACTCAGTGGAAAAGATACCAAATTCTTGATAATAAAATCCTTCGCTGGAAGCATTGGTCACGTGGGAGGGTTCCAAGAGCAATTTAGTGCAGAGCTCCTACCTAGTACCCGTGAAACTCAGAAAAAGACATAAATAAGCGAGCGCTGTACTATCACTACTCCAAGTATATTGTTTGAAAGCGGTACTCAAACCATCGAAACAAACATCAATCTTTTGTTCTGAGAGGAACAACGAGCAGCAAACTGTTTCTACGATTTCTAACCCTTAACCTGCTAAATAAGTTACATGAAATGTTCAAGCCAATAGTATCAAACCAGACTGTTGCTATTTCATAGTTACTTCTTGGGGGAAATATCTCCTTTTCAGACAATGTAGATCCAAGATCAGACTGCACGTTCTGTGCAGTCTGATCTTGGATCTACACTGTCTGCGAAAGGTCCTGGAGTCGCGGTTAGCAGTCAAAGCGATGTGAAGCTATGTTATTGTTTTATCAGTTTCTAACCGGAAGTGCAGGCCCCTTACTGTTAACAAATTATCTCGTCGCGAGGAAAAGTAAATCTCTCACGTCATTTGAGATAATACACGGGTAGAAAACTTCATATTCAGAGCCAATGGCTCTGACGAGAAAATGTTGTGTTGGTCTTCCGTTTCTGAAGATGTCGGCTGAAAAACAACCAAAAAACAGGTAAGCTTGTCATTATTTGTAATCATGTGTTCTTATGTCTTTGAAATTCCAAAAAAGGAGAATGTCATGGAATGCTCTGGTCTTTCAACGTGTTTTCTACACTGCGGGAAGTTGTAACAAGTGTACGATGTTGTCTGAATCATTTGTGGTGTGGGTTGACCCTAGCTAAAATAATACGTCACGGACCTAAATTCAGTCTATTATCGCCATAAAATTGGCAATTAAAAGAGACTCTTGCTGTCCCAAAAGCGTGAATTAATGTCTTGAAATGTTAAATTCACGGCTGGTAAAGAATTGAAAGAAATAGCACAAAAATGATTAAAATAAAGAAGGGCTCCGATTATGTGGATCGGCTCTGTATATGTAAGTCGGCACCGATTGAAATGGGCTTCCTTTCAAAAATGTAGTTTTCTGTAAAAAAATTACTTAGGAAGTAGGCTTTCTTTTTCCGTTAACACCTTTCAGTCCAATGTAGTACTATTGTTGGATGGAACATGACCGAATTTATGAAAATACAAAGGACTGGTCTTGTCACGATTGAAAAATCCTGTCGAAAATTTGTCTATCTAAATTTTGAAAAATACTTTTGTGTAGCTTTTGATTAACAGAATGGTCTATACATGTATAAAGCATTTGTCATGCTTTCGTCGTAAGTGCAGTCCACATGTAAGCAAAAATAATGAAAAATATTTGGCATCTTCGGAAGACTCTTTTGTCTTGAAACAGTCATTAAAAAGCTAAATGGAAAATGTACCGACCGTAGCAGAGATGATGAATAAAACAAAAACCTTTTTCAAAACGTGAGAAATACAATTGATCTATTCGCAATACATGCCTCAGCGTATATGTGTGAACACTCTCAGCTCTTTTTTTTATACTTAACACTACACAACAGTATGTCAGGTAGGTGGGGTATATACAAGTCTTTAACAACGAAAAAGAATCTATTTCACAAGCACTTCAAGACCAAAAAATGTTCATAGATCCCTGATTCTGATAGTACTTTCTCAGATCTTTCAATGTTCAATTAACCAGATGCATATAAGATCAGAAAATGTCACATATCAGTTATCTTTAAGCCGATGATAAAAAAACATCCATCCAAACAAACAAACGTTTTGTGCAGTCTAATATTAATCTACACTACCTGCAAAACCAACTAAAGTTGTGACAGGCACTTTAAGGGTTCATAATGAATAGGTTCGAGTTATTTATTTTACCGTCCTAGATATTTGTATGAATGTCCTAAACACTGTCGTTTGCACTTGTTTCAGAATTCTCACACAGACCCCTCCCCATTTCTAATGTAGAAATCATTCACTTTACGTCGTAATTAGATTGAGATTGCAGCTCCAATATCATGATTTATTGAGTGTGTATGCAGTTAGCTGTTTTGAGTCATTATTTAGGATAAAAAAGCCGTTTGAAGGGTCTTTGAGCGGTTTATGTAAATTTTGCACCTGTTTTGTCGTGGGTTTTCGTGTTTTGCCGTGCCGAGTAATTTTGATTAAGTAAAAAGTAAAATTCTGGAAAAAAAACCTGCGTATTGTCCCGGTTTATTTGTATCCATTTTGTCTGCACACGCTTAAAAGGATTTCGGAGATCGGATATTTTTTTTCGGAGCAAGGTTTTTCAAAACTTTAAGATTTTTAATGCTTTCTTTAATTTGCATACACACTCAATATATCATGATATTGGAGCTAGAATCTCAATCTAATTACGGCGTAAAGTGAATTATTTCTACATAAGAAATGGGGAAGGGTCACCGCGAGATTTCTGAAACAAGTGCAAACGACAATGTTTAGGATATTCATACACATATCTAGGACTGAAAAAGAAAAATAAATAACTCGAACCTATTCATTATGAACCCTTAAAGTGCCTGTCACAACTTAGTTGGTTCTGCAGCCAGTGTAGATCAAGATTAAACTGCACAAAGCGTGATCGTTCGCTTGGATGGATGTTTGTTTATCATCGGCTTAGATAATAACTAATATATGACATATTCTGATCTAATATGCGTTCGGTTAATTGAGCATTGAAAGATCTGAGTGAGTACAATCAAAATCAGGGATCTATGAAAATTTTTTGGTCTGGGTGTGCTTGTGAATTTGATTTCTTTTTTCTGTTAAAGACTTGTATATACCCCAACCACCTGACATACTATTGTGTCGTGTTAGGTGTTGAAAAGAGTTAAGGGTGTTCATAAATATAGCCCAGGCCTGTAATGCAAATAGCTCAATTGTATTTCTCACGCTTTGTAAAAGTTTTTTTTATTCAATATCTCTGCTACGGTCGGTACATTTTCCATTTGGCTTTTTAATGATTGTTTCAAGACCAGATAGTCTTCCAAAGATGCCAAATATGTTTTATTTGTTTTGCTTACATGTGGGCTGCACTTACGACGAAAGCATGACAAACGCTTTATACATGTATAGACCATTCTGTTAATCAAAAGCTACACAAAAGTATTTTCAAAAGTCAGATAGACTAATGTTCGACGGGATTTTTCAATCGTGACAAGACAAGTCTTTTGTATTTTCATAAATTCGGTCATGTTCCATCCAACAAAATGTTTCCTATGTAACTTTTACAGAAAACTAAATTTCTGAAAGGAAGCCCTCATCAATCGGTGCCGACTCACATATACAGAGCAGATCCACATAATCGGAGTCCTTCTTTATTTTAATCATTTTTTTGCTATTTCTTTTCAATTCTTTACCAGCGGTGAATGTAACATTTCAAGACATTAATTCACGCTTTTGGGACAGCAAGATTCTCTTTTAATTGCCAATTTTATGGCATTAATAGACTGAATTTAGGTCCGTGGCGTATTATTTTAGCTAGGGTCAACCCACACCACAAATGATTCAGACAACATCGTACACTTGTTACAACTTCCCGCAGTGTAGAAAACACGTTGAAAGACCAAAGCATTGCATGACATTCTCCTTTTTTGGAATTTCAAAGACATAAGAACACATGATTACAAATGATGACAAGCTTACCTGTGTTTTGGTTGTTTTTCAGCCGACATCTTCAGAAACGGAAGACCAACACACATTTTCTCGTCAGAGCCATTGGCTCTGAATATGAAGTTTCCTACCCGTGAATAAGGTATAAGTATTACTACGTCTGTTTTCCCCTTCATATCTTACTCTTGAAAATATTTTTGGCAAACGAGCAATTATTTAACAAGTAATCCTATAACCTTTTCTTTGTCATACGGGGGAAAAAAGGGGGGGAGAGAAAAACAAAAAATATCTTGCGGAAAAGAAAGATGGCGTAAGAGGTTCTGGAATTCGAATATTGAAACTCTCTTGTGGTTCAGTATGAGAGGAATAATGAAAGCTTGCCAGCAATTGCCTTTTCTTTTTCTTTGTGTCAATGCTTGGCATACTTTTGAAAGTTAATATTTTAATTAGATATATATTTCAAGATCAGATGTTAATCCAAATCATCGTTGGAAAAGGAGAAGTTGCTGCTAAAATTGATATGTCTGAAAATACATAAAGACATACAGTAATGGGTTATAGGGTAACGCTTAAAAATAGTAGAAGTAGCAAAGCTTATTCATTGTCGTCATGAATTTGCTTGCAAATAGACCCACAGAGGCCTGCAGAATTGACATGTCCACATTTTTTACCAATCCCAAGGTACTATTTATTCACTCGCAAAAATCAATACCAAGCAGTAGGTCAGCAGACAGGGCATTCAGTTACGCCGAAAAAAGAAACCATTCTCCTTTCATTTAAATATTGAAGCTGTGTCTAAGGCCTACTACTTAGTGGAAGACCTGGAACCAATCTGTATAGTCACTGATTGATTTTCCGTTTATTTATCGTCGCCACCAGTTGCCCCTATGGGCGAGGCCCCTGACGGCAATTAACAATGTTAAGGGGGACAGTGCAAGATACAGGACGAAACACAATCCTAAGTTACGCCTGGTTCTTTAACGCGCACCCGTTGTTTAACGTCTCGTCCTAAAGAATCTTCGTAATTTTAGATGTGTTGTCATATCGACCACCCTCTACCTATGGTATAGATCCAAGATCAGACTGCACGTTCTATGCAGTCTGATCTTGTTCTACACCGTCCGTAAAAGGCCGTTCAAAATCTTCTTTGCAAGGGAAAGTGATAAGAGCTGATTTTGTGCTAGTAATGCATATTTTTCTAGGACGTTTTCAGTATTGTCTGCTGCAAATTGTTCTTGGAATTTCGAGGGCTGATGAATAAGTTTTGAGCCTGTTTTGTAAGACTTTGACTTTTGGTCGACATATTGCATTATTTTTCAACATAACCCTCTTCAGTATCTATATGAATACACTTTTGTCAGCGATGTTTGAGGACCTCAATGCCCCTTTTAAAGACGTCTTTTTCTTGACCGTTCAGAAAGTCCTCTACTGCATGTCCTCCTATGACTTCATTATTTGACCGGAAGTGGGTACCGGAAATGGCCTGTTTTTCATTTTGGAAATAGATAAGAGTCTGATAAGCGAATAAGGCGGATGCTTAATCAATTCAAAGCCACATACGTTAATGGAAACCATGGCAATTACAGACCTGTGAACGGGGGCATTGTCCTGGTGAAACAACACACCTTTTATAAGCCACTTGCCTTGTTTACTTTAGAGCGCTACCTCTTTGACATAAACTAACCAAAATGACACCAAACTTCGGGTTCACAGCCTTAAATAGTCAGGAAATAGTAGAAATGAAAATGGACATCCCTGCTTAATTTCTTCAATGCATGCTCAGAACTTATTAAACAGCCCTCGTAATTAGTAATAAGGAGGAAGAGTTTTTAAAAGGGCAATAATAATCGGCAGCAGACGTCCTTTGTAGATACAGAGCATTATTTTACCATTTATGACGGTTCTATTAGGCTGCCTGACTAAAATTATTTGTTTCTATGACAACAGTAGGGAACAAATGGTCTAGACCCTCCCCCCCCCCCCCCCCCCCGTAAACTCGTCATAACATAACTCTTTAACTCTAAAGCTGCTAAGGGCGACTCACTTACCTTTTGCGGACAGTGTAGATCCAAGATCAGACTGCACAAAACGTGCAGTCTGATCTTGGATCTACACTGTCCGAGAAAGAGATATTATTCCCCAAAACATATTTTTGAAATAGCAATATGATGGTTTTTACTACCGAACTGAAAATTTCATTTTAGTTATTTAGCAGGGTTAAAAGACTTCAAATATGTCGACTCAATTACCATCATTTTCTCCTTGTTCATTTAATGTAACGGGATTGCTTGATGACTAAAAGACAAGTCGGAACTAAAACTTTAAAAACAGCAAGAGTCCGAATATCGAAAATCGAAAAACGAAAATCGAACTAACTACTTTTTTTGAATCTCGAAAATCGAAAAACGAAAATCGAACTAACCCCTTTTTTTGAATCTTGAAAATCGAAAAACGAAGAAAATCGAACTTCTTTTTTTGAATCTCGAAAATCGAAAAACGAAAATCGAACTAACTTCTCATTCCTAATTTTTCTTCACAAAATTCTCCACAAGAATACGTACTTTTTTGTCTGGTTTACAGGCTCTTGTCTGCAAAAGATATACAGATAATTCTATTTATGCACGAAAGAGAGTTTTATTTATCCATTAAAACGAGTTTTATTTATCCATAATAGGTAAAATACATGTATTAAAATCTCTTACTTAGTTGTCTACTTCAGGCTACTGTTTGCATCAGGCTTTTAGATCCAGCGTTTAAATCTTTACCAAACGGCAAGATTTTAGACCTGTGCAAATTGAAACCATTGGCAGACGACAAGTTTACTGTAGTGCATTTTAGGCAATTAACGGTTGAAAGTGTATAAAACATTGCGGGAAAGGAGAAAATGCTGGTTATCAGCATTTTCTCCTTTTCCCACTACGTTTTCAAAAACTTTTTTTCTCAGGATCATTAAAAGCAGGAATTGTGTTTGTAAGGGGTTGAAAGCTTTTTGGACAAAAGGAGAAAATGCTGGTAGCAAACATGCTGTTCTTTTGCTACAAAAATTTAACAAGTTCTCCTGTATTAAACATTAATGTACGTTGATTGTCCAAAGAAAGAAAAAAAAGATTATGTCAAGTTCGTCTGCTACATTGTTTTTTTTTTTACCGGGAGAATAATGTGTAAGGCTTGGTGTCCTCATACAGTGTTCAAGATGCTTAATTGGTTGGTTAATTGTACGTAAAACGCCGTTTTCAACATTATTTCAGTTAAATCGCGGCTGCCAGTGCGTCTATCCATGCTTTCCTAGTTTCTTTTTACCAGTACCCCGCATTATATTCTTTCCAAGCCACTGGCTTTCCCACAAAACCATCGTCGAAATAATGGTCAGAGGCGAGAGAGGAATGAATCCTGTCGCAACGATTATCATCAATCCTCGGACAGAAATTGGCCGAGCCGGGGATTGAACCCTCTTCTCAAGTCCTGTACGCAACCAACTGAGCTACCGGGGCTCGGCTGCTTACTTTATATAGCACCTTTAGGGATAAAAGGTTAGGCGACCAGCCTGCATAGCTCAGTTGGTAGAGCGTAAGACTCGTGATCATGAGGGTGTGGGTTCGATTCCCACGGCTGGCCATCTAAAATTACTAATAGTATTTCGGATGAGACGTTAAACCGAGGTCCCGTGTGACGGTGCTATACATCGAGCACGTTAAAGAACCAGGCGAAACTTAGGATGGGTTTCGTCCTGTATCTGCACTATCCCCCGTAACAATACTAACAGCCTTCAGGGGGCGTCGCCCATATGGGCAACCGGTGGCGATGATAAATAAACGCAAATTCAATCAAAAGGTTAGGCCATCATTGCCGTTTTGAGACACCACGACCTGTGGTATTCCTACGCTGCCCGGTGATGTATGATCAACATTTCTAATTGAGCCAAGCTCTGTGAAAAAGGAGACTTTATGTATCTGCAAAAAGTATCGTCCAATGTCAGCCTGCGCAAACTGACATGGGTCGAAACTTTTTGCTACTGGTCAATTTTCCGCATGTCAAAGGACCAGTCTACCTCATAATTCAGTCGGTTGTTTGACAGAATGGGAAGGGGTCCTGCGTGACTCAATGGTAAAGTGTGGGACTCGTTACCTGGAGGCCCCGGTTTCGGCCCGCACTGGTTCCACTGGGTTTTTCGTGGGAGTGTCCTTGCGCAAGACACTTCAGAGCCCTAGCCTAGTACTGGTAAAACACAGGAAACACGTGAATATGTGATCTGTCGTCGTGATATGACTGAAATAATGTAAGCGGCGTAAAACACTATTCAATCATTTGACAGAATGGAATTTATGGATCATTAATTATGTGATAACTTGCTAGATACAATGCATCAGGGAAATGCATTAAACGCCATTTTGCGAGAGCATGGCTCATTTACTTGGTACTATAACACAACAAGAAATATCTTTAAAAATGACAGACGGCGTAAATTGCCCGCAAATAGGCAGGGGCCCTTAAAATAAACATGTCTACATTTTTGACCAATCAAAATTGTCTATTTATTCATTTTTTATCAATACCAAAAAGTAGGTCAAAAGCCAGCATATTCAACTACGCCGAAAAAAAAAATAGGTCATCATTGCCGTGTTTGAGTCACCACGACCTGTGGTATCCCTACGCTGCCCGGTGATGTTTGATCAACATTTCTAATTACATTTTGACATGCGAAAGGTTAAAGTCGTTAATTTTTCTCAGCGCAAAATTTAATATAAACTCGACCTCTTTGGAGGGCTGAAAAGTATCATTGCACCGAAAGCCAGAAATATTGCTATGGTGTTGGCATTACTAAAGAAGCGAAAGGTATAGATCAAAGATCAGACTGCACGTTCTGTGCAGTCTGGTCTTGATCTATACCGTCCACAAAATCTCTTGAGTCTTACTTCTGGCGCTGAAAGGGTCAATAAGGGAATGTCGGCTGCGCCAGAAAGGCGCGAAACATGGGTTTTCAATTAATTAAGTTCCTTTGAAATGTGTCATATTCTCTTAGCTGCACTTTGAAACATAGACAGAAACGCTTTGAGGCTGTTGGAGAATAATACAAACGCGTTTTTTTTTTTTCTTTTTATAATTATGCTTTCAATTACAAGTTTTTTAACCTTTATCATCACCAGCAGCATCATGGTCAACATCATATTCAAAGCTTATGACACACAGATCTTTCTTTCATCGAATTATACATAGTTCCTTAGGTTAGAGGTTCTGCGAAGTCGTCAAAACACTGATTACTCACGTCGAAAATTGAAAATTGCTTCTTAGTGATGGTTTAAAATATATTCTGAGACATTCCACGGCATGGATCAAGCAACAACAATGAGAAAGATTTGGAAGAAAGAACTCCTTTATATTGGCATGGAAATGCATATACTTAGAATGAAAGCATGTGCTTGAAATACGGGGCTTTTCTTTCTTTCTTTCTTTCTTTCTTCCTTTCCTTCTTTCTTTCCTCCTTTCTTTCATCTATTTCTGGGCTCAAAGGTTGGGATTCGTCTTTTATACTACCAGCATGTCCTCCTTTTCCCACAATGCTTTAAGAAACACGGGATTGTTTGGCGAAGGGTTAAGGTGTCCGAGGTTGTGAGATAGAGCGTTGGTCTCGTAACCATGAGGTCCCAAGTTCGATACCCGGAAGCGGGTGTCAACTTTGCGATTGTTCATTGGCCCACACATTCGGCGCGAGTACTGGTGTAGTTCCCAGGAAGCAGAATTGAGAGAGAATAGTATAAGTTGTAAGAACTTGTTTCTCAATATATATAAAATAAATATGTTTAAACGGAAAAAAGGGGGTTATGAGTTATTAACATTGTAACGTTGAGTGGTCGCCGACTCTTACGAACAAAGACCGTAACAAAGAAACCAATGAACAAATGCATGGCTAAAATACAAACCGCATCTGGCGGGATTCGAACCCATGGCGGATAAGATCCTAGTTTTTCGAGGTGTAAAAAACCAACACCATAACCACTGAGCCAAAGAGATATCTCCCTAATTCAGTTGTTAGGTATTGTATTTAAATCGGGACGAAGCCATGCATGAAGGAGTGGTCTCCCGTAACACACACCCCCTCTTAAAGTCATCATTTATTGATGACATAAAGCCTTATTAGGTATTAAGTCTATTATTTCGACAACAAATGTTCGTTTTTGGACAACAAATGGGATTAATGGCTCAATGGCCAATCCCGGACGAGCCCCCATCTTACGAACAAAGTCTGTAACAAAGAAACAAATGAACAAATGCATGGCTGAAATACAAACAGCATCTGGCGGGATTCGAACCCATGGCGGACAAGATCCTCGGTTTCGAGGTTTAAAAGACCAACACCATAACCACTGAGCCAAAGAGACATCTCCCTAACGCAGTTGTTCGGTATTGTATTTAAATCGGGACGAAGCCATGCATGAAGGAGTGGTCTCCCGTAACACCGACCATCTGCATTTTTTGGTCGTGATGCAAAGGGCGTCTTTCAGCCCATAACTTTTTATGTGCTTGATTTCGATCTTTTACATTCTCTAGAAAAAGGTGGTTAAATGCAACTCTGTTATGTACTAGTATAATACCAAGCAGTATCAAATGATCGATCAAAAAATGCATTTTGTAGAACAACCGAATGAATTATGAGGTACAATGGTACTTTGACACGCAGAAAGTTGACCAATAGCGAAAAGTTTCGACCCGGATCAGCCTGCGAGAACTGCTTTTCATTTTAAATTTGCAAAATATCCACCCACTGACCGTTTTTAGCGTTACAGATGTTCGAAAACGCAATTTGACTTTTCTGTCTGATCAAACTCTTAGGTTTTAACAGATTAAGCGCCGTTAAAAAGGTAGCTAGCATTGTGCGTAGAAATCTGAAGATTCCGGATGTTAACACAAAAGAGCTTTGTCTACAAAGTCTAGAACCACCCATTAACCCTTTACCTTCTAAATAACTGGATGAAACTTTCAAGCCGATAGTAAAAATCCAAATTTTGCTGTTTCAAAGATACTTTTTTGGGGAAAAACATCCCCTTTTCGGACAGTGTAGAACCAAGATCAGACTGCACGATCAGTGCAGTCTGGTCTTGATCTACACTGTCCGCAAAAGTTTCTTTCGTCGTGTTTATCAGCCTAAGGGTTACTTTCCCGTATTTGAGGCTACATTGTCAGAAAGGCAAACCGCGTTGAGGGAAGGACTGACTAGAGCTACTTGAATGGTATTTTATGCTACTTTCGACATTCTTTCCTGAATATCACAGCGACAGCTCATTTGTTTCATGCGTGTCATAGAATTCACCAGAAAAGAGGCTATGGCTATGAAGTGTCTTGCCCAAGGTCACTGCCGAGAAAAGCCCAGCGCCTCGAATGAGGCTCGAACCAAGGGCTTCCAGAGTTCAAATCCCCCAGCTTCACCACCGAGTCACCCAGAAGCCCTATTGATGAAAGGACCTTTTTGTTGTTTCCTGCAACTCCGTTTCTGTAACCTTTTACCAAACGACAAAATTTATACTTGTCTAAATTGAAGGCGTTGCAGACGACAAATCGACAGTGCCTCAAATATTGAAATATGTCCTTGAAAGGTTAGAAAACAATGTGGGGAAAAGGAGAAAACTGCTGGCTACCAGCATTTTCTCCTTTTCCCCACATTTTTTTTAAAGCTTTCTTTTTCAGGGTCCAGAAAACTCGGATTTGTGTATTACAGAGTTTAGATGCAATTGCTGCTGGTTCCACTTTTTGAAATTTGTGCACAATATGAAGTTCGCCCTCAGAGCTTTTGAGAAAAAATGGATGGATTTATTTTTCACTTATTAACCCTTAGACTGCTTAGCGCGACCCACTAACCTTTTGCGGACTGTGTAGATCAAGATCAGACTGCACAGAACGTGCAGTCTGATCTTTGATCTACACTGTCCGATAAGGACATATTTCCCCACCAAAAATACCTTTGAAATAGCAATATTTGGGTTTTTAATATCGGCTTAAAATTTTCATCTCATTTACTTAGCAGAACAAAGGATAAAATAGACCTAGAGAATTTGGTTTCAAAGCTGTTTTGGGTGCGGTATCGCCCTTCCCCCATCCCCCCCCCAAAAAAAAAAAAAAAATGCAGACAATATTAATATAAGATCAGGCTGTACAGTATGTGCAGTCTGGTCGTAGATTTACTCTAGCCACAAAAACAGCAAACGTTGTGCATGGCGTTCTGTTCTAACCCTTAAGCTGCAAAATACATGAAACGAAAATTTCCACTCAATAATGAAAACCCAATTATTGCAGTTTCAAAGTTAATTTCACCGGAAGGAAAAACGCCGTATCGGACAATGTAGATCGAAGATCAGACTGCACGTTTTGTGCAGTCTGATCTTGATCTACACTGTTCCCTAGATGCGCCTGGAGTCGCGCTTAGCAGCCTAAGGGTTAAGAGTTAATCAAGAACGGTTACCCTGACAACGACATATTAATAGGAATGCTATTGACAGCCTTGTCGTTTATTCTTTTCTATTAAAATATCTGTCAATGCAAAGAGGCGATAATAGACTGTAAATAGGAGTCATGTTATATTTAATTACGATATGAATATAATGTATATTGATGTATCGGTTGCAAAAGTCGTTATTTTAGTAAGTGCACTAAAGGCCCAATGGCGGCCAGAAATAAACAATGTGGGTGTTAAAATGCAATTGAATTTAACTCATAACATTTACTAGTTGGCATAGGAAAATTATTGTGAAGATGACAAGCTGTCATTGTGCGGCCGGTCCATGTGTTGCCGACAGAAAAATGAATCTAAAAAACTGGGTAAAAAGGTAAACAAAAGATAGAGCAACCTGGCAACTTTCAGTGACCTAGCTTTGAAATTCATTTTTCTACCAGCGACTAGCAGTTGGGCCGACTGTACAGGTGGGGGAGAGGTAAAAATGATGGTTATCAACATAATTTATCTTCCTTTTCCCACAGTGTTTTCAACGGCCTTCCTCTTCAAGGTCCTTTAAACACGAGATTTTCTTTCAGTAACGGGTTAATAATTATGTAATAATTATGTACATATTGCACTGTATGGGGTCTTGTTACCGCCATGATTTGGTTTGATTTTGTGTTGTTTACGTCATGATCGGTAGCACGCCCACAGAAGGCTGTAAGTTATTTTACGAGCGGGGCGGGGGGGGGGGGGGGGGGGAGGGGGGGGGGGGGGGTGGAGTGCAAGATACAGGACAAAACCCATCCTGCTACGCATGGTTCTTTTACGGGCTCGGTGTATATCGCACTCACACGGAACCTCAGATTAATGCCTCATCCGAAAGACAATTAGTAATTTTTAGTTTGTTGTAGGAATTGAAACCACACCATCAAGCATCTCGAGATTTGAAGATTACAAATCTGGTGCACTATTGTAAGAGCTAAGCAGACCTACGCCACCTCTGAAACAGGAGGCTTAATTAATCTCCGTGATACATTATACCAAGCAAGTCATTGCATAGCTATGTATCCATTAAAACTCGTTTTGCCTAACAACCAACTAGACCATGAGGTAGTATGGTCCTTGCAAATGCAGAAAACTTTCGACCCATGACAGCCTGTTCGGACTGCGGAGGCTGACATGAATCGATGCTTTTTGCAGATACCTTTAACCCCTTTTTTACTAAAGCATGGCCCAAACCTATTTCAGCTATTTTGGTGCTCAAAAGGTTGAAGAGATAGAGGTTCAAAGAAATAAGGACATTCGAATCCTAGCAGCTCTATTTCTTCATTAAAAACTTTGTTGTGGGTATTCATTAGAGTTGTCTAAATGAGACGATTCCAGTGAGTATCAACAATATCGATTTTAGTGAAAAAAAAAAACATATCACCCTTTATCTGAAGCTTTGTAACTACAGTAGGTGATATTAGTACGAGTTTGAAATTCGTACAGGGTGTCCGGAAAGTAAGGTAACACTTTTGTACATTTATAAAATGGCTTTACATTTCAGATAAATAGATAAAATATATATCTACATGTATATTAGATATGTACGTTTTTTTTTTTGTGTGTGATAATTTCATTCAATTTTCATTGCATTACAGTTTTATACAAATTTCAAATCGTAAGTACTTTTTTGTCAATGACGTCATTTTTGTAATTAATGACATTTTCAATATGTTAGCCTTTTATACTCTTCCCATGCCCGACATGCACAATGAAAATGTAAATCACTTAACGCACATTTGTAATATCAATCTGTTTGATTCACTTCTAATGTTCTTTAACAGCATGTCTGTGCTACTGGCGTCAGATTGTAGGCCTGCGACTTCAAATTACCCCAAAGGGAGAAGTTACAAGAGTTTAGATCGGGACTGTTCACAAGCCACGATATTCCACAATCTTTTACCTCCGGATATTACCCTATTACCAAAGGTATCGTAAAATAAATCTGTCACAGTATTAGATGTGTGTGCCATTGCACCATCCTGCATAAACTACGTGTTTTGCATTTTAGCGCGGACTTCTTTTCAAGTGCGGGAACAAACTTGTCTTTCAAAAGCGATAGGTAGTGCTGGGAATTAACTTTGTCATTAAAGACATATGGCCCAATAACACTGTGACATAACATTGACTACCATACAGTTAGTTTTTCACTGTCTGTCTGTGAGTGAAACAGTGTGCCCCAAAATCGCATATTTTGTTTACAAACATGTCCAGACAACAGGAAGTGAGACAACGTCATTAATTCCTAAAATGACGCCAATGACAAAAAGGTACTTCTGATTTCAAATCTGTATAAAAGTGTGTCATGTAATGAAAATTGAATGAAATTTTAATTAAAAAAAACTTACACATTCTGTAAACATATTTCTTCATCTGAAATTAAAATCCATTTTATAAATGTACGAAAGTGTTACCTTACTTTCCGGACACCCTGTATATACATATAAATCATTTGACTAAAATTCCGACTTTATGTCAACAGACCAGAAGATGTTTTCTGTATCGCCCATTTATCCTGTCTAGGTCTCTCCGTGTCACGCGTGTGCTCTTTGTGGAAAATCGTCGTGATCGCGGACTACAGTACTTCTAAGTATTCAATTTCGGCTATTTCCGCCAAATCCATAAAAATATGCGTCTCTCTGAACTTTTTTTTATTCCCTTTCACATTTACTAGTATAAAGTGAAGGCATATAATAGCACGAATATTACAACTGTCTGCATTTCTATGAGGTCGGATCAACTCTCGTTACATGTGTAAGAGGTTCGCATCGGATTCGTTCTTCGGTCTCACCCGTAGCTTACCTCTTTACACACACAACTCGACCTGATCCGACCCCCATAGAAATGCAGACTGCTGTAATATTCCATTTAGATCTGACTTAGGTGTCGAATACTTTATTCTAGCTGAGCCATGCTGTGGCAAAAGGGGATTTAAAGCATATCCGTGATGCATTACACCAAGCAAGTCATCACATAATTATGGATCCATAAAATGAATTTTGCCAAACAATCGACTGGATCTGAAGGTAGACTGGTCCTTTAATATGCAGGAAATTGACCAATAGCAAAAAAGTTTCGACCGACATTGGTCGATACTTTTTGCAGATGCATTTAGGCCCCTATTTCATAGAGCATGGCTCACCCGCATCTGACGTTTTATCTAAGCGATAGCATCGCACTTCTCTGGATGGTTTCTTAGCCGTTGCTACAGGACTTGAGAACATGAGGTCGCTGGTTCGATCCTCGGATAGGCCAATTTAATTCCGAGGATTGATGACAGTCATAACGACGGGATCCATTCCTCCCTCACCGCTGACCATTGTTTCGACGATGGTTATGTGGAAAAGCAGCCAATGGCTTGGAAAGAATATTGTGTGAAGCACTGGTAAAACAAACTCCAGGAAAGCATGAATAGGTGCACTGGCCGCTGCGATATAACTGAAATAATGTTGGAAATGGCGTAAAATAAATTAAGCATTTTGAGCCCTGTATGGGAATACTTAGCCTTATACATTATTCCCCGCTTTCAAAAAAAAAGTTGCAGACGAAATTAAAATCATCTTCGTTAAATATGGACAATCAACGCACATTAGTGTTAAATACAGGATAACTTGTGAAATTATTGTAGCTAATGAAGAGAATGTTTGCTACCAGCATTTTTTTTCTGTTTGTCCAAAAGGCTTTTAATCCTTTACAAACACAATCCCTGCTTTTAATGACCCTGAGAATAAAAGCTTTTGGAAACATCGTCGGAAAAAATAAAATGTTGGTTACCAGCATTTTCTCCTTTCAAACAACGTTTACACTTTCAACCGATAATTGCGTAAAATGAACCACGTCTGCAAATGCTTCAGGTTTCAGAAATACACTCTTATTCTTTCTCCTTTTTTTTCCCTTTGCGTAGCTGTAACAAACGTTAAGAAAACGAGAAGTAGCTTGCAACAAATAGTTGTTGCTTTTTCCACAACGTTTTTCCGTTTCATCACTTTCCCTGTTTAAAATGAAAGAGTGACTCGTGTCTCTAAAATACCCTGTATTGTGATGAGTTCAATGCAAAAATAACTATTGTACCAAGTTATTATTTGAGGTTCAATAAAAAAAACAAGAACATCATTTATCTTAATGACATATCCATGGAAACCGGTCAGTAATTACATTAAATTTTCAACTTCAAACAACCTATTGATTCCCCCGTGCCTTTGTTTAAAAATATTACATAATGAATGATGCATGAAATCACACCTGATCATTAGTGTATGCTTTGTTGTTATATGTCTGCATAGATTCATGCCAATTTGTTTATATAACTTACAAAGCAGGGGACCCAACTGGAATCAAGAAGCATTTGCACGAATGTTCAGCAGTAAGATGACACCTCGCTTATTTGATACAGACAAGTATGGACCAAGATTTATTTGGAATAATTCGTGCGCTCAGATTATCGAAAAGTTATTTCAATCCTCTTTATACGTCTCTAAAGCATCGAAGAAAAAACGTGCGCGTACTGTTAGAGACATTTGTCTCTTACAAACGTGACTGGCACTTGTTCTCTTTTGGGACAAAAACACATACAAAAGCTACGTCGGTTACTATTAGGAACCAAAACTGCTTATACAGTATTTTCACAGCATACTATGTTCCATGCCGCCAATAATAGCCTCGCTCTGGCAAAAGGGGATATAACGCATCTCTGTCATGCATTATACCAAGAAAGTCATCACATAACTATAGATCCATAAAATCCGTAAGCCTGACACCTCTTTTATTGACAAGACGCACCTTTTACAATTCAACAATCTTTACACGCTGTGTGAGATGTGCTTACAGTGCCTTTAGGTGGGCAGGTATTTGATCGTAATGTTAACGTGTTGTGTGAAAAACACGGACACAGGTTCACCAACCATTTTGAAATGCATAGTTGTTATTGTACATTTCCAGTGGTGGTCTGCTTCCATTGTACAATGGTCAAGTCGTAGAACTGTTTATAAAGCGATTCAAGTTTCATCGATTGATCGAGATTGATGGCAAATTTATCGCCTTCAATTTATACCACACTAATTTAAAAAAAAGCACTTAAGGATACGGCACCCTAACGCGGATTCCTGTAACATCGCTTTTAATCGGCGAAAGACGTACGGATTCGGCCAAGACTCATACTTATCATAATTCAGAATTTAGGAAGTAACACAATTTCTAATTGGCTGAAAAAGTTGGTTTAACGAATCGGAAATTGCATTATTTTAACATTTAGCTAACTATTGAAAAATGCTATTTCAATGCCCTAAAGAATGGTTGGTCAATACGGCCCCTGATCATGATGCCCACGGGCTATGAAGATTGTGTTCCTTCTACTTATATATTTGCCAGGCGCTCGCAAATTTAAGGGGGTTTAACATCTCCGTGATAAATCGTACCAAGCAAGTCATGACATAATTATAAATCCATAAAATCTATATTGTAACAACGGACTGAATCTGGAATTAGACTGGTCCTTTGACATCCAGAAAATTGACCAGTAGCAAAAAGTATTGGCCCAGGTAAGCCTGCGTGGACTGCTCAGGCTGACTTGGTCGATACTTTTTGCAGATGTATTAAAGCCCACTTTCACAGAGCACGACTCATCTATAGGTCTTACAACAGAATGCTGCCGCAATCCGTACTGACCTTGACGGAGAATGTGTTGTTTGAATAAATGAAACCTTGTCATACTTGTCAAACCTTATCTGCAATACACAGAATGTCAACAAATCTTAACGTTGATGATTCTGTCTCCAGAATCGCATGCCACTGCGCGATAACCATTACTAAAGGTGATTACTTGGCCCTTTACTACACGGTGCCGTGTTTTAACGACGCAAAGAAAAAGACTTTTTGAAAACATTGTTGGAAAAGGATGAGAAAATCCAGGTAACTAGCAATTTATCCCTTCCTCACAATTTTTTCAATCATTTCAAAGATACATCTCGTTATTTACGCAGCACTGAATTTGTCGTCTGCTTTTAATATAGAGTCTAAAATCTTATTGTTTGGTAAAGAGTTAAAGCAATAGTGTTTTGTCTGTAAGAATCATTACTCTAGTCTGCTCCAATATCACTTTGTAGGTTTTTATTTAACTCATTACCAAACGTTGAAATTTTTAACTTTTTTTTCGACGGGTTGAAAACATTGTTGGAAAAGGAGAAAATGCTGGAAACCAGCATTTTCTCCTTTTCCCACAATATTTTCAACACTATCAAAAACAAATCTGGTAATTTAAGCTACCTCTAATTTGTCGTCTGCAAAGGCTTTCAATTTTGACAAGTCTAAAATTTTGTTAGTTTGGTACAGAGTTAGTAAACTGGTAACGACGAGCAAGTCACAATAGAGCCCAAATAAAACAATCCAAACAAATGCGGCGAAGGCTCCTGACGGAGGCACATAATGTGAACAGACGGCTGACTCCGACATTTCAATAGAAATGCTACAGCCTCACCTAATATATATGTAGACAAGGACCCAACACTTGGCCTCGCCAATATCATGTTGCATTCATTACAGGGAGGTACCGGTAATTTTGCTACCCATAATTGTTAGTTAGCCACGATTCTTTGACAGCATTATACTTTTTCTACATGTACATATCTTTACCGTTGAGATGATCTAACCTCGTTTTCATCCATGAACTAATGATGCATTCTATAATTGGTTCCGCTTAAATACTATACCGGAACTTTCGACCAATAAATTAACAGGCTACATTTTATTGTATGCAGACGACATTGTGTTGCTCTCACCGTCAGAGAATGGTCTTCAACACATGTTAGACATCGTTTACTCTTGGTGTAGAAAATGGCGTGTTCTTCTTAACACTTCGAAGTCAAAGTGTATGCATTTCAGACCTGCTCAATACAGAGTGACAGAATTCCAATTTAAGATAGGCCAAGACGTGTTAGAGACTGTTAGCTCATACAAGTACCTTGGGGTAATTTTCAATGAGCATCTTAATTTCACTTCCCATTGTGAATCAATCTCAAAGGGTGCTGGCCGTGCTCTAGGGGGGATAATTTCAAAACTTTATAGAACTCGAGATCTGGGATTTAAATCATTTGAGAAAATGTTCTATACTTGTGTAGTTCCCATACTTGACTACGGCGCTTCAACGTGGGGTATGAACTCGTTTAAATGCAACGACAATATACAAAACAGGGCTATTCGATTCTATCTCGGAGTTCACAGGTTTGCGCCATTAACAGCTATAATTGGCGATACTGGGTGGTTACCATGTTTATATAGACAGTGGCAGTCCGTTATACGCTATTGGAATAGACTTCTAACGGTTGATTCAAGTCGTCTTCTGAAATGTGTTTTTGAGAATGACTTCGCCGTTTGTACAAAAAACTGGTGTTCCGATTTAAAATCAATTCTCACTAAACTGGAACTTGTTGAGTATTTTACACACAGACGAATTATTTGCAAAAACCTCGCAGAAACAAGAATAAGAGAATATTTCACAAATCAGTAGTTAACTAATGTCCAACAAACGTCAAAACTTCGTACCTACAGAAACTTTAAACATTCGTTCTCAACAGAAACATACCTACATTTAAATCTGAAAAAAAATGAACGATCTGCACTTGCTCAATTACGATGTGGTATTCTTCCACTAAGGATCGAAACAGGTCGATATAATGGTGAAACTATTGAAAGCCGAGTTTGCACATATTGTTGTAACTCTGATGTAGAAAACGAAGTTCATTTTGTTATTTCTTGCGATTTTTACAAGGACTTAAGAATTCAGTTATTTGGTGATATATTAGACATAAATCAATTTACACAGTTATCTCCCTTAGAAAAACTATCTTATCTTATGAAGAACCATGTTCGCTAACTTGCAAATTTTATTGTTAATGCATTTGAGAAACGAAGAAAATCTACCTATTGCTAACATCTGGAAGTCTATAATTTTGCTTTCAAATTTGACCAATTATCCAACATATGAGTCAATATTAGTAGACATTCTAAAACTGACAGTGACTTATAGGCCCATGGGGCCGGGTATATGTTTGTCATAAATTTTGTCACCTTTTTTGTATGCTATTCTGTACACATGTCACTATAATAAACAATTTACTTACTATTACTTTCCTTAAGCCTAATTGTGGCGCCGCATGAGCGGCGGCACTATATTTTTATTCGCTTTTGAAAAGTGCCTGTGGAGGTAGCCATATTGTTCACTATATGGACTGGTTCAGTTTTTTTTTTTAACATACATGTAAAAATACGGTACTTTCATTACTAGATCGAGCTCGTACCAACTTTGATTTTCTATTTGGACTGGTTTTTTGTTTTTTAACATGTAAAATACCGTACTTTCATTGCCAGATCGATAAAAACCAGATCGTATTCCAGATGGCCCAGAGTTTAATTAAATGTTTGTCATGTAGTATCATCACGTGGACCTCTACGAAGTTTGTTCAAGTGATGCCCTTACCGTAACCCGCTGTAATGTGCCCTATTTCAGAAACAACTGATTTGCGGCGCAATTGATGTTATGCATCAATATTTTCTTATTTTATAAATAGAATTGCCATCTAATGTCCATAGCCAGTGTCAAAAAATGGTCATTCAAGACGATTTTTGCTAGGTCGAACCATTACTCTTTTAGCTGAAAAATAATGATATGAGGGAAACTTCGAAGTCATATTTTCCCAAGGCTTGGGGAACATAAATGAACAGACAACAGCGGGCGCCAACGGAAGATTACAGACTATGATGTGCATCTTTTGATCTAAAAGTCTTCAACATGATTGTAAAGTACTATCTAATTGTGTCTCGTTTTGTAGAGCAACCATTTTAGACATCAAAGAAAGCTGCATTTATTAACTACGTATTTTTTTGATAATATTTATTTAACATCAGTTTAATAATTGTATAAATTACGTATTTATAAAACTTTTTTATAACAAAGGAGTTTATTCATTCGTAACATGACAATTCAAATGAAATATTTGCAGCTATGTGGATCGTTTACCTTGAAAAACAGTGAAGCAACAGTTCGTACTCATCGAATGAGCAATTAGAATAGTTTCTACACCCTGTTTTTCTCGTCCCAGCCAACAGTAATACTAGTACTTCGAGTGGCAACTTCAAATTATTGCAAATTGGAGCAGTGTAGAAACTGCCTTTATATTTTCTATAGATGTCACACTGTGTCTGTCTGAGAGATGTTTTAATCAAAAAGTGAGGGACCAATCGTAAGGCAATTAATTGTAACCCTACTGCAGACTGCACGGAAACAATGTGTTCAAACATTGACAATTCTTCCTGTTAAACCTTTACCATACAACCCTGAGTTTTAACGACACTGAGGAAGAAGGCTTATGAAAACCGTGTGGGAAAAGGAGAAAATGCTGGTAACCAGCATTTTCTCCTTTTCCCACAAGGTTTTCCGTCATTCAAAGACGAATTCCATTATTTCAGCCAAGTTAGATTTGTCGTCTGCAATTGCTTTGAATTTAGAAGAGTCCAAAAGTGTGTCTTTTGGTAAAGGATTAACTCTTTCAGCGCGGGATAATAAACGCGACCTCTTTCGACAATTGATAATACAATCCTCCAAAACTCTTGACAGATTTTAACGTATAGACTTGACTAAACAAGCGGACGACATAGATCCAAGATCAGACTGCACGTTCTGTGCAGTCTGATCTTGATCTATGTTGTCCGCAAAAGTCCATATTCTCGCTTCTGGCGCTGAAAAGGCGAAACGATACATGTGACTGTGTGATAACTGCACCCTTGGTAGTAATTTGTAGCGATCGTGTTCTGTCTGGTAGACTTATTACCCTGTCACCTACAACAACGCTTTGTGTATAAATACCTTCTTACTACTCTGTCTAGTGAGCTCTGATAGCTCTATGGTTTCGTGCACTGCTTATAACCCAAGAAGTCTCGAGTTCGAATCTCTGGCCCAGCCTTAGATTCATTCCTGGGGGTTGATAAGTCATAGCGACAGGGTTCATTTTTTTTTTTACTCTCACAGCCTACACAGTTTCGACTTATTGTTATTTTCACATGTCTCGAGTTCGAATCCCTGGCTCAGCCTAAATTCTGTCCAGGAGGTTGATAAGTCTTAGCGACAGGGTTCATTTTTCCTCTCACAGCTTACACAGTTTCGCCTTTTTGTTATTTGAGGGAAGGCAGCCAGTGGCATAGAAAGAGTATTGTGCCAAGCACTGGCTATGGAAGCTCTGGGAATTGCATGGACAGTAACTGAGATTCTGATGAAAACCGCATTAAACACGTGTATAATAAACACTTACATCATCAGGCGCGAACCACTTCATTCACAATGCTTTGCTGATTCCTTGTAGTAGCTTTTGTCCAAATATTAGTCCGCTTTTGGTTCGTGTTCATCTACAAAAAATATTCTCTTCTAAAGCAGCTGCCGCGATATAACTAAAATAATGTTAAAAAACGGCGTTAAACGCCATACAATCAATATTTATAAAACCAATATACCAAGACCAAGCATCTTATTGGCTGACACGCTATGCCTCAGCCAATCAGAAGACAAATCTTTGAATTTAGAATTGATTAAGTCTGGTTCGTACATACAGTCACACGT
Organism: Hippopus hippopus; assembly: GCA_946811185.2. Lineage (NCBI taxonomy): Eukaryota > Metazoa > Mollusca > Bivalvia > Cardiida > Cardiidae > Hippopus > Hippopus hippopus. The sequence continues at coordinate 14,622,528 of OX328099.1, read as the reverse complement.
TTAATTATTTGTCCCTTGCTATAGAGTTTCAGTCACTGTTGAGAAATACAAAACTTACTGAAGGAAACATAGGAGCGCTTGCACGATTAAAAACAAAGAAGCGTCGCTCTGGGGAAAAAGAGGTTTAAGGCTTCTTCGTAATGCATTATACTAAGCAAGTTGGCGCGTATTATAGATCCATTTTATCCCAAAAACCGTCTGAATCATGAAGTAGAATGTTCCTTTTGCATGCAAGAAATTGACCAATAACAAAAAGTTTCGACCCAGGTTAGCCTGGGCGGACTGCTCATGCTAACCTGGGTCGATACTTTTTGCATATGGATCAAAACATAGAGCATGACTCAAACACTTAAGTAGATGTCTTTTTGATTTCCTGTCTTTAGAGGCATTTTTGCTTCAACCATTAATCATAATTTCAGTATTGCATTTGTCTTGAATTTCGGACCAGAACCACTTCACTGTCTTCCAGATGATAATCATTAAGACTTGTCCGTAATGAAAGCATTTACAGACGACAAACAATGTGTTACTCAAACAGTTGGTATTGTCCTTGAAAGGTTATAAGGCATCGTTGAAGAAGAAAAGAATCAAGAAATATCTTCAAAAAGATAAGTATAAGTATAAAAATATACATTTTACATCATAAGTATAAGTATAAACATATTTATTTTACATAGATTGAGAAACAAGTTCTTACAACTTATACTAATCTCCCTCGATTCTGCTTCCTGGGAACTACACCAGTACTCGCGCCGAATGTGTGGGCCAATGTAAGATCCCAAAGTTGACACCAGCTCCCGGGTCTCGACGCTCTACCTCACAACCACGGACACCACGTCTAGCAAAAAAGATAAACGGCGTAAATTTGCCAGCACATGGGTAGGGATCCTTAAAACAAACATGACTACGTTTTTGACCAATCACAAATTGCTATATTTTCATTTGTTATCAGACTGCTGAGTAGGTCAAAAGCCAGCACATTTAGCTACGTCAAAAAAAAAAAATGCTGTCTACCAGCTTTTACTCTTTCTCCCATACTGCTTTCAAAAGCCATTCTCTATTATTATACTGCAAAGAAATTTCTCGTGATCTGACTGGATAATATGCCCCGAACATATATATCATGTACACTGGCAAAACCAACGTAAAAGCAGTTTCCCTTACGGGAGCCCCGTATACATGACTACACTATCAACACAACATACAAAATGGCGGCGTCGATCAAGATTAACATCAAGATTATGCGCCAAGCTGCACGTTTTAGCACGTATTACCAAGGTTTCAGTGACGTCAGTTCCCAGTGACGTCAGTTTTCACTGAATTGGGGCACTCAGAAGGGAAATTCTACTTCGTCAGCGTACTCAACTTTTTAAACCAAAAAACAGGTAAAATTCGCTTAACAAACGTTGGAATGGTAAAACTTTGCAGTATAATAAATTCGTTGTACGGTCAGGTGACAGGGGACTTGGAAACTTGTTCACGGCTGTGGTGAATCATGTCGCCACCTCGCCTTCGGCTCGGGGCGACATGATTTACCACAGCCGTGAACAAGTTTCCAAGTCCCCTGCCACCTGACCGTACAACTAATAAGGCTTCTGTAACAAAGGATGGCTTAGTAAAGGGTTGATAAATCAGTATGGCTGTCTTGGGAGGACCAATTTTACGGACTGGGGCTTTCAGAATAGCAAATTTCTAGCAATTAGTCTACACAAACAGGCAGTAGATCGGGTGTTATTCCTTCTGAGCAGAATATTGACAAAAATTCAACAAACTGGGAGAGAGGATATCCAAGTCATTTTCCGGCGTAGCTGTATAACCTGGTTTTTGACCTATTTCTTGGTATTAGTCTCAAATGGCAATTTGCGTTTTGTGAAAATGTGAACATGTTTGCCTGGCCCGGTAGGCAAGCAGGTGATTTACAGGGCTTGAATCGCAGGGTCGCTGGTTCGATTTCGAGTTCGGCCAAATCTTTTGAGAACTGATGAAGGCAACTGCGACAAGACACCATTCCTCTCTCACCACTGAAAATTGTTTTTGGAGATGTTTATGTGGGAGAGCAGTCATAGGCTAGGGGAGAATAATGTGCGAGATAAAAAAAAGAAAAACTCAAGGAAACTTAGAAAGATGCACAGGCCGCCGCAATACAATTGAAACAATCTTGAAAACGGATTAAACACAAAACATACATACAAACTTTCACAATGTTAATTTTTTACCCGGCAACAAAACTTTACACTTTTCCGAATTAAAAGCGTTTACAGAACACAAGGTATACGTAACTTAAAAGGTGGGATTATGCTGTAAAAGATAAGAAAAACACTGTGGGAAAGGAAACAAAATTGGTTGCCAGAGTCAACTCCTTTTCGATCAATGTTTTTTAAAGGCCTCTTTGCCCAGGTTTGTTAAAGCACATGGCTGTACTGCAAAGGATCAACCTTTGTCCTGCTAAATATAAGTAACTTTCAAGCCGATAGAAAGAATACAAATAATGCAATTTCAAACTTACTTTTTGGAGAAAAGTTTCTCTCTATCGGACAGTGTAGATCCAAGATCAGACTGCACTTTCTGTGCAGTCTGATCTTGATCTACACTGTCCGCAAAAGGTCATTGAGTCGCGCTTAGCAGTTTTAGGGTTAAAAGACTGTGATCTTAATTCTTTCAGGCCCGCCCAGGTAGCTCAGAGGTTAGCGTATCTGACTCGTGACCAAGTTATTATGGGCTCGATACCCTGTTGAGGCATTTTTTTCCGGTAATTTTTCGCCTCTCACCTCTGACTCATGTGAGAAAAGTAGTCAGTGACTTGGAGAGAAAGTTGTTCCAGTACTGATGTGAGAAAGCGAGGAAACACGTACGTAGGTGCACTGACCGCCATGATACGACCTTAGCTGTTAAAACGGCGTTAAGCTCCAATTCAATCAGTCAATGTTAATTCTTTTCAGTACTTTGATTGACTGAGGGCAACAGATTTAGAAACCCTATGTACAGATGAGAGTGCGTCATCTATAGTTGTGTTGCAAATAAAAACTACTGCTATCGTCAAAGTGGTGTTCAGTTATTATAGTAATTTGTCTCCTGTTACATGCTATAAGTGCAATATTCTTTGAAATTAATGAGAGTAATGACACTGGAGGATCATTTTCCTTGAAGCTATTATCCCTTACGACCGACCCTTGCGTCCCATATTAACAATTTGCGCTAATAAGTTTTCATTCACTTCGCTAGATAAAATATTGAAGGAGTTGAGGGTGTCTGCCGGCCTTCAAAAGCCTTGTGATCACGGGTCGTAGAAGTTTGTTTGTATTAGAGTTTAACGCCGTTTTAACGGCTTAGGTTATATCACGGCGGTCAGTACAACCATGCATGTGTTTCCTGGCTTTCTCAGACCAGTACTGACACAACTTTCAAGTCACAGACTACTTTTCTCACATGCGTCAGAGGTGAGCCCCCGGCTGGGCTCCACACAGTTGGTTGGTTGCGATTGTGGGTTCGACGTTAATGGACTGCATTGAGCCAACCAAAGAGACTGACAATTATTTAATTTCAACTTAACGAAACCACTCCAAGTTTAACGACCTTCAAAAATAAAAGGATTGAAAACGTTGTGGGAAAATAAGGAAATGTTGGTAACCAGCATTTTCTCCTTTCCCCACGATGCTTTCTATCCTTTAAAGGATAAATCCAATCGATTTAGCAATTTAAAAAGTGTTGTGTTTAAATGCTTCAAATTTGGATAAATCTAAAATTTTACAATCTGAAAAAAAGAGTTAAAGATTTCAAATTGGGCATACAAATCTCAAAGAATTATGTTGGTATCATTATCAGAATGCTTTTGACACTCTCTGAAATGGGGACATTCGCTCTTTAGGGGTCGCAAAAATCGCAAAATATCACGTGCACCCGACACATCTCCTGATACAGCCTGGACAAACTTTACCGAAACAAGTTAATTGTTGAATTGAATTTTATTCTTTTTTTCGGCATAGCTGAATAAGCTGGCGTTTGACCTACTTTTAGGTATTGATAACAAATGAATAAATAGAACATGTGATTCTGAATTCCAGTTACAGTATAGCTGTATAAGCTATATTTTCAATATTCCTCTTCATACTGAACCACCAAAGAGTTGAAAGATTCATGTCGCAGTACAACTTATCCTGTCTATTTTTTAAAGGCCTTTTAGTTTCGATTTTGCCGGGAAAAACCTTCGAAAACGAATTTTCACCTTTTGCCAAAATGGTTATACGGGTATTTCTCTATTAAGTATTGTTTTAAGTCATTCGTAACGAGAACTTTTTTTCTCACTTTTGCCACGATGTTTAAAGAATTTAGCGGTGCATTGGCAAAAGGGGGTTTAATGAATCTGCATAATCGCATTTTACCAAGCAAGTCATCACATAATTGTAGATTCATAAAATCCTTTATGTTTAACAACCGACGAAATCATGGTAAAATGGTCCTTTGATATGATGAAAATGTACAAACAGCAAAGTTTCGATCCATGCCAGCCGTCCTGGATCGATACTATTTCAAGATGCATAAAAAAAAAACCTTTGACAGAGCATGGTCCATTTATCACTTGTATCATATCTCAACGATTAACCTGCTAAATAAATAAAATGTAACTTTCAAGCCGATAGTAAAAAACCCAAAATTTACTACATGTATTTCAAAGGTATATTTTGGGGGAAAATGTCTCCGTACCGGAAAGTATAGATCCAAGATCAAACTGCACGTTCTGTGCAGTCTGATCTCGATCTACTCTGTCTTCATAAGGTCCTTGAGTCGCGCTAAGCAGCCTAAGGGTCAACTTAGTTTACAAAGTTGTCTACTGCATGTGAGGGACCAACGTGGCTTATTCGTAAATGTTAAGGATGCGGAGTCCTCGGGGTCAATCCTCACTCGAAGCGCCAGGTTTTACTTTAGAGTGCCCTTGGACAAAACACTTAAGAGGCGTAGCCTGGTACTAGTGAAGCCGAAGACACACATGAATAAGTTATCTGTTGCCATGATATGACTGAAATAATGTTAAAGATACATCTATACTCATAAAGATATACGGAATATTATGCTGTAGTGACTTTCCTGGTGCTTGTATTTACCTCGAGCAGCGTGGGAAAATTTGGTATCGCGCGAGACCGAAGGTCGAGCGAGATGCAAAAATTTTCTTACGCAGCGAGAAGTAAATACAAGCACCAGGAAAGTTACTACAGCATAATATTCCTTTTATTATATACCTACACCTTCTCATCGACAAAATATTGCAAATTATTGACATTTTATTCGAAAACGGTAAGCAAAATAAAACAAATAATGGCGTAGTATCCATAACTTCGTTTTTATGAATGGCGGATAAATATTACAGCGTAAAATTCTCACTTATGAACTTGCAAATAAATACATACGTATACCGCCCGTGAGTTACGTCATTATGACGTCATCATACCATATTTGGAACCGTATTCCACTGAGTGTAGATACGGATTTTTTTCCGTCGTGTGTGATTTTATCCGCGTGCAACGCATGTATTTAACCCGGAAAACTTACAGGTATATAATAAAAATCTTTATTCATTTTAGCCAGTTTTTAACCAGTTTCATCATGATCTTATGAAACCATAAATATTCTTGTATCTTCATGCCAAATGTTGCCCCTGACCAATCTGCTGAGAGTTGGTTACAGAAAACATTAGGTGACATCAAACATTTGTCGCCTACACACTTGATATTATAATTGAGTCATGTTCTGGCAAAAAGGGGTTTAAAACATCTCCGTGATGTATGAAACCAAGCATGTCATAACATGATTATGGACCATAAAGTCAGTTTCGTCTAACAGCCGACTGAATAATGAGGTAAACTGGTCCTTGGACTTGTAGAAAATTGATTAATGGCAAAATGTTTCGGCCCAGGTCAGCCTGCGCGGACTGCGCAGGCTGACCTGGGTCGATACTTTTTGCAAATGCATTAAACGCCCATTTCACAGAGCATGACTCCTATTTATAGCGTATTAATTCTTGTCATGTCTGCATTAAAACGTGGTGTTTTTCCAATGAACCTCAGCTGAACAAATATGCTTTTTAGTCTTTATTAGACAACAAAAGTAGAGGCTTGTCCAATGTGGAAGCATCTGCAGATGAAATATGAATTGCGTCTCAAATGATGGGGGCTGTCTTTTTAGCAGGGTGGAAACTGTATTGAAAAAGGAGCAAAATGCTGGTTTTAATATTTTTTTCCTTTTCTCTCAATGTTTGTAAAATCCATCTCCCTCTGTGTTGTTAAACTCAGGATTAACTTTTTTTTTCACACAATCCCGAAATTAAACCACCCAGAGAATAATGGCTTTTGAAAACATTTTGGTAAAAGGAGAAAATGCTGTGTACCACACTGTTTTCTTTTTTTTCACGAACAACCAGTGCCCGGTCGGGTAGCTCTGTGGTTAACGTATCTAACTCATGACCTGGTGGTTGTGAATTCGAGACCTGGTAGAGGCAAACTTTCTTTCAGCGATTTTTCGCCTCTCCCCACTGATGCATGTGAAAAAAGGAGTCAGTGGCTTGGAAAAAAAGTCATGTCACTACTGGTGTGAGAAAGCCAGAAAACGCTTGCGTAGACCTGTGCACTAGCCGCCGTAATATGACCGAAGCTAAAACGGCGTTAAATGCCAAACAAACAAACACAAAAGGAACAAATTCAATCATTAAAATCACAAGTAGACCTCTTCGTTGTCTGCAAATGCCTTCCATTTGGACAAGTCTATCATTTTGTCGTCTGGTAAAGAGTCAAAGTCGTTTGCTGCAATGTTTTTAAAGAGGCAATCACTTAAAAAAAAATACGAGCCATGCTCTAGCATAAAGGGGGCTTAATGCATCTCCGTGATGCATGATACCAAGCAAGTTACCACATACATGTAGTTATTGGTCCATAAATTCCATTTTGTCTAACAACCGTTGGAATCATGAGGTACAATGGTCCGTTTACATGCAGAAAATTGACCGGTAGCAAAAAGTATCGACCCAGGTCAGCCTGCGCGGACTGCGCAGGCTGACCTGGGTCGATACTTTTTGCAGATGCATTAAGCCCCCTTTTCACAGAACATGGCTCATATTTGAAACTGACGAAACACTTGATATGATATTTATAGTGCATTCATACTTTCCTTGCCTGTACAGAAACGCTGAGTTATATTCCAATAAATGTCAGATAAAGAACTGTTTTATCGCTTTGCTGTTAATAATTCATCGGGCAACGTAAGGGAATCTTTCTCTTGATCAATATGACAGTGCATGATCTAACTCGCTTGTAGCTTTATTTTACTCTTTCATTCTCCGGTTATTTGATTCGCCCAGTTTCATCGTCAATGGTTAGAAAACTGAAAATTTAAAGTGTGACGGCTGTCGGATTTTTAGCTCACCTGAACGCTAAATGGTCAGAAACTGTCATTGCTTATTATCTGGTTCCTGCAGTGTGCTACGCGTTGTGTATCGCACGCCTTCTTACAAAAGGCTTATTCGGACTCCAAAGAACACAAACAATCTTGAAATTTTGTCATATGGTCTTATCGATGAAAGATTTGAAGAACAATTCAAACTGGTACCTTAATTTTCATTCAGTGATCACGAAACGGTAGCAGATTGATTGATTGATTGATTGATTGCATGGTGTTTAACGCCGTTTTCAACACTATTTCAGTTATATTGCGGCGGCCATTGCACCTACCCATGCTTTCCTGGAGTTTCTTTTACCAGTAATCCGCACAATATTCTTTCCAAGCCACTGGCTGATCTCGCTCATAACTATCGTTGAGACATGGTCAGCGATGAGAAAGGAATTAATTCTGTCGCAATCATCATCCTCGAAAAGAAATTGACCGAGCCGGGGATCGAACCTGCAACCCCTGTTCTCAAGTACTGTACAAAACGGTAGCAGAATGTCTGTTTTAAAAGTGTCAAAGGCCAAAATAACCTAAGGTCATGCGGTATGAAAAATTTCGTTGTGCAAGGTCAGTGTCGTGAAGAAATATTATATATCTCCACACGATTTCTTTTATTTGTTCTGGTTATATAAGCTAGAAATATAAGTTTATTTAAACTAACTCGTTTGGAGAAAATAAATTTGTTTTGGCAACATGATTTCCGATTTGCTGTCTAAACTAAAGATTAATTCGCTGCAAGATATAGGTCGGTATTACCTTTAACTTAATCGTTAGGCAGTTATCGGCTAAGTCTGAATTTTCAACAACATACATGTATGTACTGATTTATGTAAAAAGAGCTGATTAATGACATTCTTCGAAGACGGAGGAAATGGAATTAATTTATTTCATTTTTCAAGATATGAAAGTTTATGTAAAGTATATATATTTCTTTTCATTTGTCTGGCCAATCAGAAATTGTGTTACTTTCTAGATCTAGATTAAGGCTAAAATGCACTTCAAAATGGTTCGTGAGTTTGTGCCCTGGGAATGTATTAACCATTTTTCTTAGGATTTTTTTTTTTTTTTTTAATTCTCTAAAATTTTCTAGATTTGAAATTAACATCACTTCTGATTGGCTAAATCAAATGGTTTAGCCAATCAGAAGTTGTGTTACTTTCAAATTTAGCCAATCTTGGAGAATAAGACTAAGAATGTTCTTAGGAAAAATTGAATACGGACCCTGATCTAACAATAAAAAAAAATTACTTTATGAGATTTATACAAGGTAAACAAATTTATTATATCCCTATCAGTGAATTACTGGGATTTTACAGTGAATAACACCACTAGCGATGATAAATAAGATATCATCACTAGTGATGATATAGTTTTAGAATGTTTGCCGAAACTACCTTTTTCCTATATTGCTCATATTGTACTATTCTTGATAATTATTAGAATAAAAAAGGGTGAATTAGGAATATAATAAATAGGATAATCAACTGGTTGTTTGTGATCCTTAAAATCTGTCACTCGAATTGGGTTCGAATGGGTTTGATGCGGTTAAAAAACTCGTCCTTTGGACTCGTTTTTTCAAATGCATCACACCCCATTCTAGTGACAGACTTTTAATATCTTACACAACCAGTTGATTATCCTCTATTTCTCTACCATAACGACAAAAAGCAAGAATGAAAACTAGAAAGATACAAAGCAAATCTAGGTCCGACGCTTCACTGGTCCAATGCAAATATGTCCGATAGTTAGCATTGATTATGTGAAATTCGTGTTTCTTCCTATCTATTACGGTTCCCCAAGTGATATATCTATCGATTGTCCGCTGATGACAGAAACATTAACTCTAAAGTCCGGAATATCCTTACCTCCTCTCCCTGTGGAAATATGTTTTCTATTTTCAAAATGATCCACTTCCAAAATATGTATTCACATTTCTAAAGGCCCCATAGCTGCCAAAAGTAAACAATGCAGGTGTTAAAATGCATTTAGATTTAAATAATACAATTTAAAAGTATGTAAATTATTGTAAAGATGACGTTTTGTTATTGTACGGTCAGTCCATGTGTTAGTCGCTGGCAGAAAAATAAATATGAAACTAGGTTAAAAGTTGCCAGCTTATGGTACCAGATTGTCATCTTCACAATAGTTTCCGTACTTTTAATGGTATCATTTAACTTTTGGCAGCTACATGGCCTTTAAAGATACATATATACTCGTTTTCAGTTTTTAACCCATTTTATCGCTATTTATCAAACTATAATAATTCTTGTATTTTCATGCCAAATGTTGTCCCTGACCGTTGCAAGATTGGATAGATTACGACCGATCAAAAATGCTTTCCATTTTCTTGGGGCCATCAAAGAAATCACTGTTGTGACGTTTCCGGTTTTAAAGCGAAGATATCCGAAATACGTATTTATCTCTTAAATGTATATATATTGGTAATTTATCTATGTTTTCACAGCTGACAAAATTTTCAAATATTCTACAGGCTATCATTATTTTTACAGCGTTTTCTCTCTATGTAAGGTTGTATCTTTAAGTCTTTAGCCGACGAGAAAGTTTTGGACTTTTTATATTGAAAGCACTTGTAGGCGACAAATGAAATATGGCTCTAATGCTGAAATTTGTTCTCAAAAGTGTAGAAAACGTTGGGAGAAAAGGAGAAAATGCTGGTTACCAGCATTTTCTTCCTTTTCTACAATGTTTTCAGACGTCATTTTTGTCAAGTTCGTCAAAGCACGCGATTGTGTGGTAAAGGGTTAATTGATGGGTAAAAATATGAGGTTCTGTATTGGAGAAGCACGACCGATTTGTATTGGCAATCTTGATACGCTAACACGTTCTTCTAGATTTGTTGATGATGCCCTTTCAATCGCAAAAGGTCAATGACTTCTTACAATCTGTTTTGATATAGAATTATAATCTGTTGTGATAAGTTTCGATACGGATCACTCTACACGAACAGGCTGATTGGAGTAAAGGATTTTTGTATATCAGAAAAGACCAATGTTTTATGATTCAGGTTGTATTATCATTTGTAAGTTACCCTTCCACCCTTGCACACGAGACCTCTATATCGCCTATCTAAGCCTTTTAGGCCTGGCTTTAGGAAGATTTATGTGCGAATTTTTTTGTATATTTCCTCAATTTTAACCTGAGTGATAATTCTTATCGCGAAAATACTGCAGTTTTTGAATCGTGGATGGTCATTTCGAGATGTATCCTGTTGATATTTCTTTTATTGTGTGGCTAATCACTGCCGAATTTGTTGTGTTCATAGCGTTTAATATGTATTTACATGTTATAATTGGGAAAAAAAAACGTTCTGTTCATAAGTTTTAATATGTAGGTAATTATTGCAAAATGAGTCCTGTTTACAATTTTTTTTATGTGGATAATCATTGCAAAATATGTCTAGTTGATAGTTTTGAATATATAAATAATCATTGAACAATATGTTCTGTTGTTAGTTTCTATTACGTGGATAATAATTGAAAAAATTGTCCAGTTGAGGGTTTTTGTTATGTAGATAGTTGTTGAAAAGTGTGACAATGTTGACATGAACTTTACCACTCTAATTTGAACGATGTCTTTTTACAAAGTCATTGACAGAACGAGATGTCATCAATAAGGCACAAGATGTCTGCTTATATGTAAAGTAAGTCAGTGAGCTATGCAAATTAGGCTTGTCTGTACTTATCCCAACGCAACATTTTTTATCCTAGTTTTTTTCGAGAGTACTGTAGGTCTCGTCTAGCTACGGGTTCGTCCAACCCATCTATACAGTATGAATTTAAATACCAAATCATCAAATTAGTAGGTTCTTCATTTGCTTTTCTTTTCAATTAAATGTAATTAAGATCAACAAACGGACGTTTTCATGGCATTTCCTATTTTGACAGGTTAATGGCTATGAGCGTTGGGCATAGTCACCGGAGCAGAACGAATCGACCGAAGAAAAAAAACTATTTCGAACCCAATCAGACTTGACAAGCGGATTGTACCGGACCGGACAAAATAACCGTATTGGACAATTTTTCTTCAATCCTATAAGGAACAACATAGTGTTATCTTTGCCTAGACCTCCCAGTCCACATTCGCTAGTCTGTCAGTTTTCTCAGTACTTTGATCTATAGTGTAGAAAGTTATTGTAAAAGGTATAATGTAGATAATTATTGCTGATGTGTCATGTTGATAGTTTTAAAAATGTAGATAATCATCGCAAAATACGTGCTGTTGATAGTTTTGGTATGTAGACGGTCATTGCAAAATATATTATGTTCATAGTTTTTATTTTTATATTTATGTAGATAATCAGTGCAAAATGGGTTATGTTGATAGGTTTTATAATGTAGATAATCATTGCAAAATGTGTTCTGCTGATAGTTTTTATAACCTAGATAACTACTGCAAAAAGCGTCGTATTTATAGTTTTTGATTCTTAGATAATCATTGCAAAATGCGTCATATTGATAGATTTTATAATGTAGATAATTGTTGCAAAATACGTCCCGTTGATAGTTTTTGGTATGTAGACACTTATTGCAGAAGGTATTATGTTGATATTTTTATAATGTAGATAATCTTTGAACAATGCGTCATATTGATAGTTTTTATAATGAAGATAATCGTTTCAAAACACGTCCTATTCATTTTTATTTTTTTATGTAGATAATCCATCTTGTTTATAGTTTCGTACGATGTAGATAATTATTTAAAAAAAAAAAGTGTACTTTTAATCTTGGCTTTTTTTTTTTTCAATATGCATATTTAAAATACTCCGAGGTCATAGTCCTTAGAAGAATGCACTGCAGATCAAAGTAACAATTTCTCTTTTGTTTTGCAGTTTTGCATTACGTTACCGGAAATTCGCGCGTCACTTCCGGTTGTCGTTACAATAGCTGGCTTCAGTCTGACTGAAAAATCATTACATGATTAACCTTAACGTGGCGACAAACTTCAGACTTGTCAGTAATTAAAACATTAACTGACGTCAAATTAAATGTGGTTCAAATAATAGGTTTGATCTTTGAAAAGGTAAAAACATCCTGGGAAAAAGAGAAAATTTATTTATTTTCTATTTTACAATATTTTAAAAGTTTTCTTCCTCATGCTCATAGAAAAATAGGAAAGACCGGTACCAGATTAGAATTACACAGCATTCGTGTATGGCTCTTCTAACATGTTCAGTAACTGGATTAGTTTAGTTTAAACCGTCAGGACTTGTCCCCCTTCTGAAAATGACAGACATCTAAAGACGCTAAACTCTTTGGCTGCTCGGGGCGACTCAAGAACATTTTGCGAACAGTGTAGATCAAGATCAGACTGCACAGAATGTGCAGTATGATCTTGGATCTACACTGTCCGATAAGGAGATATTCTCCCTTCCCCCCCCCCCCCAAAAAAAAAAGAAAAATAATAATGATATTGTATTCGCCTTGCTCAACACTGTTTTCGAGCAATTATAATTATGTCCCGTGCTCCATCTTACTTTTATTCTGCGGACTGCGCAAGCTGACATGGACGTAGTTTTTGCAAATACATTCAACTCCCTTTTCACAGGGCATAGGTCAATTGTATTCATTGTATTTAGCTGTAATTAGAAGTTCTAATTTACGACAAAAATCTAAATAGGCCGCTTTAAAACGCAAGCTAACGTCCATGTTGCTTAGAAACATGATGCAATTCGCACTTGAAATAATAAAGATAATGATTCATCTATACTGTTTCAGGGTAATTTGTTTATTTTGATGATGTCAGAATCACCTTCGTTATGCAGATTCATAATTCATAAATGAAGTTCTGTAAGGTCCAACTTGTGTTAAGGTTCAATAGCTTCCAAAAAATCTGTGCAGGTGTTAAAACGCATTTAAATTTATATCACACCATTTAAAAATGGAAAATATTGTGAAAATAACCATCTGTTATTGTGTGGTCGGTCCACATATTATAGTCGCTGGCAGAAAAATGGATTTTTAAATCAGGCAAAAAGAAAACAAAAGATAGAGTGACCTGGCAGGGTTTAACCTAGATTTGAAATTAATTTCTCTTCCAGCGACTAACACTTGGACCGACCGTACAATTACAGATTGTCATCTTCACAATAATTTCCATTCTTTTAAATTGAATGATTTAAATTTAAATGCATTTAACCGCTTTGTTTACTTTTACCAGCTATTGTTACTGTAAGAAAGCACACAATGGACATTAATAATGTGGTTGCTTAAGACAGGTGTTTGCGAAGTACTTGCTTGCTTTTCATTACAGGTTCTTGCTTAAAGGCCAAGGAGTGGCCAAAATTAAACGTTGCGGGTGTTAAAATGCACTTGAATTTAAATCATATCGTTTAGAAGTATGGAAATTATAGTGAAGATAAAAATCTGTCATTTTACGGTCGGTCCTAGTGTTAGTTGCTGGAAGAAAAATGAATTTTAAAACCAGGTAAAAAATTGCCAAGTCACTCTATCTATTTTTTACTTTCGACCTAGTTTTAAAACTCATTTTTCTGCAAGTCACTAACACTTGGGCTGACTGTAATATAACAGTTTGTCATCTTCAAAATAATTTCTATGCTTCTAAATGGTTTGATTCAAATTTAAATTCATTTTAGCACCCCATTTGTTCTCTTTTGACCGCTATTGGGCCTATAAGTGAGATGGCAACTACCACATGTTCTTCTGATGAAGTTATTTGAATTTTTAGCGAACAATCCCGAATTTTTACGACGCTGGCAATGAAGGCGTTTTAAAAGTATTGTGGAGAAAGGAGAAAATGCTAGTAAAATAGCATTTTCTCCTTTTACCGCAATTTTCACTAAACTTACAGAGCCAATTCCATTAGTTCGAGGCACATTTATTAACACTTAAGCTATTAAACAAACAAAAAGAAAATGTCCACTCAAAAGTAAAAATTCAGATACTGCGTTTTCAAAGTTGATTTCAACGGAACAATAAATAGAGTTTATTTCATCAGCTTGTGGTTAATATGGGGAAATATTTGCCGAAAAAGGGAAAGGTATGCGAAAATAACGACTGCCGTAAATATTCACTGTGACGGGGAAATAATTCCCCCCAGCTTAAATTACGACATTTCTTTACCTATAACATTTCTAAAAATAGACATATGAAATATAATATATACCATATCGGACAGTGTAGATTAAGATCAGACATCTGTGCAGTCTGATCTTGATCTACGCTGTCCTGAAAAGGGTCCCTAGTTCGCGCTCAGTAGCCTAAGGGTTGATTTGTTTTCTACAAATACTTTCAATATGAACAAGTCTAGAAATCATCTGGAAGAGCGTTAAAGCCTCATTTATAATTTTTTTTTCAGAACAGACTCTAGTTATTGGAAGATTCAAATGTTGCTGTTGTGAATTGTTACTAAAGCAAACATCTAGTACTTTTTTTTCGTAAGAACTGCACTATAGACTGAAAACAAAAACCCCAAAGAACCTTTTTCTTCCGTATAAAAAGTATTTGAGCCATCCTCTTAGAAAAGGGGCTTAATGCATCTGGAAAAAGTATTGACCCAGGTCAGCCTGCGCGGATTGCGCAGGCTGACCAGGGTCGAACTTTTTGCTTTTGGTAAATTTTCTACGAGTCAAAGGACTATTCTACCTTTGGATTTTGCTAGTTGTGAGACAAAGTGGATTTTATGGATCCATGATAATAATAATAATAATAATAATAATAATAATAATAATAATAACTTTATTTATTTAATTTAATTAATTCATTTAATAAGGTAATGACTTGCTTGGTAAAACAAAAGACCGAGATGCATCAAACCCCCTTTTGTCAGAGCATGGCTCATTTAAGTAGCGTTTGTAAACGAAAGAAAAATGTCCATTTAAGAAATAATCTTTCAATAAACCACGATTGTGAGTTATGAGGCACAATAAATAATCCACGAGGGCGATAGCCCGAGTGGTTTATTCATTGCGCCTCATAACTCACAAATAAACCACGATTGTGAGTAATGAGGCACAATAAATAATCCACGAGGGCGATAGCCCGAGTGGTTTATTCATTGCGCCTCATAACTCACAATCTAGCAGGATAAGGGTTCAGTCGTCAGGTCCAAATTTGTTTCATGGTTGAATGAATTCTTTCAACATTTTTCATATTTTACTTATTTCAGCATTCTTTCGTTTTATAATATTTCCACAAAAGTTCTCGTATTAAACCTAACTTCATGTTGACACCCTTTACTTTGAAATCGTCAGTGTTGTCGGGTGTAAAATATATTTCAAGAAATAATCTATTCATTCAAAAGCGAGAGCTACTCAAAAGCCAGATTTCACTTAAAAGCAAGTGTCATTATATTATGAAAGGAATATTAGTGGACTCAGGGAATACCTGCGGAATCACTGAAGTTGTATGTCATTCAGAAGCGACTGTCATTAAAATTCCAGAAGTATTCAACATTCAGGGTCTCTCACAAGTCAGAAGATTCATTCAAAAGCGAGAGTCACTCAAAAGTCAAATTTCATTTAAAAGCTAATATCAGTCAAATTCCACTTAAAAGCCATGGTCAAGCTAGAGCCAGGGTCACTCAAATGCGAATGCCAGAGTCGCTCAAAAGCTAGTTTCACTTAAAAGCCTAAGTGGCTCAAAAGGTGATGCCACTTAAAAGCCATAAATGCTCAGAAGCCATTTTCTCTTAAGAGCCAGAGTCTCTCAAAAGTCAAATGACTCACCTAAAAGCAAGAGTCACTCAAAAGCTAATATCGCTTAAAGGCCAGAGTTACTCAAAACCTAATACATGTGCTTTTAAAAGCTGGTGTCACTCGAAAGTCATTGATACTTTAAAGTCAGAGTCGCTCAAAAGAAAACCAATAATTACCAGAAGTAACTAGACTTATTTATAATGGTATTTTCATCAAAATATTTAGACACATTTCCCTTTTCCGAACTGTATACATCACAATAACAATTAATAAACAGTATTTAAAATCGGCATATTGTTTCATGCATTTTAGAGTGTACACTTTTCCATGCATTGTAAACATTGTATGGTGTACTATTACTTAAAGGTTCTTTGTACACTGTAAAGTCTGACAGCTTTGATCATGAAATGCTGGTGTTAGGTTGTTAACATAAAATAGAAACAAGTTAGAATATTGTGATTCCTTATTTTTGTGTCAAAATTCGCATAACTTCTTTAAGAATATTTGAAGAAAGATAATGCTGTTTCAGGTACTTTGACTTCTAAACTCCTCGCGTGTTCATCCCAATTGACTTAGACAATTTTTACGTCTCTCGTTAAAATGCAGATGATTTATTTCGACGTGACGTGTTCCAGCGCAATGTTTTCTGACAATCTTTTCTGTCAAACGCTCACAGGGAAACAATCACACACAGCCTGATAACGCAAAACTATCGGAGTTACCGCTAACTCCAAGAGGTGGCACTGGTTCCCGATAGCGTCATGGCAACACCACGGTATTAGCAGCCTCTAATTGATATTGAATAACCTAGTTACACAGCCTTTTCTTTACAATGTATACTGACCAACATTTCAATTGGAATATAGTCCATCAATCTTGCAATTATCCGGCCCAATGTCACAACAGAATCTAAATACTCTTCATGGCAAATCTATATTTAGTTGGCTGCGTAATCGATATCGATTCAAGCGCTCTTTCGCACTGTAACGTGGTGTAAAGCACCTTGAAAACTTCGATGGAAAGCAGAGCCGTTTTGAGCTGCGTATCGATCGCGACTCGTGATTAATTTAATTCGTTCTTCTGCCGCTACAAATAAGTACGCTTACAGAGTGTGTTTTACATTGTAGGACGAAGAGTCTATGGCACAGGGGCCTGGTCGACACAAGACGGGTACGGATCGCCACACAACACACAGCCGACCGAGCAGACGATCACAGAGCTTAGAAAGTCGTCCATACACTCATTATGTGCGTTCAGGATTGCGGACCAGTAATGCAGACGACAGAGCGGTGAGAAGACCAGGTGATGAAGGAGTGATTCATTCTAGAAATGGTGCTAAATATACGCCTTACGGAAGTAGGAATCTGGGGCCTGAGATGGGAATAAAAACCATCGAAATGGAAAATTCATCGATGATTCAAACCGTGGAAATATTTAAACAGCCTGGTGAAACTCTCGGATTTTATATTCGCGAGGGAAACGGGCTTGACAGAAATGAAGGAGTGTTTATATCAAGGATACAGTTAGGTACAGTAGCGGAGAGGAATGGATTACTTCACGTCGGGGATGAGATCATCGCAGTGAACAATGTAGAGGTGGGTAAAATGTCTTTGGATGATGTCGTTATACTTATGTCTATTCCTAGGAAATTAATGCTTAAAATTAGTTCTGTTAAGAATTGTTATAAGAAAAACGCGTCCTGTCCGTCCTTGGCAACGACTGAACAAGGGTCAAGTCCGCCAGTGGTTGTCGTAAAGAAGGGTCACGTGAGGGCAAACTCAGACACTCAATTAGAAATGACAGAAAAAATTCCGGATATGTACGAGCATGCATATAGCACCAGCGCGCCACACACAGACCTCGATTATCTAAGCAAGCGTTTTCAACGCCACGAAAGACCTACCTCCCAATACGCAAGTATTTTTATTTCACCTCATAAAGCCGAGGCTAAACTTATTAGCGGGGATGACATGAATGACAGCGAAAATTCAAGTGAGGGCTCTTTACCTCGCAGTATTGACTCCGGCAGCAGGGACCACTATTCCGGGCACAGAGGGTACACTTCAACACTCGGGATGCATGACGATACAAGTGGGCCCCATTTAAGTACAACATTGTCCCCTTTCCCTGTTCCACAAAGTGACTCAATGGACAGGGAGTATCGATATCTACAAAGCGAACGTAAATTTGTTCCAACTCACCAAAGATCGCCTTCTAAAGGCAGTACCATACAACCATACCATAGCGCAACTAAGCCAACCCCTTATTATGCTATAGACAGTGATAGGGGTGCATACAGCGACTCCTATCAAACCATGCACGAAGTCACAGGATATCGCGGGTATACGGATCCTTTAAAACGATATCAGGGCGGTTTTCGTGAAATGATACATTCCAGGGCTAAATATGGCGGGAAAACGCAACAAAGAACACGGTCCCCGGAATGTTATAATTCGGATTCGGAGGTGATTTACACGCACCCACGTGGTCAGGTGACCGCTGACACACGTGGTTTTGCTTCGGATTATGAAACCTACGCAGGGGCAATGAGTGATGATGAACCTATATACGCGGTACCCAAACAGATCTCATCCAGCAGTAGTACTGAGCTACAGCAACTTTTAAGACGCTTTAACACTCTATCACATGAATTGCAACAAGAGCAATCCAAGCTTCAGAAACAGCTGTCCTCCTCTAGAGAAAGGCCGAGTAAGTATTAAATTTCTTCTCCTTTTTCGGCGTGGTTGAATGTGCTGGCTTTTGACCTACATTTTGGTACTGATAACGAACAAATAAATAGAAATTTGTGATTGGTCAAAAAAGGAGGCATGTTTATTCTAGGGGCCCCTGTTGGCACATTTACGCCGTCTGGCTTTTTTAAAGATATTTCTTATTTACACAATCCCATGTTTCAGCGACCCAGAAGAAAAAGGGTTTTGAAAACATTGTGCGAAAAGGAGAAAATGCTGGTAACCAGCATTTTCTCCTTTTCCCAGAAAGTTTTCTTTCCTTTCACAGACAAACCTCATCATTTGAGCCACGTTTAGTTTGCCGTCTTGAAATGCTTTTGAATTGAGCAGGTTTAAAACTGTTCTCAAATAAACACTTAATTTGACTTTACAATTCATGTTAGGCATTAGCTTTAAAGCCATCCCCTATTGAATTATTTAATTAGTTTGCTATACATGACTTTGAGAGAACTTTTCGGGCAATGTAGATCAGTATCAGCCTCCATGTACGCACCGGCTGATCCTTGCCTACACTCTCCGATTCTCTATTCTTGGTTTTGATCAGTCCTCTTATAAATGCCAGTACATTGAATAAAATCCATTTTTGCGGTAGTAAATATAAATTCGACCTGAGCAGAATAATACTTCAACTTCTGCAAGCCTCAAGAAAGAGCAACCAATGTACCCCATGATTCAGTCGGTTGTTCTACAAAATGGATTTTATGGATCCATAATTATGTGATGCATGGCTTAGTATCATGCATCACGGATGCATTAAACCCCCTTTTTGCCAGAGCATGGCTCTACGTTTGAATGAAAACAGCGGGTCGTTAAGAGAATTCTATGTAGGGACATTGCATCAAAATTTCACTGCTCAGTCAAGTTTTGTACAACTAAAATTACCGCAATTGATGCGGACAAATATTCGAGGAAAAAAAAACAGTGATTTTTGGGATCATTTTGGGACAAGCAGCAGGGCACCTATTCAAGCTTTTCTGGGGTTTATATAACCACAATATCCTTCCCAAGCCACTGGCTGCTATCCCACATAACCATCCTCGAAACAGTGACCAGTGGTGAGAAAGGAGTGAATCTTGTCGTAATGACTTTCATCAATCCTCGAAAAGAAATTGGCCGAGCTGGGAATTCGAACCTGTGACCCTCTGGTTTCACGTCCTCTACGCTACCGACTGTGCTACTGGGCTCGACCACGGTCATCACAGGATACAAGAAAGCTAAATTGTCCGCTGAAGGATTTATCAATCTATTCCTAACGTTCCAGTGTGCTTTCCCCTCATTTTTCTTCCTGCTTTCTGTTTAAAATTAATTACTTCCAGCGTTCGTGTTAAGTCTAAATAAATCTTCTCCTGTCACTTCGTCTGCACTTCACGAGCGTTGGTCTTAAATCTCGTTTTTTGCCGCCTTAACGGTTTCACTTTCCGGTGTAATCGCCTTTTGCGTACATCATTCCCTTACCTAACGACCCCGTGATTTTTCGACCCTTAGGAAAAAGTATTTTAACTTAATGGAAAAAAGTAAAATTTGCTGGTAGCCGTTAGCATTTTCTTTTTTTCCCTACAATGTTTTTGATTTTTTTAAAACTGTGATCACACCAGTTCTGCCACGTGTGATATGTCGTCTGCAAATGCTTCTATATATGGCCGGGTATTTCGAGATTTCTTTCGGTGTTGCCGTCGTAATGGTACAACTTACAGCCGTTACCGAAATTGGTGCACATTAAACATTGAGATCTTATGCATAACTTTACTCTTACAGCGCCAAATATATAAAGTCGACCTTTTGCAAACGGCTGGGCCGAGCCCTGATCGCTCAGTCCGTAGCGTACAGGACTTGAGAACAGGGTGTCGTAGGTTCGATCCCCGGCTCGGCCAATTTCTTTGCGAGGATTGATGATAGTCATTGCCACAGGATTCATTCCTCTCTCACCACTGATCATTGTGCCGACGGTGGTTATGTCGGAAAGCAGCCAGTGGCTTGTCAAGAATATTGTGTGGAGTACTGGTAAAATAAACTCGAAGAAAGCATGGATAGGTGTTCTGGCCGCCGCGATAAAACTGAAATAATGTTTAAAACGCCATTAAACACCATACAATCAATCAATTAATTTCGAACGGCTGGAAATAGAAACTCAATATTTTTAGCTTATAGGCTAGACCAAAACTGCAGGCGGTACAGATCCAAGATCAGACTGCACGGTCTTCGCTATGAATAAACAGAAATTTGTGATTGGTCAAAAATGTAATTGTTTATTCTGAGGGTCCTTGTCTATTTGCGGGTATTTACGCCGTCTATCTTTTCTAAAGATATTTCTTGTTCCACATCTTGTGTCAAATGTCCTGCCAACTTTGAAGGTCTTTATAACAAGTAGGCTGCTAAATGCGCCCAAATGCGTTTGCATGAATAGTGTAGATCAAAATCAGACTGTACAGGACGTGCAGTCTGATCTTGGATGTACACTGTCTGAGATAATGAGTTTTTTTTTTTTTGGTTAAGATTAGAGCTGCTGGGTTTTAAATTCATTTGTTAATCATTCCCATCCCTAACCCCCAGTCTCCATCCCCCACCACCCACTGAAAATATTTTTTTCGAATTTATTCCCAGTAAAAGCCATGACTGTATTGTCCCATGCAGAGTTACTGGAAGCCATCCATATAAGTATCTCCTCCTTTCATGTGCTCGCTGTCTTATTAATGTATCATTTTGCAAATACTGGGGGAAAACATGGGATTCTGATGCTCATGCCGACGACTATGATGTTGATGATGATGATGATGATCATCATCATCATCATCATCATCATTATCATCATCATCATCGTCGTCGTCCATTACCGGTAATGGCATTTATAGATAAATCGGATTTTATGAAAAGATATACTTTGTAGTAGGCTATGTATACTTTGTTGAAATGGGTTAACGTTAAAAAATACTGTTAACTTCTATTGTCTTGATAAGCATAATTCCTTTACCATATGGCCTGCAACACGCGAAAAGGGGCATTCGGACATTTGCGTAAAGTGTCGTCTCGGATCAGCCTGCGCAATCCGCGCAGGCTAATCCGAAACGACACTTTCCGTTTTTATGCAATTTTCTGTTTTGCGCAAGTCTGATGAAGAACAAAATCTAATTTAGTCGTAAAGTGCCGTCTCGGATTAGCCTGCGCGGACTGCGCAGGCTGATCCGAGACGACACTTTACGCAAATATCCGAATGCCCCTTTTCGCGTGTTGCAAGCCATATAATAGCGACTTTTATGACTCCGACAACAAAAACATTCTTGGGAAAGGAGGAAATGCTGGTTACTGGTATTTTATTCTTTTTCCACAATGTTTTGTACCCTATCAATCAGGTAAATTCCATCATCTTAGCCACATCTAAATTGTCGTCTGCAAAATGCTTTCAATTTGAAGAACTACCCATTTACATTTTACCAGATCCTAGGCCTCTCCCTGTTCTCCATACTTCATGTGTTCAGTGAATAGAGATGCCGGCCGTGTAGCTCATAGTAAAGGTTATTTCACTTGTATGGGAACATATTGTGTTGAACGAGTTCTTTTGGTAGAGTTGCCCGAGCTTGCGAGGGCAACTACGCCAAAAGAACGAGTTCAACTCAATATATTTCCATACAAGTGCAATAACCTTTTTATTATATACTTTGATATTGTTTACATGATTTCCCGTGATTTAACAGTGTTTTCATTGAATCATTGATTTATTTTGTTTGTTTCAAAATTTCAAAAGCGAAAAGAAATCTGTTTCGTCGACCTACCGTTGTTTCGCGGAATTGTCAACATTGGCTTTTGATGACGTCACCGTTGCTAAAGGTATGTAAACAAACAAGATGGCGACCGAGGATCCTTTTTCATCGCTTAATAATTTCATCGTTGGTATACATATTTGACAGACATTTTTTTTCATAACTTTGTAGTGACTGTTATTCGCGGAAACAAACATTCTGCTTATTTTTCATGTTTTTATTAAGTTATATGCATTGAAAAGTACGTAAAGCATGATGTCTAACGATGAAATTTATGATAATGGCGGCCGTTCATATTTTGATTTTTAGAGAAATGGCGGGTTTTAAAATAGTTCCGTATTTAGCAACGCACGAGAAAAAAGCTCTAAAGTATGTAATATCAAAGTATGCAATATGGAAAAATATTGCATACTTTCATCCAGTGCAAATACATGGGGACAATATCAAAGTATATAATAATTTAGTGTATCTGACTCTTGACCTAGTGGTTGTGAGTTCGATACCTGGTTGAGGCAAACTGTCTTTCTGTCGATTTTTCGCCTCTCACCTCCGTTGTATGTAAGTCAACCGACTACGGTAGTAGGTTGACTTGGAAAGAAAGTTATGGCAGTACTTATGTGAGAAAGACAGGAAACACATGCTTAGGTGCACTGACCGCCGTGATATGACCTAAGCTGTTAAAACGGCGTTGAACTCCAATACAAACAAACAAACAATCAGAGAACACAGATATTTTCAAGCGAGTATGAACTCGATGTAACGTCAGTAAATGAAAGTTGGCGTCCTCAATAACGGTCGTCTCGTCGAATCTAAATCTGATCAACAAAAAGTATTAATGTAAGGTAAAATAAGTACTATCATCTTATCAATTTTACCAGACCCATGCCCTTTCTTCAACCCTTGGGCTGCTTAGCACGACTTAAGGACCTTATGCGGACGATGTAGATCAAGATCAGACTGCACAGTATGTGCAGTCTGATCTTGGATCTACATTGTCCGATTAAGCCAAATTTTCCCCCAAAATAATAACTTTGAAATAGCAACATTTGGGTTTTTACTATCGGCTTGAAAGTTTCATTTTACTTGTTTATCAAGTTAAGGATTGATGTATTTTGAGAACAGAGACATTTTTAGCAGTATGAACAAGGCATATTGACTGTAAGCTAAGGCTGGCGTTCCCCTAACGATACATCGACTAACCACATTTAAACAACAACATAAAAAAGTTATTGGGCGTCAATATCAGAGTATCAATTTCACAGTTTTCCAGATTTCAAGCCTTTTCAAGCCGTTCCTTTCCACCCCCACTTTAATGTATTCCGTATTTGTTCTACCCACGACATCGTTATTCTTCTTAAAATGTTATCATTTTTCAGCCCTCTCACGCCAACCTTTCCTGGATACCCCCTAAAATAAATTGTTTCAGGGAAAAAGTGAAGGCTAGGGCAAGAGGCCTAGAACTTAGATTTCTGTCACCGTTTCATGCGAGTTCGTGTCCCAACTTCGATGGTTTTCTTCGTGTATCCATGGGGAATGCGAGCCGGTGTGCAGAGGATTGCATATCAGCCGTTAAAGTACAAAAAATCTACCATTTTGTTTAATTACATGGAAATATGGGCCATGCTCTGTGAAAAGGGGGGCTTAATGCATCTGCAAAAAATATCAACCCATGTCAGCCTGCGCAGTCCGGGCAGGATGACGTGGGTCGAATCTTTTTGCTATTTGTAAATTGTCTGCATGTAAAAGGACCACTTTTCCTCCAAATTCAGTTAATCGGTAGACTCAATGGGTTTAGTGGATCCATAATTATGTGATAACTTGCTTGGAATAATGCATCACAGAGATGCATTAAACCCCCTTTTTCCAGAGTATAGTTAATACACTGTGGTCATAATGACGTTTTCTTCGAATATACTGTCGTCTTTTTTCAATAATATTGTCTTTCGTGCGACTCGAAACAGTCTATATTTAGAAAAACCTATATCTGTTTTCAAAGATGGATTTCAATATTTGCTACCGATCGCTAGAGATTAGGGATTTTGACAGAAAAAGAAAGTAAAAATCAAAGGAAACGAGTGATAGATTAACTCTAAGGCCGCTAAGCGCGACTCACTGACGTATTGCGGACGGTGGGGATCAAGATCAGACTGCACAGAGCGTGCAGTCTGATCTTTGTTCTACATTGTCCGATATTGAGATATTTTCCCCTAAATATGCCTTTGAAATAGCAACATTTGGGGTTTTACTATCGGCTTAAAAATTTCATTTCAGTTATTTAGTAGGATAAGAGTTTAAAAAAATCTTCCTCAGGGAACTATTCAGCAAAGGGTTTAACTATCACTGTTACTGTATCATTTTTACCAGATTTTCAAGCCCCTCCCTACAACCCCCACTTTTATGTATTCTGTATTTGTTTTCTGCCCCCCCTCGTTAACTCTTCATGTTTCCATATTCAGCTCTTTCACGCCCACCTTTAACGTTTTAAGCAACCCGTAACAGCGTAGATTTCGTTTCAGCCAGTTCAGTCCTTTTCAGTCAGTTTAACTCTTTACCAGACAGCAAAATTTTGGACTTATCCAAATCAAAAGCATTTGCAGATGACAAATAGAATATAACTCATATGGTTGAATTTGTCCCTCATTGGAGAGAAAACAATGTAGGAAAAGGAGAAAATGCTGGTAACCAGCATTTTCTCCTGTTTCCACAATGTTTTCAAAAGGCCTCTTTCTCAGGGTCGTTAAAACTCAGGACTGTGTGAAAAACCCTCTTCAAAAACCAGATAATCTATACTGACGTCCGTAAAAAACGCCTCATCGAAAAACTGCGATAGCTTTGTACATACCTAGAGTATATATGCCACTTTTTGCCTACCATAGAATTTTCACTTCTCAAATCTACTGAAGCATGAAATTTCAAGCCAGTCTAAATTATGTTTGCTTCAACCATGGCTCATGGCACCGTTTTGCCCTACGCCCCATGCGTTTTCCCCACGTGGTTATGTCGGTCAGAATTACGCATGTGTAAACAGTAATTGATTTACAATTAAGTAGTCCAAGCAATATTTTGAAAATATCAATTTCGATAATGCCAAGACAAAATAATGAAGAAAGAGGACGCATTTTGGGCATGCTTGAAAGCGGTCTTTCTCAAAGTCACTTTGCAAGACGCTTTAACGTTGCAACAATAGTGCGTCTTGTTCTACGGGTAAACGAAACAGGAAGCTTGTCTGATAGACCCCGACCTGGTGCTCCGCGTGTGACATCTGTACGACAAGACAATTTCATCCGTCAACGTCACTTGCGAAACCGTTTTGTCACAGCGCAATCCACAACGTCGATGTTTATAGGGGATCGTGGAAGACATGTAAGTCGGAATACAGTAAAGCGACGTCTTCGGGAGCATGGAATATTGTGCAGCCGGCCGTACCGTGGTGTTGTGCTAACTGACCGCCACCGTCGGGAACGTCGGCAGTGGGCTCAAAACAACATTGGAAGACGTTGGCGTGATGTGGTCTTCAGTGACGAATCCCGTTTTAACCTCTCCTGTGCCGACAGACGAGTCCGCGTTTACCGTCGACGTAATGAACGGTACATCCAAAGTTGTGTTCTGGAGCACAACTGATTTGGTGGTGGTGGTATAATGGTTTGGGCAGCAATAAACCACACATTTAGAACTGACCTAGTGGTTATTAACGGTAATTTAAATGCCAGACGGTATGTAAACCAAGTTCTTCGTCCTGTGGTCGTTCCCATGTTTCAGCAACGCCGTAGCCTTACATTTCAACATGCGCGCCCCAACATGGCCAGATTTACCAGAAACTTTCTCATGGCCAATAACATTGCCGTGCTGCAATGGCCTGCTAACTCTCCCGATTGTAACCCAATCGAACACATGTGGGACATCCTTGGACGTCGTTTACGTCGACGTAACCCATAGCCGCAAAACGTCCAAGAATTGACAAATGCTCTTCGTGAAGAGTGGGTTCGCATTCCACGCTACCTCCTACGTAATCTGTGTGGGTCCATGGGATGGCGACTGCAGGCATTGATAGCAAGTCCAGGAGGCCATACACGGTATTGATGAATTTAAGGGAGTGAGTTTGTTGAAATGGCTGTTAAATTTGTGTAATATTTAGCTAAACGCTTGTGTCATGTGATGTGTGTAGAAATATTGACAAAGTCCATTTTTAAATTACAAAATCATGCATTCGATATTTAATTCATGAACTATGACGCGACAGAGGGAGATGAGGCGTTTCTTATGGACGTCAGCAAATAACGTTATTTGCCTGCAAAGATGAGCTTTCAATTAACTAAGATACCAGTCGAAAGTAGCCCCTCCCCTTCCCCACGTCACTTCTAGGTACACTTCCTGTTTCTGCGATATTTTTACAGTGTTCTTACGCCTTCCTTTGGACTTAAAACTTCTGTAGGCTCTCAGTGAAAATATCTTTCAATCGCATTCATTACATGATTCGTTGCTGCATACCATTATGTTCAAGCTCTATGCAGGCGACAATCATTTAAAAAGCCCAGAGTATTCTGTATTTGCTTTACCCAAAACCTCGTTAACACTTCCTGTTTCAACATTGTTGGTTTCAGCACTCTCACGCCCATCTTTCGATTTAAACCTTCGCCTTATTAATTCCCTTGTTTCACTGGCAGTTTTTTTTTTTTTTTCAATGAAGTCGCTGCTATCTTCCTTTCATATGCGACTTATTAATTTACCTTTACAATGCAAGCCCCTTTTTTTAACCCGAAGGTTCATCTAGAACTACTTTTTATCTCTAAGAAACGAAAAATTCATTTTATGACTTGAGATCATAACATGGCTAAATCTGTTGAAACATTAGAAAACATGGTTTACACGATGTGATCTAGTATACGAGTATATGTTGCAGCAGATATGAAAGACAGGTCTTGTAAACTGACCTTCAGTCATTGCTTATCCATTCTTTTTTAGCCATGCCATTTATACAGACCTAGGAACTAGCTATGTTTTCACTGACGATCTAAAATATTATGTTTGTCGTTGGTTTCATGTAAGAGATTTGTTTTTTCAACGCTTTTTGAAAAGTTCAGCGTCAGGAAGAAAAAAAGTTGGGCTGGGTGAAATGAATTACAGGTTTGGGAGTCATAATTTTGCCTTTCTTATTTTGGTCACAAAATACAGCAGGGTCTAGGGATCAGAGACACGGTCAGTCGGTTTAGGAAAAAAACAAACAAAAAGACCATATCATATACATAAACATGATTCAATCTTCAGGTGATAGTGCCGCGCCCAGGTTGCGCAGCCGGGAGGGTACAGGGCTTGAAAACAGTGGCTCATTGGTTAGCATTTCCAACTCGGCCAATTGCTTTCCGAGGATTGATGATAGTTATTGTAACAAGATTATTCCTCTCTCACCGCTGATCATTTTTCCGACGATGGTTATGATGGAAAGTCTAGCCAGTGGCTTGGGAACAAGATTGTGCGAAGTTCTGGTGACAGAAACTCCAGGAAAGCATGGATAGGTGCACTTGTCGCAGTGATATAACTGAAATGGTGTTGAAAACAATGTTAAACACTCTTCAATCAATCAAATGATATTAGTTTCAAAATCCAAAGCTTTACTGCGAAGAAGAGGTTAAAAAAGCAATGGCAATCCTATGAACAATAAAACGATATATAGACACTTCACTGACTAGGAAAACTGTTATTCGATTTATACGTCACATTGAATGTCTATCTGTATACAGTCCAACATGAAATTCCATTATAAATCTGTCATTTGCTAATGCTTTACCCAACGGTCCCATATTTTCACGGCCCTGAAGTGGAACGCTTTTGAAAACATTGTAGAAAAGGGAGAAAATGCTGGTAACCAGCATTTTCTCCCTTTCCTACAATGCTTTTCATCGTTTAAAGGATAAATTCTGAAATTTAAAGGACGTTTTATTTGTCTTCTGCAAATACTTTCAATATAGACAGGTGTAAAATTTTGTCGTCTGGAAAAGAGTTCATGCATTCACAGGTCTAAATCTATACTTCTAGCGCTATCGAATGCGGGACTACTTTCTTTACTAAACAATAATACAAGCATATCAAACTGCTGTTGATAACTATTGGCATACTAGCGTATTAATATCTTTCAACGAGGACGTTTCAATACGAAAATCATTTCATTGCTTCAGACATGAAAACAATAAAGGATTTAGAACATACCAGTAGAAAACATGCGGGGAGTAAGGAGTGTTAGCTAGACAGCGTTCATTTCGATATTGGGAAAACGACGTCTCTAGCGATTCGGTGACTCACCCATTATAAATAAATATAGATACTGTAAAGATCAATAGAACACCATCTCTCTTCCCTGCCGTCGACTTTGGCAGATAGGAAATGTCGGTTGTGACACGACACGTGGTTCTTTCGCACCGGAAATGTCGCCATAGCCGCGGAATAATCTGACCAAATATGGCCGCTGTATGGCCAAAGTAGTTATCTTATCGTATGGTATTTTAGATTTGCATTAATTATACAGCTATACAGCAGAGCTGCCTCTGCTAAAGACACTAGAGCTGGAAATTACTGGAAGAAATGCTACTCAGATGTCTTTCAAAGTAACTACGTTTTTTTTACTTGCAAGGTTAAGTCCACGTTAATTAAAGGAAAGATGCTTTCCTTGTTTCGTGTCCGGAGAAGTTCAGACACCGTATTCGCCAACTGATAAACAAAATTCCACGACTGGCCATTCGATTGACCGAGACTGTCTTTCGCAGACAATCACATTGCTAATCTTGAAATTTTGCTCTTTGTTTCACCTTAGACAATAATTAAGAAGATAAAAATCAATAAATAAATAAACAAATAAATAAACAGATATAATTAAGAAATAAAGGAAACAGTTGGTACTTTTGACTTTAGACTGGATCACATATGATTGTCAAAGCTATTCATCATAAATTATTACAGGTTTATGGTTTTGATCTATGGTAAAGTAGCGACAGCGTTGTTACTGTCACAAATAATTATTATGAGAATGAACTATTGAGTAAATCCCATAGGAAGCCTTTGACAGCTTTCCAAATGAGTCATATGGCTTGCAACACGCGAAAAGGGGCATTCGGACATTTGCGTAAAGTGTCGTCTCGGATCAGCCTGCGCAATCCGCGCAGGCTAATCCGAGACGGCACTTTCCGTTTTTATGTATTTTTCTGTTTTGCGCAAGTCTACTGTAGCACAAAATCTAATGTAGTCGTAAAGTGCCGTATCGGATTAGCCTGCGCAGACTGCGCAGGCTGATCCGAGGCGACACTTTACGCAAATGTCCGAATGCCCCTTTTCGCGTGTTGCGAGCCAATTATAATATTGAGGCGTGCTTTGGCTTAAGGGGGTTTAATGCATCTCCGTGATGCATTATGCCAAGCAAGTCATCACGTCATTATTGATCCATAAAATCCGTTTTGTCAAACAACCGGCGGAGTCTTGAGGTTTCTACCCGGGTCAGCCTGCGCGGATCGTGATGGATCTACACTGCCTCATAAGGATACACAAGGTAGCAAATGGTAGACGAGTTCCGTGAAACCTAGGGCCGTATTTACAAGCAATTTAAATACGTATATGTTTTTTTTTGTGGGAAGGAAATTTTCGCTTTTTTGGCGAGTGGATCATTCCCGCGAAAATCATATTCGCTTTAAATATTCCATACTATCTGAAAATCCTTTCTTTGATATGAAACGGAGTCCATCAGAGTGGATCTTACTCTCGCCAGTCTTAAACCTCTCGATGCAAAGTGGTTAACAGATCTATACACACATTTAAAGGAAAACTTGAAATTGTAGGAAATAACTTTGAAAATGTTGGTATCTTGTAAAAAAAAGTAGAAACATACCAATGAATTCGTGAAAATAAGAAACGTGAAAAACTGATTTTGACCAAACTCGCCAAAATTTTGGGACTCGAAAAAAAAAACCGATATACGGTACTATTTTATTCTGAATCACAAGACTAGACATCTTATTGGTTGAGATGTTCTATCTCAGCCTATCACCAGATGTCTATTCTTGATATTTAGAATTAAAATATGAATTGAGAATGTTATGTGGAGACGATTGAAGATTCTACATTTCACAAAATAATTGACGCACTCTGTACTGCACTTCAAAATGTTCGTCATTCAAAATTATGTCTTTGGATGGTTAAATCTTGTTCCAGACAGGAAATGGAGATAATAAAAGCGCAAAGTCTTGTGGGAAATTTTGTTGTCTACCGTGTGATAGGCTGGTCTAACGACATGCATAGAAAGTCTCAGAACACTTTCACAAAGAAACACATGCTTGCGTGGTTGTTACAAAATAGTAACTGACCGAGTCATCATAGGTCAGTTGTACTCAAGATCGATATGCGTACATTAGCCAATCACAGCAGATTAATTTTGTACCGAACGAAAGCTAGTACAAGTGACCCATAAGGGGAACAATAAGTGAAGACAAAAAATGTACATGTACAAGTTTCTCTTTTTGAATGACATAGTAAACATTGATGTAAAAACGCTAATAGATTTTCATTTATTTTTTCCTCCTACCAAAGTTTTAAAAAACCTGTTTACGTCAGGAAAGTTCAAATTCTGGTACCTATATGCTCTTCTTTTTGTCAAATTCAGTGCTTATAGGTCATGCTTTGTGAACAGGGGTTTAATGAACCTACAAAAACTGTCGATTCAGATCACCTTGCGCAGTCCACACAGACTGATCTGTGTTGAATATTTCTGCTTTTGGTAAAGGATCATTCTACTTCAGATTTCAGCCTTTTGTTAGACTAAATGGATATTATGGATCCATAATTGAGCCGTGCTCTGTGAAAAGGGGGCTTCATGCATCTGCGAAAAGTATCGATCCAGGCCAGCCTGCGCAGTCCGCGCAGGCTGACCTGGGCCGAAACTTTTCGCTACTTGTCAATTTTCTGTTTGTCAAAGGACCAATCTACCCTATGATTAAGTCGGTTATTGAAAAAAGTGGCTCCTATGGATCCATAATTATGTGATGACTTTGGCAGGTATCAAGTATAACGGAGATGCATTAAGCCCCCTTTTGCCAGAGCATGGCTCAATTATATAATGACTTGCTGGGTATAATGCATCACGGACATGCATGAAACCCCCTTTGCCAGAGCATGGCTCATTTTTGTAAACTTATGTGAGGTGTGTATGTGTAGGCGGCTCGTCAATACTGTCGTTGTTGTTGTCGTTGTTTGTATATCGTTTTATTAAACTGTAGATAAGCAGACATAATAAGTGACATATAACGAGCAACGCAGAAGAAAACCTGGTTTATTGTTTTACTTGTGATAAATGATTTTCTGCTTGCCCATAACTTTAACATTCTCCTGCCATACTCGACTATGGATGCAATGTGCAGAGAGTGTAGAAGAAGAATCAGCCTGCAAATTCGTGCAGTGTTATAGTGGTTTGAATATTCCGACATTCCTGGTTTTCTGTTGCAAAATCCATACCAAAAGCCACAAATTCATCGAAATAACTCTTTTGTGACAATTAACAATAAACAGTTTGTAGGATATGATTTGTCGACCTAATTATTTCCAGTATTATTAAACGAGCCACTGGTTTAACGACTCTACGGAATAAAGCTTCTGAAAACATAGTGGTAAAAGGGGAAATGCTGGTAATCAGCGTTGTTGTTTTTTCCCTTTTCCCAAAATGTTGTCTAGCCTTTCAAAAAATATCCTATAACTTGAGTCACTTTTAATATGTCGTTTGCCAATGCTTTGAATTTGGAGAAGTCTAAACTTTTGTCGTCTGGTAAAGAGTTCAATTGTCGGCTGCTTGGTCACAGGAAGCTGTTCAAAAATCTTTGAGTCTTTTATAACTTGATTCTCTCCAGATGGGCCACATTGCCATTTCAATATAGAAAAAAAGCACATGTTGGTCTACAAGTGGTGCTAGTGATGTTCTGTGGGAAGGGGATTTAAAGCATCTGCGAAAAGTGTCGACCCATGTCAGCCTTCGCAGTCCGCGAAGGCTGACATGTGTCGAAACTTTTTGCTGTTTGTAACTCCGCTTGTCTAAGGAACAGTCTACCTTATGATTCAGTCGATTGTTAGACGAACTTGGTGTTTTGAATTCGTTATTATGTGATTTGCTTAGTACAATGTATCACGGAGCTGCATAAAACTCTTTTCTGCCATTTACTCCAAACAGTTGCACAATATGTCGACCAAACGTTTGGATATAGGTCTGAAAAAATGAAATAAAGTGGAAACGTACCTCCTTCCGGACGACAAAATTTTAAACTGGACCATACTGAAAGTTATTGACCCATGCTCTGTGATTAGGGGGTTTAATGCATCTGTTAAAAAGTATCGACCTAGTTTAGCCTAGGTAGTCCGCGCAGGCTGACCTGGATCGAAACTTTTTGCTTTTGGTAAATTTTCTGCGTTTTCAAGGACCAGTCTACCTCATAATTCAGTTGATAATTAGACATAATGGACTTTATGAATCCATACTTATGTGATGACTTTCTTGGTATAATTCATCACGTGGATGCATTAAAGCCCGTTTTTCCAGAACATGGTTCAACTACGGACGGACGACACAAATGATCGGATTTTTTTTTTTAATGAAAGAAAAGATTGTGGTAAAAACAGAAGATCTAAATGCTGGTTGCACGAGTTCGATAGGTAAAGGGTTATGTACGTGTGTTTTCCTTTATTAGACGGTTTGTGTTGCCTTTCGAAGACAGT
This sequence comes from Hippopus hippopus, assembly GCA_946811185.2. NCBI lineage: Eukaryota > Metazoa > Mollusca > Bivalvia > Cardiida > Cardiidae > Hippopus > Hippopus hippopus. Next base: position 14,589,181 of record OX328099.1, on the reverse strand, counting down.
CTGTGTTTTCCTTCTAAGACAGTCAAATTGACGAGAAAGACTGATTGCAAGACGTCAATTGTGTCGCGTTTTGGACTAACGCTTGGAATTCCAGACAAGTTCTATTGATCACAGTTTCGTCGTCTAGTATTTACAAGCGCTGACTCATCCTGACGAGATAATCCGATTATTTTAATGTCCTACAGCTTAAATTAACCAATTCGCAGTTTTTCGGACAATGGTAAATTGAATAGACAACAAAAGCTGCAAAAATTCGTTAAAATCGCGCGAGGTTTTAACTCTCGGGACTGTATTATTTATTTAATGAAAGCATTGTTTTTATCCGCTTGCTTTATTTTGAAATCGATGAAATTACTCACGAGTACAATAAATGTGAAAGAATGAAATGCACGCAATCGTTTTAGTCCTTACCAAGTGACAGAGATTTAGACTTGTCCAAATTCAAAGTAATTGCAGATGACAAATATAATGTTACTCAAAAGTGAATTTTTGTTCTTGGAAGGGAGGAAAGCGTTGTGAGAGAAAATAGAAAATGCTTGTCACCAGCACTTTCTTCTTTTTCCACAATGTATTCAAAAGTCTTCCTGTTTAGGGTCGTTAAAACTCGGATGTGTTTGGTATAGGATTTAAGCATGGATTTAAGGATTTGTACATGTATGTATACATATGTGTGCGTGTGTGAGAGAGAGGTAGAGGGGTGTGTGTGCGTATGTGAGAGAGAGGTTGAGGTGTGTGTGTGTATGTGAGAGAGAGGTTTTGGTGTGTGTGTGTGTGTGTGTGTGTGTGTGTGTGTGTGTGTGTGTGAGTTATGGTGTAAGAAGGCCATGTAGAAAATAAGATTATGTCTTAACATGTTACCTTCTCTAAATAAAGTTATTATTATTATTATTATTATAAGCGACTCTAAAGAAGTTTTGGCTTTGACCGAGCATTTTCGCATGAAAAGTAAAATTCGGAACTTCAGATTATCTGTGCCGATTTCGAACCTATAGTCTGCAGATGCTTTCAATTTGGAACCGTTAAAAGTTTGTGGTTTTGGAAAAGATTAAGACTTATTTCAAATTGAGAAAATGACATTTTATATATAGAAGAAAGTTGAAATATGAGAGGGGATCAATATCTTTGCCACCACTCACCCACCCGCCTAACACTTTATAAGCCATGCTCTGGCTAAAGGGGGGCTTAATGCATCTCTGTGATATATAATACCAAGGAAGTCATCATCTAATCCGTATAAATCTATTTCGTCTAACAACCGACTGGATCTGGAGGTAGACAGGTCCTTTGACATGCAGAAAATTTACCAATAGCAATAAGGTTCGATTCATGTCAGCCTGCGCGCAATGCGCAGGCTGACATGAATCGATACTTTCTGCAGATGCATTAGGCCCCCTTTTCATAGAGCATGGCTCATTATTTATTGGGATTGGGGTAGACTGGCCATATTTCTTCTCCTGTACCCCTACGCATATAAACTCTGATTTTTGACCTATTACAAACTAGATATGGGAAAAAAGTGAAAAGGAATCTGAAAAAAATGAGTAGAAAGAGATAATTGCTTGTTACAAGATATTACCCTTTTCCCACAGTGTTTTTGAAAGCACGTTAAATACCGAGGACGTGTAATGGAGTAACACATCAAGACATACAGATGACTTTTCCCATTATACAGGTAGAACATAAGTGGTAATGAGCAGTTTCTTCTTTTGCTACCAAGTTTTCATGTCTTAATAAATCTGAATGTATATTAACCATCCATTTCTACTTTCTATTCAAAGATTTAAAAAGGGCCTAAAAACACAAATAATGATCTTGTGTCGTGAAACGACCGTAAAATTGTTGAAATCGACATAAACACTTCTAATATCAAACTCCCATCTTCCTCACGCACTGATTCATGATTGCCAAGAATGTAATCCGTATTCAACAGCCATTCTGTTTTGCATCTGTAGCCTTATTCTCACGAATTTTCTAAAGTTGCAAGTAACGCACTTTCTGATTGGCTAAACCGGTTTAGCCAATCAGAAAATGTGTTACTTTCATAATTGGGAACTATCTTGAATGGTTGGTGAATACAGGCGCTGATTCGAAACTAACTTTTATCGTGCTAAATAACGAAATTGAAACTTTCAAGACGATAGTAAAAACTTGAATGTTGCTTTATCAAAGTTATTCTTTGGTGATAAAATATCTCCCTGTCGGAAAGTGTAGATCAAAGATCAGACTGCACGTTCTGTGCAGTCTGATCTTGATCTACACTGTCCGCAAAAGGTCAGTGAGTCGCGCTTAGCAGCCTAAGGGCTAACATGCTAGAATGGTAGATTAATCAATTAGCAGATTGTTACTGCACGTGAGTCACAAAGTTGTGTCATCAGACGTGTCATATATCTTTGTGATGACACAAGTTTAGTCCCTATATATCATCTCGAGCAGAAGCCCAGTAGAAAACCTGTTCGTAAATCACTTTACATTTTATTTATTTATTTATCATTTTTTTATTTATTGTTGAGCGGCGACACTATATTTTTATTCGATTTGAAAAGTGCCTGTGGAGGTAGCCATATTGTTTACTATATGGACTGGTTCAGTGGTTTTTTTTTTTTAACATACATGTAAAAATACGGTACTTTCATTACCAGATCGAGCCTGTACCAACTTTGTTTTTCTGTTTGGACTGATTTTTTTTTAAACATGTAAAATACTGTACTTTTCAGAAACAACTGGTTTGCGGCGCCATTGATGTTATGCATCAATATTTTTTTGTTTATCTCTTTGTTGTTTATTTTATTTATTTGAGGAGGGTTTAATTCATCTCCGTGATGTAAGGTTTAAAAAGCTTTGCCCATGAGGGTCGTAAAGATATAGGTTTGTTTGTCAGGGTCAATCATTTCAAGATTCGGAATATGACTGAGACGAGCAAACTGTCATTCGTCACATCTCGGCCGATTCCGTAAGTAAGCCTTTCTTAATCAACTTTGCCGAATAAGCGAACACCCACACAGCAACACGTTTGTTTTGTAGCGTGGCAAACGTTCTATGAAAAAGAAGCTGCCCTAATCAATTAATTTTTCTGCTAAATAAAAATGTCAACAATCACAACGGGGTACGTCTCTAGTTGACTATTTAAAAGAATTAAAATCTAATACCTCTGAAAACTGTATACTTTCTCCAACTCATCATGCTGAGTTAACCCTTCTCCTCCTAAATAAGTGAAATAATTTTTTTTAAGCCGATAGTAAAAACCAAAATTTTGCTATTTCAAAGACTTTTTTTTTTTTTTTGAGAAAAGATATCTCCACATCGGACAGTGTAGATCCAAGATCAGACTGCACGTCCCGCAATATGTCCTTGAATCGCGCTTAGCAGCCTAAGGCTTAAAAGCCCCATTCACATACACATATTTGCCTCGAAAGAGGACGGTTGCATTAACTTACTGTGTCACGTGAACCCGTCTACTTAAAAGGGTTCTCAATTATTTTCTCACGTAGCTTGATATGCACCTACATGGTACATTTCTTCGCTGGAAGTACACCCTCTAACCGGTCTTAAAGATGTAAGGTTCCTCTTAAAAAGGAAACATGAGTCACAATTTTCTATCGTTATCTTTCTAAGAATATTTCCGTTGACTAACAGTTTTTACTTTCAATTTTAAACGTGGGTTATCAATTCTGTAGGGAGCTTTCATTGAAAGATCGGTAGATTTAAATAACTTCACTTTGTTGTTCATGTCATTACTAAGCGATTTACATGGACGCCGCCATGTTTAAGATCATGTGATTGGTAGTTCATAATGGAATTCTCCTTTATACGATTAGATGTAGGTACGAAATCGGCCGAGTTATGACGAGTGTGTATTTGAAAGGCATGATGACGTCATGTCTGATCTCATGTGAAATAGAGTTACCGATTGCATCACGACCATCTTGTTGTTCAAAGGCCAAAATTGCACCTCTTTATCAAAATTTGACTGTTCATTTTCTTTACACTTGAAGAGAAATGTATATTGAGTAGTATTTACCCGTGTTTCACAAAAAAAGTGATATTCAACAAGGAAATCTTAATAGGCCCCTTCAAATACTCATGGAGTAAATAGGGGCAAGGAAAAGTTAATTTGTATATTTGTACCACTTCAGGGGTAAGTTTACCGATAAGTAAGTATCCTAAGGCAAAGTATATCTCTCTTTATTATATCATATTGGTGAATTACTGGGATTTCACAGTGAACAACACCACTAGCGATGATAAATATGGTATCATTACTAGTGACGATATGATTTTAGAATGTTTGCCGGAACTACTTTTTTCCTATATTGCTCTTATTTTACCATTGTTGATAATTATTAGAATAAAAAAGGGTGAATTAGGAATATAATAGGATAATCAACTGGTTGTGTGTGATATTAGAAATATGTCACTCGAATGGGATTCGATGCGGTTAAAAAACTCATCCTTCGGACTCGTTTTTTCAACCGCAGCACATCCCATTCGAGTGACAGATTTTTAGTATCACACACAACCAGGTGATTATCCTGTATTTATCACATATCTGTAATTTTTCCGGCTAAAAATGCATGCGTCACACAGGAATGAAATAGCACATACGTCATAAAAAAAAAAAAAGTATCTCCATCGTGTCAAATACGGTTCCAAATATGGTATGATGACCTATCACACACGTGAAAATGTACATGTTTATTTGCAATTTGATATGTCAAAATGTTACGCTATAATATTCATCCGCCATTCATTAAAAATAAGTTACTACACACTAAGCCATATTTTTTTTTTATTTTGTGTTCCGGTTTCGAAAAGAATGTGCAGTACTCTGTTGTTGAAAGGTGTAAGTCTGTAATAAAAGGAATATTATCTTGTAGTAATTTTCCTGGCGCTAGAATTTGCTGCTCGCTAATTAAAAAAAAAATTGACATCTCGCTCGACCTTCGGTCTAGCGCGAAATCAAATTTCTCACGCTGCTCGAATCAAATACAAGCAACAGGAAAGTTACTAGATCTACAACATAATATTTCGTATGTATTGCAAAAAGGTTCCAAGACAGAAGTTAATTCTGTGATCTATAATGGGCCTTAATCGGGTCTTTACGACTCGGGATTGTTTGGTTAAGGGTTAACTGTAACGAATGAAGCAAGCGAACACCCATACAGCAGCACAATTGTTTTGTAACTTGTCAAACGTTCTATCAAAAAATGAGACAGACTGATCGATAAATGTACTGGAATATTTGTGAAGCATGACAAGATACGTCTGTAGCTGAAACATTACAAGTGCGTTCTGTGCAGAAAAATTGTGTGGTTCTTCAACACAGATCGTCTATTACTGAGAATTTTGTGTCAAGCATGTACAAATGAAACAAGTGTGAATGTCTAAAGTTGCAATAAGCGTGTACAAATGAAACAATTGAAGGGGCATATCTACCTGTACGCAAAAATGCAGTTGCGTACACTTTGAATGAAAAAAGAATATATACTCAGTAGACAAATTTGAAAAAAAAAAACCGTCGCTTAAGGCCACCAAATAGCTTCTAAAAAAAAAATTCTGGGAAATTCTTCTTCCCTCTCTCGATACTTTGCGTCTCGGTTAACGCCAAACGCCAAAATTTTTGACTGGTCTAAATTGAAAGCATTTCTAAACGACACGTTACAGAAATAGGAAATTTTTCTTCGAAATGGTAAAAACATTGTGGGAAAAGGAGAAAGTGGTCACTAGCATTTTCTCCTTTTCGCACAATGTTTTCAAAAGTCCTTTTCCTTGGGGTTCGTCAAGAATCGGGATTGTGGTGTCCGTGGTCGTGAGGTAGAGCGTCGGCCTTTCAACCAAGTCCTGAGTTCAATACGCAGGAGCGGTTGTCAATTTTGAGATTTTTCATTGGCCCACACATTCAGCGCGAGTACTGGTGTAGTTCCCAGGAAGCAGAATCGAGAGAGATTAGTATAAGTTGAAAGAACTTGTTTCTCAATTGATGTCAAATAAGTATTTTTAAACTAGGAATCGGGATTGTGTGGTAAAGGGTCAATGCCTTCGGTATTGCTTTTGCGTACACTTTATTTTTAGCTAGCTACGCCCCTGGAATGTACCAACCCATTCTGCAGCAGATTTGTTTTGTAACTGCCCAAACGTTCTTTGGATGAGAAGCTGGCTTGATTGATTAAGTTTTAATTAGAAGAAACTGTAGAGCCCTCCAATGAGGTACTACCAAAGCTGAAAGACTGTATAGCTATACGACTATGGGGTACATCAAAGACTGTATACATCTGAAAATGTTGTATAGGCTTTATAATTCCCCTTTTATCGCGTGTTTTTACGATCCTGATATGGGAGGTTTTGAAAAAAAAAAAAGAATGTGAAAAAATGAGAAAATGCTGGATAAAAGCATTTTCTCATTTTTTCACCACAATGTTTTCTATCTTTTCAAAGACAAAACATTATTTCATGCTTTCCGGTAGGATATCGAGAAATAGCAGTGAAAATATTTTTCGATATTACACGGGTACGACCAGTGAAAATACAGATTTTCATGTTCTTGTTGCCTAGGTAAATTGCGCGTGCCTCACAACCAGATGGAAATATGACGTCATTTACCTTACATTTCTCGCGCTTGACGTAATATTGTAATGCGTTGCTATGCGGGAGGGGTACGCCACGGGGAATAACGGAAAAGAACTGTACTGGATTTTGATAAAGCTCCTCCCAGAAAGGGTTAAAAGCATGAAATAAATAGAATATTTGTTTTTTTCGGTGAAAGATCGAAATTTATTTCATCGAGTGAACACCACTCATGCAGCCACTCGTGAAAATATTACCGATGGTGTTCACTCGATGAAATAAATTTCGATCTTTCACCGAAAAAAACAAATATCCTCTATTTATCCTTGGGGTCACCGGTAAATTATCGTATGCTAAATCTTTCAACATGGACAAGTCTAAGATTGTGTTGTTTGGTAAAGAGTTTAAGAAACGTTCTTATTCCAAAGTTGAAAGCCAGGCCGGGTAGCTCAGCGATTAGCGTATCTGACTCGTGACTTGGTGGTTGCGGGCTCGATACCCGGTTGAGGCAAACTTGCTTTTCTGGCGATGTTTCGCCTCTCACCTCTGGTGCATGTAAGAAAATTAGTCAGTGACTTGGAAAGAAAGTTGAGTTGTTACTTGTGTGAGAAAGCGAGGAAACAGATGCGTAGGTGCACTGACCGCCCTGATATGACCTAAGCTGTTAAAAGGGGGTTAAACTCCAATTCAAATATTCTAAGTTAAAAGTTATTTTATTACTGTGTACGAGTAAACTTGTAAATCTAAATATTAACTAGCAATTTCGTTGAATTGATATCCCCCGCCGAAAAAGACCTATTCAAAAACTTACGCGACCGCGTAACTCAAAATCGCTCCCAGTCGGCCATTTTGATTGGAATCAAAAAAAGAAAAAAACTATATCGGCGGAATAGGTTATTGTACACATGTATAAAGTTTCACGAAATTCTGTCCAATGGTATTGGAGATATTGTCCCGGACGAACACACGGACGGACGGACGGAAGGACGGACGGACGGAAGGACGGACGGGTGGACGGAAGGACGAACGGACGGACAACGCTAAAACTATATCCATCCGCCTTCGGCGGGGGATAACAAGTCTTTCTAATGCAAGCAAGTAACGTATATCTAATTGCAGAACAACTTTTAAAGATACATCTATACTCGTTTTCAGGCAGTTTTCAGCCACTTTTTTTATCCATTTTATCCCCATTTTATGAAACTATAGTCATTCTTGTATCTTCATACCAAATGTTGCCACTGATGGCTGCAAGATTGCACAGATTACGACGGACAGAAAATGCATTTCATGTTTTGGAAGCCTTCCAGGCAATTACTGTGGTCGTTTCCGGTTTTAAATGAGGACAAATCCTACGTGTTTTTCTATTCTTTACACATTAAATATTGGTTAATTATCTATGTTTACACAGCTGAGCCATTGCACACACTTTCAAGTGTTAACAGCGTTTCTTTTTAGCTGTAAGGATGTATCTTTAAGCTTTATATGGAAGTATGTCAATGTTTTGCAACAACCTCAAACAAACTCCCTACAGGTTTATTGTATGAGAATTCCAGGAAAAATATAGAAACAAAATCGTTTTCTGTCTAGACCCGTGTTGTCAATTTTATAGATGAATGTTAAATATCCCATTGGTAATGAGAAAAGTCGTCATTTATATCGCTAAGTATTATTTCATTGTGACGAGACCCGAAAGTCATCATATAACTCAGACGTTTTACATTATTTATATTACAGTGTATTGTGACAAGGCCTGAAATCAGAATTGAGTCGTGCTCTGTGTAAGGTTAGCTTAATGCATCTGCAAAAAAGTATCAACCCATGTCAGCCTGCGCAGTTCGCGCAGGCTGACATGGGTCGAAACTTTTTGCGGTTGGTAAAATTTCTTCGTTTACAAGGGCAATTCTACCTTTGATTCGGCAAGGTTTGAGGTAAGCGGATGCAGATTTTGCAACGACTTGCTTGGTATATTGCATTAACCCTTGGACTGCTAAGCGCGACTCAGTGACCTCTTGCGGAGAGTGTAGATCAAGATCAAACTGCACAGAACATGCAGTTTAATCTTGGGTTTAAACTGTGCGATGAAAGGATTTTTCCCTCAAAAATACCTTCGAAATAGCAAAGTTTGAGTTTTACAATATGCTTGAAATTTTATTTCACTTAATTAGCAGGTTAATGGTCAAGAAGATGTATAACCCCCCCCCCCCACCCCCTCGCCCCCGAAAGCTGCTCGTCAGTCTTTGTGGTTTTGCAGCCAGTGTGCGAACAGTCTTCGAGATAGTAGAATAAAATTGTCATTTTGCGATTGAGTACATGTATATGATATTTCAAGCAGAAATTTTTTTTTTTTTTTTTTTCTTTTTGGAAAAGTAGCCTTGTTAGAGTTGACCACTTAACTTGTAATCATTTTCTTCGTAATAACTTTCGTGAGATTGTCAGCGTCAATACTGACACGTCACTGTACAAAGCTAACCTTCAAAGTATCGAATAAACCTATATACTAGTATTCAGTATAGAAAAAAGAACCAAATAATCACAATGTCAAGGTTGCTCTAGTCTACAGTGCATCAGCAAAGTGGACAGTGTAGATCAATGATCAGGCTGCAAAAGCAAGTATAGCTGTGAAAGGATTAAAAATACATCTTTACTCGTTTTCATCCAGTTTTTTAACCAGTTCCATCGTTATTTTATGAAACTATAAGCGTTCTTGTATCTTCATGCAAAATGTTGCCCCAGACAGTTGCAAGGCTGCACAGATAACGACGGATAGAAAAATGCATTTCATTCTCTGGAGGCTATCCAAGACGTCACTGTGGTTGTTTCCGGTTCAAATCAAGACAAATCCTTTGAGTTTCTTTATCCCATACACCTCAACCATTGATTATTTACCTGTTTACACCGCTGACTAGATTATACTCTATAAAGTTAAACAGCGTTTGTTTTTTTTTTCTGGTTGTAAAGGTGTATCTTTAGTTTTTCAGTTTATAAATAGCCACTTGTGTCTTCTTGAACTTGAGAACTTTCGAAAACTTTTGATAAAAAGTGGCAGTACTGGTATGGCAGTACTGGTAATAAGAATTTTTTATTTTCACAGAATGTTTTGAATGTTATTTACGAACTAGATGAAGAAAACTCAAAGTCAAAAGTTTTTAATAAGGAGAAACGAAGTTATATACTAGTAACTTTAATCATAATTTCCGGATACTTAGTCGACTCCAAAGCTTAGTCCGAATAAGAAAAACACAAACATCACCTAGAAACAGTGCGCTGATTTAATGAATCCTTTGTTTGCTCCAGTAATATTGATATGTCCATTTACATTTTGTTACGGGGTTTTTACCGGTACAGAGATAGCTTTTGAAACATTCTGTCAATAAAGCAATTGCTTGTTACAATATTTCCTATATCACGCAGAAAATATGTTTATCAAGTTTTCCGACTGTGTATATCATTTTTTCAAGGTAGTAAAATGTCTAAACATAGCCCGTATCGAAATGTGTTATTAGGTCTGCATAATCTTACTGTATTCTCATTTTGAGGCAATCAGGAAGATTGCAATTGTGTTTTTACCAAATTATTGCAGAATATTTGATAATGAAGATGGTTTTTCGCTTTGCATCAATGCGAAACAATAGCTTGCTGTAGTGTCTATTTTTTAGAGCGCGGTTTTATCCTTTCTTGTCTGGTGTTCAGCCGGAAGCGCCTGATCCGTCACCGCAAACATTCAGCGAACCTTGGGTGATCCGTTGATCAAGTCCCTCGATTGTATCACATAGCTTGGTATGCACCTACTCGGTACATTTCTTCACCAGAAATACACCGCTTTACCGTCCTTAAATCGGAACACTCCACTTAGAAAAGAGACACATGAGGCATGGTTTTCTATCAGAATCTTTTTAACACATTTCCATTGACAAAAGGTTTGTACATTTATTTTCTAACTTGGTCTGTTAATTGCGTAGGCATTTTTCAGCGACAGGTTGCTTATCACCGTGGCTGTCGTTTCCGTTGTTAATCGATTTTCATGGGAGCCGCCATGTTAAAGATCACGCGACTGGTACTATTTCAAAATGGAAACCCCGTGATACAGACGAGGTCAGATGTAGATACGGAATCGGCCGAGTACCATAATTAAAGCTTAAACAACAACAAACGAATTGTTTAAATAGCAATAGCAAGTTGTTATAAAGTATCATTACATTGACCGTGACCTGTATACGGAATACTATGCTGTAGTAACTTTCCTTTTGCTTGTATTTAATTTGAGCTGCGTGAGAAAATTTGATATCGCGCGAGACCGAAGTTCGAGCACGATTTCAAAATTTTCTCAAGCAGCGAGAAGTAAATACAAGCACCAGGAAAGTTACTGCAATACAATATTCCTTTTATTATATACCTACAACTTTCAACAACATCATTTTGCAATTATTGACATTTTATTCGAAAACGGTAAACAAAATGAGACAATTAGTGGTGTGAAAGATAGTAACTCTGTTTTTTTATGAATGGCGGATTAGTATTACCGCGGAACATTTCGACTAATCAAATCGCGAGTTCCGTCATCATACCATAATTTGGAAACGTATTTCACAATGTATAGGTACGGACTTTTTTTCTGTCGTGTGTGTTATTTTATCCTATTACGACGCATGTATTTTAGCTGGAAAATTTACTGATACATAACAATTATATCTATTGATCATGGGCGATGTTCATCGTTTATCTAAATACATGTAGTGTTCTAATTTTAAATTTCAGGGCCAGCCATCTGATTGGCTCATACGTTCTGTTACAGCCAATCAGTTTGCTAGGCAAGGAATGTTAAACTAGAACTGAATATGAAATTGACTAATATGGTTTTAGTTAATTTCAGGTGAAAGAAAATGTGTGACTCATACTCGTTGACATTTTAGCTGACTGTTTCACGATCTCAAAAGAGATCGTTGTTTGCTCTCAGCAAAAGCAGTTCGAAAGAAGAGCTGTATCAAATTGTTTGTAGATTGACGGAAACATGGCGTAATCTGGTTAACTCATCGATTTGCATTTATCCATTTGACAAATAAAGCCCGTCTTTGATAAATTAAATTGTTAGGCTTCAAACTTGAAATGAGAAGAAGTAATCAATTCCCCATTATTCGTTTTCTTCTTTTCTGCCTAACTCTGGGACCGTATTCACCAACCATTCTTAAAAATTTTATTTGACGGTAACATTTTCTTAATATCTGCAAATGAAGTGATGAAATGATTTAGATTATTAAAACGATATGTTTAATGACGGTGAAACTACTTTTTTATTACGGGTCCACTACCTTAAGAATAATTCGTTATCTAATTCTCAAGAGTTTTCTAAATTTGAAAATAGCGTATTCACCAACCTTTCTTAAAAATGTTTTTTGACGGTAAAATTTTCTTAAAATCTGCAGGCGAATTGCTGAAATGATATGGGTTATTAAAATGATATGTTTAATGGGGATGGAATTACTTTTTTAATACGGATCCACTCCACTCTTTGTCTAATTCTCAAGAAATTTCTAAATTTGAAAGTAACACGGCTTCTGATTGGCTAAACCAATGGTTTAGCCAATTAGAAGTTGTGTTCCTTTCAAATTCAGAAAATTCTTCAGGATAAGACTAGGAATATTCTAGGAGTGGCTGGTGAATAAGGTCCCTGGACTGGTCTCTATAAAACTAAAGTTCATGCTACGCTGATTTATTCCTTGGAGTTTGAAGTATATTTCAGACAGAAATAGAATTTGAAATAAATCTTCTTATAATATTTGAACCACAAGTCTCCTATGCGCCACTCATTGGGCTTTTCCTGACAATGTAGATCAAGATCAGACTCCACATAATCTAATCTTGGATATACAATGTACCATATAGTGAGACTTTTTCAGGCAACCCACTATTGAAATTGCAAATCTGAGATATCCGTGATGCAATATACTTAGCAATTCATCATATAATTATTGATATATAAACTGTATTTTGTACAACAACCTACTAAATCATGAGATACTCTAGTCCTTTGACATGCAGATAACTGACCAATAGCAAAATGTTTCAGCCCAGATCAGCCTGCACGGACTCCGCAGGCTGACATGGGTCAATACTTTTTTGCACATAAATAAACCCTTTTTTTTCCACAGAGCATAGCTCAAATGCAGGAGAGCTCCTACATGACTTGGCATTTGAAGTGTTGGATTTTAACTCAGGCATACCTGGTCCGATGTCTGCGTGTTGTGCTGGTCATGTAGGATCGTACTTGAACCCCAGATTAGCTGTAGAACTAATGAAACCGAGGAAATGTATGAGAAGTTGAGCTGTCGCCGTCATTATGAACGCAAAAAGTTGTTAACTGCATATACGTAAAACATTATTCGAACAAACAAAATAAGAATTAAGTCCCCAGAATTGTAAAAGAAACTTCACGAATGATTATTCTTGTTTAGTACTTTGCTGTTTTCAAAATTAATCAGTTTCACGACTGGTTTACCCTTGTAAGGATATGTGTTCTTGGTTATAAATCTGTTGAAAATAATCCAACAGACCGGAATGTACGAACTTTCATCGTTTGCAAACTGAACGCATGTTAATCATTCAGTTGTAAAGCTCGACTCAAGGACCTTTTGCAGATAGCGTAGATCAAGATCAGACTGCACAGAACGTGCAGTCTAATCTTGGATCTACACTGTCCGACAAGGAGATTTTTTTTCCTAAAAATATATATCTGAAAAAGAAAAAAAAATTAACTGTTGGTTTGAAAGTTTCATTTCACTTATTTGGCAGGTGAAGGGTTAATCTGACGAAAGCCTTGCAGGTTACATTACTCTTTTGCACTTATTTTTTTTCTGAAAATAGTTTCCAATCTTCTGTTGAAATAAAATTGACTTAGGCTGCGGTTTCCCTAATTAATCCTTTTGTCAAATATATGATATGGAACTTATTCAGTCAGTAAGATCAACATAGTTAAAGCAATTTGGATTTTTTTTTTTTTGGATCACAGTATTTATACGAAATGTAGGAGAGTATAGATCTAAGATCAGACTGTATGTTCTGTGCAGTCTGATCTTGATCTAAACTGTCCTCAAAAGCTTGTTAATCTGCGTTTGCGGCTCTACATGTTAAACTCTCTGTTATGTGCACCATTTTCTAGTCTCTATGAGCCTAAAATCAGTATTTACACGCATAAAATGTGGCGTTCTAGGCCGTTATAAGCATGTATTAACGGGTAAAAACCGGGTGTTAACCCTTTACCACACAATGACGCCTTTTAACGCCTCTGAAGAAGAGGCCTTTCGAAAACATTGTGGGAAAAGGAGAAAATGCTGGTAACCAGCATTTTCTCCTTTTCCCACAAAGTTTTCTACCCTATCAAAGAAAAGTTGCGTCATTTGAGCCACTATGAAATTGTCTGCAAATGCTTTCAATTTGGATAGGTCTAAAATTTTGCCGTGTGGTAAAGGGTTAACGGGAGAAAACGTGTATTAATCAGTAAATTCACGCGCCGTTAACGCCCGGCTTTGTACTATCAATATCCTCGATCCGGGCCTACCTGGTAAACAACGTTTGTCCTTGTCAGAACTTCCCTAGACTCCGACCAACAAATGAAGGAACTTGTACCATAATAGATCCTCTTTATGGCTTGTCTTTGATGATACTAGTACACCACAATCAAAATTTTGCACAGAATCTCAGTCTAATCGAGATATGAACAAAAAATTACTCGTGAAATGCACTCTACACCAGCTACATCCCACCCACTTTTTAGCGTAATCGGCAATTTCTTCGCTTGATATAGATCTATCCCGTTGACGTCTTTCGGTTACAGAAATTCATATCCACTGATGTATCCTAGTTGTAATCGATCCAGACCTGTGCAAGTTTATCCCACAAAGGTCCACTTTGTATTAAAAATCGTTCGAAGTGAATTTACACCGAGAGAATCAAAACTGGCATATAGGGCTAACGACCCTTCACTGTTCGTAACAAAAACTTCTTTGCCGACTTTCGGTTTTTACCCATTTATGTCCAGTACATTTGAAGTTCGCTTATTTGCATTTCTATGGAAATACTTTTGCTATTGTTGCAAATTATTGCTAAAAGACTTTTACTTTATGCAATAATAGCATTATTTCACGTTTTTTTCGGTCGTTAACATTCGCAGAGGCCCTCCAAATACTTTAACACCCTCGTGCTTCGCACTCGGGCGTTAAACCTTTTTTTAGGCCTCTGCGAATGTTAACGACCTCAAAAACGTGAATTTAACCCTACATTATACAATGTCGTTTCTCGGCTAGTAAACCTCGAAAAATATCTAACAGCACAGCTCCAAGAACATAACTGTCTGAAAGCCAGTCTTCACTAGCAAACATTTGTTTGCAAACACCACCAAACACCATGTTTGCTGATGTTGCACACAAAGTTTGCTAGTGCAGACCAGTCAGCAGACAGTGTTTGGTGATGTTTGAATATGTTCATTTTTGTTTGCTCTGTTTTGGCGGTATTTTATGGTGTCAAAGTATACTGTCTAGTCAGAAGCTGTCTTTTTGTCGTGTGATGGATGCATCACGTGATCTTCATACACCACCAAACATTGTATGCCATTGTTTATTGTAGTGCAGACAACTTAGGACAACATGACAGAACAACACCAAAGTAACGTTTGTGTTTGCAAACAAATGTTTGTTGGTGTAAATGGGCCTTGAGTTTGCCCTGTTTTCCCCTGCAAGTACGCATTCAGTCGCTTGGAGCATAGGACTAACTCTCTTTCGACAAAAAATTGACTTTAAAGATACATCCTTACAGCCAGAGAGAAAAAAAAAAAGATTTTTTTTTTAAATTTAATCAGCTGTGTAAACATAGATAAATTACAGACATGTAATTAAAGATAAATTACAGACATGTAATTAAAGATAAATTACAGATATGTAATTAAAGATTAATTACAGATTTGTAATTAAAGATAAATTACAGATATGTAATTAAAGATAAATTACAGATATGTAATTAAAGATAAATTACAGATATGTAATTAAAGATAAATTACAGATATGTATGGTGTAAGGGATAAACACATATATCGAAATTCTTCCATTTAAAACTGGAAACGTCACAACAATGATTTCTTTGATGGCCCGAAAAAAATGAAATGCATGTTCTCTTGGTCGAAATCTTTTCAACCTTGCAACCGTCAGGGGCGATATTTGACATTAAGATACAAGAATGGTTAGAGTTTGATAAAATAAAGACGAACTTGGTTAAAATCTGACTGAAAACGAGTACAAATATATATATATTTAAAGTCGGACAGGGGAAAAATCGATTCAAAATAATCGATTAAAAAACCTTAACGTTATTGGTGGCACATGTAATTTAAAACGAAGTAGCCCAGCTTTTTTCTAGTCGAGGGCCAAAAGTACATTTTCACTATAATAATCAGTTAAGATACCTTTTTGTGCATATTTTCATAGGTACCAACAGGGGATGTGAATCCAAGATCAGACTGCACATTCTGTGCAGTCTCATCTTAATCTACATCGTTTGCAAAAGTTCTTCATGAAGCCAATCGCTGAGCAGAAGTACTAACACGTAGATTGTTACAAAAACAGAATAGAAATACGTGTTATGAAACATTCCATATAGAAGCCTCTGGGGAAATAATAATCTAAGAAAATTGCGTAAATCATGTGACGTTTTTCTTGGGAAAGTTTGATGCTAGTTTATAGTCTGCAATGAACTCCGCTGTCTTCTAGGAAAATATTTCCAAGAAATTAATTATTTCTGCGGTGCAGACGACATCAGACAGCCCTATATATTTTTGAAGCAGACGACATTTGAAAAATGATGAGAAGGGAGATATAGCGCTTTTGTCGAGGATAATGAGCGGATATTGCTTTTTTTGTCTACGTCGTTTCTGTTACTTTTTTTTCAAAAGATTCATATTAACGCTTTGTCAAACGACAAAATTTTAAACTTGGCCAAACTGAAAGCATCTGCAGACGACAAATGAAATATTGCTTAAATGGTCAAATTTGTCTGTGATACGATTGAAAACATCATAGGAAAAGGAGAAAATGCTGGTTACCAGCATTTTCTCCTTTTCCCACAATATTTTCAAAGCGCTTTTTTTCCAGGATCGTCAAAAGTCGGAATGTTAGGTAAATGGTTAAAACGGCTAAAACTAGATTTTAATCAGATTTTATTTTTTTCTTGGAAATTTAATATTTAATGAGTATTGTGCTTAACGCCGTTTTCAAGATTTTTTCTGTTATATCGTGGCGGCTAGTGCACCCATCCATGCATTCCTGGAGTTTCTGTTGTACCAATATACTTCTCACAATATTCTTCTCAAGCTAATGGCTGTCGAAACGGTGATCAGTGGTGAGAGAGGAATGAATCCTGTGGCAATCACTATCATCAATCCTTGGAAAGAAACTGACCGAGCTGGGTATCCAAACCAGCGACTCCCTGATTTCAAGTCCTGTACGAGACCGACTGCGCTATCGGCCTCGGCTAAAACCATTTAGACAAAGAAAAAAAATGCCAAAGAAAAAAGTTACAAAGATGGTGACTCGAATCTACGGCCCTTGAAGTGTAGACAGCAATATAATCTTTAAGGAGCACAGTGGCGCCCACATGTAAACAATTTGGGGGTCAAATTGGCGACAAATTCAGTTCATACCATTTAAAAGTATGGATATCATTATGAGTCTGATAATGAGTTTCAGTGGAATTCGTCAAAGTTCAAGTCCTGGAAATTTTATCTAGATAAAATGAAAAGAAAGAAATTCCAGGAAACTTTGATTTATCGCAATAGTCTTCTAAAGTAATTATGATAGGTATTTCGTATCTCGTGGCAGAAATATGCCACCATACTATAGTTACGTAAAACTCGCGCAAATTTTGTTCGTAACTGCCTTAGTAAAACGGGACCCCTGGTCTGTATTCACAAACCACTCTTAACTCTTTACCAAACGACAAAATTTTAGACTTGTCAAAATTCAAGGCATTTGCAGACGACAAATTAAAGGTCGCTCAAATGCTAAAATTTGCCTTTGATTTAATCGAAAACATAAGGAAAAGGTTACCATCATTTTTCCTTTTCTTACAATGTTTTCAAAAGCTTCTTTCTCAGGATGGTTAAAGCTCGGGATTGATAAAGGGTTAGGAACGTTTTTTGTCGTATAATTCAGAATTTTCTAACTTTGAAAGTAACACAACTCCTGATTAGCTAAATCATTTGGTTTAGCCAATAAGAAGGTGTGTTACTTTCAAAGTTAAACAATCTTGGGGAATAAGACTAGGAATGTTGGTAAGAATGGTTGGTGAATACGGGCTCCGATACCTGATGCTACACTGTAACCAAAATCATATTAAATCTCACTGAAAATCTAGCTTTAAACCCGGAATAAAAGTTTGATCTATTACGTTACCAGCGAATAGATAAGTTTTGACCGGACGACAAGGTTTTTACACGTGTCCGAACTGCGAGCATTTACAGGCGGCAAATTAAATGGAGCTCAAGCGCATGTAATTTGTCTTTGATAGGGCAAAAAACATTGTTTGAAGAGGAGAAAATGATGGTAACCAACATTTTCTCCTTTTCCAACAAAGTTTTCTAAAGACTCCTTTCTTGGAGTCGTTTAAACGTGTGAATGTTTGGTGAACAAAAAAAGGTTACATCAGTATAAAGCACCATTCAAAAACCAATCAAAGAGAACCAAGCCAGTTGTGTAGAAGAGCCAGCAAGCGCTGGTATGTTCATGTTCCGTCTCATGGTATCTCCATGTTTCGTCTGGAAAAATATCCCAGGTTATGGGGAGGGGGGGGGGGCGTATTTGTTCGAGTCCAACCTCCCATGTATTCTTGTGCATCCAGTCGTGGACATTTCTTCTCATCTGTGTATGTAAACAGACTGTGTCAATAGGACAGTGATAAGAACTGTCTTTGTTCAGGCTGATTTAATGCTTTCTACAATTTCTGTTGGTACTCCGATTTCACCAGCTGGACTGTGTGTTTGCTATTCGTCTGTTCGTCCCTTATCAACCTCCTGTGAAAATTGAAAATTTTTATGTACCATTTTTATCAAACTCACTTTTTTAAGCCTTTGTAAAAGGGCAAATTCGATTGGTCTGCAACATGCTAAAAGGGACTTTCGGATATTTGCGTAAAGCGTCGTCTCGGATCAGCCTGCGCAATCCGCGCAGGCTAAACAGAGACGGTACTTTACGTCAACATTATATTTTGTCCTACAGTAGGCTTGCGTGAAACAGAAAATCACACACGATCGGAAAGGATCGTCTCGGATTAGTCTGCGCGGACTGCGCAGGCTGATGCGGCACGACATTTTACTCAAATGTCCGAATGCCCCTTTTCGCTTGTTGCAGGCCAATTATGTAGCCTCATCTAATAGACATCTACCACTTTTTTTAATTGTAGACCTTGGGTCAAAACTGCCCCCCCCCCCCCCCAACAAGGGTATTACAAGTTCTTCTTGGGCTTTTATAGAAGGAGCTTTAAAAATTTCCTTGCTCCTAACCATACAGCATACGGCTCACAGATTTGGCATGTAGCTTTATTTAGTGGACCCCTACTAAGACTTTTCAAAGTTAAGCCCTATTGTCAAAATTGGCCCGGCCCATGCAGGGGTCACAAGTTTTACACGGACTCAAATACTGAACACTAAAACAATCGTCTGATTCCTAACCGTAAGATCTAAGTCAACCAAAGTTTGCTTGTAGCTCCATCTAGTGACCTGTGGCAAGATTGTACAAACTATAACCCTGGGATCAGCCCTGGGTTCAGCCCTGGAGGTATGACGTTTTACAAAGGCTTAAATAGTGAACATTTAGAAATCATCTTGTAGTACATGATGTCAACATGACTTTAAAAGATGGCTAACGGCGGAGCTTAAGAATCAGATTTGAATTTAGAAACGTTTATGAACGACCAGTTCCTGGACCGATTTCCACACAAAATAGGTAACAGCCAGTCATTTGGCAAGTCTTTGAATTTTGAAATAAGACTCAATTTTTTTCGGAGAGTTGCCAAATATACCGCCTCTGGACTCATGTCTGAGACAAATCTATATATTATGCATGTGTACATAACCACGTGTATCAATTATTTCCATGGAGTTTTATGGCGGTGTCCGCAGGAATCGAACAGCTTTCGTGGGGAGCCAATAAATTCTAGTTAATTTGATTCTAGACGTATTTAACGCTGTAAAATGTGCTTCTAACCTAATTACAGGCCTACAGGGAAAGGCCGTGTGGTAATCTATCGTGTTTGACGTGCATGAGTCAAGGGCCCACGGGGATGCGAGCCCAACTCCCCTTTTTCCACGTAGTTGTATATATATCATAAATCAAAATTTCATGTCTATCTCTGGGTTAAAATCGTTCTCAAAATTGAGATAATGAAACTTGATGATTTTTTCTGGGATTAGGATATGTCCCGCCATCTTTTTTTTCAAGTCAGCTTCTGAGACAAATTCTTAGTAAGATTAATCTTATTTGTTGAAATACACAGAGAAGCTTTATTTGTTTGTTTGTCTGTCTGTCTGTCTGTCTGTCTGTCTGTCTGTCTGTCTGTCTGTCTGTCTGTGTCTGAATTCCGTTTTGCGTTGCTTTAAAAGGCATTCAATGATAGCACGGCGGTAGATCAGTTGGACTCATGTCTACACTGGGTGTCTACGGTGCGAGGCTTTGGATTGGCTTAACCCCAAGTTTTAAAGACCCCAAGAAAAAAGGGACTTTTAAAAACATTTTGGGAAAAGGAGAAAATGCTGGTTACCAGCATTTTCTCCTTTTCCCAAAATGTTTTCTACCCTATTAACGACAAATTTCATAATTTGTGCTACCTTTAATTTGTCTCCTGCATATGTTTCCAATTTGTTCCTGTCTAAAATTTTATCGTTTGGTACTTTTCATTTGATGTTCAGACATCAGCTAAACTGAATACGTAGCGTTCATTGTGACCTAGCGTGATAGCGTTCTGTCTATCGTCCGAACTGACACGTTTACAGCTTTGCAATTTATTTCTGTAGCGTGGCACATTATTCATATTGTCACTGGGCCCAAAGATGGAGCCCTCGTTTGGTACAGCAAATGTTTCAGATGGAGTTACGGACAGTCTGATCTTGATCTAAACAAGCTGTTGCAGCCGTATTCATACGGGCCATATACAATAAAATCGGTATTTCTTATAAAAGATTTTTAATTTATCTAGAGTGACGTTTACAACTTTTGACTCCCTTGAAAACTTAATATGCTTATTAAGTATTTCTTTTATCATCAACGCCTCGTTCTAAGAAAACCGCAATCCCGTTGTATTCCTGGGCGTTTTTGTGAAATTAAACAAATAATAATTGCACTACTTTTTAGTGTATTATAAGGTATTTTCATGGGATTTTCTCGGCGGTGTGAAACATAATTATAACAAAGATGCTGGATTTCTCTCTCCGCGTTTTCCGATCAATAGGAACTATTTAGTGCGGCTCAGTGTCTTGTCACGCTACTCAGTCAAGCTAGAAGTGAGTTTTTTGTATTCCTACGCTCCATTTTCTGCAATTTCTTGACACGATAAGGAGTATTTTTTGAAGATTTGAAGCTTAGGCTAGTTCTAGAGTAATATTTCAAACATTATTTTATGATATATCCATTTTTTCCGAGTAAACTATTTTGAATTTGGTTGCATGTTCTTGCTTTCGTCTGTTGATATTTCAATATATTTGGTTCACCATTGGGTCATGGAAGGATTTGTAAAGGGTTCGATGACTTCTAACAAGGCTGTCATTTCGATTTGGCACAATTCTCATTGATCCAAACCATTCTAGTGGCTGACTTACAAAATGTTTCCTTAACCCTATACCACATCAAGAGGGCTTTTTTAAAACATTACGGGAAAAGGAGAAATTGCTGGTAACCATTAAATCTCAATTCATGTCCATTTTCCATACTGTACAGGATTTTTTTTTTTTTCCGGAACTTGCCTGCTGCAAATTTGTTTCAGGCAGTAGTTTATTAAAAGGGTTGTTTTGTATGAAAACAGCTCCACAAAGCAATTTTCAAACTCAGTATACACGTTTTTGCACATTCTAAAACTGTTTTTGATAAAAAATGATATCACTCCGCTTTTGATATCATAGTAACGTTATACACGTTTACAAACTATGAAATATTTTAGCTATGCTCTTGCAATAGTTGGGTTAAAGGTGGCCCTTCAGATTTTGGGACGAAAATTTTACAAAAATACAAAAAAATCATCCTTATACTCCCAAAGCCTTTTAATTTTCATTCATAAACCCCAGTAGTCGAAAACCATCCGACAACAAGAGAAGTTAGAGGTTTACTACGGCCCAGGTCGACACCGAAGGGAAACACGTTCTATTTTTACATGAGCAACTCGCTCATTTACATACCGGAAATACACAGACAAAGCTTCAAACATAGCGTCCGAAGAAGACATTATGGAAAATAATTGTTATGTTATGGAATTTAAGCGTCATTAGTCACGTGCCAGTCACTTGACATTCCCACAATTCTTTTTTGATTTCTGGCGCGAAATCTAAAAATACCTTAAGAGGCTACGTAGCCTTTTAAGGGAATACCATAAATTTTTTTTTTTTGTAATTTTATGATTCTTAATTATTGATAATTTGTATTGTTTTTTCATATAAATTTCAGTGATATATATATTTTTTAATTCGGTGAGATGTGAAAAATCTAAATACCCACCTTTAAGGCGTCTCCGTGATTCATTGTACCAAGCAAGTTATTCACATATTTATGGATCCATAAAATCCATTTTGTATTTCAGCCGGCTGAATCATGAGGTAGACTGATCCTTTGTCATGCAGAAAATTGACCCATGGCAAAAAGTATTCACCCATGTCAGCCTGTGCGGTCTACGCAGGCTGACATGGGTCGATAAGTTTTATAGATTTGTAGATGCCTTGAGCCCCCTTTTCACAGAGCACTGCTCAATTATATCTTGATGTAAGGAAAAATAAGATTAAAATAGAGAAAAACCTGTAAAGTCCGTTATGTGAACAGATTCTAAAGGCACACCGTGAAGCATATGTACTTATGCAATTATGCAAACATTTTCTTTTTGTGTGTATGAAAAGACTGATTGATTGTTTAACGCCGTTTTCAACATCATTTCAGTTAAATGGCGGTGGTCAGTGCACCTATTCATGCTCTCCTGAAGTTTCTTTTACCAGTTCTTCGCACAATATTCTTTCCAAGCCACTGAATACTTTCTCATTTAACCATCACCGAAACAATAATCAGCGGTGAGAGAGGAATGAATCCTGTCGCAATGACTATCATCAGTCCTCTTGATTTGATCCAGCGACCTTCTGGTCCCAAGTCCTTTAAGCTATCAACTGTGCTACCGGGACTCGGCATTTTGCAAAAAGAAGGAAACTGTTTGACACAATAAAAAGTCATGTCTGTATATATAGTTTATGCTAAGTGTAGTCGTTATGTCACTCTTAATACTGTATACTTCCAAATGTAAAGTATTATGGGCCGGAGGCCTTTGATATTGAATTAATTATTGTTTTAATTAATTATTGTTTTATTGTTTGAAACCAGGACATCCTACAATTGCTCAAAATGGTTTTAGAATTAGTCAGCTCCAAAGCTATAAGAAAATATTAATGTCGTCAGCAGAAGTTTACAAAATTAAGATGTGCATTTAATTTCAACATATTTTTTTACATCCATGCAAACAGATCTGCATTCGAACACTTAATCACACAGTCTCACTACCTTGACAAAGAGGGCTTTTGAAAACATTTCGGGAAAAGGAGAAAATGCTGGTAACCAGCATTTTCTCTTTTTCCCAAAATGTTTTCTACCCTTTCAAAGACATATTCCAACATGTAAGCCAAATTCGATATGAAGTCTGCAAATGCTTTGAAATTGGGCAGCCTGCCCGAATAACTCACTGGCTAGCGTATCTGACTCGTGACCTAGTGGTTACGAGTTCGATTCCCGGCCGAGACAAACTTTCTTCCCGGCGATTTTTCGCCTCTCACCTCTGACGCATGTGAGAAAAGCAGTCAGTGATTTGGAAAGAAATACGTGCCAGTACGATGTAGGAAAGCCAGGAAACACATGCGTAGGTGCACTGACCGCCGTGATATGACCTAAGCTGTATAAAAACTCCAACACAAGCAAACAAATCAAATTGGACCGAATCTATTGTTTAGAACATATCTAAGACATCTTAACGAAAAAAGGGACATCGATAGTGGAAACTAAGAACAAACTCTCTCACCACTCCTTCAAACCTGGGATCTCTGTTTTTCATCTCGTGGATTGTCTGAGAGATAATGAAATTGTTGTAGGCTTTGTTGAATGGAATGCAGTGTGATGTCTCGATTCGATATCACAACCGGAAAGTGTCTTAAAGTCATCAAATTGAAAAGATGTTTTTCCTCTGTTATAGTTTAAAGGCCCATTAAAGGCCAAAATATCAAAGCACGTGTCATAATACATTTAAATTTAAATCATACCATTTAAAAGTATGGAAAATATTGTGGAGATGACAGTCTGTTATCGTGTTGTCGGGCCATATGTTAGTCGCTGGCAGAAAATAAGATTTTTAAAATCAGGCAAAAAGTAAAAAGACACAGCTACCTGGCAGGTTTTAACCTAGTTTTAAAATTAATTTCTCCCTCAGCGACTAACACTTGGACCAATCGTACAATGACAGATTGTCATCTTCACAATAATGTTCATACTTTTAAATGGTATGATTTAAATTCAAATGCATTTAAACATCCGCTTTGTTTACATTTGGCCTTTATTGTTACTTTAAGTTTTTGATCGCCATTTATATTTAAACCATGCTCTGGTAAAAGGGGGCTAAATACAAATTCAGTGATCCATGATACCAAGCAGGTCATCAAGTCTTCGCGTATATAATTGAACCGCGCCCTGTGAAAAGGGGGCTTAATGCATCTGCGAAAAGTTTCGACCCAGGTCAGCCTGCGCGGACTGCCGAAACTTTTCGCTATTGGTCGATTTTCTGCATGTCAAAGGATCAGTCTACCTCATGATTGAGTCGGTTGTTAAAAAAAGTGGCTCTTATGGATCCATAATTATGTGATGACTTGGGCTGGTATCATGTATCACGGTGATGCATTAAGCCCCCTTTTGCCAGAGCATGGCTCAATTATGAATCCATAAAATCCATTTTGTATAACAACCGACTGATTCATAAGGTACACTGGTCCTAAACATGCAGAAAATTCGCCTATAAAAAAAGTTCCGACCCTGGTCAGCCTGCGCGGACTGCGCAGGCTGACCTGGTTCAATACTTCTTGCCGATGCTTTTAGCTCATATAAATTCGACCTCTTGCTATGGCTGAAATACAACCACTGAATCTTAGAAAGATTTTGGTCCTGTAGGTTGGACTGAATAAGCGCACTGTATAAATCTAGATCAGACTGCACGTTCTGTGCAGTCTGATCTTCATCTATGCCATCTGCAAAAAGCTGGTCTTCGCCTATGGGTGTGAAGGGGTTAACTTTTTAACAAACGACAAAATTTTAGACTTGTCAAAATTGCAGACTGCAATTAAATGTCTCAAATGAATGGATTTGTCTAAGGGAGGGTAGACAGTGTTGTGGGAAAAAAAAAAAGATGTAGCTCAAATGATGGAATGTGTCTTAGAAAGAGAGCAGAAAAGATTTTGGAAAAAGGAGAAACTGCATCCTTTCCTTCTTTCACAATGGTTCTGGATCGTCTGGTAACATAATCGGTGAGGATTGTTTGTTTATATAGTTTAGTTATCTCGCAGCGGTCAGTGCGCCTATCCATGCTTCCCTTGAATTCCCATTACCTACACTTTGCACATTGTTCTTCCCAAGCCACTGTTTTCTTTCCCACTCAACCACTATCGAACAATGGTGAGAGAGAACTGATTTCTGTCGCAGTGACTATAATCATTCCTCGGGGGAAAAACTGGCCGACCTGGGAACCCAAACTTGCGACCCCGTGATTTCAAGTCGTGCACGTTACCGACTTAGCTACCAGGCTCAGCTTATTGAAGAAGGTCGTCCCAAACAAAGTTTGGATCCGTCGATTATTTTGATTCTGCAAGTTAACTCTTTACAAATCGATGATATTTTGTACTCTATCAAATTGTATAAGTATTTGCAGATGAAAAATGAAACTAGCCATGTTCTGGCAAAAGGGGGCTTAATGCATCTCCGTGATCCATTATACCAAGCAAGTCATCACACAATCATTGAAATAAAATCCATTTTGTCCTCGGACCCAATCATGAGGTAGACTGGTCCTTCGACTTTCAGAAAATTGACCGATGGCAAAAAGTTTCGGCCCAGGTCAGCCTGACTGCGCAGACCGCGCAGACTGACATGGGTCGATACTTTTTGCAGAAACATTAAGTCACCTTTTCACAGAGCATGGCTCAAATATACTGAAAAGATGATCATTTCTGTCTTTGATAGAGTCAAAAATATTGCGGAAAAACAAGTTGGTAACCTGCATTTTCTCTTTTTCCCGCAATGTTTTCAAAAGGCTTCTCTTTCAGAGTCATTAAAAATCGGGGTTATGTGATAAAGGGTTGAAGGTAAATTAGGTGCAAAGATTGCGATGAGTAATCCCAGAAAGAGAGCATTGTCAATTGACCGTTTGCAGTGACCTCCCTTGGGTACGGTTACATTTGCATTATTGCATTAAACTTTGATGTCTAGGGTACTTTCACGCTTTCAGCGCAATACGAGAAGTCAAGGGCTTTAACGGACGGAATAGATCAAGATCAGACTGCACAGAACGTGCAGTCTGATCTTGGATCTATACCGTCGGCTTGTTTAGTCAAGCCAATTAAAAAGACAAAAAAAAGTCTAAGTTTCAGTCAATTTTATTTTCGGCCGTCGAAAGAGTGTGTTCCTCTATATATACATGTATATATACTGAACCAAAAAAGAAACTTCCCCTGTGTTTAAGTGCAGATATACACAAATATGAAAATCAGGATTAAACTAGATTTATATGCATTGAAAGAGTATTTTATTGCGACTTTGTGTGAAAAAAATTATTGCTAAGGGTTTATCCAAAAGTAGTGAAATGGTAGTTAAAATGCGGAAGGGGTCGCTCACCAAAATCACAAATTAATACCGGGTATGACCACCTTCAGCATGTAGGACTGCCTGGCATCGTTGGCGCATAGAACGGATAAGTGTATTTATTTCGGCTTGTGGAATGTTGTTCCATTCCTGAATTAAGGTTTGTCTTAGCTGAATGACGTTTGACGGTGGAATAGGGCGACGTCTAACACGCTGGTCCAAATTATCCCAAAGGTGTTCAATGGGATTCAGATCAGGGCTTTTGGCAGGCCAGTCATTAATAAATGCAATGTTATTCGCCCTGAGGAAATTCACATTGTCCCTAGCTGTATGGCTTGTGGCATTATCATGCTGAAAAAGAGTGATATTGGTATTATTTTGAAACAGTGGGATAACGAGCCTCGCAAGAATTTCATGTCGGTAGCGTTTGGCATTCAAATTCCCTTCGATAACGACGAGATTAGTGCGAAAGCCATGTGCAATGCCCGCCCAGACCAAGACAGAACCCCCACCCCCAAAACGATCTCGTTCAAGTACGCAACAGTCGGCATAACGTTCATTTCTCTTACGGTATACTCAAATCCTGCCATCACCTCGATGAATGGAAAACCTGGACTCGTCGGAGAAAAGAACGCCATTCCATTGTTGTCTAAGCCAGCGTTGGTGTGTACGTGCCCAATTAACACGATTTACGCGGTGACGTCGCGTCAAAACACAACCAACGTATGGACGACGTGCACGTAGCCCAACCTCGCGCAAGCGATTGCGCACAGTTTGGGCAGATATACGGTTGTTATGTGTACCAGGGGTGTTAGCAGCAGTGGCTGTGGCAGTTTGGAAGCGATTGCGCAGGTGGGTGTTCCGAATATAGCGGTCTTGGCCGCGCGTCGTGACGCGAGGACGTCCACTGCGTGGTCGATCTTCCGTACGCCCTGTTGCTTGAAAACGTTGCCTAAGGTGTCGAATAGCACGAGTAGAACATCCAATATTCATAGCAACAGCATTCATCGTCAAACCAGCATTAAGCATGCCAATGGCACGTTTGCGTAAATTTTGCGGAATTCTAGGCATATCAAAAATAAAGAAAACTAAAAAGAATTTAATTTTTTTCAACGTCTTTTTCTTATTGACATGAAAGTCTATAAAATTTGACTGAAAGGTTTCAAAAAATATACACGAATTATACTGGTCCGTGCATGCACTTGAAAATCGCTTTCAGCGGGTTTCTTCTGCAAAATGCTTTCAATCGAGTTAAAAATTTGTTTTATCGGACACACAATCATTCGCCTGAATATATGTAGGTCATCTGATATTTTGATTTTTTTAAATAACATTGCATTTGCACTTAAACACAGGGGAAGTTTCTTTTTTGGTTCAGTATATAAAAGTTAATTTTAGTAAACAACAAAACTTCAGTCTCCTCCAAATTGAGAACATTTGCAGACGAGAAATCAAATGTGGCTCAAATAACGGGATCAGTATTTGAAGGATTAGAAAATATATTGTGGGGGAAAAGGAGAAAATTCTGATTACCAGTATTTCCTCCTTTTCCCCCAAAATGTTTTTCAAAGGCCTTCCTGTTCAAAATCATTAAAATAATGGATTGTGAAGTAAAGATTCAGAGAAATCACCCCCTCGCCCACGAGATAATAAATCTCTGAAGAGCTTTTCCTTACCAGACAAGAAAAAAAATATGGGCAAAGGAGAAAGTGTTGGTTACCAGCATTTTCTCAATTTTCCAAAAGCTTTTCAAAAGGCTTCCTGATCAGAATCGTTAAAACGTGGGATGGTGTAGTTAAACGTTAAAAACACACCCTCTCTGTACCAATAGTGCTAACACACCCTCTCTGTACCAATAGTGCTAACACACCCTCTCTGTACCAATAGTGCTAACACACCCTCTCTGCACCGCTTGTGCTGGGTATTGGTTAAAGTTTGACTGCATAGCTTCTAATACATCACCGGTCGCCCCCCCAGGAGAATAAATCCTTGACTTTTACTTACCAAGTCTCTACAAAGTCGTCTGGTACCAATTTATTTCAGGGTTTCCAATAAACCCAGTCTCTCTGCATCAGAAGTGCAGACTCGCGCTGAGTATTGTTAAACTCTTTACCATCCTGTCCCACCTAGCCGAAAATTCCACCGAAATCATACCGAATTAAATTCGGCGTATGATCGTCCCGCCATCGGTTTGCTTTCGTTGCTTTTCGTTCGGCATTCGTCGATGTTCGCTGTCCTCCAAAAGTATTTTAAAGGAGCATTCAACCAGATTTCGTTTGAGAAGTTTCTCAAAAATCTCATCAAAGACTGATAAGTTTGGTTCACATGCAAAGCTGGTTTTAAAACTGAAACACGGGTCGAAATATAGAAAAAGAATACTTACATTTTTAACGCAAGAAATTATTGGTTGGCTCCTTAGCTCAGTGGGAGGGGTCCTGCGTAGCTCAGTGGTAATGTGTAGGATTCGTGACCTGGAGGCCCTAGGTTCGAGCCTCTCTGGATCCACTGGGTTTGTTTTGTAGCAGCGTCCTTGGGCTAGACAACTCAGAGCTCTAGCCTGGTACTGGTGAAACCCAGGAAATACATGAATATGCGACCTGTCGCCGTGATATTACTGAACTAATATTAAAAACGGCATAAAACACCATTTAACCAACCATAGCTCAGTGGTATATTTGCCGACTTTGCATTTGAACATCGTTGGTTTAAATCCCACAGGAGGCAATCTTGTTCAGCATTTTTACAAAAACATTATTTCTGTATATTTTTTTCTGTACAAGATGTCAGTTTTCTCCCTCTTAAAAAAAAAAATGGGGTCAAAATCTGGTTTAATATCCCTTTCACGACCTTGGACGAATCGGCTCTTGAAAACATTTTAGAATAAGGAGAAAATGCTGGTATCTTGTTTTCCGGAAAGGTTTTGCTTTTCTGTAATAAATCTTATGATTTGAGACACACCTAAATTTTGTCATCTGATAAAACTGCCATTTTAGCCGAATCTAAAGATGTGCAGTTGTGTAACGCGGTTAAATTTGTCTAGAAAGCTTTGAATAAATCATCGCTCTCGCCCCCAAGAGAATCATTGTTCAGCCATTTACAAGAAAAAAAAAAGGTGTGTTAACCTTTAGAAAGGTGTCTAACGTAGAGGCGTAATTTATGCCTTTTTGTAGTGGGTGGATTTTAACAGTTATCCTGCTAAATAAGTGAAACGAAACTTTTAAGCCGATGGTAAACACCTAAATATTGCCATTTCAAAGGTATTTCTTAGAGGAAAATATGTCCCTATCGGACAGTGTAGATCAATATCAGACTGCACGTTCTGTGCAGTCTGATCTTGATCTATACTGTCCGCAAAAGGTGAGTGAGTCGCGCTTAACAGCCTAAGGGTTAACCCTTAACCTGCTAAGTAAGTTAAATGAAACTTTTCAACTCTATAGTAAAAAACCAAATTTTGCTATTTCAAAAGTATTTTTTGGTTGGAAATATCTCTTTATCGGACGGAGTAGATCCAGTATCAGACTGCACGTTCTAGTAGTCTGATCTTGATCTACATTGTCTGCAAGAGGTCCTTGAGTCGCGCTTAGTAGCCTAAGGGTTAAGGACAGAAAAGCTGTCTGATCAATACAAAGGGTGTTATATAGATGAGTGGAAACATTTGGATATTCCAAACTTAAGGCTATTTTGGGGGAAAGAACATCCTATCTTATCTGTAAGTGTAGCTCTAAGATCAGAGTGCACGTTTTGTGCAGTCTGATCGTGATCTACTTTGTCCACAGAAGTTGCACTTGGCATTCAAAAGTTAAACGATCATTTTTTACCTGAACTTTTTCAGTGCCAACGGCGAAAAGAAGTCTGAGATTTTGCGGACGCTATAGATCAAGATAAGACTCCATGGAAAGGCTAGATCATCTATATACCCTCTGCTTGTTTAGAAAAGCCGACACGACAGATATCATACTAAGTCTTAAGTGGATTGTTTTATAGGCCGCCGAAAGCGGTCGAGTTCATAATGAGATAAGGTCTGTGAACATGAGTTTTGAATGCATCTGCAAAAAGTATCGACCCAGGTCAGCCTGCGCAATCCGCGCAGGCTGACCTGGGTCGAAACTTTTGCCCTCGGTCAGTTTTCTGCCAGTCAAAGGGTAGGACCAGTCTACGTCATGATTTGCTTGGTTCTAAGACAAAATTGATTTTATGGACCAAGAATTATGTGATAACTTGCGTGATATAATGCCCACGGAGATGCATTAAACCATCTTTGCCAGATCATGGCTCATACATTGAGAGCTTACAGAGCTAAGTTCAATAGCAGCAGTTATTATAGAAGCATGGAATGCTAACATGTATTATACAGTTGGATAGAAATCATTATTATACTGCAAAGAAATTTCTCGTGATCTGATTGGATAATATGCCCCGAACATATATATCATGTACACTGGCAAAACCAACGTAAAAGCAGTTTCCCTTTCGGGAGCCCCGTATAGGCCTACATGACTACACTTTCAACACAACATCCAAAATGGCGGCGTCGATCAAGATTAACATCAGGATTATGCACCGAACTGCACGTTTTACCAAGGTTTCAGTGACGTCAGTTCCCAGTGACGTCAGTTTTCATTGAATTGGGGCACTCAGGAGGGAAATTCTACTTCGTCAGCGTACTCAATTTTTGATACCCAAAAATAGGTAAATTTCGCTTAACACACGTTGGAATGGTAAAACTTTGCAGTATAATAAATTCGTTGTACGGTCAGGTGGCAGGGGACTTGGAAACTTGTTCACGGCTGTAGTGAATCATGTCGCCACCTCGCCTTCGGCTCGGGGCGACATGATTCACCACAGCCGTGAACAAGTTTCCAAGTCCCCTGCCACCTGACCGTACAACTAATACTGTCGCTTGCTGTTAAATCTGTACCAGACGACAGTTAGATATGTCCAGACGGAAAACACTTGCAAACAACGAATGGAACATTACTCGTACCACAAAAGTTGTCTTTCAAAGAGTAGGAAAAATTGCGCGAAAAGAAGTTTAATGCTGATAATAAGCATTATGCTCCTTTTTCACGATGTTTTCGAAACCTTTTTTCATCAGGTGGGTTAATCCATTACCGCATGAAAGAAATATAAAGCGGACAACTTTGAAAACACCCTCGTGAAATCTGGATTACTACTATTTTTTATGATTTGGATTTTAACATGTACACATGCACACAAGTAAAACACTATGGCAAAATGAAAAAATCCCCGTTACGAGTATTTTTTTTTTTTTGTCATGATGTTTTAATCCTTCGGCTACTAAGCTTGACTCAAGGACCTTTCGCGTGTAGATAAAGATCAGACTGCACGTTCCGTTGTATCCATTCTCTCCGATAAGGAGATATATTTTCCCCGTAAGTATCTTTGAAATAGCAAACTTTGGGTTTTTCTATCTGCTTGAAAGTTTTATTTCACACTTGTTACAAGGAACTTCTCCATTCCCCTCAATGTTTTCAAAGGCCTTCTTTAGGTTCGTTACGACTCGGATTGTTTGGTTAAGGATTTAACATGCCGCGTGTGATTCCTTGTCTGCTTATCGTTTTATGTATATATATATTGTCTGGTAGAGAGGTAGATGAAAAGTAAAAGAAAAAACTCTGGTAGAAAAAAAGGCCGTTGTTTCAGACATTATGTAGGTTAAAAGGTTAGAAAAAATCCGATAAGGGCACAAAAGCCGTCAATGATCATACAATCAATACAAAGACGATTCAAACTGCCATAAAAGTCTACGTTAATGTTCACCTGCGGGAAAATTGGAAACATTCAGGCTTCCCTAAATAACTTTGTCTCAATCGATGCACGATTGCCCTCCCATGTAAACATAGTTACTGTATTGGCCGCCTTACCTTACACTTGTTGCAATTAAGGCCGCGTATTTATTGTATTGGCCTCCTTCCCTTACACTATTTGCCATTAAGACCGTGTATTTACTGAATTGGCCGCCTTCCCTTACACTATTTGCCATTAAGCCAGCCACCTTCCCTTACGCCGAGCTCCGGTAGCTCAGTTGGTAGCTTGTACAAGACTTGAGAACAGGGGATCGCTGGTTCGATTCCCGGCTCGGTAAATTTCTTTACGAGGATTGATGATAATTATTGTGACAGGATTCATTCCTCTCTCACCGCTGATCATTGTTTCGATGATGATTATATGGTAAAGCAGCCAGTGGCTTGGAAAGAATATCTGCCGAGTAGCGCAGTAATGGTAAAAGAAACTCCAGGAAAGCATGGATAAGTGCACTAGCCCCCGCGATTTAACTGAAATGATATTGAAAACGGCGTTAAACACCATACAAATCAATCAACCATCCCCTGTTGTCACGTTTTTACCGTATTGGCCGCCTTCCCTTAAACTATTTGCCATTTAGACCGCGTATTTACTGTATTGGCCGCCTTCCCTTACACTATTTGCCATTAAGGCCGCATTTACTGTATTGGCCGCCTTCCCTTACACTATTTGCCTGTAAGGCCGCGTATTTACTGTACTGGTGCCTTCCGTTACACTATTTGCCATTAAGGCCCCGTAATTTCTTTATTGGCCGCCTTCCTTGTACACTTTGGGCCATATAGTTTATGTTCCTTACAATATAATGGAAATCTTCCTTTACACTCTTTACAGTTTAGGCTGCCCTCTCTCGCATATTTTAATTTTTTGAACATATTTTATTGCAATAATTTAGATAAATATACAGTTCATTGGTTGCAATTAGCCGGTCTTTTTGAGCCATTCTCTGTGAAATAGGGGCTTAATGCATCTCCGTGATGCATTGTACGAAGCAAGTCATCCCATAATTATGGATAAAAAAAACTCCATTTTGTCTAACAACCGACTGAATCATGAGGTCGACTGTTCCTTGACATTCAGAAAATATACAAATAGCAAAAAGATTCGGTCCAGGTCAGCCAGCGCAGAGTGCGCATGCTGACCTGGGTGGATACTTTTTGCAGGTACATTAAGCCCCCTTTTCACAGAGCATGGCTCATTTGTACTTGCTGTGTAGGCTGCCTTCCCTAACACATACTTGCTGTAAAGGCCGCCTTTCCGAACACATACTTGTGAGGCCCCTCCCTTACACTTATTTTTCGTAAAGGCCGCCTCCCCTGACACTTATTTGCTGTTATAGACCGTCTTCCCTTACACAATTTTGCCTTAAAGACAGTCTTACTTTGTACATATTTATCTAGTCCGCCTTCCCATAATCATTTATGTATTCACAGGACAAGGGTAATGCTCCCCTTATTTTACAAGGAAACTTGGAAAAAGTCTACTCCTTTTTTTCCGGGGGTAAAGAGACCAAACGAGCAAAATTATCGAAGCAAGTGTTGGTAAAAATTCAGAGGAGAAATGCGAATACTGATAGTGCTTAGCACCAATTGTGGTGTTTTGGCGAACAAAATCTTTACAGCACGTAAATGTAACAAGACATGTCTTTGAAAAAGATATAGACGGCGTAAACTTGCCTGCAAATAGGCAAGGGCCCTTAGAATAAGCATGTCTATACTTTTGACCAATCAGATATTTCTATTTATTCAGTAGTTACCGGTACCAATTCAGCTACATGGAAACAATGCAAAAATAGGTGATCGATCAATCGATTTTCAACATTTGCTTCAAAACTTTCTGGGTTCGTTTTCATCAACGATTCTGAAGAACATCCTTAGTCTTACTCTCCAAGATTTTCTAAATTTGAAAGTTACAGAACTTCTGAGTGGCTAAACCAAATGGTTTAGCCAATCTGGAGTTGCGTTACTTTCAAATTTAGAAAACTCTGGAGAATTAGACTAAGAAAGTTATTCAGAATGGTTGGTGAATGCGGACTCAAGGACATTTTTTTTTTACCCATAAGTTCCTTTTGTTCATAAAAATCAAGCGATAACAAACAGTCTAGACAACCTAAGATGTTTTGTGTAAAGCCATCTTATATTGCCCTTGAATTAAAG
Organism: Hippopus hippopus; assembly: GCA_946811185.2. Taxonomy (NCBI): domain Eukaryota; kingdom Metazoa; phylum Mollusca; class Bivalvia; order Cardiida; family Cardiidae; genus Hippopus; species Hippopus hippopus. Next base: position 14,554,530 of record OX328099.1, on the reverse strand, counting down.
ATATGGGACAGTAACAATGCATGTATATGGGCCATGCTCTGTGTAAAGGGGGCTTAATGCATCTGCAAAGAGTATCGACCCAGGTCAGCCTGCGTGAAATGCGCAGTGTACCAGTGTAACTCATGATGCACTCCGATGTTGTATAAAATGGACTTTATGGACCTATAATAATGTGATGACTCGCATGGTATCATGCACCACAGAGATGTATTAAACCCATTTTTGCCAGGGCATGGCTGACTGTTAATGTATTTAGAGTAAATGAAAGGTGATGGTAAATAGACATATTTAAACGATACTTTTTATTAGATATACTCATTTTATCATTCAGGTTGCAGTTGTAACTGTTGGTTAAAAAAAGGAAGGCCTACTACCTAGAAACGTTTTTTTTTTTCAAGAAGACGACTATTGAAAACATTGTAGCAGATGAAAAAAGTGCTCGTGACGAACAAATTTCTCAATTTACCACAATGATTTCGAGTATATTTGTGTATATGAGTTTTGAAATGCGATTATTATCAATATGTCACAAAGATGTATTCAAATTATTCTTCGGCAAATTTGTTTCAGTTGGTACTTCATTTTTACATTTAGGCGTTTTCCCATTAGGCTGGCACTTTACTGGTTCTGATTTTCTACACTTGCCTCCACCAATTTTATGTACATTATGGATCTTGCAATTCATTGATTATCTTCTAACCACTGTATTTTCAGCTCCAGGCTATTCACATGCGGAGGGATACTGTTCAGATGAATACGCAACTATTTATTCTACTCCTAGCTCTTCATCATACGTCACAAAATCGTTATCCCCTGTACCTGCCAGAAAAGTGACGTCAGCGACTCAGACGCCCTCTCACGTCAAACTGCTTAGGAAACATAGCGCCGACTGCCTCTTGTCGTACAAAACATATCAAATGGAGGACCCCTATGGCACTTTAGATCAAGCCGCTCAGGAACCCCGATATTCCAGTATACCTTCACATATGCATTCCTCATCGAAGGGGCCCAAAACGCCCCAAACCGTTACTACCTCAGGGCCAACGTCAAACGTTGACCCAAGTAAAGTCATAGATACAAATGGCAAATCTATAACACGAACTTCGGCAAATAGGTTCAGAGACCTTCAGTTAGCAAGAAGGCCTTTGCAAATCCCTTACGGTGAGTTCGATTGCTACAAGGCTGATATGAGAAAGCGCACGGAATTCGCGTGTGTTAGCGGCTACGACGGAATGCTTTCAGTACATGTGTTGTGTGGTCAAGGTCTCAAGTCGACCAAAATGACCCTTCGCGATCTCTATTGTGTCGTTTCAGTAGATTCATTGAACAAGGCTCGAACTATGATACGAACAGGGGCTGTTAATTTCGACTGGGACGAGGCATTCGATATAGATTTGGAGAATGCTAAGGATGTGTCTTTCTTAATTTATAATTGGGATCCCAATTACAAGCATAGGTTGTGTTTTCATGGGTCAATGTTTATACCGGGGTTTGTGGAGCCCAGCCGAAAAAAGAATATAGCTCTAAAAATGGAACCAAAGGGTCTACTTTACCTCACCCTACTGTACAAAGAACCCAAACTTATCTTACAACGATCTCCTTTACATAGAAAAGACGGATTATTTGGTGTAGATTTAGATACCGTGATAAAACGTGAAGGAACGAGACTTCACGTGCCTCTATTGGTTGTGAAATGTGTGACGGAAGTGGAACGTCGCGGTGCGGATGTAGTGGGTATTTATAGGTTGTGCGGTTCGGCGAGGCGGAAGGCTCAGCTACGTGAAGTTTTCGAGAAAAATCCCGAGACTGTTGACCTCTCTCCTGAAAATGTGTCGGATGTTCACGTCATCACAGGTAACGTCGTGTCTGTTTTTAACTGTCAATCTTTTTTTCTTTGTTTTTTTTTTTCTTTCTTCCTTTTCCCCCTTTACGTCTTCTCCAATTCTCTGCAATTGTATCACTTTTAGTTTTAAGTACGGTAACTCTTTACCTAAAGACAAAATTTTGGACATGTCCAAATTGAAAGCATTTGCAGACGACAAACTAATTGTGACGCATATATCTTTGGAAGGGTAGAAAACATTGTAAGAAAAGGAAAAAATGCTGGTAACCAGCATTTTCTCCTTTTTTCACAAAGTTCTCAAAATTTTTCTTCATTAGGGGCCTTAAAACTTTGGACTGTTTGGTAAAGGGATGAAAGTGTACTTTTTTCCATCCCTGTAACATTTCATCTTATCATACTCACTTTATTCTTTTCACATCATACCATATCATATTTTTACATTTCATGCCAATCTTTGTGGGAGTGCCCTTTGGTAATGCTTTACGCAGACCAATTTTGGTATAAATGGAAGCCAGGAAAGACATTAATGAGTAAGCCGTCATTATGATATCACTGAAAAAAAAGTGTTAAGCGTGACAAAAACATTCAAGCAAACAAATTAGCATTCCTCTGTAAAAAAAAAAAAAGGGGGGGGGGGGCTTAATGTATCCGAAAAAGTATCCACCCATGTCAGCCAGCGCAGTCCGCCATAAGATTCAGTTAGTTATTAACCCTTTACCACACAATCCCGACTTTTAACTACCCTAAGGAAGAGGCCTTTTGAAAACATTGTGGGAAAAGGAGAAAATGCTGGTAACCAGCATTTTCTCCTTTTCCCACAATGTTTTCTTCTTTACGAAAGACCAATTTCATGCTTTGAGTTGCATGTGATTTGTCGTCTGCAAATGCTTTCAATTTGGACAAGGCTAAAGTTTGGTCGTTTGGTAATGAGTTAAACAAAATGGGGTTTATGGATCTATAACAATGTAATGACTTGTCCCATCCTTTCCTGTCTAGCTTTGATATCCTACAGTGTATTTTGTAATATGTTATCCTGATCCTTTCCGATCTCAAACTCTTCTTTTCTTTTTCCATCCTTTCCCTACTTTTTCCCATCCTTTCCGCTACTATATTTAAATTTTTTGCCTGTCCTATAAATAGAATTCAGAAGGAGTCGAAGAAATAAATGACAGTTACAAGAACTGTTTTACGATCTGTATACATTTACTACACCCCCGCTAGTCTGAGATTGCTTCATTCCTTCCTTACCATTGACGACGTAAGAAACGCGCAGTCCGTTCTCTGATATTCACTGTTTAGTATTCCATTCTATTTCCTCTACGATATGACCGAACTGTCTCTTCATCTTGCAGTGGACTGTATTTGTAGCCATTGAAAAAGTGAAACCTATTTGAGCCATAATCACTGCAACAGGAGGTTCTAACGCATCTCCAAAAAGGGTCGACCAAGGTCAGGTTACGCGGACTGCGCAGGCTGACCTGCGTCGAAGTTTCGCTTTTTGCTTTTAGTCATTTTTCTGGATGTTCAATGACCACTCTATCTCAGGATTCAGCCAATTGTTCGACAAAACGGATTTTATGGATCCACAATCATGTGATGACTTCCTTCACTTGACTTGCTGGGTATAATGGATCACGTTGATGCACTGAAACCCCTTTTGTCGGAGTACGGCTAATTAATTCTGTATTAAAAGAGCTAAAATTCAAAATGATATTTGCAGTTTGTAAAAGACACAGATCTTATGATTTCGAATAGTGTTTGAGTCAAAATATCTCATCACTCATCGGGCTCTGTAGGTCCAAGATCAAGTTACGCCTTCTGTGCAGTCTGATCTTGATCTACACGATCCGCAAAGGCTTCAAATGCTATCCATGATAATCTAATGAACAGGAAACGTAGTTGCAAAAGTTCAAAGAACTCTTTTGTCTGTCCTGTATCTTGTCAGTGATCAGTTAGATTAAATCAAGTAAGTGACACAAGCTCATATTAAACCTTTCGCAATTCCGAAGTTTTAACGAAAGTGAAAGCTTTGAAAACATTGTTGGAAAAGGGGAAATGCTGGTAACCAGTATTTTCTCCTTTTCCTACACTGTTTTCAACCTTTTCAAAGACATTTCCGCCTTTTGAGCCAGATTTGATTTGGCGTCTGCAAATGCTTTGGATTCAAGGGGAGGAGGCAAAATATTGTGGTGGGGTAAAGAGGTATTACACATCCGAGTTTTAACGGCCTTGATGGAGACAGCATTTGAAAACATTGTGGGAGAAGGAGAAAATGCTGGTGACCAGCATTTTCTCCTTTTCCCACAATGTTTTCTGCCCTTCCAAAGACAAATCCTATCTTTTGACTCAAAACTAATTTGACGGTCTGCAGAATGCTCTCGAATTGGATGAGTCAGAGATTTTGTTGTATGGTAAAAAGTTAACCTCTTGCAATGCCAAAGGAAAATTTGATTCCTTTTGCGGACATTGTAATCGAAGAACAGACAGCGCAGTATTGTCTGATATTTCACAAGACATTCTTGTCCAACCGGTTAGCTCACCGGTTAGCGTATCCGACCCGTGACCTGATGCTTGTGTGTTCGATATCCTGTCGAGGCAAACTTTATTTCTGGCGATTTTCCCCCTCTGACCTCTGATGCATTTGAAAAAAGTAGGCCTTTAGTGACTTGGAAAGAAAGTTGTGGTGTTAGAACTGGTATGGGAAAGCCAGGAAGCACATGCGTAGGTGCACTGTCCGCCGTGATTTGAAATAAGCTGCGGATACGGCGTTTAACTCCCATACAAACAATACAAACAAAACAGGAGATTCTAACCAAACCATTTCTGGTTTGAATATCGGGGTCGGCAGGGAGGGGGTTGGGTTATCGACTGAATATATTCCACTTCATTCATTTGGCACGCAAGGGGTTGACTTCCATTTGCATTGTATAATTAGATGACCGACTTGGACGGGCTTGTCCCCGGGCGATATGCCTCTACGATGAATTAATTCTAAATACATGTTTATATATGCCTGTTTTGGAGAGAGATACTACCCTCATAGTGACTGTTTCCGCGGAGTTTCCCTTCTAGAGTGACTCCCTATACCCCCATCGATTGAAATGTTCGCAGTACTCTTCCGGATAATATCATACTCTAGTGCGTGAGAGAAAGACAGACTCGTGAGCAAAGAAAACTTAAAGAAGCCTCCCTCTATAAAGCATGACCTCCTTGGTCTTTGTCCTTAACATCGGCGTTCATATTGCGAAAGAGCAATTGTTCGATATATAGCCAAAACAGGTTTTGCAGATGTGTTAACATTACATTTCCTTACAGCTAGATTTTGAAAAACGAGGAGACGTAGACGCAAATTTAAAAAAAGAAAGAAAAAAGATGATGTACTCGCAATAACCTGTGTGGCAGCGTCAGTCTGAAGTAACTTTATCAGAATAAGGATTTGTGAGCCGTTCACTCCCTTTAACAAAATTGCCTTTTGAAACGACACAAAACGTCACTCATACAAACGAATAATAGGTCTGAAAGCTCGGTACATGTATGAACAGTCACGTCATTTGAATGAAAGTTTATTCAGTTTTAATATTAAATATTGAAGCGCTGACGGGGGCGCCGTAGGAATTATCGATTTTAGCCTTGCTCTGGCAAGAGGGGTTTTAATTCATCTCCATGATGCATGATACAAACGAAGTTACCATAAAGTTATGGATCCATAAAATACATATTATTTAACAACCGACTAAACCATGAGATAGACTGATCCGTTGACATGCAAAATTGACCAACAGAAAATAATATCGACCCAGGTCGACTAAGGCTGACATGGGTCGATACATTTGCAGATGAAAAAAAAAAACAACCTTTTCACAGAACATGACTCATTTCCTAAAAGTCCAGGAGAAGATGGAGGTGGAAAAGCGACTTATGTTTTTACCTTTTAAATCATTTTTTAAAGAGGTCTAAAAGTACAGTTTTACTGGTGTTGCGTATATTTTAGGTCTTTGTTGAGATAAAAGTAGTGGACAGTGTAGGTATATGTGTCCTAGATAAGACTGCATGTTCAAACTGGACCTACAGGGAGAATAGAAAATTGTCGTCGTCGTCTTTTTCTTCTTTGCTTCTTAACCAAAATACTAATAAGTACTTTAGGTGAACAATTCCAGCTAATAATAAAAACCCAAAGATTGCGATTTTAAAGATCTTTTAATCGTATCGGTGATTGTAGATCGAAGACCAGACAGTACGATCTTGATCTACACTGCTCACAAAGCCGCTGTGAGTATCGCTTAACAGCTGTATAATTGTTATTTTTTAAATTAGGAGAGAAACAAGTCCATACACGGATCCGTTTTTCCTATTTGGCACTGCGCTGAAGGATTATCTCAGCTGTGTCATGAGGAGAGTTGACTGAAGTCACTGTCAGAAGTTACAAAAGAAAAATAAAAATCCCATAACTTAAAGCAGCTATCATGAAGAAGATTATTCCTACTGATTGTTCACCGACAAAACACGTAGTAAGAAGAAAAGATAAAGAGCAGCCGGTTAAGTAGATCGCAAGATGTCCAAAAGTGTTGTAGATCTACTTTTAGATTGCATTTCTCGACAAATATCTCATTTAAATGGCGGAAATACAAAACGTTAAACGCCGGAAATGAAATCAAAGGCGACGTCTACTGTAATTCTATTAACCACTCCCTATGTTTTGTCCTAAAATTCAGGTTTATTCTTTTACTGCTAAAGGCGACTCAAAATAGATTTCGTGGACGGTTTAGGTCCAGATCAGACTGCACAGAACGCTCAGCTTATCTCGGATCTACATTGTCCGCTACCGAAAGCTAAATTATGGCCAAAAATCGTCTTAGCTCTCAGCCAGCTGAATTAGTTAAATGATACCTTTAAGTCGATAGTAAAAACCCGAAAGTTGCTATTTCAAAGTTATTTTTAGGGAGAACTATTTCCGTATCGGACAGTGTAGATCAAAAATCATACTGCATGTTCTTTGTAGTCTGATCTTGATCTTCATTGTCCGCGAAAGGTCGGTGAGTCGCAGCTTAATGTTTAAAATACAACGGAAGTCTACATTTAGACTTGGAAAAAGTCGAATCTCTTTAGCTGACGGTGGAAGAGTTAACCAATCTTAGCTTATAAATTCCGATGCATTACAATCATATACGACTAAGAGTTCCAGATCGGTCACCAATATCGTATTTAACTCTTTATCACACGACAAATTCAATATTCGAAATTCAAAGCAGTTGCAGATGACGAATTGTATGATGCTCAGATGATGAAATTTGTCTCTGGCAGGGAAGAAAACTGGTGGGAAAGGTGAAAATGATGCTTACCAGTATTTTCTCCTTTTCCTCTTATATTTCAAAAAGCCGTCTTCTTTAGGTTCGTTAAAATACGGGACCATTTGATAAAGGGTAATACCGTTGAAGGCGCAGATGAAGTTCCTTTAAATGATGGATTGATAGGGTTGTGGCAATCAAATGCTCCCATTGCCCCCCCCCCCCCACTAGAAAATAACGGTTGAAAGATTTCGCAAAGACTGCAGTCCTTTTTATGTATATTCAGCGCTACTTTTCATAACTAAAGTAAAAATGGAATTTGCGTCGTCGTATTTTGGCTGAGACTGAGTATGTTTGGCTGCAGTAACTTTGGAACTTTTTTGGATTTACTACGATTACTCCATTTATGGTTTTCACACCCCATTTACCATACACCACACAATCCCGAATTTCAAAGACCCTGACCAGGGAGACTTTTGATAACATTGTAGGAAAAGGAGAAAATGCTGCTAACCAGCATTTTCTCCTTTTCCAACAGAGTTATGTACTTTTCCCAAATATCTTTCGCCAGTTAAACCACATTAAATTTGTCGTCTGTAAATGCTTTCAATTTGGACATGTCCAAATTTTTGTCGTCTGGAAAAGATTTAACTGGACGGCCCTGTGTGTCCTTTCTTTTTTCTATGCCAATTGTTAAATGAAGCCACAGAACATTGAGGAGCGTATTAGGACAAATCCGATTCATTCATCTCTTTCCGGTATTCTCTGCAAACTAGGAGATTGAACTACCGAGGTTTCCCGATCATTGCCGAGCGTATAGTTCGGAACTTGTCAGATCCAATCGTTTCATTTCGATGACAACTCATTATTGGTGTTAAAACGACTCAAATATTTCATGATCATAGCTCTGTCTCTCTCCCTCGTGTAATAATAATGTAGTTTTTGGCCGAGGATGATTGATTGTGGTTTTCCATTAGCGCATCGTTCGTTCGCTCTCGCAGAGTTGTTCCGAAAATTAATCCCTTGTCCAACAACTCTGAATTTTAATGGCCCTGATAGCAAAAGTTTTTTGTAAAACATTGAGGGAAAATGGAGAAAATGCTGTTAACCAGCATTTTCTCCTTTTTCCCTCATTGTTTTTCCAACCCTTTCAAAAAAAAAAAAGTAATCATTTCATTTATGCCACATTGAATTTGTCATCTTTAAATGCTTTGATTTAGACAAATTTACAACTTTGTCGTCTGATACAGTTACTGCAGTTTTCAGTTCGAAAGCAGTAATTTTTAGCCACAATAAGTTTCCTGTCTAAATTTAGTTCCTTTCAACCCAAGATTTTTGCCACAAATGGGCAAAGAATCGCGTATGTGTACTTGACTTTTGTTCTTCGTGTGTATTGTTATGGCGATATGAATATTGAAACGCAATTTTAGCATTGCTTTGCTCTTCGAAAATACGTCATACAGAGTGCTTAATAATATATGGTACACTTTGAACAGGGATTAGGGTACATTGTTTATAAAGGTAGTATGTACAATAAAATTTATATCATTCAATAAATTGAGGGATACAGTATTATGACATGCACAGTATGTAGGGTAGCTTTCAACAATAAAGGCAGCAAGCGCCTCTAAAACCATATATCGATTTACATCAGATGTTCACAATGACTTTTACCTCGCAGGGCATCGGTTTCTGCATGAAATTCGCTTTCGTGCATCTGCAGGTCTAGGTTGTGATCACTCTTATTTCTGGAACTATTGATGCGTAGAGTTCATCTATTGTCTCTATGCACATGGTATGAGATGCTTTGAAAACATCGCGGGAAAACCAGAAAATACCGGTAACTAGCATTTTCCCTTTTCCCTACAATGTTTTCTACCCTTTAATAGAAAAAAAATCCCACAATTTGAAACAATTTGTGGTCTGCGAATATTTTGGATTTGGACATCTCCAACATTTCGTCGTTTGGTTTGGGGTTAAAGCTTTTTCCACGCTGAAAAATCAGTTTGATAGATTCATGTTTTTAACGTTATTCAAACGATTAAGCAAGAACATAGATTTCTATAATATATACAGAGGTAAAAAATAGTTTACTTTTTATCGCAATGTTCTTCAATCTGTTCGCATTGTGGCTCATACAGAGTTTATAGGGTACAATGTCAAATGTGCTAAGATGAGAACGACCCTTACAGGAAAGCCAATAGATTGACACTTCCTGTTTCCTGTAGTTGACTCGATGAGGGCGGGATACGTTATTTAGCGGGAAAATAATGGCAGACCCTGCTTATTGATCAGACGAAGAATTTTTCAATGTGGCTCTGGCATACAAAAGGCTAATGCCAAATTACTGTTATTAAATATTGATGGTGAACTTCATTAATTGCATGATGTCGGTGGGTTACAATCACGAGATCAGAGATTCGACGAGAATTGGCGAGAATCTGTGAGAATCCTGCTGTCAGGAGGCCAATGGTATCAGTATTTTTCTCGGCTTTTGGCTTCAGACCAACTGAGACACTTCTGTGAATAAGTAGTCTGTTTATTGCATTTTTGGAATCGCTTGGCCATACAATATGAGCTCTGTTCGTCCCCTCGCTTGCAAAATTCACTAGATTGCTTTTCTATTATGTTTGGTATTGTGGTATTGCTGTATGTAACAGTGCGCAATGTTGGGAACCTGTCTAGGTCAGTGTTTCTTGAGCTCTACTCCCTGGGTTTTGGGTTCGATCAACGCTGGCAGCTCCGGTTGTGTAAGTGTGTCCCTGGGCAAGGCGGTGAAGAGCCCCCATCAGAGGACTGGCTATAACAGGAAACATATTTAAAAAAAAAAGAACCATACATGTGATATGGTATATCACAGTCGTCATGTATATAACGACTGGCTTAGAGATGAAAACACAGTTAATAACTATTTATCACTCGACAAAATGTTAGCCATGTCCAAATTTAAATGTTTGGAGAAGGCAAGTTAAATACGAATGATAGGAATTATCTTAAAACAGTTGGAAAACGTTGTGGGAAGAGAAGAAAATGTCGGTTACCCGCATTTTCTTCTTTTTCCACAGTGTTTTCAAAAGCCTCCTTTCTCGGAAAAAAACTCATTTGTTTGGTACAGAACAAAATAAATGAGCCGTACTCTGTGAAAAGGGGGCTTTATGCATCTGCAAAAAGAATCAACACAGGTCAGCCTGCGCAGTCGGCGCAGGCTGACCTGGGTGAAACGTTTTTGCTATTGGTCAATTTTCTGCATGTCCAAGGACCTGTCTACCTCATGATTTGGTCGGTTTTTACGCAAGTTGGACTTTATAGATCCATGCCCATGCGATAACTTGTTTGGTATAATGGATCACTGATATATATCAAGCTCCCTTTTGCAAAAGCATAACTCAAATACTATTATCCTGTGCAGTGTCGCTATGTGTTCACAATGCCACGGTCGTCCCAGGATGACCAGTTTCCGTTAGGGTCTCCCGACATTACCCAACCCAACTTTCCCATGCTATAACGCCAAAAAATCTTTACATTCGACATACCTCTATAAGATCAACTCTTTTTCTATTGATAGAAAGAGATCCTGATTTCTGTGGTCGTGAGGTGGAGCACTAGCCTCGCATCCATAAGGTCCTGAGTTCGATTCTTGGGAGCGGGTGTCAGCTTACGGCCCTTTTATTGGGCCACATCTTCGGCGGGAGTACTGGTGTATTTCCCAGGAAGCAGAATCGAGAGAGTATACAGGTTGCAATAACTTCTTGCTCAATCGATTTGAATTAAATAATCATGTTTTATACTTAAGTAAGGGATCCAGCGTGGCACAGTGGTAAAGTGTAGGACTTGTAATATGGCGATCCCAGTTTCGAGCGTGACTTAAAGCACTGGGATTGTCGTGGTAGCGCCCTTGGGCAGGACACTTCAGAGCACTAGCCAAGAAATGGTGAAACGCAGGACATACATTACCATGTGAGCTGTCTCCGTGATATGGCGGAAATATAAAGCGGCGTAAAACGCCATTCAATCAATCAATTAACCAATCAACCTTACGATAGTCTTACAATTTGTGTCGCCTCCATATTGAAAGCATTTTACAGACTCCAATCAGTTGTCCCTGAAGTAACGCGATTTTCTTATTGTCCCTGATGTAACACGTTTTCTTATTGTGCCTAAAGTTATACGATTTTCTTCACAAGACTAAACTTGTTGCGGTGAAATCCAAAATTGTTGTTTAAACTAGCATATTGCCCTTTGTTCACGATAGTTGCAAAAGTGTTTATCCTCGTTGTCGTGGTAGCACATGATCATTTGGTATCGGGACAACTACCGGAATACGTGTAAGCAACTGGCTGGTCCGCCAGTTATCTCTTTACTAGAAATATATGAGCCATGCTCTGTGAAAAGGGGGTCTAATGGATCTACAAAAAGTATCGACCCAGGTAAGCCTGCGCAGTGTGCGCAGGCTGACCTGGTTCGAAACTTTTTGCAGTTGGTCAATTTTCTGAATGTCAAAGGACGAGTCTACCTCATGACTCAGTCGGTTGTTAGAAAAAATGGATTTTATGGATCCATAATTATGTGATGACTTGCTTGGTATCATGCATCACGGAGATGCACAAAACGCCCTTTTGCCAGAGCGAGGCTCATAAACAAGAAGAGAATGGGAGAAACACACGAACGACTATAGATGTAGGCCTATAGTTGCCCTACTGGCAACCACCCTTGTCCAACAAGATAAGTTGCATTTGGGAACAATTTTACAGAACAAAGTATCACTTGACTCGGTCACAAGGGGAATATATACGATACAGACAAGATAAATTGCTCCAGACATGCCATTAATCGTTACCGGTATATGATTTCAGGTTGAAAATTTCTCGGCAAGTGTTCTGTGGCGTTGTATAGAGCAGCGTTTCGTGTTCCAACTTAGTCTGCCATGAAATTCTGCACAAACCATGTTTGTAAAAATAAGCATTCATGCGAAACCATCAACAATAGCCTAGGTCCGTATTCGCCAAGCGTTCCGAAAAATGGTCGTACTATCTTTAATACAGCATTCTTTATTTATTCCTCTACTGCGCGGCAGGGTAGCTCAGTGGTTTGCGAATCTGACACGCGACCTGGTGGTTGCGAGTTCGATATCCAAACTTTCTTTCCGGCTATTTTTCGCCCCTCACCTCTTTTGTGAGAAAACTAGTCAGGGGCTTGGAAAGAAAGTTGCGTCAGTACTGGTGTGAGAAAGCCAGGAAACATATGCGTAGGTGCACTGACCGCCGTGATATGACCTAAGCTGTTAAAACGGTGTTAAACTCCAATACAAACAAAAATCCTTTAGACTTTTCTAAATTCAAAGTATCACAATTTCTGATAGGCAAACAAAACCAAATAGTTTAGCTTTGATTTGCTAAACTAAACCAAAGGTTTAGCCAATTAGAAATCGCGTTATTTTCTCGTAAATCTATAATAAGACTAAGAATGCACTGAAAAATTATTGGTGAATAATGGCCCTGAGCTATATTGCATGCGCTAATGCAAAAGGGGTTGAAAGCAAATAACCAGGGTCCTTAGTTACCAACCATTCTAATTGCATTCTTAATCTTAGATTTAGAAAGTGACACGAATTCTAATTGGCTGAACCATATGGTTCAGAATGTTAGTAAGAATTATGGTTGGTGCATACGTGGCCTAAAATTTTATAAAATACGCTCGTAGTATATCTTTTTTTCGCAAAACCAATATTATCGTAAATCTGACATTTATACATGAACATTTTGACAAGAAGCAATTTAGGTTCGATTCATAGCTTATGAATTTAAACTGGCCCCTTTAACCCTTTACCAGAAAATCCCGAATAAAGAACGACCCTGAGACGGAAGGGTTCTGAAAACATTGTGGGAAAAGAAAAAACGCTGGGACACGGCTATATGGAAAGAGGCTTATGAAAACATTGTTGAAAAGGAGAAAATGCAGCGTTTTCTCCTTCTTCCACAATGTTTTCTATCCTATCAAAGGGGATAGGAGAGACTTGCCCACGCAGTATAACGTGCAGAGTTTCTGGGAAATTTACCATACCTTTTCAACCTTCAGATGGAACTTGACTTTTTTCCCACCGAAATTATAACTCGAACTCGCAATTTAAAGACTTTTGGTCGTAGTTTAGGATCGAACCACGGACGATGTAGATCCAAGATCAGACTTCAGCTTCTGTGTACACTGGTCTTAACTCTTTAACGACAAATTAAAAATAATTGAAACAATAGGATATGTCTTGAAAATGATAGAAAACATTGTAGAAAAAGGAGGAAATGCTGGTTACCAGCATTTTCTCCTTTTCCAAAAATGTTTTCATAAGCCTCTTACCAGATAGCCGAGTCCCTGTAGCACAGTCGGTAGCGTACAGGACTTGACAACACGGGGTCGCTGATTCGAATCCCCAGCTCGGCCAATTTCTTTTTTAAGAATTGATGATAGTTATTGCGACTGGATTCATTCCTCTCTCACCGCTGATCATTGTTTCGACGATGGTTATATGGGAATGCAGCTAGTGGCTTGGAAATAATATTGTGCGGAGTACTGGTAAAAGAAACTCCAGGAAAGCATAGATAGGTGCAAAGGCTGCCGCGGTATAACTGAAATAATGTTGAAAATAGCTTTAAACACCATACAATTAATTAATTAACTTTCCGTATAAAGTAACCTGATTTTTTGGAAAAGGGTGAAGAAGTGACGCCATCACATGCTTGTTAGAATGAAAGGGGTAAATATGGTAATTTATAAAAAAAACCAGACAAATTGTAATTGAGCGTGTTTTTTTTTTCGTCTGGCAAAGAGTTGATTGATTGAATTTGCGTTTATTTATTGTCGCCACCGGTTGCCCATATAGGCGGCGCCCCCTAAAGGCTGTTAGTTTTGTTACGGGGAATAGTGCAGATACAGGACGAAACCCATCATAAGTTACGCCTGGTACTTTAACGGTACTTTACTTTGCTCGGTGTATAGCAACGTCACACGGGACCTCGGTTTAACGTCTCATCCGAAAGACTATTGTTAATTTTAGATAGCCGGCCGTGGGACTCAAACCCACACCCTAAAGTGACCTAAAATTATATGTTTACAAGTCCTACTCTCTACCACTTGAGCTATGCGGGCTGGTCGGCAAACAGTTACTTTTTCCTATGTCCAAAAGGTTTGAAAAATTACCCTTGCATCAGGTGCGAACCCGTACGTATTATGAAAAAAAAAAACGCTCAATTACACTTTGTCTGCTATTTTTTTTCTTATAAATTACCATATTTACCCTTTTTATTTTATTTACTGAAACTTCAAGGAATTAACCTTTTAGGAAACGAAACGATTCAGAGTTTTTTTTCTTTTTCAAACCCAAACGAAAAAGTTACCAGCATTTTCTCATTTTCCCACAATGATTTCAAACCTATATAAGACAATTCACGTCATTTGACTCTCTTTTGATAAGTCCTCTATAAATGCTTTCGAAAATTGTTTATTCAGGTAAAGAGCTTTGTTTGTATGGTTTTACACTGTTTTCAACATAGTTTCGTAGCAGCCAGTGCATCTATCCATGCTCCCCTGGAGTTTTTTTGCCAGTTCTTTTTGCAACAGTCTCTCCTTGCCACTGTGTTTTCCCACATAATATCGTCGAAACAGTGTTCAGCGGTGAGATAGAAATGAATCCCTGTCACAATGACTAGCATCAATCCTCGGAAAGAAATTAGACGAGCTGATTCGAACCTGTAACCCCTTGGTTTCAAGTCTGTGCGTTACCGACTGGGATACCGGGCTCGGCTGTAAAGAGCTGATCGTCTAGAAGATGAGTGTGTGGCATCTAAGGGCAACTGTCAGGCAGCTGAGTAATCTTCGGGATTTTTTTTTGTAAATGTGTAAATTTTTTGAAAAAACAGTCATTTGTAGCCTTGATTGTAATCTGTATATAAATAGTTGTTTAATGTCTGGGTTTAGGCTAGAAAAAAGGGTATTGAAAAAAGTTTATACAGTTTGTGAAAAGGCCTACATCCTCGACATAGATCAAACAAGCAAGACCATTCTTAATGAGAAATCAGAGTACTGGAAGTACTGGAAAAACAGCGACATGTGAGGAAAACTTCTGTTAGCAATGAATGACTGTTGTATGCTGACGTTACATCATAGGTTTTCCGTGTGTTAAAATGATTTCTCCAGCTTTTGCCATACTTTTGACTTCATTCCTCTTTCAAAACTAAATCATTTTGACTCTGTTTATCTTGTAATATAGAAATGTCCAAGAGTGTTTGGCTTTCCTGCAGCTGACTGCAGGAAAGTAATTAAAAGAGGTCATAGAAAGGAACGATCAATGATACCGCAAGGTCATTGGTGAGTTCGATGAAGGATTTATGTACAATGAAAAAGTTCTCTTTCCAATGTTATAAGAACCTACTTTTTTTAATAGTAAACTCTATATCCTTGCAGGTAGCTAGAGGGCACATCAGCTTTTTGACTATAGACATAGCTTGCAACTCACATTATTCAACGTGTTGACTTTATGACGCATGTTATCAATACCGCAAAATCTACTCTAACTTTCGCTCGCCCAATCAGAAAAGCTTATGCAAAAGTCATCAAGGTCATTCTCCTCAGTTAGTGCTAAAATTAACAATACTGATTTAAGTTTAGGGAAGAAACGTTTGAACACATCGTATAACATTCAGCTGTCGAAAAGTTAAAAAATGAGTTGTTACGGTAAAAACGAAGAGTGTGTGATCGAGATTCTAATTGCAGTATTGTTTCAGTATCAAAATTATGTAAGAAGGATTTTGATTGGCTGTTGAAAAAGGTCAGCTGGAGTTGACCTTCAGTAGGTCATCCTCCAATATATTGAACTGAAATGATAAAGATTGTATGGAGACCTAAATTCTTTTTATGTTTTTTTTTTCAGGGGTTTTGAAAGATTACTTCCGGGAGCTGCCGGAGCCCCTCGTCACCAATGCTCTCTATCAGATGTTATTAGACGCTCTCAGTGTACGCTTGCCGAGTGATCCTGACGGAAGTGCCAAACTCATGCTCAGCATTTTAGAGTGCCTTCCAAAAGCCAATCAGGTAGGAAAGTTTGCATTTATGATCAATTCCGAAATACTTTCCATACTGTATTTATAAAACGACATTTCCCTCCTTCTAAATTGCCTTCTTTGCATAGGTAGGTCTAAAAATAAATCATACAGTAAAGTGCTTAATTAGGTGCTTTGCCGAACTGTAGAAATTTGCCTTGGCGTACAGTGTGGAACTAGACCAGACTGCATTCTGATTCTTTATCCCAAACCATATGTGTATGACATATTTTGAAAATCGGACTAACATGCAAACTTCTTTAAACTGATTATAAATAGGAGTCAGACTCTGTGAAAAAGAGGTTTAATGCATCTGCAAAAAGTAGGCTGACATGGGCCGAAACTTTTGCTATCTTTGAATTTTCTGCATGCCAAAGAACCATTCTACCTCATGATTCAGGCAGTTGTGAGACAAAAGGGATTTTATGGATCCATAACTATATGATCGACCGTCTGTCTGTCCCAATTCTGGCCGTACAGTCCCTTTTGTCGAAGGGACGCCTCAATCTGTATTCTTTGTTAATGGCTTACAGATTGCATGGTATCTGGCCGTTTGTTTGTGCTTGAGAGTAAGCAATTGTTACAATCTAGATTTTTCTCAAACGCCTTTTATATAATTACATACAATTCAATTTATAAGAGTATAAGACTATCTATGTAGCGTGAATCTTATTCTGAAACGGAAGCCTGTATTTTTAACTTTACGCTCGTTTGTCACGAATGGGACAAAAAAAAAAGAAGAAATAAACAGCGCTCTGGCATAAGGGGGCTTAATGCATCTCCGTGATTCGTTATACCAAGCAAGTCATCATCTCATAATTTTATGGATCCATATAATCCATTTTGTTCAACAACCGCCTTATAATCATGATGTACACTGGTCCTTTGACATGAAGAAAATTGACCAATAGCAAAAAGTTTCGAATCAGGTCAGCCTGCGTGGAATGCGCAGGCTGACCTGGGTCGATGCTTTTTGCAGATGCATTAAACCTACTTGTTACAAAGCATGGCTCAAATTTTCAAGTTTTGGTAGAAATCAACATGTATGTCAACGACGATAAAACATCAAAGATGTTCAAAGACAGCTCTTCAAAGGCTGATACCACTTACCGCTGTGTAACCTGAACCAACTGACCTTTTACGATTTCTGTAATTTTGTGAAATGGCAAAATATACATGATATCTTCTAAGAACACCTTGATGTCAGAAATATTGGGAGTTGTCATGGAAACATGGCGATAATCTTTATTTACTTTCTTATGAGAAGTACCATATTTTATTCTTGGTTTCCTGTTCGTTAAGAGCAATGTCTCCCTTTGCTGCATTGTTCTCCTAAGTTGTATATTGGGAGACGAAAAACAAGTGGTTTGCCGCGAGACAAAAAATATTTCTCTGCCGGAGGTATAGTGTAAATAGCGCCAACAAGAAAAAGCTTTAACCCTTAAGGTGCTAAGCACGGCTCACTGACCTTTTGCGGACAGTGTAGATCAAGATCAGACTGTGCAGTCTGATCTTGGATCTATACTGTCCGATAAGAAGATGTTTTTTCCCCAAAAGATACCTTTGAAATTACGTTATTCGGGTTTTTTACTATCGGCTTGAAAGTTTCATTTAACTTGTTTACCAGGATGAGGGTTTTAAAAAAAGCATATGAAATAGAAGGCTCAAGAGGCACGAAAAAGCGAAACTCTTGTGTGGTTCAATATTTAGAGGCAGAGGCCCGCGGAATAAACATGTCCATATTTCTGACCAATCGCAAATTACTATTTATTCATTTGAGACTAGGCTGTGGCCGTACTATGACTTAGGGATTATGTAGAAAACGGCGTAAAACGTCATTCAGATAACCAACCAATCCCTTGAAATTAATACCAAGATGCAAGTCAAAAGCCAGTCTATTCAACTTCGCCGAAGAAAAAAACAGATTACTGTATACGTGGATATATATACGAGTGTCCAAAAATTTGCGAATTACCGATTACGGACATTTTGCGAACAGAATTATATGCGATTTAAAGACACTCGTTTTTTGCTAGTATACTCGTGGTAAAATACACGAACAGAAAAATTTGCGAATTTTTCAAATTCGCGAAATCGCAAAAAATTGCCCGTCGCAAAATTTTTCACTTATACAATATGCAATTCTGTTTACTACTTATAAATCTAATCTAAATACATTTACTTATACAACGTAGATCCAAGGAGAAGGTTATTAGGTTGTAAAAGCAGTATTTCTTCACTAAAAAAATGCATGTTGTAGGTACCCATTAGAATTGTCTCGTTGAGACAATTCTAATGGGTACCTACAACATAGGTTTTAGTATATCTCCTCTTTGAATCTCAAATATACCCTGTTATCTATTCATGTACCTTTGTTGCTTACAGGAAACAATGTCGCTGGTGCTTAACCATCTCCACAAGATTGCAAGAAACGCGGAGAAGAACAAGATGCCGCTTGACCAGCTTGCCGTATGTCTTGGGCCCGTTCTTCTTTGCCCCTCGTCTCTATCCTCTGAAAATGCAACTCTTCAATTCCAAAAACACATCGAAGTCTTGAAGTATCTGCTAGAAATCTGGCCAGAGAGAAACAGTAAGTTTGAAGTCTTGTTAAATTTATTGATTTATTTTGAATTTTGTTATGATGCAGTTTTAACTTTTGCTTTTATCCAGTTTGAATTTTGCTCGTTTTGATTTTGAATCTTATTTTGATCTATTTTGAATATTGCTCTTATCAAGGCTGAATTTTGCGTGTAATTTCCCATGTTATATATTGCTGTTAAACATATTAAATTTTGCTTTTGTTCATTTTGATTTATACTCTTATACATTTTGAACTTTACTGTAATCACTATCTACATTATTCTTATTCAATTCGAACTTTTGCGTTAATCTACATGTCTTTTGAATCCTGCTCTCATTCTTTCTGAATTTTGCTCTACTTCATTTTGAATTTTGCTCTTATGCAACTTGAATGTCGTTCTGATGCATTTTGAATTTTGCTTTTTTTTTTTTTAGTTAATTTTGAGTTTCGCTCTTATTCATTAAGAATTATGCCCTTAACCTTTTAAATTTTTGCTTTATCAATTTCGAATTTTGTTGTTCTTCGTTTGGCTTTTGTCTGTTCGGCGTTGCATGTCGTTTTCACTTCTCTCGTTTGTAACCCAAATGTATCAGTAGGGCCAAAATTTTCCTGCAAAGATGTTTAAATGGCCAGTGCGCCTACGTATTTTTCCATTGAGTTTCTATCCAAGTGCAACACACAAATTTCCCTTTCCAAGTCACATTTTGCATTCCTCATTGAGTCGACGGAACAATGTTTCGTGATGAGAGAGGAAAGAATTTTGTTGCACTGACTTTCATCATTATTCGGAAAAAATATAGGATGGGCCTGGATTCGAACTTGGAACCCATCAATTACAAGCCCTTTGTGTTATCACATAGCCACAAAGATTTGAATGATGAAGCTACCTGGCCAAACTTTAGCCGGACATTTTCGGAAAAGTATCTAAACACATGAAAATCGTCACCTTCAGTCAAGTTTTGCACCGCTTTAAATGGTATTTTGGTTGCATTGCAACCAGTATTAGGTTAGATTACTGCATTCGCTTGCCTCAAGATACGCAAACCGGAATGACGCCACCAGCGGGGATTTGTCTTTTTGTAACGAGTACCAAATATATAAGTTTAGGTGAAGAACATCAAAAAAGTAATATTCATTCCTAATTATTTAAAAGTATACATTCAAATGTAATTAACACTAGCACCTGGGCTGCTAAGTGCGACTTTATCGGCTTTTGCAGACAATGTAGATCAAGATCAGACTACACAGAACGTGCAGTCTGATCTTTGATCTACACTGTCTGATACGGTGAGATCTCTCCGAAGAGCAAAAATTTCACATCCTAAACTATATTGTTCACTATTAGCTGGAAATATGTAGTTTGATTTTGTAGCAGCTGAAGGGTTTAAAAGCATTATACATGTTTTTTATTTCAGTTAAGTCGCACCAGACAAGTGGTACCGTATCACCGAAGTCCGATAACTCACAGGGAAATCAGACTTGAAGATAGATAAGCGAACGTGGATTGTCATTCCTGAAGAAAACTTGATATCGGAAGGGAAGAGGCACGACAACGGACGATTGGCACCAAACGTTGTGATTCGGCGATGGATATTTCTGAGTAGATTCAAACTGGCGTGATCTTATCATGTTAAACGTAAATAAGGTTTAGGTTTAGTTTTTTATACGGAGCTGTTTCACGAAAAGATTGATTTATCATGATTGTAAGACGCTTGTTTTCTAAACATATCTGAAAACAACTCTGTAAATGGCAATTATGATCAGTGCTTCAATATTTAGGTCGACTGTTTTCGAAGGAAAAGTCTCGGTATTGTCTTATCCCTGTTGTCGTCTGCGTTATCTTCGTCGTCGTCGTCTGTGTCGTGGTGCAAAATCGTTGTCACTAATAAAGATGTGTACTTTAAACTCGGATTAGTTAACTAGATCTACATGTATCAAAAGGGAGCCCATACAACAAGAGCAGGTAGCCATCAGAATATTTTTGGCGCAGTTATGTCCCTTTTTCGACTTAAAATCTCTGAAAATCAATCATTTTTTTAAAAGCAACTGAAACCAAGCGGTGGCACCCACATGCGGAGCTCTTGTTATCTTTCCGCTAATTATCTTTCCTGCCCGGATGACGAAAAAAGAAGCGTAGGTGTGTGCCATAGAGTGGTTTTCGTTCATCCGTATGTCTGTACGGCCGTCAGTGTTTCCTTTTTTTTTTTGGAGTCTGATCTTTATCTGCACATTTCGCTAAAGCATTTGACATTCAAAGACTTAGATCGGTGTATACTGAGCCGAAAAGGAAAGTAGCCATCGTGCATTTCTATCTACATACTTGAAATAAACTTATATTTTGAGTATTAATTTGTTCTAGTAGAGAATCATTCCTTCCCGATATTCGGTGAAAATTTAAAGTTCCTTCGATATTTCTCGAAAATAAATGAAACAATTTGAGCAGGGTGACAAAGGGGTCAATTTCAAAAGTGATACTTGCTTCGATAAGACTCGGTTAACAAGCAAGAAATGTTTAAATTCATTTTAAATGACTATTAAGCAACAAAATGGGTTGTAAGTTAATGGAAAGGAATCAAGATCACATGCATGTGTCCACTATTTTGTCCAATACACGCTGTGATTTGCTGTTGCATGCCTTTAAGGAGCGCTGCATGTATGGCGAAGGAGAATTGTCTCATTCAACTTGTATGGCTGTTGCGAGGTCATTTGCTGTGTTTATTGCATGATTTGTTCGAACACGACACCCACACTTGCTCTATAGGGTTTTAGTCAGGACAGTTCGCAGGTTACTCTAAGCTATTGACATTATTAGCTGTCAAAAACCGTCAAGTTGCTGCAGCCATATGAGGACGAGCACTATCGTGCTTGGGGTGATATTCAGACCATTGCGCTGAATGAAAGTAGACCCTGTGCTGCAAAAGTATCGTTGCTGTAAGTTTGGGCATTTATGTTTCCGTTAATCATGACTTAACGAATCTTGCTACCACTCATAATCTAATCCCAGACTGACACCAAACCTTTCCATGACGTACGCAACGGCAGATAGCTCTCCCCGAAGGCGGCAAACTCTCTCGATAACGGCAGATAGCTCTCCCCGAAGGCGGCAAACTCTCTCATGAACGTTCGGCGGCATGGCTTAGTTCGAGATTCGACGGAATTCAAGACACACCTCCAATCAGCAGATAAAGGCGGCACTAATCGCACCTTGCCGCTAGATGACGTTAGCTGAGAATTTTACCGAAGTACAGTCAGTATGCGCGAATATTCGGTATGCGCGAATTACTTAACTCTTTACCACACACGCCCGAATTTTAGGGACCCTGAGAAAGAAACCTTTTGAAAACATTGTGGGAAAAGAAGAAAATGCTGAAAACCAGCATTTTCTTATTTCCCCACAATGTTTTCAACCCATTCAAAAATAAATTCCATCATTTGAGCCACGTTTAAATTGTCGTCTGCTGGCATGCTTTGAATTTGGACAAATCCACAACTTTGTCGCGTGGTACAGTTAAACCGATCACGGACAGCCTACGAATGACTACCACGCTGTCTCCCGGTTGCTACTTCAGTCAGGTGCTTGTTACGAAAATGCTGCACAATGATATACCGATTATCGCCAGCAGTTGTCACACCTGGGCTACCATTTCGGGGACGGTCGATGTCGTTTCCCGTGACCCGCAGTGGTTTCCGCAAAAGCTAAATCGTCTTTCACATGGAACCAAATGAAGGTCATACAGTATTTACTGAAAATATCTGCTTCAGGCATCCCAATAGCTTGATTTCGTTGAACATCATTTAATCTTGGCATATTTGCTTTCCTTGATTTTTCGTGATTTTAGGTCAATTGTGACTGAGTTCCGGTCAATTGGTGCAGTCATACTACCACCGGATATAGGTCTGTGTTACACAACATACATTCGGCAAACCTCGGGTGAGCCGTTGATCTAGTCCCTCGTCTGCATCACGTAGCTTGATATGCACCTATACAGTACATTTCTTCGCCGGAATTACGCCGTTTTACCTTTCTTAAAATTGTAAGGCTCCTCTTAGAAAAAACATGAGTCGCAATTTTCTATTCAAATCTTTCCAACACTTGACAGATAGTTTGTACATTCAGTTTTTAATGTTTTATCGTGATTGTTTATGTCGTTGCTAATCGATTTTCACGTGCGCCACCATATCTAAGATCATGTGATTAGCAGTTCAAATTGGAAACCACCTTGATACGGACGAGGTAAGATGCATTTACGGAATCGGCCGAGTTGTGACGAGTGGCACAAGGTGCACGAGCAAAAACACAGCATTTGGGTCTTTAGCCGAGGGGCGTGGTTTCATGGTTTACTACTGATAAGAATTAGGCCAAAGGTACTCTGATAAAAGCAGAGACATGTTAACGCTTCATCAAAAGACAAAATTTTTGACTTGTTTAAAAAGGAAGATATTTGCAGTCGGCAAAAAGAAAGTTTTATTTTTCCTAATGATTGACTTTGTCTTTGGAATAGTAGAAGCCATTGTAAGAAAAGGGAAATAATGCTTGGATCTAGCATTTACTCCTTTTCGCAGAATGATTTCAAAAACATTCTTCTCCAGGGTTGTTAAAACTTGGGATTGTGTGGTAAGGATTGAAAAGAGGGTATTTCTTTTTTATTTGGCTGAGTATGTGCTTATCCTTGAAAAGCATTATTTTTGTTGTTAATCTTAAGTTTGTATTGTTGCTTCATTAAAGGCCAAATAGTAGCCAAAAAGCAAAGCATGAGTTAAAATGCATTTAAATTCAAATCATACAATTTAAAAGTATGGAAATATTGTGAAGATGACATTCTGTTATTGTGTGATCGGTCCAAGTGTTAGTCGCTGGCAGAAAAATGAATATTAAAATCAAACAAAAAGTAAACAAAAGATAGATTGACCTGACAGGTATTAACCTAGTTTTGAAATTTATTTCTCTTCCAGCGACTAATACTGGGACCGACCGAAAATAACAGATTGTCATGTACACAGTAATTTCCATATTTTTACATGGTACGATTTAAATTTAAATGCATTTGAACACCCGCTTCGTTTACTTTTGGCAGCTATTGTTACTTTAACTGTTAACCAGACTATAAAATGTTACACCCACCAAAATAGAAAACGCATGCAGACGACAAAGTAAATGTGGCCCAAATAATGAGATTTTTCGAATAGGCTAAAATCATTGTTGGAAAGGAAGAAAATTCTGGTTACTAGCCAATTGCACTTACGATAATCACCTTACTTTTAACTGATATGAATGAAACTTACATATGAACCATGCTCTGTGAAAAGGAGGCTTAATGCATCTGCAAAAATATCGACCCAGGTCAGCCTGTGCGGACTACGCAGCCTGACCTGGGTCGAAACTTTTTGCTATTTGTCAATTTTCTTATCCAAGGACCCGTTTACCTCATGGTTCAGTCGGTTGTTAGACAAAATGGATTCTATGAATCATGTGATGACTTGCTTGGTATCATGCATCTTGGAGATACATTAAGTCCCCTTTTGCCAGAGCATGGCTTTATTAGTTGTACGGTCAGGTGGCAGGGGACTTGGAAACTTGTTCACGGCTGTGGTGAATCATGTCGCCCCGAGCCGAAGGCGAGGTGGCGACATGATTAGCCACAGCCGTGAACAAGTTTCCAAGTCCCCTGCCACCTGACCGTACAACGAATTTATTATACTGCAAAGTTTTACCATTCCAACGTGTGTTAAGCGAAATTCACCTGTTTTTTGGTTTCAAAAAATGAGTACGCTGACGAAGTAGAATTTCCCTTCTGAGTGCCCCAATTCAATGAAAACTGACGTCACTGGGAACTGACGTCACTGAAACCTTGGAAAAACGTGCAGTTTGGTGCATAATCCTGATGTTAATCTTGATCGACGCCGCCATTTTGGATGTTGTGTCGAAAGTGTAGTCATGTATACGGGGCTCCCGAAAGGGAAACTGCTTTTACGTTGGTTTTGCCAGTGTACATGATATATATGTTCGGGGCATATTATCCAATCAAATCACGAGAAATTTCTTTGCAGTACATTAAAAACATCCCCTTTTGCCAGAGCATGGCTTATTGGAGAGGTCATCAGACCTCTCCAACAGTGGTGAGTTTAAAAGGCAGACTGCCACAGAATTTGCTGTCTAAATCCATTTTTCTTGCGAAATTGTTCCGATACACAGTCTGTTTCGTCATGGTTTTGTAAATAAAGCGAAATCAAAAAGCCGAAACAGGAAATAGACGTGGTTTATTTTTATGTGACGAATTTCAGAAAAGATTTGTTATATTAATTTGCCATTTGCCATGGCTGCAAATGACCTTTCAAATAATTGTATTTTTTCATTAAGCAAATAAATCTAAGCAGAAGAAAAAATGAATTTCGTTAAAAAAGAGAAAGAAGACAGCTGGACAAGATTATGCGACTTGAAAAGGCGGCAAGAAGGTCAAATTACCGTCATGTAAAGCATATGAGGTTTCTACGCGGTGGCTTTTTTACTTGTTTCTTTACATGTACCAAAATATATTGAAATTAAAAGCCAATAAACTATTTGAAAACATTGATGCTGACCTCTTCTGGCTTCTTTTGTAAAGAAGCCAACTTGTTTATTTTTAACACAGAATTGTTTGCATTGAAGCGTTATTGGGCTTTTTGGTGTCTGGGCCTAGGCCAATGCTGTTGTACTAGAGAGTCTGTGATTGTCAGCCTATTGGGGTTCTGTGTGGCTTAGTTGTTAATGTGTAGAATTCAGAACCAGGAGGCTCCGGGTTCGACCCACGCTCTAAGCTCTTGGTGTTTCGTGAGAGTGTTCTTGGGCAAGACACTTTAGAGCTTAAATTAGTACTGATGAAATCCAAGACACATGCGGAAAAAACCAGCTGCCATCGTACTATAACTGAAACAATGTTGAAATCTGCGTAAAGCACCATTCATTCAATCCCTGTCAGCACGAACAAGAAATATCTTTTAAAAAAGACAGACGGCGTAAGAGGCACAGGGATATGAATATTTAAATTCGTTTGTAGTATATAATATGAAGAGAAGTGATGAAAACAGTTCTGAAAGTAGCCTCTTTTAAATTGTTTTGCATATGGTTGAAAGCAGAATTTTCAATAAGATTTAAGAATGAGGAAGCTCTCGTAATGACCGTTATTGAGCAATACATTAATTCTCATGTTTAACGTAAAATGAGAGTCGACATTCTGCCATGTTTCGGAATATATCGTTTGTTCTGTTTTTTATTAATGAATCATGTTTAAATAAAGGTCTGGTTAGACCATACGATGAAATCTTGAAAAAGAAAACGAAGTAGATTTGCATGTTTTTGTACAAAAATGAAGCACCTTTCAAACATCGACTATTTGTCGTTATCAGAAGGCGGGGTTTTATCACCCCTCTCAATGCTTGACCACACCCGCCTACTTTTATTAAGAGTAATTTAGTAGGAACCCAGTTTCTTCGGTAACAACGCAATAAAATCGATTGTTCACCCAGGTAGGCATAGTTATTCACGTTTCGAATTAAATCACCACATTCAAGACATAACATCTTTTTTCATTGTGACAAGAAACGAAATCAGTTGTTTCACAACCCGTTTTCGTGTAAGACAATAGAGCGGTTTTCTGCCGTCGCAATTCGTATTCGGTTTTACGCGAGGAAAAACGGGTACCAAATCTCTTACACTAATCAAAATAGAAAACTCGCCAATACTCATTGCTATTAGTTTATCCATATGATTTAGATTATGGATGTTTAGCTAGAGTTTAACATCTGCATGGCCAAAAAGTACATCATTACACAGGTAAATGTGATCATTACGTGATTTTCTAGTCATGCACACTTTTATCCAATGTCGGTAAATTTCTACTGTGACCTTTATTTTTTTGCGTAGTTTACCTATATTTGGCCAATCACAAAATGTGTAACCATTCATTTCCTCCTAGTACTGAAAGTAGGTCAAAAGTGAGATCATACAGCTACGCCGAAAAAGGACTCGTTTTAGCCATTTAACCCTTTACAAAACAATCCCGAGTTTTAACGACCCCGAGGTACAGGCCTTTTAAAGACATTGTGGGAAAAGTAGAAAATGCTGGTAACCAGCATTTTCTACTTTTCCCACAATGTTTTCTACCCTGTCACAGAAATTCAGTTCACTCACTGAGATTTGTCGTCTGCAGATGCGTCCAATTTATACGTGTCTAAGATTTGTCGTTTGATAAAGGGTTAAATGTAAGGGACGATGGGAATTGATTTTTTGGACAGTTGAGAGCAAGATCTGCACTATGAAAACGTTGTGGAAAAATGAGAAATTTTTCCTATCTCCACAATGTTTTTAAAAGTGGTCTGCTGCAAGAAGAATGAAAGCACCACATGTGGGTGCCAACGTTCGGCAGCTGCTGCATAACTGCGTCAAAAAATACTTCGACAGTTACCGTGTTGTATATAGGTTCCCCTTTTGATAGTTAACGTGCTTGTCCAAGTTCGAAGTAAACATCTTTAATAATAACAGAGATAAAAAGTTTTTGCACAACGACGACGACGCCAGGGCTATGACAATACCTCGTCGTTTTCTTCAAAAACAGCCGAGCGAAAAATATCGCTTGGTAGAAACAGTAAATTGATGTTGATTTTCAGTTTGGGCGAAAGCACAATATTGGTGATACTAGTCAATAAAAAACTGTGTTCTAATGCTTGTATGTTTTAAGTATTATATAAAGTTTGTTGCCATAGATTTGAGATATGTCTAAAACAGTTTCTAGTTGTCATTGTTTCTTTGTCTTTATAATGTAATAGCATATGCATTCAAAAGGTTGTGGAAATAATATAGAAAATGCAAGCTATGATGCTTGTTGTTTGTGTTTGTTAACTTATGATAGATCAGTACTGTTTTGTAGTGTTCTTAGTGGTTTAGTTTGAAATAGCTCTAACAGGCTTTGTAATTTTGTATCTTTAAAGGCCAACTAGCAGATAAAAGCAAACAGTTCAGGGGTCAAATTGCAGACAAACTTTATTCATACCATTTAAAGTATGGATATTATTTTGAGTCTGACAACGTGTTACAATACATTTTGCCACAGTTCCAGTTACTGGAAGAAACGTAAAACATAAAAGTACTAATCAAGTTGGCAACTTTATTAATAGTTTTAGAATTCACTTTTTCTGCCAGCAACTAGAACTTTGACAGACTGTACTGTAACACATTGTCAGACTCGTAAAAATATTCAGACCTTTAGATGGCATAAACTAGTTTGTTTGCATTATCACGAATTGTTTCCAATTAGCCGCCAATGGGCCTTTAAACCTGTACAAAACAATCCGGAGTTTTAACCAGTTTAAAGAAAAAGGCTTTTGAAAACATTGTAAGGGAAAAAAAGAAGAAAATGCTGATAACTATCATTTTAGCTTTTTTCCCCACACTGTTTTATATCTTTTCAAAGCAAGTTCCATTTTTGAGCCACATTTAATTTGTCATCTACAAATTTGTTTAATTTGGACGAGTAGAAAGTGTTGTTGTGTGTTAAAGGATTAAACCATGTGTTTATCAGAGTGAGAAATAAATTCCATGGATATTATTAATAACAATGAAGATAACACATAAACTGAAATTCTCCATTTTCAGTATTTCAACCATCCGCCTTTACTGAAGGGAAAAACGCATTTCAACAGCTTCAGAGTCAGTATTCACAAACCATTCTTGAGAGCATTCTTTGTCTTATTCTCCAAGATTTTCAACGGTTAAAAGTAACAAAATTTCTGATTGGTTAAACCATTTGGTTTAGCCAATCAGAAGTTCTGTTACTTTCAAATTTAGAAAAATTCTAGAGAATATGACTGAGAACCTTCCTCTACTTTTAAGCAACATTTACTGTCTTATCTCTCTTTCTTTCTCTCTCTCTCTCTCTCTCTCTCTCTCTCTCTCTCTCTCCTCTCTCTCTCTCTCAGAATGACAGAATGTTATTTTTGTATTCTTTTATCAAGAGCCCTGTAAGTTTCATGTGTCACACACATTTTTTTTTATTTCATTATAACGAAATAGTAATTTGATAAAACAAAATGTTTGTTCGTTATTCCTATTTCGATAAAACAAAATTACGAAGTTATAATTCGTTTGAACGAAATGATCATTCGTTATAACGAAATCCAAAATCTATATACCAAATTAGCATTCAGTTAAAACATATTTTATTATTTTCATTTCGTAAATTACGATTGTGTTATAACGAATTATTATTTTGTTTCATCGAGTCAGCATCTCGTTATAATTGAAAAAATGCGTGACGCATGGCACATGCGGGGCTCGGTAATAACGCTTATTAGAGCTTACTAAATAAAATGCGTCTTCTCAGCATGTAGTGAAAGTCCTTGTATTAATATACAGAATACAGAATACTTGATTGACGTACACTAAGAAGATTTTTTTGTCATTAACAACATAAAGTACACATAATTCTGAGTAAACTGTATTCTGTGTTATATATTAGAAAACATAATATTGTAAAGAAAAAAGAAGTTAATGGTACTTAGAGACCTAATTAGAATTCATAGCCTTGAATTAAGTTGTTATAGTTTGTAAAATTAGTGATTTTATATATCTGTGTATATAAATATATCATATGAATGAATAAACTGCACAAAGTTTGCTAAGCACCGAACCACTATAACAGCACGAGAAACATAAGTATAGGCGAGGAAATTATCTTGCAGCTTGATCATCTATATTTTCACAAACTTCTTAGAAGTCGCTTGTTGTGAATTTATTTCAGAAGTTAGTAAGTTTAATGTGAAATATTAAAAGCAGCTACATGAAAAGGTACATCTGTTCATTTCATTTTACATTTGATCTGTATCGTCTGTGTCAGGTCATGTGACACATCGCAAAGACAACTTTTTTTGGCCTTTCTTTTACGACCAAAATCAAACGATACACGAGTAGTGAGATTGTCTTACCGTATTAAAATATTAAATCTACATTTTTTGCTCTTCTTCTTAAACGAAGATTGGGACCTGTATTCACCAACCATTCTTAATACCGTGCTTATTTCCAAATTTCAAAGTAACGCAATTTCTAATTGGATAACCAAATGATTCATTTCCATTTTTCCCTTAATCTACAGTAAGACTAAGAATGCAGTTTAGAATGGTTGGTGAATACGGGCCGGAGTATCTCTTAAATGACTTTATCTTTTTATTCAATTGAAAGACAAATCTAAACTTTAAAGAATGCAATTTTATTGTATTGTAATGTATACTTTAGCTTCTATTTTATTTGTAAAATATCTTTCTTGATGTTTTTTTTTAACCAAACTTTAGTAAACTTTATATTTTTAAAGACAAGTACATACAGCTGTAGTTTACCTTCTTTCACTTTGATAGATTACAGCCTAATGACGACAATTTGATATTTGCGTCTGAGACAGAAAATTTCCGAAAATCAATTATGCAAAAGGAGAAACTGCTCGCAGAGAGCACTCCTCTTGCTGTACGAATGCCCGTTTATGCCTGTATTTATGATTTGTCTGTTACATGATGGTCTAACATAAATGTTTCCAAAATCGTTCTACTTCAAGTTTGTTTCAGGGGGTAATGTAAGAAAAAAAAAATCATATGGACGTTATTATTTACTTTGGGGAAAAATAAAAAAAAATAAATAAATACTTCAAAATAATTTCCTTTCGCTGGGATTCCAATACATGACTTTCAAAACCATAACTCAGTGACTGTACCAGTTGAGCTATCAAGGAAACTGTTATTCTTCCGTGTATAAAGAGATTTATACCTTGTTGCACAATAACGGCTTTCCCTGTAGTAACGAAATAAAAAATGTACAGAAAAATTCTAAAAATTGGGTAATTCTACGTTGTTTCTTCACGATTTTCTGTCTATACTAGTATTTATACTTGAATGAAACTTGCAAGTCCTTGTTAACCCTTTACCTGCTAAATAAAAGAAATGAAACTTTCAAGCTGATTGTAAAACCTATAGTTTTGCCATTTCAGTTTTATTTTTCAGGGAAAAATATTTCCTTATCGGAAGTATAGATCCAAGATCAGACTGCACGTTCTGTGCAGTCTGATCTTGATCTACACTGTCCGCAAAAGGTCCTTGGGCCGCGCTTAGCAGTCTAAGGGTTAAAATTCTTCTTTTAAAAAACTTGCGAAGCGAAAACTGGTTGGATGCTCCTCTAAGTCGTAAATCTATTGTCTGCTGTGGTGCTTTTCAAACTTTGATCAGTATACTATCAAATGAGATTATTTCTCAACGGGTTGTTCGGACAGGAGGGTCCTTAAATACTATACATGTAATAATAAAGCAAAACGTTGAACGCAGTCCGTCTCTATTCTTCTGTATTAAAACCATCTGCCATGGATCATTCCCTCTTGTGTATTACGTTCTTGATATAGAAAGCTTTTGAAAACATATGTGGGAAAAGAAGAAAATGCTGGTAACCAGCATTTTCTCCTTTACTCACAGCTTTTTCTGTTCCTTCAAGGATTAATCCTATCAACTTCACAACATTGAATTTGTCGTCTGTAAATAGTTTCAAATTAGTCAAGTCTAAAACTGTGTCGTCTGGTGAACAGTTAAGGCGTTCTTTTTTTTTTCCACAGCTGGATTCAGTCGTCACAGCTTCCTTAATGGCATCTTACCTCGTCGGTACCAATAATGATTCCATTGGAAATACTTTCAATCACATGATCTACAATATGGCGGCGCCCATGAAAATCATTTATCATCGACGACATCAACTAGAGGAAATTGATCAGTTGACATATAAAATTATTTTACAAACCGTTTGTCAACAGAAATGTAATTGTAAAGACTTTGACTGAAAACTGTAACCCGTCTATTCTGTGTCTAGTGAAAACTTATTACTTTACGAGCAGTAAAGCTGTCTAATTCCGGCGATGAAATGTTAGGCATATGTGATTAATGTACATCGTATTTACAGCCAAGAGCCTTGATCAACGGATCATCCCAGCTTTACCGGATGAGCCGACGATGCTGGTCACGTGGGGGTGTGCCTAAGCAAAGCACTACAGAGTCCTAGCCTAATACTGGTAAAGGATTAATATGTTGACTATTTCTGTATTATAGGCTTAACTGAAATACTGCCGGAAACGATCCAAAACTCCATTCAAACAATTTTGCCTTCACTTTGAAAAATGAAAACAAAGGACCCTTGACCTTAATATTTAATCACGTTTACACAAATACGATCTTCAATTGGCAGCTATTGAAAATATTTTAAGAAAAGACGGTTTGGCTTATTGCAGACAACTGCTCCTTTTCCTGCTATGTTTTTCAAACTGTTGAAAATAATTTCAATTTCGTTCTTAATTTTAATTTCTTTTCTTTGAAAATTTGTAACACTTTTTGGTTGTCTACGTCTAAACATGGCTCGAACAGCAACTGGTTAAAAAATGTTTAAAATCCAAATATTCGACGCCGATCGGCACCAAACTGCTTTGTAAATTGTTCCCCGTTGGGCCATGCTCTTACAAAAGGAAGTTTAATGCATGTCTATGATGCATTATACCAAGCAAGTAATATGTAATAATTATGGATCCATAAAATCCATTTTGTCTAACAATCGACTGGATCTTTAGGTAGTCTGGTCCTTTGACATGCAGAACATAAATCAGTGTCAAAAAGTTTCGACCAATGTCAGCCTGCGCTGGAATGAGTCGATAAATTTTTGCAGATGCATTAAATACCTTTATACAGAGCATGGTTTATACTTGTGTATAATTGCTATACACTTTGGCTGTACCAGGGAAGGTAACATATCTAACTGCCTCCTAGACGTTTGGAGAGATTCGCAAAGATCCATGAGCCACTGGCAATTTGAAGTATTGTGCACAAAAGTATACTATACACTGATACATAAGCTGAAATTACAGTCACAATGGCGGTCGAAAGTAAACGATATGGGTGTTAAAATGCATCTAAATTTAATTTAAACCGTTTAAAAGTATGAAAATTGTAGTGAAAACGACAATCAGTTAAGTTGTACAGTCGGTCCAAGTGTTAGTCGCTGGTAGGAAAATGAATACAAAAACCAGGTAAAAAGTAATAAAAAATAGAGCGAACTGACAACTTTTGTCCTAGTTTTAACATTCGTTTTACTGCCTGCGACTAACACTGAACCGACGGTACAATAAGAGATCGTCATCTTCACAATGATTTACATAGTTTTAATCGTATGGTTTGAATTTAGTTGCATTTTGCCACACGCTTTGTTTACTTTTGGCTGCTACTTGGCCTTTAATGGTAGATCTTCTGCTACAGATTTACCATCAACAGAATTAATCCATGCCCTGCTCGGGAGGTTAATGCATCTGCAAAGAGCATCGATCCATGTCAGCCTGCGCAGTCCGCCTTGGCTAACGTGGGTCAACTTTTTGTTTTTGGTAATTTTGCTGCATGTCCAAGTATCATTCTACCTCAGGATTCAGTCGGTTGTTAGACTACATTGATTTAATGGGTCCATTATTATGCCTGGCATGATGTATCACGGAGATGCATTAAACCCTCCTTTGCCAGATAATACATGTAAAACTTTCCGGAAAATGTTCAAACAGCAATCATGGCACACTCGTCTATCAATTGTGTTACATTTTATGTTACATTCGATGTACATTCTCGTGCATTATGTACATACATGTTATGAGTATAGAAGCTGTATTATACTGGAGAACCACATTTGAGGGTCATTGTCGAAGCTTTCTGGAAGTTTTTATGAACACTTTACCAAGCAACCCCTTGTTTTTAACCCTTAACCTGCTAAATAAGTCAAATGAAACTTTCATGGCAGTAGTAAAAACACAGATATTGCTATTTCTAAGATAATGGGGGGGGGATATCTCTTTATCGGACAGTGTAGAACGAAGATCAGACTGCAAAAGGGCCTCGATTCGTGCTTAGCAGCCTGATGTTAACCAACCGAAGCAAAAAGCCTTACAGAAAACATGTATATTTCAGTTCTTATATAGATCTATGTGACACTGTCTCAGCTTGAACATTATCTTGCCATCAGTGATGCACATGAACTAGTTATTTCCCTTGGACTAGGCTGATGTACACCGTCGACACCAAGAAAAGACAAAAGTGCCCATGCTTATCTCTTTACTCTCAGGCTGCCAAGCGAGACTCGTGGCGCCTCTGCGGATAGCAAAGACCAAGATCAGACCGCACAAACCGTGCAGTCTGTTGTTGGGTCTTCACTGTCATGGTTAGTGGGATTTTTCCCTGCTAAAACGGCTGTGACATCGCTATAATTTGGGTTTTACTATTATCTGGAAATTTTATTTCATTCATTCCACAGTGATGGGGTTATTCTTAGACCGGTAAGTGAATGAAAAATACGATATTTACATTTGAGGAATGCTCTTGGAAAAGCAGGTCTAACGCATTCATCGTCTTAATTAATGCATTATACCAAGCAAGCTTAAAATGGATCCATTATGTCCAAAGAGTGGCTGGCTCACGAGATAGAATGGTCCTTGCAGAAAATTTGCCAATGGCAAAAAGTTTCGACACATGTCAGCCTGCGCAGGCTGACATGAGTCGATACTTTTTGCAGATGCATTAAACCACCTTTTCACAGAACGTAGCTCATTTCTAGTTATACTTTCGGTCAATAAATGAGACCCTCTGTGTGGCCTAGCAATTTGAAGGCTGTTGTCCAGGAACCTCAAAGAAACGGCAAAGATTTTGACTTTTTCAGCAACGTTCTAGCAACGAGTAGGTCTACATATGAAATTTGTGAACCCGTACCGTTTAATAGATGACTATTAAATTCCATTGCGCAAGTCTGCATCGCTGCATCGAGATCGAAAAGGAAACTGCCATTGTATCATAATAAGATACATCGTTTCATTTATTTTGAACATAACTATATACATCTAACAGAGTCTACGACCTCAAAGTTTAATTATGGTCTAACTTGTGTCCGTGGCATGATTTTTCATTGCCTTTTCGGCGAAGCCATATAAGCTGGCTTCTGACCTAGTATACTTCTTGGTATTAATCTTGAATCAATAAATATTAAATCGAACCAAAAAAGGTAAAAAGAAAAATGAAATGTTTATTCTACGGACCTATGAAGACGGCTAAGACTCTGGTAGGCCTATTCCGTAATCGATCGGCCGATAGACGCTGGTTCCCCGCATCGATTACGGATTACCCGAATCGTAGCCGAATCCCTACGTGAAAGGCGGTGTTACACGAATCCCATTAGGGTGCCCATTAGGGTGTCCTATCCTTAATTACTCCGTATAACCGCGGTCTGCTAAAGATCTTTGGCACCTATCTGTTTATCGCTTCCGTCATTTTTACGTCATTTTTGACAATGTGGCGTCCGAATGATAGAAAGGGAAAAAGTGAATGGACTGCAACCAAGGCTATGCTCATACATGCCTTAAAATGAATATGTTAAGAGACAAGAGCTTTTTATTGTACCAATTAGAAATTTGATATTTCCATGCGTGTCCCTTTAACCACTAATGAACAATTTACATGTATTTTCAGATTTACCAGTAACAACTGCTTCTTTCCGGCTGGATTAACCGTTAGGCTGCTTAGCGCGATTCAATGACCCTTTGCAGACTGTGTAGATACATTTCCAGGAATAGCCGAGGTGGCAGACCAGTCAGGCCGTTAATAACAGGCTGACAAAGTGAAAGTATTACGACCCAATTAAACAGGAATATTGTGTTCTTATTGGTGTAAATGAATATGACGTCACGCATATTTTTCCACGGTGTATAAATTTGTCCCATTTCAATATTGAATATAAGGAATTCTTACGATTTAAAAGCAGATGACACCTTTTGAAAATGTTTGCCTCACTGAAATTCACCAACCTTGTAAGACAGATTTGGTCGAGGATTGAGCATCATCATCAAAATCATTTATTTAGGTTTTTTTTTTTTAAACAATCCTGAATTGGAAACCCCCTAAAGTTATAAATATAATCACAACGGTTCTCAGAATACGCAAAGGATAGCAGCAATGAACATGTTTACACCATTTAAAGTATGTAGTGTGCCAAAGCATCCATGAAAATTTCTTATGAAATCCGTTTTCTACTTCATTGAGATATTTTTCATTCTACAGGGATCTAGGGTTTAAAGGGGTAAATAAAAAAATATTTATAATAATCACAAACTAGTGAGTTAGCCTATCCTTTGAGAGTATAGCATCGTATCAATCAACATCGGACTTGTTGAACGTGTAAGTAGTATTTAATCGTTTTAATGTACTAACTTCCAGATAAGTTAAGTTTTTAACGTTTATCATCTGATCATACAAACCATTTCTTGAAATAAAGAATGTATTCCAAACATTCGTTTCCTGTTATTTAAAACTTTATAAAACTTTAAATAATATACTCGGAAATGAAAGTAGGTCAACAAGTACACACTTGACCCCAAGCCTGTGGTTTGTTTTCGTAGTTGAGAATGTAAATTTGCACATTGACAGTGCGTTTTACAGGGCTTGCCGGGGAGTCATGGTAAAAGTCAAGTAATCTTAAAGATTAACACACGCAAACAACGATTTTTTTGGTGCGTGTCGCTGTCGGCAGTTCACAAGAAAATGTATCCAAGCAGGTTAAAGTAACGTTAGCCTAAACTACAGTTAAGGGTACAGTGACGTAGCACTTAAATGTGCTGATTTCGAAATTATTTGCGATAAGACTTGTAATTTTTATTGTATTTTAACTATTTACAAATGGGAAAATTGTTAGACCTAGTTGTGTTTGAAAAAGGCGAAATTATTGTGTGAAAAAAAGGAGAATTTATACTGGTTGCATTATTTTTTCCATTTTTCTCAATGTTTTCTGAGGGCGGTTCAGATACAGGATAGTTTTGTCATGGGATAAGTTGCTCAGATCTAGATCAAACCCTTATAACCCATCCCTAGTTGTAATGACCCTGAAGCTGAGAAATAAGCGGCTGTTGGAAACATTGTGGATAAAGCAGAAAATGCTGGTAACCAGCATTTTCTCCTTGTCCTTCAGTGTTTTCTGTCTGCTCAAAGGATGTAAATTTGCACATTGACAGTGAGTTTTACAGGGCTTGCCGGGGAGTCATGGTAAAAGTCAAGTAATCTTAAAGATTAACACACGCAAACAACGATTTTTTTGGTGCGTGTCGCTGTCGGCAGTTCACAAGAAAATGTATCCAAGCAGGTTAAAGTAACGTTAGCCTAAACTATAGTTAAGGGTACAGTGACGTAGCACTTAAATGTGCTGATTTCGAAATTATTTGCGATAAGACTTGTAATTTTTATTGTATTTTAACTATTTACAAACGGGAAAATTGTTAGACCTAGTTGTGTTTGAAAAAGGCGAAATTATTGTGTGAAAAAAAGGAGAATTTATACTGGTTGCATTATTTTTTCCATTTTTCTCAATGTTTTCTGAGGGCGGTTCAGATACAGGATAGTTTTGTCATGGGATAAGTTGCTCAGATCTAGATCAAACCCTTATAACCCATCCCTAGTTGTAATGACCCTGAAGCTGAGAAAAAAGCGGCTGTTGGAAACATTGTGGATAAAGCAGAAAATGCTGGTAACCAGCATTTTCTCCTTGTCCTTCAGTGTTTTCTGTCTGCTCAAAGGAAAGTCCAGTTATTTGAGATACATTTACTCTGTTGTCTGCAAATGCTTACAACTTTGATAAGTCTTTAATTTTGTCATATGGAAGACAATTAACCGTTACTGTAAAACTTAATCTTTCTTGTACATGTAGTAATTTTAGAACCGCCTCTTTTTCCCTATTATGATATGGGAAATAACCTTTGCCATTCTGATTACAGATTACACTGCTCCTATAGAGTTACTGTTCTTGACCCCTTTTATAGGGCTTGCATTCCTCTCTGATAGCAGTGACCAGCCTGCATAGCTAAGTTGGTAGAGTATGTGATGTTTCAGGTCACTTAAGGGTGTGGGTTTGATTCCTATGACTGGCCATCTAAAATTCTTGTCTTTAGGATGAGACATTAAACCAAGGTGTGATGTGACAGTGCTATACACCAAGCACATTAAAGAATCGGGTGTAACTTAGGATGGGTTTCATCCTGTGTCTGCTCTATCCCCCAATACTAACAGCCTTCAGGGGGTGTCACCCATGTGGGCAACCGGTGGCGACGATAACGCAAATTCAATCAATCACTCTAATAGCAGTCTGTAACTAGTTAGCATAGATTAAACATCAAATAGAAAACCACTAGTCCTGCATTCATTAATCTTGCTCCAAGACCACCAAAAAATATAACACCTCCCCACCCGCCCCTAGCTCCCATCCAATAGTGATTTATTTCAATACGTCTTATCATAGCAGAGATAGGACTTGAAAAACTCGAAATGAACATATTTTCCAACTTTTATAAACTATTTTGTAGTTCTAAAATAAGACATCCTCCAGTTAACATTATTGTGCAGCACCATGTTTTTTATTCATGTTACAAGAATTCATAATTTATGTAAGAAAAACTGAATAGTTACTCATGTACTCTTTTCATAGTTCTAACTTGAGATACCCTCTAGCTAACATGGGTCCTACGTGGCTCAGGGGTAAAGTGTAGGACTCAACCTAGAGGCACCAAGTTCGAATCCTTACTAAATCCACTTGGTTTTTAGTTCACCTGAGCACAAGGTTCTATTGGTGAGCTTTTGTGATCATGCTGTGTCCATCATGCCTTGTGCATCATGCGACGTCCATCGTCAACTTTTACCTTGTGTACATTCTAGAGGCCACATTTTTCGTGTGATAGTCATGAAAGTTGGTCAGAATGTCTGACAAGTTCAAAAATGGGTCATGTTGGGTCAAAAACTAGGTCACTAGGTCAATTCTAAGAAAAGCTTCTGTACATTCTAGAGACCACATTTTTAGTCCATTACTCTTGAAAAGATGTCGGAATGTTTGTCTTGATGATATCTCGGACGAATTTGAAAATGGGTCATGTAGGGTCAAAAACTAGGTCATGTCTTAGAAAAACCTTGTGTACACTCTAGAGGCAACATTTTTTGTCCAATACTCTTGAAAGTTTGTCAGAATGTTTGTCTTGATGATATTTTGGATGAGTTTAAAAATGGGTCATGTTGGGTGAAAACTAGGTCACTAGGTCAAATCTCAGAAAAAAAAAACTTGTGTACACTCTAGAGGCCGCATTTTTTATCTGTTACTCATTAAACTTGGTTTAAATGTTTGTCCTGATGATATCATCAATGATTTTGAAAATGGATCATGTTGGGTCAAAACCTAGGTCACTAGGTCAAATACTAGAAAAACCTTGTGTACACTCTAGAGGCCACATTTTTAGTTCAATACTCTTGAAAGTTTGTCAGAGTCAAATCTAAGAAAAAGCTTCTGTACGCTCTAGAGACCACATTTTTGGTCCAATACTCTTGAAAAGATGTCAGAATGTTTGTCTTGATGATATCTTAGACAAGTTTGAATAATGAGTTACGTCAGATCAAAAACTAGGTCACTAGGTCAAATCTTTGAAGAACAATGTATATGCTGTTGAGAGCACATTTTCGGTCTAATACCCATGAAAGTTTATTAGAATCTTTGTCTTAATGATGTCTTGGAAGAGTTTGAAAATGGGTCACATCTGGCCAAAAACTAGGTCACTAGGTCAAATCTTAGAAAACCTTGTATACACTCTAGAGGCCACATTTTGAGTCCAATACTCATGAAAGTTGGTCAGTACGGTCATCTTTGTAATCTCTAGATCCAGTTTGAAAATGGGTCACATCAGGTCAAAAACTAGGTTACCAGGTCAAATACCTTGAGCAGGACCTTTACAATGTTTGATTTTATATCTCGGAAAAAGATTGGAAATGGGTCATGTATGGTCAAATGGCTCAGGTGAGCTATTCAGGGCCATCATGGCCCTCTTGTTAGTGGGAGTCAGTGTCCTTGGGTAGGACACTTCTTAGCCCTACTGGTGAGACCCAGGAAAAACATGAATATGTGAGCTGTTGCCATGATATAACTGAAATATTGTTGAAAGCGGCTTAAAACACCATTTAATCAATCAATCAACTCTCCCGAGGAAGAAAGCTTTTGAAAACATTGTGGGAAATAGAAAAAATGCTGGTAACCAGCATTTTTTTCTTTTCCTGCAATGTTTTCTGTCCTTTCATAAACAAATTTTAAAATTTTTGCAACAGTAAATTTGGCATCTGGAAATGCTTTTAGGTCGCACCAGCCTGAAATTTTGTCATTTGGTAAGGACTTAAGTGATGTAATTGGTCTTTGAAAAGGCAGAGAACATTGTACTAACCAGCATTTTCTCCTTTCCCCACAATGGTTCCAAAAAGCCCTCTATCCTGGGGGCGTTAAAATGCTAGATTGTGTGGTAAAGGGTAACTTATTTGAAGATAATTTATGAGGACCTTGTGATACAAAATTCAGAAAACATTGTTGTAAAATGAAGTAAGCAACATGGGTAACAAACAACCATGAAGAAGGCTCTTTGTGTGGTTAGAGTTAAGTCATGAGATCTGTCTTTGAAAAGTTAACTCCAACCATTCAACAAAATTTTAGACCTTTCAAAATTCAAAGCATAATGCAGACGACAAATCAAGGGTGGCTCAAATGATGAAAACTTGCTTTTGTTGATTAGAAAATATTGTGGGAAAAGGAGAAAATGCTGGTTACCAGCATTTTCTCCTTTTCCAACAATATTTTCAAAGGCTTTCTTTCTCAAGGTTGTTAAAACTCTAAATTGTGTGGTAAAGGGGTAGAAAACATTGTGCTTACCGGGGATTTTTCCTTTTCTCACATGGATTACAAAAGGCCTTCTATCCCAGAGGTGTTAAAATATTAAATTGTTCGGTAAAGGGTTATCTTATCAGAGGATAATGTATGACATCCACTTGATACAAAATTTAGAAAAAAATCGTTGTAAAAAGGACAGTAAACAACATTGTTTAACAAAAAACCTTGGAGAAAGCTCTCCAAAACATTATGGGAAAGGTGAATAATGCAAGTATTAATTGAATGGTGATTTATGCCACTTTCAACATTATCACAGTCATATCATGGCGACAGCTCACATGTTCATGCATTTCCTGGGTTTCACCAGTACTAGGCTAGGGCTCTGAAGTGTCTTATCCATTAGGACACCAACAAAAAACCCAGTGGATCCAGTGAGGCTCGAACTGGGACCTCGAAGTCATGTGTCCTACACTTTACCACTGAGCCACACAAGACACCTGAAAAATGCCTGTATTCAGTATTTTCTCCTTTCTCATAATGTTTTCTATGTCTTTAAGGACAAATTCTATTGTTTGAGCATGTAAATACTTTTAATACTACCAGACATCAAAAATCTTTACTTGTCCAACTTGAAAGCATTTGTAGACAACAAATTTAATCTGACTCAAACTGTTAGAACATGTTTGAAAGTACAGTAAACATTCTGGGAAAGGTAAAGGAGAAAATGCTGGTTGCCAGCATTTTCTCCTTTTCCCACAATGTTTTTAAGGGTTCATATTCAGGGTTGTTAGAAGGCAGGAGTGTGTGGTATAGGATTAATGTAGACAATTTGAAAACTCTGCTGTTTTTTATTTAACCCTTATCCTGCTAAATAAGTGAAATGAAACTTTTAGGCCGATAATAAACACCCAATTTTTTCTATTTCAAAGGTATTTTTGGGTCGAAAAATACCTCTGTACTGAACAATGTAGATCTGAGATCAGACTTCACATTTTGTGCAGTCTGATCTTGATCTACGCTGTCTGCAAAAGGTCATAGAGTCACGCTTAGCAGCCAAAGGGTTCATTGAATGGTGTTTTACGCCGCTTTCCACATTATTTCTGTCATATCATGGTGACAGCTCACATATTCATATCTGTCCTGGGTTTCACAAGTAAAGGCTAGGGCTCTGAAGTGCCATGCCCAAGGACACTCCCATGAAGAACCCAGTGCCTCCAATGAGGCTTGAACCAGGGGCCTCCAGGTAACAAGTCCTACACTTTACCACTGATCTATGCGGGACATCATTTTTATAAAGAGTTAATCCTTTAACCCTTTACCACACAAGTCTTACTTTTAATGACCTTTAGAAAAAAAAGACTTTTGAAAACATGGTAGTAGAAGGAGAAAATGCTGGTAACCAGCATTTTCTCCTTTTCCTACCATGTTTTCTCCCCTTCAATGGACATACTTCATGGTTTTAGTAGCATTTCATTAATTTTTGTTGTCTGCAAACACGTTCAATTTTATACAATCTGAAATTCTGTTGGTTGGTTAAGGTTTAATAGGAGAGAAAACATTGTGGCAAAAGGAAATGTAAACAAAGGGGAAGGAGTTGGTTCCTCATCATTATTTTCCTTGCCAATATTTTTTTTTTTAAATTAAAAAAGAACGGAAGCTCTGAAGAGCATTTAGTATGTAGAAAAAGGTTTAATTGTAAGATGTGCGTGTATTATAAAATCTTATTTATTTTCCGCCTCAATTATAACCCTTTAAACAACAAAATTTTGGACTGGTCCAAATTGAAAGCATTTGCAGACGACCAAATAAATGCCAATAAAATGATGAAGTTTGACTCTGAAAATAGAGAAAACATTGTAAGAAAAGGAGAAAACGCTGGTTACAGCACAATATTTTCAAAGGCTTCTTTCTCAAGATCATTAAAACTTGGGATTGTGTGGTAAAAGGGTTAAAGTCATTGACCTCAAAAAGTAACAATGGCTTATTATGCGCTTAAGTTGTATCCCTTATATGCCTTTCATGACTATAGTTGCTTTTGCTGCCAGTGTAAATCAAGATCAGACTTCAAAAAATGTAGTCTGATCTTTGATCTACACGATCAGCTTTGCTGAAACAGTGCAGACAAAATCAACCTTAACCTTGGATTTATTTTGGTCTTACTTTCTAGATTTAAAATGTCGGTTTAGTTTATTTGGTGCTCTAGGATTAACATTTTGCCACACAATCCAGAGTTTTAACGACCCTGAGAAAAAAGTCTTTTGATAACATTGTGGGAAAAGGAAAAAATACTGGAAACAAGCGTTTTCTCCTTTTTCCACAAAGTTTTCGGTTATTTTAAGAGTAAATTTTATCATTTTGCAACATCTGATTTTGTCAACTGCAAATGCTTTCAATTTGGACAAGTGTAAAATTTTATTGTTTGGTAAAGTGTTAACCATGAGTGTTAAAATGTTATAAACTCTTTACCAAACAACAAGATTTTGGACTTACTTAAATTGAAAGCATTTGCAGACGAAAAATTTTCCTCAAAAAATGGAACTAATCTTAAGATGGGTAGAAAACATAGTGGGAAAGTAGAAAATGCTGATTTCCCACAATGTTTCCACGTTTTCTTCCTCATATCATTAAAACAGAGGATTGTGTGGTAAAAAAGGTTATTTGGAGTATTAAGTACTTTATGGAAAATTTAGATCCAGATCAGACTTTACAGAAAGTGCATCTTGGATTCCCAGTCTGCCCTATATTTGAACAGAAATCTTTGCCGATCACTCTTTTTAGCTCTGTATGGTAACTTAACAACAAATTTTAGAATTAAGGAATTAGAAAGCATTTGCTGACAATTAAATAAATGTGACTCAAAAACTGAACTTGTCTTTGGAAGGGTAGAAAACATGGGAAGGAGAAAAACATGGTCATCAGCATTTTCTCTTTTTCCCTACAGTGTTCTAAAATCTGTCTTTCCCAGGATTGTTGAAACTCGGGATTGTTTGGCAAAGGGTTTTAACGACCCTGGAGAAGGAAGGCTTTTGAAAGCAAGAAATATCTTTAAAAAAAGATAGTGTAAATTGGCCAGCAAATAGGCAGGGGCCCTTAAAATAAACATGTCTGTAAAAAAGGGTAGTTTGAAGTTCATAGGGAACCCCTGAACTTTGAAATATCTTGAAAAATTCTGTATCAGTTTTTATGAAACTTTTCAAGGTCTTTTAAAATGACCTTACCAACTCTTACAGAGAAAACTAGAATTTTTCTTCCACAAGAAAGAGCATTTTGCCCCTTTCCGTTACAGTGTTAAATTTTTGCTCTGAAGCTTTACTTTCACTGACGGTTTGCACAGGGACCAGAACAGCAAACATAACTGGACAAGTGCTTGACTTCACTACCTCACTTTAGTTAAACATGAGGCCCTGAAATTACCAGGTTTTTGTTCAAGTAATATAGTACTATACTTTACCTTAGCTATCGCTCTCTTCTCTTTCATTCAAACTTCGAAGTCTAAAATGATTTGTCCAATGTTTTCTTATATGGTGTC
Source organism: Hippopus hippopus (assembly GCA_946811185.2). Classification (NCBI taxonomy): domain Eukaryota; kingdom Metazoa; phylum Mollusca; class Bivalvia; order Cardiida; family Cardiidae; genus Hippopus; species Hippopus hippopus. The sequence goes on along the minus strand of OX328099.1, from coordinate 14,510,464 downwards.
TGCTCTCCAATATTTGGTCTTAATTTTATTTCCGGCATGGCTTCAAGTTTTATACCACTTTTGTTGAGATATGTGTTTGAAACCACCTGACACTTAGACTCAAAGGTCTTTCATTGTTTTTCACTATGATTTTTTCAGATCGCCTAGATTAGCTTAATTGTATTTTGGTCACACTCATAAGGTGGTAGTCTTTAAGACACTGTGTCCCTTTGTCCATAAAAATTTATCTACAACAATACTTTGGAGCTTGCTCGTGGAACTTAACCACTTTATACAATTCATCCTTCTTCATTTTATTTCATTATGCTATACCACATGATTTGACCCAAAGTTTGACTGGGTTTCAGAAAAAAACATCCATGGTTGGGCGTGGAAAAGAAAACAATGTAAACAAGCACGTGCAAGTCTCCGATATTGAATCATTAAAATAAAACCCAAATAAAAAACGAGATCAGAGCCTCAAAATCTTAAGATTTTGCTATTCAAACAATAGAGGACCACAGTTACTGTACTTGCACAAGAATTGCTTTCATAAACAAGTAAACCCTTTACTCGGAATGGCCTTCAACCCTCCCACCGTTTTTAAGCTGTTTTGTTCATACTTTTTAACATTGCATTGAATGCAAAAAACCCAAACTAAGTTATCAAAAACTCTCTAAGTTATCAAAAACTCTGAAAATTTCACCCAGAGCTGGTAAAGGTAATATTATTAACTATGCAAATTTTCAGTACAATAACTGAAGCAGTTTTTAAGATTTTTCAAAATTCAGGGGGTCCCTATGAACCTCAAACTACCTATACATTTTTGACCAATATCACATATTTCTATTTATTCATTTGTTATCAGTACCAAAAGGTAGGTCAAAAGCCAGCACATTCAGCTACGCCGAAAAAAGCTTTTGGAAAACAATGTTTCCTACCCTTCCAAAAAAACCCAATATTTTATTAAATTTTTTTTTAAACTTTATTAGCCACGTATATTGGATAGCGGAGGTCGTGGCCATCCTCCCTCTATCCTTACAATAATCGTTATTTTCATCAATCATCTTATTTCATCTTATCCTGCTGACTAAAAGTCTAAAACAGTCTGTTTTCTCTATTTGAAGTTTTTTTTTTTCCTAATGCGAATAAAAGTGTACTATATCGAAATTTGTGACTTTGCGAACAGTGCAGATCAAGATTTGAGTGTACTGATGTGTAGACTAATTCTGGATTTCACTGTTCGCTATGATGACAAGTTGCAGGATAAGAGTTAATCAAATACATGAACTATTCAGAGATCCAGATAAGGTTTTGTGGTTCAATCTTATGTGCAGCCCTAGATTGTGAGTGATTTCACAATTGTCTTTGACATACTATTTTGAGACAGTCTGAAACTGAAAGAACCTGCAGACAACAATTCCGAACTAGCTGAAATATGATTGTAAATTGTTGATTTTATGGAAAAAAAAAAACAGCGCGGGAAAGTGTGAAATTAATCTTTATGAGAAATTTCACCCCTTTCCACAATGTTTTTCTTTTTTTCTTATTATTTTTATTCTTTTTTTTTTCCATTGTGTTAAATAGAGTAGAAGGGGAAAGTGTCAAACAATGGCCTGTTTAGTTCACCGAATCTGGATCAATGAATGATTAGCAGAGACTAATAAAGTTTTACAAAGCTATGGAGAAAAAAAAAACAACCAATTTTATTTTATCGTCTGCAAAATTTATTGTTATCATTGTGGACAAGTCTAAAATTTTATTGTTCTGTAAGGAGTTAATTCTTTACCAACAACAAAATTGTAGACCAATCCAAATTCAAAGCATTTGCAGACAACAAAATAAACGTGACTCAAAAATTGAAAATTGTTTAGGGAAGGGTAGAAAAAATTGTGGGAAAAGGAGAAAATGCTGTTTACCAGCATTTTCTCCCTTTCCCACATTGTTTTCAAAAGCTGTCCTCCTTACAGGGTCATAAATACTAAGGACTACCTTCAAAGTTCAATGGACTTTTTGGATTGGCTGCAAGTGTTTGGTGCCCTAAAATAGTAACTTTTAGATCAATAGTTCAAGTACGGTACTTTAACTCTTTACCAAAATGACAAAATCCCAGACCCATCCAAATTCAATGTGTTTGCGGATGCTATATGTAAATTAAATGTGGCTAAAAGGATATACTTGTCTTTTAGAGAGCAGAAAACATTGTGGGAAAAGGAGAAAACACTCAGGTTATCATCATTTTCTCCTTTTTCCCACAATATTTTAAAATGCCCTCTCCCTAGGGGTTGTTAAAATGGGGGATTGTGTGGTGAACAGTTAAACATAATAGATCATTTTACAAAATGCACTATCAGGAAAAAAGGGTTATTTGTATATATTTCTGTTTTCAGGCTATTTTGCTCCAAAATCTTATAAAATATTGAACAGTGTGCAATATGCAATCTGATCTTATTGCAGAAGTTCTTCAAACATGAAATTTGAAATGCTTTGCCAGTGTGTGCGATCACGTATAAATGTACGTGATTCACGTATAAAATAGAAAAAATCACGTACAGTTTTTCTCTGCTATACGTACAAGAACGTACAAAAATTTTCGCCCTAAAAACAATGAAATTCATAGAACTTTGTAATTTCGGGGATAGTCTGCAGCGAAATGTTTACAGTCACTCACTCTAGCACTCGTCACAACTCGGCCGATTCCATACCTACAGGCTCCCATCACCCGAGATATGCCGATTGTCACTCTAGCTTAGGGTTTTCCTGATTTTTAAATATAGATGCTAAACCGGAACGTTCTAAGGTTATCGTATGATTTGTTCGTGCCCAAAAGGTTGCGGCTGTGTTTTGATCGGTTTGCCGACTTTAACATCTTTGTCACTAGGATTGTAAAATAAAATAAAGAATTAACAAGGTCGTTTGTTTTAGCGGACGAATATTGGCTGCAATTTGATTATTTGCTAGCGAAAGATGGCTCAGTTTAAATTGTCTTTGTTCTTTTCAATAACAAATGAATGAGCTGCGGATCGGCAACTAGCGCGAGTTTTGACGCTGGGAAATTTGAAATGACATGTCTTTGACGCTGAAAAGTATCTGCCTAATTGTCAATCTGACGCATGAAGTTATGGTCTAGAGCTTCATATAACCTAGCTTTCATGCATCCGGCAGAAATATGGGCTAAACACGATCAGTATAAAATGTGAAGGACATGTGCATGATCATGAAGCTGGCCAGTCATTTATGACAACGTTAAAGTGTGCCGAGTTAGTTTTTGGGGCGATACCTGCCCTTTAGTGGCTGTTAATACTTGTGAAGGTGCTTACTTCTGTATTCTGTATCTTCTGACTTCGTGGACGTCCACACAGTAGATGATCAGGTGAGAGAGTGATCCACGAGACCCACTGGTTCCCTATATCGATTTTTCCCGCCACTTCGGTTTTGCGGCAATGCTGGTACCCAGCGTCGCTACTGTCCCCCCGACTTTCTCCAAGAAGGCTTCGGCGGTAGCTGACGGATTCCTTATTTGGGGGGTTACTCCAAAAGTGGGTTGGAAACCATTCCCTAGATCACAACTCAAAAACCCGGGGCTAGAAGCCGCTGAAAATTGCCCCTGAAGTGGGCTAGAAGCCGCACAAGAACTTTTAAACTAGAAGCTTTTAGATAAGTGGGCTAGAAGCCGCGCAAGAACCTTTACCCTAGAAGCTTTCAGATAGGTGGGCTAAAAGCCGCACAAAAACTGGAAACACAAGCTAGAGAGAAACTAATACAGGAGAAAGGTGCTAGAAGCTCTATTTCACTGGGCTAGAAGCCGCAGAAAAATCTGGACAATCTCCTTAGTTTCCTTGGTGAATTATACTACAGCGCACTAACCTTATCCTGGGTAAGAAACCAGTACTGTGCTCAGCATGGGAGGGAATTCTTCCACCAGAATGTAATTAGCTAGATGCCAAATCAAGAAGACAGCATACGGCTCAGCCACTGCTTCATGGGCATTATTCCCTCCAGTAAACACGGCGAGCATTTGACCCAGTCAATCTACACACCCTGTCCACTGGGAGCTCCCGGTACTTTGCCATCTCCTTTGCACAGGCAAGAAGATGGCCCGGGGTTGAAGCATGCTGCTTGCCAACCGTAAAATACGGGGCATCGGACTCAAGCAGCAGCCGATCTTCCCGGAACGACTTCAAGGCCTCAACCTGATCTGGACTAAAAGCCCTGATCTTGTTGGTGAAGCCAAAGAAGGTATTGGGAAACTCCTTCAGCCATCTATCTACCACATACTGGTTCCCAGTGAAGCAATGTAGATGGATTCTTTGGTGAGGCTTAACATACTTCCGTGTAAAACACAGAAGCTGAAGAAAAGCCTCAGTTCCGCAGTCTCCATCCACGCTTCTGCAATGCAACACCAGAACTTGCCATTCTTTGAGCAAGGGCAAAACTCTCTCCAGTAACATCAGTTGGCTGGACCAGGCCTCCACCGGTTCGGTTCTGTCAAGGACTACCTCTCCTAAAGCTCTGACACGGGGGTGGTCCAAAAGGGGCTTTAATGTATCCAACACCCCGGTCAGGCGTCCCTTTGTGAGTAATGAGGCATGCCTTGGGTGGATGCCCACTGCAACCGCAATACCCTCCTCTAGGTCTAGAAGACGCTGAGGGGAAGGGTACGTTTTAGGGTCGCAGTAAACAGCCACCGACCTGATAACCGAAACTTGCTCTGAGGGTGACACTGGAACAGCCTGAAGGATGTCCCTCAGAGTGCCATTAGCCGGCAGACCCAACCTGCTCAAATTCCGGTCCAGGTGAAAGTGACTATCAATGACAATTGGTATCCCCCGGCCCAGACGACAAGCGGTCGCATCCGCAATCTCCCCTTGGTCCATCGGGACAGAGGAGAAATTTGCCCTCCAATATCCCCTTTCTTCAGGACTCAGTGTTGCCGCTATGAGCAACACCACCTTCCAGTGCACCAAAACACCAGGGGAGTTGGGCTCTGCTAAGTTGAACTCCTGTGGGGGTGAGGCTTTGACTTGAAGGCACATACCAGGCATGGCCCCTTTTTGTTTGGCCGACACCTCACTCCCAGCTACACCTGCTAAAAGCCGTTGCATCCTTAAGAAGGAAAGGAGATCCTCAACCATTGCTGGTCTGCCCAACAACCACCTCGCAGCCTGTTCCAATGCCTTAACCCGGCGGCTGCATACATTAGGATCATCGGCAGGCAGATCTTCATGAAAAATGTCTGGGATATGCTCCTTAAAGGCATGGACTTTAAGGAATTTCTTTTCAGAGGAATCACACCCAGGGACGGCACAGAATCTTTGTCTGGCCTCCCTGTTTCCTCGGGCCGACTTCACCCTCTGTACCGCCGGGCTCACCCTAGTTCTTTTTGCGGGGAGCACAACTTCCGAGTTGTCCAGACCATGCTTCTGGGGTCCTGAACGGGCGACCTTTACTTGGAGGCCTGAGCCAACTGCTGTTACTGTGCGCTTAGCAGTAACACCAGAACTCTGCAGGCTCTTAGGGGAGCTAGAAGCCCCTGCCTTCGAGATCGTCTTACGAGTCTCTGCTGAAGGCTGCAGGCTCTTAGGGGAGCTAGAAGCCCCGGCCTTCGAGGCCGTCTTATGCACAACAGCCGAAGTCTGCGGGCTCTTAGGGGAGCTAGAAGCCCCAGCCTTCGAGGCCGCCTTATGACTTCTCTTATTCTTTCGCTTGTTTTTCCTCTTATCCCCCTCCTCTCCCCCTTTCTTTGGAGCCGCCTCTCCAGGGGCCCTCCCGGGGCTGGAGGCAGCGGGACTAAACCCAACCGGAGTTGGAGGAAGAGGTGTTTCCTGCGGAACGGGTGAATCCATCAGCAAGGTCTCAGCCTTGCTGGAGGATGGGCTAGAAGCCACATCCATGGGTACCTCAGCAAAGAAAGACGGGCTAGAAGCCGCATCAGTCTCCACCGCAGGTACCGCCTCAGCCTTGGATAGGTCGGAGAGAATTTCTTTGATTGCTGGATGGTCCATGATGCAAGTTTATCTGAAATAAGAAAACGAGCATTCAGTAATTGACCTCCACAGCCTCTCCACCCTTGCAGGCCTTACACTTGTATTTGTCAATAATCAGTGCGTCTGACACACTGACATTGACACATGAACCATGGAACCACTCATCACAATAATCACACTGTATCATGAAGCGACCATTCCAGGGCTGGCGACACAAGCAATACTTGGTGCCATCATCACTGTCAGGAATGATTGCTGAATCCTTAGGTAAGGATTTGTGCTTTGTGATCCAACTTGGGAGAGTCCTATCCCTACAGGGCATTAGCCTGTCATGGTTCACCACAAACACAGACTTATGGAGCTTCACACGGTATATGTATGAAGATAATTTCTTTATGATTATGGCTGGTCCCTTCCAAGGAGATGACAGTTTTCTGGACTGTCCCTTACTAACTGCTGTATCTAGTAGTTTCACAACATCTCCTTCCGCATATGGCCTTAAAAGAATTTTAAGATCATAATTCTTTTTCATGCGCTTCAGCGAAGTTTTCAGATTCCGGCGAGCAGTGTCATGAGTCGATTGCATATTTTGAACCAGGTCATTGACATACTCACCATAATCTACTGACTGACTTTTGGGACAAGGGAACATCAGATTTGCTGGTGTATTGATCTCCCGTCCCAACATCAATCTATTTGGGGTAAAACCTGTGCTTCTGTTTACTGAAGCCCTTAATGCCATAGCTATTTGCTGGAGGTACTTGTCCCATTGATCCTGTTTTTTACCTAAAAAGCATCGGACAGCATCCATTAAAGTACGATTAAATCGTTCTACCTGTCCATTTGCTGCAGGTCGATAAGGAGTGGTTCTAGCCTTATGGATCTGCAAAGCTTTGCATAAAGCTTCAAATAGTTTTCCGTCAAAGTTCCTGCCCTGATCGGAGAAAATCTGTAGTGGTAGACCAAAACGTGAAAAAAAGTTATCAATGGCCGCCTGAGCTGTTTCCTTCGCGCGTTGAAAAGGCAAAGGGACACATTCAACCCATTTCGTAAACTGGTCCACCATCATTAGGCAGTGAACATTACCAAGCTTTGTTTTAGGTAAAGGACCAATAAAATCTATATGTACCCGCTCCATTGGTACCCCAGCTTGAAATTCTGTTAATGGGACCTTTCCATAAGTCTTGTTCTTTTTGTTCCGGTTGCAGACATTGCAAGATAGTACATAGGACTCTACATCTTTTGACATACGAAACCAGAAAAACTTTTCCTTGAGTTTTGTCCTAGTCCTAGCGACACCCTGATGCCCCGCTGAGGGTATATCATGGTGCAAGGACAAGACAGACTCTTTCAGACTTTCGGGGACGACTAAAAGCCAGTCACCCATGTTTTCATCTGGTTTTTGTCTGTATAAGACACCGTCTACAAGTTTGAACAACTCTTCATCCAGCCAATAACTTTTTGCCCCAACGCTGGCAATAAACAAATCCTTTTCGGCTGGTTCTTCATTTTTCTCGAACCACGCTAGAAGCATGGCGAGATTTTCATCTTTATGTTGCACGTGCCGCAGTTCACTGAGTGAATAGCCCCAGCACGTTCTTGAGGTTGTACTGATAGCCATATCACCCAGGGAGACGGTGCAACACCCTATATGGCTCAAACTTCTTTCTTTATTGAAAGTGATGTCAAAGTGCGCTTCTGTACTACCTAACCTGTCAATGTCTCCAGAGCCAATGACATCTAGAAGACGGTCATTGCCTGTAAATGTGACTGCGTCTAGAAGACGGCTGTCTTTACAGGGAGCGTTGTCTGTTGGCTGGTCTAGAAGACCTAAGCCTAGACTGCTCTTTGTGCCTGGATGCTGCCCTGAATGGTCTAGAAGACCCGATTCAGGCTTCAGCTCAATAGCAGTACAAGATCTTTTTGAGAAAACCTGGCGGACTCCCACTGACCTGGCTTTGCCCCTTCTTGCACCTACCACTCTTCGGTTAACCTCTGTCAGAGATGCCTTCCCTTCCTGCACGACCAGACTAACAGCCTCGTCCACTTCGTCAGTGAACTTAGCCCACTGGTTATGCGCCCTCGTGCAGTAATGGCATCCTCCGTATGGTAAGTCTGCAAGCTTTATGCCAGAAATATACTTGAAACATGGACTTAAAGGATCTGGGATCCTTGAAAGTGCATCCGCATTTCCATGTTTCGATCCTTCTCGATGTTTGACCACCATGTGGTATTGAGAAAGTTCCTCAATCCATCGAGCTAGCTGGCCCTGCGGTTCTTTGAACCTGAATAGCCAGGTTAAACTAGAGTGGTCTGTCCGTATTGTAAAGATCTTACCAAGCAGATAAAACCTGAACTGTCTAGTAAACCTCACAATGGCCAACAACTCCCTCCGGGTGGTGCAATAATTCTGTTGCTCAGGAGTCAGAGAAAAACTGCTAAAAGCAATCACCTTCTCAACCCCATTCTGCACCTGAATCAACTCAGCGCCGATGGCAAACTGAGATGCATGCACATCCAAAATGAAGGAATCATTGACGTTCGGTAAAGCTAGAACAGGTGGACTTGTAAGTACTGCTTTTAACTTTTCAAAAGTACCCTGATGCTCTTCACCCCATGTAAAAGGTTTTCCCCTTGTCAGTTTGTACAGAGGACGAGCGATCTGAGCAAAATCTTTCACGAACATTCTATGGTAGTTAGCTAACCCGAGAAACCGTTCAACATCCTTACAATTTGTTGGCGTTGGCCAATTTCTAACAGTTTCTGTGTCCTTCTCCGTCATGGATAAAGAATTTCCACTGACAGATCTGCCCAGAAACTCCACTTCATTTTGAAAGAAGAGGCATTTCTTAGGCTTCAGCTTCATACCATGTATTCTAAATCTATCCAGGACTTGACATAGATTTTGCAAGTGCTCTTCAAAAGTTTTTCCCATTACAAGAATGTCATCTAGAAAGGCAAAGACAATCTTCCAGGTCAGTCCCTTCAATATGAAGTTGACAACCCGAGAGAATGTGGCGGGTGCATTGGTTAGACCAAAACCCATCTTTAGATGTTCAAAGAGTCCAAACTTTGTAAGAAAAGCTGTTGTCTTACGGTCTTCCTCTTTGACTTTAACTTGCCAATAAGCAGAATTCGCATCTAGTTTAGAAAACCAAATGTTTCCTGCTAACGTGTCAAGACAATCTTCAACTAGCGGTAATGGGAATGTGTCCTTAACTGTGACGTCATTCAAAGCCCGGTAGTCTATGCACCACTGAACTGAGCCATCTCTTTTCCTGATTAAAACAGGAGAGGACGCCCATTCTGACACAGATTCCTGAATGACGCCTGCATCCAACATTTTCTTCAGGTGAGCTTCTTCCTCATCAACAAAACACGCAGGTGTCCTGCTCATTCTTTGTTTGATAGGCTTAGCGTCACCTGTATCAATTGCATGCTCAATAGCTGTGAATTGACCAAGATCAAACTCACTTTGAGCAAAGACATCAGCATAGCTACGTAGAACGCCAGCTAATTTCGATTCTTGCTCTGCATTAAGGTGCATCCTGGATGCCTCAAACACACCCTGTAAATGCAATGGTAATTCTACAGCTACATCCCTCTCACCTTTGTGGCTAGAAGCCACAAGATTTATTGATCCGTTACTTTTGGGCTTTCCTGTTGAGCTAGAAGCCGCAACAGGCCTGAACCCCTGACTGAATTCAGTTGAGCTAGAAGCCGCAACTGACCTTGACTTATGGCTTGAATTAGTTGGGCTAAAAGCCGCAACAGACCTTACTCCATGACTAAAATCGGTTGGGCTAGAAGCCGCAACACAACTAGACCCTGATATGGGAAGATTGGCTAGAAACTATTCTTGCATCTGCACTGTGCATGTCCCCTAAAACGGTGTCAATCTCGTGTGCATTCGCAATAATTTCATTCTTTTTTAACGTTTTGAAACTATCGGTGGGGTTGACCAGACAGATGATCGGTCTATCACCGGCAGATCTGACAATGCAAGGCATTAGTACCTTTCTTTGGTGTATTAGATCACCAGGTTCAAGATAATCATCACCCAACTGATCGTCCAATTTACTTGCAACACAAACGACAGAATTGGGAGGGACCACCACCTTTTTTGTCAAAGACACTCTAGCCACTCTAGGTTTTTTATCTTGCAAATGAGTGGTGACAGGGACTCTTTCTCCATTCACCACAAGGGTGTCAGACTTCATATCGTGTAAGACACCCAAATGGTGCATGATGTCATGGCCCAATAACATGTCGTCTGAAATAGGGGCGACATAAAGTCTTTCCCTAATAATCTGGGAGCCAAGACATAACTGGACAGGTTTAACTATGAAACCTGGTAAGATGTTGTCCTTATCTGCCATCTGCATCACGATATCCTTGATCTTTTCAGGTTTTTGCTTCAAGGTATCGTAAACCTGCTTGGAGAGAATAGAAATTTCTGCTCCCGAGTCAATCCTAGCCTGAATATCTCTCCCCCCGACTTTCAAATTGATGAAAGAAGAGCCTGCACAAACAACGTGCACTTTAACTGGCTCATCCTTATAGGTAGGAGGATTAGGATCAAGAATGGTTGCAGTATTACTACTCCCTTTAGTCTGGTTAGAAACCGAGACTGACTCAGAAGTCAGGTTAGAAACCGTGACCGTCGACTGAGCTTGACCACCTTTAATTGTTTCTTTGACAGAGGACTGAGGGGCGTAGTCCTTAACCTCAGTCCTTACCCGTTTAAATTCTGCTGTTTTTCCTTGTTTTTCTTTTGCAACCAGGCTTTGTACTTTCTACAATCTTTCTTGAAGTGGCCAGCCTTTTTACAAAAGAAACAAGGGTCACTTGGTTTGGCTTTCTTTCTATCATTCTCTGCCTTAATTGCCTCAGCAATGACCTTTTTTACCTCATCCAAGGTTACCTGATTGACGGACACCTGGTCTGTAGATTTTCTACTTTTATTTTTCTGTCCGTCAACAGCCCTGGTTATGTATTGGTGGTGTTTCACCAAATTTAAGGCCTGCTGGATGTTTTTTGGGTTTTCTAGGCAAGCATGTTTGGCAGCCTCCTTATCTAAACAACCCTGACTGAATCTGGCAACAGCCTCCTGAATTCTATGACTTTCAGGCAAGTCTTTGTAGGCTGTTGTTGCAAGGGTCATAACCCTATCTGCCCAGTCTTCTAAACTTTCCTCTGCTTGTTGTGAGGCCTGTTGGAAGTTGACTCAGGCAGTTTCAATTAAGTCAACTGAGCCAAATCTACTTTCAAGTTTTTTGAGTATTTTCTTGAAAGTAAAATCTTCATCCATCCTAATTGTGATGGTGAAGAAATCTAAGGCCTTTCCTTCTAGACTCAAGTCAAATAGTCCTTACACTCCTGCTCTCCCCAGTTAAAAACCGACCTGTAACTGTCGAACATTTTTCTGAACGAGAACCAGTTCGTTTTGCCATTAAAATGAAGATTTTTTGGCAGTAGAGCCGGATTCCCTCTTTTCAGATTGGTGGGTCTAGAAGACACCTGCCTGTTCGCAGTTTTTATAGGTTCAGGAGAACAAGAACTGGAATTTGAGGAAGACTTGTCCGGATAGAATCCAGTCGGTCTTCTATTAGTCCTCAACTTCTTGGACTTTCTGTTTGTACTAGTGAGTCTAGGGATAGGCAGCTGAGCTAATTCATCTTTCTCTATGGTAGGACTAGTCTTGGGAACTTGTTCCTCCAGATTCTCAAACTCCTGTGTGAGGGGTTTGAATCCTGGAGGGACACGTGGAGGTGCAGTGTGCACGGGTGATTGTCTAGAAGACATATCCACAGCAGCCGGTTGTCTAGAAGACAAGTCGAAAGTAGCTGGGTGCTGTGCCAGCGACTGCTGCAACTCCAATTGGGTCCTAATTAATCTCTGCAAGTCTTGAATTTGCTTGGCAGTTTGTTCTTGGAGAACCTGCAGAGTTACCATATCCATCTGCGTCTTAAGTGGACTTTGCCTATGTGGAGGCAAAGGTGATTGGGGTGTGCGCAAATGTAGAGTTGGTTTTGGTGGAGAAACCAACTTTGGGAATTGCTCAGTATGTGCAGAATTTGTGTGTGGGTCTGGTTTTTCTACTTTTTGCACAGAAGGTCTAGTTTGATGGGGTGGGGTATAATGAGTAGTATTTGCTTTCGGAACTCTGGGTAATTCCGAAAACAATTGCTTAAAACCCTGGCTTTTCTTGGCTGGTCTTATATCACTTTGTGAAAGCAGCCTACATAGCTGATCCTCAGTCTCACTTATTTGAGACTCAATCTCAGCCCTTTCAGCCTCTAATGAAGTTAAGGGAGGAAGGGGCAAACTCTTATCTGCCCTTTCTCTCTTAAATTGCTTTTTGGAAGGAACACTGAAATCTAATTGATCCCAGGTTTCTTTGTCTACTGCCCCCATCATCATCATGGAGAATGCCATTTTCGTCACCGGACCATATAATTCTCTATGGTAGACAATAGCCTCAGCTCTTTTTTGGCCAATGCCTTTAATACTGCAGAGTTGCTCAACAGTTGATGTGTTGATGTTTATTCTGCTCATACTGTCCAAAGAGAAATAAAAACAGGTATATTTTGTGTTTAATCAAAAATTAAGCAAATTTCAAAACCTGCAAGGAAAAAGCATGCAAATATAAATTAGCAATGACTTGCAGTTAAATTCAAGTGCTTATAAAGCGTACCTGAAAATAACAGAAACTGTCTAATTGTAAACAGGTGGGTGGGGTAAGAACTCGCTTTACAGTAATATGGGCGCTTCCTGCCTGTAAAGATGAAACTGGCATACCCTAACCTGAATTAAATTAGTTTTTCCTTATACTGTGTAGACCAAATTGATAACTGGCATGTGAAACCCCCTCGGCTAGAAGCCAATTTAGGTATCACAAGAAGACTGTGACTGAACAAGTAGAACTCGCTTTAGTCTCAAAGTCAAAAGCTGTATTGAATGAATAGAACTCAATTCAATACCCTTAATCCACGACAGGTGCCTTATTTTCAAACTGTTTTCAAACTGGAATGGGTCTTTTTGGACTTTATAGAAGGCTCGCGAAAACACAATACCAACAACCAAAAAGACCGAAAACAATTGAAAATTTTCTTGGTTTTAATCCTCGTCGCCAATAAAGTGTGCCGAGTTAGTTTTTGGGGCGATACCTGTCCTATAGTGGCTGTTAATACTTGTGAAGGTGATTACTTCTGTATTCTGTATCTTCTGACTTCGTGGACGTCCACACAGTAGATGATCAGGTGAGAGAGTGATCCACGAGACCCACTGGTTCCCTATATCAATTTTTCCCGCCACTTCGGTTTCGCGGCAATGCTGGTACCCAGCGTCACTACAACGTAATAAAGGTGTTAATCCTCTTACCTAGTGTAAAGTGACAGATTTTAAAGTTACCTGCTATTCAAAATGACAAATTGATGTCAAATCATGTGGTAATACTCCTCCAAAAAATTAACTGACACAAAAATAGATCACCAAAAAAAAAAAAAACGTGAAAACCCATGACACTACAATGATCAGCGTGGTATTGTCCGATCAGAGGGACTTCAAACTATCTTCTCATCTTTAATAATGAATTTAAACAGTGAATTTACAAAAATCTCTGAATAAAACAATAAGTGGTAGCTAAAATTCTGTTCATGATTGAAAAAATTGTTGTTTTAGGAAATGAAAATATAGATCTAAGGGGGGGGGGGTGTCGTCTGCAAATGCTTGAAATATGTCTGACTTTTTTTTAAACTGGTTTGGAAATCAAAATTAAAGGACCAAAATAAATGATATTAAATAAAGCAAAAAATCTAAATGGTATTGTATTTCATTGATTTTTTAAGTACAAAACACAACATCCTTATAAACTTAATATCATGTAGATAAATTGTCACAGTATTTAAAGCAAAAAGGCATTCTCAGTTAAATGGAGACACCGATTGTACAACTGATAACTTGTTGGTGTGCTCTTCGGATTACAAAGCGATAATCGTTTGTGATTTTAACCTGATTGCCCAACACTACCAATTTGATAGATTTTGTACAGTAATTGGACCAGTTCCATGGTATTTCACTTACCTACTTGTTTTAGCAAACATTAGAATTGATTTTGCCAAAAGGTTCCTAAAGTGTTTGAAGAGCTTATAACTGTGAACATGTAGATCTATCTATAAAATCTTGTTTACGCATATTGCATGAAAATAATTTATCTTTTAGTAGGATGCCATTAAAACTTGATATTTAAATAAAATTATGTAGTTTAGATCTGAACCCCCATCATTGTTTGTGTACCCCCAACTCCAGTTACCAAAGGGTACAAAAACCTCAAGCTAGAAAAAGCACAGCACACTCTGCTTTGCGTTAAGGATACTGGGCACCCTAATGGGATTTGTGTAACATCGCCTTTCATCGCCAAAATCGTTCGGATTCAGCCAAGACTCGGGTGATCTGTAATCAATGCGGAGAACCAGCGCCTCTTGTACGATCGATTACAGATTACCCGAGTCTTAGCCAAATCCATATGTTTTTTTGTCGATGAAACGCTATGGACCAACGTCCAGTCTCGCAAATCGGAAGCTGCTGTCACTGTACGGCCAAAATCAGATAGCTGCGGTAAACAAATATCATAAAACAGGCTGGTATCTGAATTCTAGCAAACAGAAACTTATCTGGCGTGTATCATTTGAGAGGTAACAGGTTTTTCTACCAACCTGTACTGCAATTTGGAACGTGAACCATGCGCTTTTTGCACAGGAAAAATGCATCATCAATTTTTGCCGTTTACAGTTGCCGTGATGGCTAAACTTTTGCTTCCTATTCTTCAAGGAAAATCTGTAACCATTTTCTGATTATGCACATAGATAAAGAAATTTGTTCAACTTCATGTTTACATATTCATAAGAGTATTCAGAACTGTTCATGTGGAAATAATTCAACTTTTCTTGAGGTACTATCAAAATGTTCACTGTACGATCAGCTTCCCACTGGGGTTTTTGCACAGTTCAGTTAGCTGTGATTTTCTGCACAGGCACGTAACTAAAAATTTGTACAGCATTGACATTATTATTTCATGTATTGACCAAGTAGAGAAGATAAGTTTCATTTCAGATTAAGGAGTGTCGTAAGAAGGGGCAAAGAATGTGGGGATGGGGGTTCCTTAAGTGGCTCGGGGTTGAGTGGCTCTTGGGTTCTATTTCCACCTTAAGCATTGTGTTAGTCCGTGGATCGTTCAGATAATATCGTCGATATACGATTCCTGGTTAGTTATAGGAGTGTCCTTTGACAAACACGTTACAGCCACTTACTGCTGAAAGCCAGTAAACTCATGAATAAGTAAACTTTGACCATTGATAACAAGAAATATCTTTAAAAAAGATAGAAAGCGTAATTTGCCTGCAAATAGGTCACCCTGGAGAGAGACCTTACGTTCTTGCTCCAGATCAACGTTACTGCTCCTGTCAATTGAATGTACCCGCTCAAGGTAAAAACATGGCCACGCCCTAGAATTTTGCTAGGGAAGCACAAAAACATACTTCTTTGAGAATCAGATGAATAGATATGCAGTAGATGGTTGTCACACGGAATGTCTGGGATGTCAGTGCACATTTATGTATTGTTCTTATGGTGGTTGGTTGTTTGTTGAAGACGTTTAATCCGACAAACTTCCGTCAGCGACTATGATTTCTGGAAAATCAACACGTGGAAGTCAGCAAAAAGCTTTGTTAAACATACAAATATGATATTCTGAAGTTTGTGCTCTGCCAAGTGATTCAAATATGCTTTATTCACCACAATTCTAAAAAAAAAATATACGATGTTCATTACTGAGCAACTTTCTGTCATTTTTTTATAGGCAACGCTCCACGCTTCAAAACTCAATAAAACGATTCAGCTCCTGAGTTGAAACTGAGTACAGTGGAATCTCGTTAGTTCGCACATCACTAGTTTGCAGCTATGTGTTAGTTTGTATGATATCTTCGTTCCCGATATTTATCCTTCTTTATCATTGTTAAATTCCTCCGGATTCTTTGAACGTTGGTCGTTCGTAGTTCGTAGTATATTTCATGTCCCCAAAGTATTATTATTCATACATTTAGCTCGTATGTCAATTAATCTGCTTGCAAACTTATGAAGGTTTGAAAAGTCACGACCAGCCTTGATTTTCACACCTGTTGATTGACGATGTTGATGGTACAAATCAGTTTTGATCTACGAATGTAATTAAAGGCGTCATTTGGTTTGTAACGTCAATCGATTAAAACGACAATTAACAACTCCGAAATTTCTTAAAATATCAGACATGGGATAAACGATGATAACGGTCTGAAGTGCTCTGAGTGCTTTGATCTCCAAAAGGGAAATCACTTTGAAGGAAGGCAGAAACAACGGATAATTGTTTTTTCGTCATGACGGAAGGCAGAAACATCGGCGCTGTCTAGGAGATTGTTTGGCTCAATTTTCATTGTAAATACCTTGACTTGGATATCTCTCCTAAGTCACCTTTTATCTCCAAAATACAAGTTTTGAATGGAAAGAAATATTTCTAAAGCGAAAACGATGTAATCGGCACCTTCTTTCTTTACACCATTTACCCCACCCCTAGAATCCTTTTTAAAAAGCAGTTTTACAAACAAACTGAAGATGACGTATTTAGGTCATTTGCTAGATCACGTGGCGATATTTTCAAACCATGTGACCGCAAACTGGCGCCAACTGTATCACTTCACAATTGTTAGCTCCACTGGCCGAAGGCCAGCGGGCTTATGTCATGGCCTGTTGTCCGTCGTGCGTCCGTCCGTCCGTCCGTGCGTTAACTTTTTTTAAAACGTCTTCTTCTCTGAAACTACCCATCCAATTTTGATGAAACTTCACAGAAATGATCCTGCCATGGTCCTCTTCAGAATTTCTTGAAAGAATTTAATTCCTTCAAAAACTCTGGTTGCCATGGCAACAAAACTGAAAAATTTTGAAAATCTTTGAAAATCTTCTTGTCTGAAACCGTAAGGCCAAGGGCTACCAAATTTGGCATGTAGCTTTATCTAGTGGACCTCTACCAAGTTTCTTCAATTTATAGCCCTGGGGTCAAAATTGGCCCCGCCCCGGGGGTTACAAGTTATACATGGGCTTATTTAGGGAGAACTTTAAAATTCCTCTTCTACCTAGCCATAGGGCCTAGAGCTACCAAATTTGGCATGTAGCTTTATCTAGTGGACCTCTGCCAAGATTGTTCAAATTATAGCCCTGGGGTCAAATTAGGCCCTGCCCGGGGGTAACAAGTTTTACATGGGCTTATATAACAAGTTTTACATGGGCTTATATAGGGAGAACTTTAAAATTCTTCTTTGACCTAGCCATGGGGCCTAGGGCGACCAAATTTGGCATGTAGCTTTATCTAGTGGACCTGTACCAAGGGTGTCCAAATTATAGCCGAGGGTCAAATTTGACTTCGCTCCGGGGGGTAACATGTTTTACATGGGTGGGCTTATATAGGAAAATCTTTCGCATCTAGCTATAAGGGCTAGGGCTATCAAATTTTGCATTTAGCTTTATCTAGGGGGTCTCTATCAAGGGTGCCCAAATTGAGAAAAATTTGAAAATCTTCTTGTTTATAACATTCAAGAACTGAATTATTTGGTATGGAGCTTTGTATTGTGGACCTCCACCAGGATTCAAATGATTATAGCTTTGCGATCAAAATTGGCTTTGCCCATGGATCACAACTTTCTCGTAGGATTAGATAGAAAAATGTTTGCATGTCCTCGTGTTTGAAATCAATTTGCTGAATATTGTAATGTTTGGCTTGTAGTGTTTTTACTTAATAGCCAGTGGAGCGATACAGGACCATCATGGCCCTCTTGTTTTTTGACGAACCCAGCAGTCACATGATTCAATTTTAAAATAGCTACGGGATAGTGACGTAGCTCAAGGTCTGTTTTCTTTCAAACGTTTGGATGGAATTGAATGCTGTTATTTTATGACGCTAACTAAATGATGAAATTTAAAAATGATTTTGTAATCAATTCTTTGGATGCTGTAATACAATTTTGGCAATTTTTCTTGATTGGACCGTAACTCCTTGAACAAACGATCCGCAAGGCTACCATTGTAATGGGTACCAGTTTATGGTACTGCAAGACATGCTACGTAAATCCAATGGTCTATCTCCGTAAACGGCACTGAAAATGCCCGAACACAGTCACATTTTTTGGTTCGTACTTCATTTAGTTGGAATAAAAAACTGCGGTCCCTTGCACTACAAACTACCGAGATTTTACTGTACGATATCATAAGCGATTGTCTATGAGTTTAATCAAAGAATTTGTCTTTTGTTAATCAATATGTATAACTGTCTGTCTGTCCGTCTTTTGGTCATTTTGTCAGTCAGGTTTCTTGTCCTGATTTTTTTATGCTTTTGAAATGAAATGTCATTCTATACATGAAGAGCTTGATGACAGACAGTATCATGCACAAGATCCATATCTATCATGCACAAGATCCATAACTATTATAACTATCATCTTCGATATCGTCATCACAAGACTTCTCTTCGTTAATGTAAATTAATAATAATGATCATCAGTGAACAACCAACCATATGCCTTGTCAGGTGCACACCTAAAAGCATCTAGTTATATCTAATACTATGATTTGAATATGTATAGATCTTTTCACACCTTTGCAAAACAGTAGACCCTAATTAGACCTTAAAGTAGCTTACGAATGTCGAATGACGAATTTGTTTCAAATTAACAAGCCATTTTTTGTGTGTGTGTGATAAATACACTATATGGATCCGATGCATAGTTTGTGATTTTTTGCACGAAAACAGATCTGGTGAATTCTTAAATCTTTTGGCGACAGAGAATGACATAGGCAAATTATGAAACCCCAGATCAGCCGCTACCGAAGCTGGCGGTGCCTGATCATAAGATTTTACTATTTGCGTGTAGTGGTACTATAGATAAAGGGTAAAAAAACCGAATTAATGTGATTATCTATGGCAGGTTTTTAGCTCACCTGAGCACAACATGCTCAAGGGGAGCTTTTAGGATCACCCGGTGTCCATCGTGCGTCGTCAACAATGCTTTAAACATCAACTCCTCCTAAACCGTTGGGCCAATTTGGACCAAACTTGGCTGGAATGTTCCTTGGGAGGTCCTCTTTAAAAGCTGTTCACAGAATGTGATTTCATCAAAAACTCTGGTTGCCATGGCAACCGAATGGAATTTTCTGAGAATTCTTTAAAAATCTTCTTCTCTGAAACCGCTGGTAAGATTTTGAAATAATTTCACAGAAATGTTTCTTGGGTGACCCTTTTTGCAAATTGCTCGAGAAATTTTGATCCATCAAGAAACATGGCTCTGATGGCTGAGGGCTATTTACACCATACAGACATGAAGAAATTCTTAAAAATTCTTCTTCTCTGAAACCGCTGGTCAGATTTTGAAATAATTTCACGGCAATGTTCCTTGGGTGACTCTTTTCAAAAATTGTTCACAAAATTGTGATCTATCAAGAAACATGGCTCTATGGTGGGGGCTATTTACACCATACAGACATGAAGAGGAATTTCTTAATTCTTCTTCTCTGGAACAGCTGGTCAGATTTTTAAATAATTTCACAGAAATGTTCCTAGGGTGACCCTTTTCAAAAATTGTTGGGGAAATTTTTATCCGTCGAAAAACAACAGCCAATTGTTGGCACCTGCATGTGGTGCTCTTGTTTGACTTATGTTTTTAGTCACTATCGAGCATGTGCTCTTCTTCAAGAAATTGTCCTTGGGTGATCTATCCAAAAATTTATTCGCAGAATTCCGATTCATCAAAATCATTGCTGTGGTGATGATTGTACGGGTGGTGACAGATTTTGAAATGACTTTTACAGGTGACCTTTTCAAAATTGCTTGGCATAATAATGATTTTGTTTCCAAAGTTTCAATACCTCAAAAAGAAATTGGCTATGGTCCTGTCAAAAATTCAGGTGAGCGATCCAGGGCCATCTTGGCCCTCTTGTTTAAAAGTATTTTCATATTTTCATTCTGAAAGAAATCAGTTTTTTTTTTTAAACACCCAAAGGGTTAATACTTCGTACATTTAAAACGCTCACTTACAAATCATGTATGTTTTATTTTCAGATAAAATGTGAAAACGATGGGGAAAAGGAAGAAGACAAATCTTTGGCTTAATAAGCCAAAAAGGCGACCAAAGACATTTTGTCCGCCAAAAAGAAAAAAATTGCAATAGTTTACCTAGAACACCAAATACATGGAAATATATCGGGTCTCCATCAGGACGTAGCTCTAGTATGTAAGCAACCCACGTAACTGAATACTAAACATCTGACCATAGTACACATTTCCAAGCATTCTGAAATGAACAAAACCATTTTCCCCTACAACCATTGATAAAGTGATCATTTTTCCGAAATGGTTTTCGCTTTCAATTTTTTTTCCAAGTGAAGTATAATGCGACTTTCAAGTGAGTGTTAATGATGATTATGTATGAAATGTATGTATCCAGCATTGACCACTTTCATAAAAAAAAAAAATCACCAACTGTGTATATAGAATTGTTACAACCAGCTTAGGATCGTTACTTTTTAGCTCATCTGAGCACAACGTGCTCAAGGGGAGCTTTTAGGATCACCTGGTGTCCGTCTCCGTCTTGCGTCATCCGTCAGTGCGTCGTGTGTCGTCAACAATACTTTAACATCAACTCCTCCTAAACCGCTGGGCCAATTAGGACCAAACTTGGCTGGAATGTTCCTTGGGAGGTCCTCTTTAAAAATTGTTCACAGAATTTGATTCCATCAAAAACTCTGATTGCCATGGCAACCAAATGGAATTTTCTAAGAAATTTCTTAAAAATCTTCTCCTCTGAAACCGCTGGTCAGATTTTAAAATAATTTCACAGAGATGTTCTTTGGGTGACCCTTTTCAAAAATTGTTTGCGAAATTTTGATCTGTCAAGAAACATGGCTCTGGTGAATGGGGGCTACTTGCACTATACAGAAATGAAGAAATTCTTAAAAATTCTTCTTCTCTGAAACCACTGGTCAGATTTTAAAATAATTTCATAGAGATGTTCCTTGGGTGACCCTTTTCAAAAAAAGTTCGCGAAATTTTGATCCATCAAGAAACATGGCTCTGGTGAATCGGGGCTACTTGCACTATACAGAAAAGAAGAAATTCTTAAAAATTCTTCTTCTCTGAAACCGCTGGTCAGATTTTGAAATAATTTCACAGAAATGTTCCTTTGGTGACCCTTTTCATAAATTGTTTGCAAAATGCTGATTCGTAAAGAAACATGGCTCTGATGGGGGGGGCCCACTTGCACTATATGGACATGAAGAAATTCTTAAAAATTCTTCTTCTCTGAAACCGCTGGTCAGATTTTGAAATAATTTCACAGAAATGTTTCTTGGGTGACCCTTTTTGCAAATTGTTCGAGAAATTTTGATCCATCAAGAAACATGGCTCTGATGGCTGAGGGCTATTTACACCATACAGACATGAAGAAATTCTTAAAAATTCTTCTTCTCTGAAACCGCTGGTCAGATTTTGAAATAATTTCACAGCAGTGTTCCTTGGGTGACTCTTTTCAAAAATTGTTCACAAAATTGTGATCTGTCAAGAAACATGGCTCTGATAGTGGGAGCTATTTGCACTACAGGGACATGAAGAGGAATTTCATAATTCTTCTTCTCTGGAACAGCTGGTCAGATTTTTAAATAATTTCACATAAATGTTCCTAGGGTGACCCTTTTCAAAAATTGTTAGGGAAATTTTTATCCGTCGAAAAACTACAGCCAATTGTTGGCACCTGCATGTGGTGCTCTTGTTCGACTTATGTTTTTAGTCACTATCGAGCATGTGCTCTTCTTCAAGAAATTGTCCTTGGGTGATCTATCCAAAAATTTATTAGCAGAATTCTGATTCATCAAAATCATTGCTGTGGTGATGATTGTACGGATGGTGACAGATTTTGAAATGACTTTTACAGGTGACCTTTTCAAAATTGCTTGGCAAAATAATGATTTTGTTTCCAAAGTTTCAATACCTCAAAAAGAAAAATTGGCTATGGTCCTGTCAAAAATTCAGGTGAGCGATCCAGGGCCATCTTGGCCCTCTTGTTGAAACAAATTGAGGAGACATTAAGGCCTATCAGGCAAATCTGCCCCCCCCTCTCTCTCTCTTCCCCCTCCCTCTCTCTTTCTCTCCCTTCCTCTCTCTCTCTGTCTCTACCTTTTTTTTGGACGATGAGTGTCTGATTCTGCCATCTTAATAAAATCAATTGGGGAGAGAAACAGAGAACCCGAGATTGCCTGAATAAATGCTCAAAAAGATTAGGCCTGTTAATAGAAAACAGTTTATTTAAATTAGGAAATATTCGGTAAAGGGTAACATACAGGTTTTATAGAATGCTGTGTAAAATATTTTTCACTAACCACAACACCAAATAAGGATGACAATGTAATCTTAGAGATGTGACTAGACCACAGTGTTGAACACTCCACCTGTTCTTTTGGTTTTTAGCTCACCTGAGCACAACGTGCTCAAGGGGAGCTTTTAGGGGCATGCTGTGTCCGTCGTGTGTCGTCCGTCGTGCAGCGTCAACAATTCTTTGAACATCTTCTCCTCCTAAATCGCTTGGAATTAACCAAGAAATTCTTTAAAAATCTTCTCTGAAACCGCTGGTCAGATTTTGAAATAATTTCACAGATATGTTCCTTGGGTGACCCTTTTCAAAAAGTGTTTGCGAAATTCTGATCAGTCGAAAAACATGGCTGTTGTGGAGGGGGGGTCTCTTGGCGTCCAGCGGTGTCAACAATTCTATAAAAATCTTCTCCTCTGAAACCGCTGGTCAGATTTTGAAATAATTTCACAGATATGTTCCTTGGATGACCCTCTTCAAAAATTGTTCGCGAAATTTTGATCCGTCGAAAAATATGGCCGTGGTGGAGGGGGGGGGCTCTTGGCGTCCAGCGGTGTCAACAATTCTTTAAACATCTTCTCCTCCTACACTGCTTGGCTGATTTGGACCAAACTTGGCTGGAATGTTCCTTGGGAGGTCCTCTTTAAAAGGTATTCACAGAATTTGATTTCATCAAAAACACTGGTTGCCATGGCAACCAAATGGAATTTTCCAAGAAATTCTTTAAAAATCTTCTCCTCTGAAACCGCCGGTCAGATTTTGAAATAATTTCACAGATATGTCCCTTGGGTGACCCTTTTCAAAAATTGTTCGCCAAATTTTGATCCGTCGAAAAACATGGCCGTGGTGGAGGGGGGGGCTCTTGGCGTCCAGCGGTGTCAACAATTCTATAAAAATCTTCTCTGAAAGCACTGGTCAGATTTTGAAATAATTTCACAGATATGTTCCTTGAGTGACCCTCTTCAAAAACTGTTCGCGAAATTTTGATCCGTCGAAAAACATGGCCGTGATGGGGGGGGGGGGCTCTTGGTGTCCAGCGGTGTCAACAATTCTTAAAACATCTTCTCCTCCTACACTGCTTGGCCGATTTGGACCAAACTTGGCTGGAATGTTCCTTGGGAGGTCCTCTTTAAAATTTGTTCACAGAATTTGATTTCATCAAAAACTCTGGTTGCCATGGCAACCAAATGGAATTTTCCAAGAAATTCTTTGAAAATCTTCTTCTCTGAAACCGCTGGTCAGATTTTGAAATAATTTCACAGATTTGTTCCTTGGGTGACCCTTTTCAAAAATTGTTCGCGAAATTCTGATCCGTTAAAAAACATGGCCATTGTGAAGGGGGGGCTCTTGGCGTCCAGCGGTGTCAACAATTCTCTGAAACCACTGGTCAGATTTTGAAACAATTTCAGGGATATGTTCCTTGGGTAACCCTTTTTAAAGTTTGTTTGTGTAATTTTGATTCATCGAAAAACATGGCCTGGGTGGGGATGGGCATCTTCGCACTGTATGG
This sequence comes from Hippopus hippopus, assembly GCA_946811185.2. Taxonomy (NCBI): domain Eukaryota; kingdom Metazoa; phylum Mollusca; class Bivalvia; order Cardiida; family Cardiidae; genus Hippopus; species Hippopus hippopus. The sequence continues at coordinate 14,486,549 of OX328099.1, read as the reverse complement.
ACTTAAAGAAATTCTTTGGAATTCTTCTTCTCCTAAACCACCTGTAAGATTTTGAAATAATTTCACAGAAATGTTCCTTAGGTGCCCCTTTTGAAAATTTATTCGATAAATTTTGATCTGTCAAGAAACATGGCTGTGGTGGGTGGAAGCTATTTGCTCTCTGAGGACATGAAGAAATTCTTAAAAATTTTGTCTTCTCTGAAACCACTATTCAGATTTTGAAGTTATTTCACAGAAATTATACCCCTTATTTAGCTTTGCTGTTTTCAAAGAAAACATCGAGGTACTGACATAGCCCTGTTGGCGTCATCTACATTGTTGTTTTGTTGTTCAAAAACTTTGACAGTTTGTTATATCTCGGCTTCCACTCAACACATGTACTTAAAACTCGGAATAATTGTTCACTAGTAAAAAGCAACCCATACAACAAGGGCAGTTAACTCCAAAATTGTTTTTTCCAAATTATGCCCCTTTTGCGATTTGGAATTTTATTTTACTATCCAGCAAGGTTCCAACAGCCAATCATTGGCACTCTCATGAGGTGCTCTTGTTCAACTTAATATTTTTAGCCACTATCGGGCATGTGCTCTTGTTCAAGATAAGGTCTTTGGGTGACCTATCCTAAAATTTATTTGCAGAATTCCGATTCGTCAAAAACATGGCTGTGGTGATGATTGTAGGGGTGGTGACAGATTTTGAAATGATTTTTACAGGTGATCTTTTTAGAATTGCTTGGCAAATTACTGATTTTGTTTCCAAAATTTCAATACTTTAAAAAAAGTTGGTTATGGTCCTCTCAAAAATTCAGGTGAGCGATTCAGGGCCATCTTGGCCCTCTTGTTATTATATTCCTGTAGAATTTACTATTTAGCCTCAAATTAATACATAAACCGATGTCTATAGATGTTGAGCTGATTTGGAATATATAGTTGGTCGTTCATAATAATAATTATTGCTATTATCAACGATGATGAACCTATGACTGTGACCACGATAATTAACATAGAATCTTGACCAAAATGACAAAATTGTTAACTGTAACACAAAGACTTACGCTTACCAAGTTTCAACTCAGGAATGGTCAAACACTCTGACCCTCCAAACTTTTTCTGGTAAGGTGTAGTATAAAAGGTGTACAGCCAAATAGCAGGAGATACTTTGGACTTTAAAGCTGCAATCAAGAGGGAAATTTATGAAAAAGGAGGAGGACACATGAACACGTAATGAAAAATCCTCATATTCAACTTGACGTCAGAACTGCTCAGAGTGAACACATGTTGGAAATTGAACATGCCAGAAAAAGTGTACTGTATTAACTATTATTAAAGCAATGCGTAATGTTTTACATGTCAAATTAAATTGTATTATGTCTGCCAAAAGTCAGCAGCTTTCAATTCAAATTAAATTGAAGTTAGTGGAAAATTTTGACACTTAAAATAAGGACAGGTATTATGAAACACCCTATGAAAACTTTATTGTCTTTATGAGAGGAGGGACCACATGAAAGTTTTTGTGTTTGCCAAATTGTTAACTCAGCTATAACTCTTATAAGCCTTCTAAAACATTTTGGCATCTTTAGGTAATTCTAGAACCCAGCTTAAAGAGGCCCTTATACTCATTTTCAGCCAGTTTTAACTCATTTTGTCTTTTATCAAACTATAGTCATTCTCATATCTTCATGCAAAATATTGCGCCTGACGGTTGCAAGGTTGCTTAGATTATGGTCGATAGAAAATGCATTTCGCTGAGTTGCGGCCTTCCATGTAAACAGACTCGTCGTTTCCGGTTTTTGAATGGAAGATTTCGATATATCTGTTATACACTCAGGTAGATTCATATGATGATCATGCATTCTGTCATGTGACTATATTCGCCCTGCATCTAATGAGGTAAACAAAGGAAAATGGAGGCTTCTCTGTTGCAGCCTCGATTTTCAGACGGAGGTCGCGGCCTATATGCAAATTACACCGTATCCGACTCTAGGCGGAAACTAACGATAAATTTCCGTGACGCACCGCCATTGTTTACAGCTTCGATCGTCAGCCAGTTTTCTTCTGACCAGTGTTCGGTTTCTAATACAAATCTCCGTGTTTCTTTTTTTCAGTTACACCATATATGTCAGTAATTTATCCATGTTTACACAAAGGACTGATTTCTGTATGATTCTAAATTGTTTGAAATTTAACAGCGTTTTTGCTTACCGGCTGTAGACGGGCATCTTTAAGAGATGAGTCCTGCCTGATACCGAGGTGCATCGGACGGTCAGTTTTGTAGATTAAATTGTCGCCTATGGTAAATCTTTTCTCGACTTACTGAATACTACTATGCTGGATTTATTGGCGCTAATTTCTATTCGCTATCTACAGGCATACTAGTATTCATTGACTAATATTACCTGGAGTATGTGTGGGGATAACGACATTACTGATAAGTTGTCTGCAAACGACAGATTTCCGCATTTTAGATTGTACCCAATCTGCATTGCATAATTTGATTTCTGCAATTGCTGTACATAGTAGCTCATTGATATAAACTAGATTATAAAATGTAGACACAGCTCCTCCTTGTCAGTCAACCCTCTCTATTTTGACCAAGTGTGACATCATGTACCATTAACTTGTATACGACATGAAATATTGCTGTAGGTGTTAATTATAATGCGAATATTTTTTCCTGTCAAGCCTACTTCAGAGAGTTTCTCAAATAGTCCTTGATGCCAGACTGAGTCAAATGCAGCTTCAGTATGCAAGCTCCTTTTGTTATTCTGTTTTCACGGCGAAAACTAAAGGGTATCACATGATAGTCAAAACTGAGCTAAATCATGTGTTCTAACATATGAACTTCACTTTTTGTTGAAAACTGTGGATGCATAAATTCAGCTAAGTGTACAGCTGTTAATGCTTCTTTCTGTACAGATGCAGCTGATTGTACAGTGAACCTTTTGATAGTACCTCAAGAAAAGTTGAATTATTTCCACAGGAATAGTGCTGAATACTCTTATGAATATGTAAACATGAAGCTGAATAATTTCTTTATCTGTGTGCATAATCAGAAAATGGTTACAGATCTTCCTTGAAGAATAAGAACCAAAAGTTTAGCAGTCACGGCAACCATAAACGTTAAAAAATGGTGATGCGGCTTTCCTGTGCAAAAGGCGCATGGTTCACGTTCCAAATTGCAGTACAGGTTGGTAGAAAAACCTGTTACCTCTCAAAATGGTATACACTTGATAAGTTTCTGTTCGCTAGGATTCAGGTACCAGCCTGTTTTATGATATCTGTTTACCGCAGCTAGCCAATTCGCGAGACTGTACGTTGGTCCATGGTGGAAAGGGGACATTACATGTATCCCATTAGGGTGCCGTGTCCTTAAATAACTTTTAAAGGTAGCTATTCACATTTTTCGTAATCTCAAGAAAGTTAAAAAATTGATTTATGGCTGAATCAAGTAAGGCTATAGCTGGCAAATTGTCAAATAAGAAGAAAGACATAGTTAAGAAAAAAAAATCAGAGGTATTTCCTTGATGGGCTATGTAGCCGGTTAAGATATTCTTAGATTTTGTGCCAGAGTATACAAAGACTTGTGGGAATGTCGCATGATCAATAGCGCAGTTATGTCGGTTATGGCAATTTGTATTACCTCTTTACCACACATGTAAATCGGAGAGCTGTCCAAACTGAAGGTATTTGTAGAAGACAACAGTTTACTCGAATGTAGCTCAAATGATGGAACTTGTCCTTGATGGGGTAGAAAACTTTGTGGGAAAAGGAGAAAATGCTGATTACCATTATTTTCTCCTTTTCCCACAAAGATTTCAAAGGGCTTATTCTTTAGGTTTGTTGAAATGCAGGATTGTGTGGTAAAGGGTTAAATCAGTATATCTGACGCATAACCCTTTGGCTGCTGAGTGTGATTTGCTGACCTTTTGCGGACAATGTAGATAAAGATCAGACTGCACAGAAAGTGAGGAGATATCTTCCCCCACAAAATAATTTGGAAATAGCATTATTTGGGTTTTTTCTATCAGCTTGAAAGTTTTATTGAAGTTATTTTTAGCAGGTTAAGGGTTAAAAGCAGAAGGAGTTACCAGTTGCAAAGTGACCAAAATTGTATCTTACTAGTGATTGTACACGGACAGAAAATAACATATCTACTTTTATATGGCCTGCAACATGCGAAAAGGGGCATTCGGACATTTGCGTAAAGTGTCATCTCGGATCAGCCTGCGCAGTCCGCACAGGCTAATCCGAAACGACACTTTCCGTTTTTATGTAATTTTCTGTTTTGCGCAAGTCTACTGTAGCACAAAAACCTAATGTAGTCGTAAAGTGCCGTCTCGGATTAGCCTGCATGGACTGCGCAGGCTGATCCAAGACGACACTTTACGCAAATGTCCGAATGCCCCTTTTCGCGTGTTGCAAGCCATATATCAATGTATTACACAAAATTTTACTAAACAGAACAAAAACTTAATAAACCGCTTTAAGAAAAGTTTGATAACTTGAGACTGCAAAACAAAGAAAAGTTCATCAGGAGGTAGCTTTAATGTATTTTTGGTCAAAGTTAAAGAGACATCTCACTGACAATTGTCTGTGTTAAATTGTTTACCCTTAAAATGCATTTCACAACAATAGTTGCCATTGCAGCCAGTGTACATGCTGATCAAGGTAAGACTGCACAAAAAGTGCAGTCTAATCTACAATCTACAACCTGTCGGCTGTGTTAAGAGACATTCTAGATAAAAGCAATATTGAAACCACAATTATTAAGACAACACTGTTAAGCCCCTGTCACACTATACGGCATTTCCACTGCGTTGGGACGGCGTTGTTTAATTTCCCAGAGCGCCACAAGATCGCAGGAAAAATCGGATGTTTTTAGCGAAGACGGTGATTGTCACGGCGTTCTCACCACGACCAAGGCGTTGCTATGGAGCTCCTATGGCGCGTTATCGAGTTCCTACGGAAACCTTCTTGGCAATTCTCTGTGCTCTCATGGCGCTACCACTAGCCCGGCTTGCTAGCATACATCAACCATGGTGAATTGAATGTTTATTTGCATACTTCGTCTACTATATGTTCGATTTTGTCAGAGAAAGAGTGATGGACGCTGTGGAAGTGCTTTACAAACGCAATGATCGCTGTTGCAGCTTAGAGGAGTCATTCTAAGAGCGCAGTGAAAGAAATAACACTTTGTGTCAGCGCCGTTGACGCGCTGTATAAGCGCCACTGACGCGCTGTATAAGCGCAGTAGAGGCGCTGTGACATCTCAAAGCGCGCGGTACAATCTCCGTTCAAGCACCACTGACTGCCATAGCGCTCGCACTGTGACCTCTGTGCGAGCCGGCGGAGCTCCCATTGCGTTGTGGGAAACCTTACTGTGCCGCTAAGACGATCTTCCGATGATTCCACTGCGCTTTTTCAGAACGCCGAGCGACGGCGTTTGTTTTGTGCATGCTCAAAATGCGCGGCGTCTTAGATGATCCCAACGCCTCTCTTCGCGATGCCACTACGTTGCTGTGACGATGCTTGCGATCGTACTGCGCGCACCTCGGCGTTCTGCAATTTTTCTTGGACGCCATGGGATCACCGCCCTGGTGTGACAGGGGTTTTACTGAGGACTGAAAATGCATGCCAGGTACATTTGGCTGTCTAAGAGATTTACAGTAACTGCTGTGGCCTATTTTTTTTAATCTGTCCTGCACAAATACCACTTTTTATCCCTCTGATAATGACTGCTTTTGGACACAGGGGCATTCAAGAAAAAAATTTGGTAGCGGTTATATTATTACAGTAGCAAAAATATGGCAAGTGACTGTATGCACAGTTCATGAACATGATGCATGAATAGTTCATGAACCATAAATGTACAGCAAATTGGGCAAGTTTTTCAGGTAGTTATGAATCATTTTCTTGAACTGTGCATGAACTATGAATGAACTATCTGTCCAATTGGTTGTTAATACGCAGTTAATGATCTATTTATTATTTAGTTCATGATATTTTTGACAGGGTGTACCTTCGCGTGTGACTTTAGGTTTCTAACTGGATTATAACAACAGTAATTTGAAATCTAATACATGTACAAAATGTCACTATCAAATTAATTATCCATGACTTAACTCTTTGCATACCATAGACGACACCAGAAGCTTTTGTGGACAGTAGAGGACAATATCAAACTGCACAGAATGTGAAGTCTGATCTCTGATCTACACTGTCTAGTCTGCTATATTCTAAATTATGACCAAACTGTCTCTTGATCTTGCAGAAGAAATATATTTTCAGCCTTTGAGAAAATGCAATTTATTTATTCAGTCAAGTGAAAGAGTTACTTAAGCTTTTGCCTCACAATCCCGACTTTTAACGACCCTGAAAAAGAAGGCTTTTGAAAATATTGTGGGAAAAGGAGAAAAAGCTGGTAACCAGCATTCTCTCCTTTTCCCATAATGTTTTCTATCCTATCACGGACAAAATTCGTCATTAGGGCTACTTTTAAATTGTTGTCTGCAAATGCTTTCAATTTGGACCAGTCTAAAATTTTGTCGTCTGGTAAAGAGTTACTTCATGTCTCACAAAACTGTGAACCTAGCCATTTTAGTCTGGATATGTTAACAGTTGACATAAATTGGCTGTATTTTGATGAACAGATCTGACTCAATGAGAAGAGAATAAATGTATCTTTTTATACTGTGACCTCTTTTTGATTTCTATACAATGTGTTGTAAACTTTTCTTCCCTTTCACTTGAACTACTTAAAACTGACTTAAAATTTAAGAGGGTCAATAGCTTTTCTCTGAAAAAGGCCATATATATATAACCTTTGGAAACTTAGTCCTTGTAAAACAGAATAACCCCAGAAATACCTTTTCTTCTCGCAGATGATCCTTTGAAGAATATGGAGACTTGTAACCATTTTCACCTCTTTCCATAGTGTTTTCCCTACATTTGGCCCTGCTCTGCCCAATCCTATATTGCAAAGACCCTTAGGACAATTTTAAGGCTTTTGAAAACATTGTGGGAAGAAAATGAGAAAATGCTGCTGTCCTGAGTATTTTTACCTTTTCCTACAAACACAAGACCCTTTTTCCTTATCATAGACAAATTTGAGCAATATTTTATTAATTATTTGAGCAATATTTCATTAATTTTTGTTAGCAAATGGTTTAAATTTGGTGTGGTCTGTTGTACTTTGTTGTCTGTTAAAGAGTTTATTAATTCCCATCATGCTAGTTCACACTGGAGAGACCTTACGTACTTGCTCCAGGTCAACGTTACTGCTCCTGTCAATTCAACGTACCCGCTCCAGTAAAAAACATGGCTGCGCCCATATGATTCCACAAGGTAAGCACAAAAACATAATTTTTTAGCTCTACTGGCTGAAAGCCAGCAGAGCTTATGTCATCTCGTGGTTTCCGTCGTCCGTCCGTCCGTCTGTCTGTCCGTCCGTCTGTCTGACCGTCCGTGAGTTTTTTTCTTGTTTACGCAATAAAGTCTTCATTTGTGATCAGATTTTCGTGAAACTTGCACAGTTTGTTTATCTCATCAATAGCTTCAACCCTATTGATTTTGAAAAAAATCCAACAAACAGTATGGGAAAAGAAGCCATTTCAAGTTGAAAATTTCCATTTCTTGGTTAAACGATAAAGTCTGCATTTGTGGTCAGATTTTCGTGAAACTTGCACAGTTTGTCTATCTCATCAATAGCTTCAACCCTATTGATTTTGAAAAAAATCCATCAAACAGTATGGGGAAAGTAGCCATTTCAAGTTGAAAATTTCCATTTCTTGTTTACGCGATTAAGTCAGTATTTGTGGTCAGATTTCTGTGAAACTTGCACAGTTTGTTTATCTTATCAATAGCTTCAACCCTATTGATTTTGAAAAAAAATGCAACACAGTATGGGAAAAGTAGCCATTTCAAGTTGAAAATTTCCATTTCTTGTTTACATGATAAAGTCTGCATTTGCGGTCAGATTTCCGTGAAACTTGCACAGTTTGTTTATCTCATCAATAGCTTCAACCCTATTGATTTTGAAAAAAATCCAACAAACAGTATGGGAAAAGTAGCCATTTCAAGTTGAAAATTTCCATTTCTTGTTTACGTGATGAAGTCGGCATTTGTGGTTGGATTTTCATGAAACTTGCACAGTTGCTTTGTATCATAAACAGCTTGAACCCTATTGATTTTGAAAAAAAATTTGACAATCAGTATGAGAAAAGTAGCCATTCAAAGTTGAAAATTTCTGTTTCTTGTTTAGGCAATGAAGTCCACAGTGTTGATCCAAATCTTGTAAAACTTGCAAAGATTATTTGATTCATTAAGGGACTGAACTCTATTAAAAGTGAAGAAAATCTAATAAACCATTCAGGAAAAGCAGCCATTTAATGATTTAGTATCGTTTACTCAACAAAGTCCACATTATTAGTCACATTTCTTTGAAATTTGCTGGGATTGTTTAATACAAGGCGTTACAAGGTGTTCTGAAAGCCTATCAAATTTGGCTGGATTCCAAACAATTAGTTTTGAGAAATTGCACTTCATTTTTTTTCACTGTTTGTTCAATTCACCATGCCTACTTATGCTGTCTTAGTGGGTTCAAGCCCAGTTGCAAGAACACATTTTTGTGTTTTTTCTGTTTGCAACATGAATTCATAATGTAAGCTAGCAAAAAAGCAAAATCACTGCCAGTAGAGCGATTTCAGGCCCTCAAGAGCCTCTAGTTTTACATGTTATTGAATAGATATGCAGTTGCAGGTTGTCGCACGGAATGTCTGGGATGTCAGTGCACGTTAATCTGTAGTTCTTTTGGTGGTTAATCGTTTGTTGAAGACGTTTAATCTGACAAAGTTCTGTCGGCGACTACGATTTCTGGAAAAACACTACTTGGAGTCTCCAAAAACCTTTGCAAAACATATACACTCGATATTCTGAAGTGTGTGCCGTGTCAGATGACCAATATAATGATTATCCTCACAACTATAAACCGAAAAAAATCAAATTGTAGTTATTAAATGATATTTTGCCATTTTTGCATTACAACGTAACATGCTCCTAAATTCAATACAACGATCCAGCTCCTGAGCTGAAAATACGGTAAGCGTATGGGCTCGTGTTACAGTAAACAATTTTGTCATTTTGGTCAAGATTCTATATATAAATATCGTAGTCACAGTCATAGGTTCGTCATCGTTAATAATAGCAATAATCATCATTATGCACGACCGATTGTATATTCAAATCAGCTGAACATCTGTAGACATCGGTTTATGTAATTAGTTAGTGGCTAAATAGTAAATTCTACAGGAATATAATACACCCAAAAGAACAAGTGCAGTGTCTGTTTTAACCCTGTACCAAATATTTCCTAATTTGAATAAACTGATGTAGAATGCTAAGCAAAACATTGGGCATGTTTTCCTTTTCTCACATTGTATTCTATCAATGAGATAAGTATCTTTCAGTTAAGTCACAATTTAAACTGTTTTCTGCAACTAGATCCCTGTCGATATAGATCGTTTCAGATGTGTAGTTTGATAAATACTTGAATGGCAGTACAATTCTAAAACACATTGAACTTTTTTTTTTCTATCAATAAGCCTAATCTTATTGGGCATGTATTCAGGCGATCTCGGGTTCTCTGTTTCTCTCCCCTATTTTATTAAGCTGGCAGAATCAGACGCTCATCGTGAAAAAATGGAGAGAGAGAGAGAGAGAGAGAGGGAGGGGAAGGAAGGAAGGAAGGGAGGGAGAGGGGGAGGGAGGAAGGAAGGAAGGGAGAGAGAGAGAGAGAGAGAGAGAGAGAGAGAGAGAGAGAGAGAGAGAGCGTGGGCGGATTTGTCTAATAGGCCTTGATGTCTTCTCAATTTGTTTCAGAAAGTAACGATATTAAGTTGTTTGTATCAATTATATATACACAGTTGTGTATGAAAGTGGTCAATGCTGAATACATTCATTTGATACATTATTAACACTCACTTGAAAGTCGCATATACTTTACTTTAAAAAAACATAGAAATATGAAAGCGAAAACGATTTCGGAAAATGATCACTTTGTTACGAAAGCCTACATACGAAAGCCTACAAGGGTCAAAATGAAGGTAAAATATTTTTATCAAAAACACGTAATAACGTGAATTCAAAACACCTTATAACGCAAAAAGAAAGTCGCACTAAGGCGAAAAATCTCGTAATAACGTGTTTAAAACATGTTATAATGTGAATTTAAAACATATAATAACCTAAAAAAAGTTGCACTAACTCGAAAAATCTTGTAATAACGTGTTTTAAAACACGTAATAATGTGTTTAAAAGTCGCAGTAACGCGAAAAATCTCGTAATAACATGAATTCAAAATACATAACGCAAAAAAAGTTGCACTTGCATGAAAAAATCTCATAATAACGCGTTTAAAAGTCGTAGTAACGCGAATTGAAAATTCGCAGTAACATTTTTTTTACTTTATCAACATGAGATGAGTACAGTTTACATGTATGTGCAATAAGTCTTTGACATGCATTCGAATTTCCCAATAAAGATTAAATTGTGTTGGTTGTGAGTTTTGTTTGTTTCAGCGTTATTTCAACCACATCACAGAAATCACTTTCTTATTAATGGCCTTTCTAGAATTAGCTAGTATTAAGTCTGCATCTTTACTTTGCCTTGCACCATTAACTTGCCAATAACTACCAATAATTCACATAAATATAGTTGAAAGCTACTGGCTGCTATCCTAGATCAACATCTTGGAAAAATGACAAATGGTGAAAGAGGAATGAAACCTGCAATCTCCGAAAAGAATTTGGCTGAGCTGTTGAATCGAGCCATCGAACAAACCCCGCCTTGCATGTTTCAAGCCTTGTATGTGACTAACTGACCTACCAAGCTCAGCGAGATCTCGACCAGATGTTCATGGAGTTGATATTCTTTAAAGGAAAAATCATCATGAAATAATGCTTTTTCAATGAATTATGCACTGATGAAAACGGATTAAATTCGAAAGAAACAAGACTCAGAAATTATAGAAGTTGCACTGATTGTTTCATAATGTAGCTTTCATAGGATAATCTTCCGTGGTTAGGTGGTCAGGATTATTAACTTGTAATAAGAAATCCTGGTTCAATCACTTCTGCCGGCGCTAGTCATGCTAGTTACTTATGGATCCATAATAAACACCTTTTTTTAAAAAAACAACTCAATCCTGAGGTAGACTGGTCCTTGAACACACAGAAAATTGGCCTATAGCGAAAAGTCTCGGCCCAGGTCCGCCTGCGCGGACTGCGCAGGCTGACCTGGGCAGATACTTTTCGTAGATGCATTAAGCCCCCTTTTCACAGAGTATGGCTCATATTTAAATCACAGTATTAGATATAACTAGATACTTTTAGGTGTGCAGCTGACAAGGCATATGAATGGTTGTACGTTGATGATCATTATTATTAATTTATATTAACAAAGAGGAGTCTTGTGATGACGATATCGAAGATGATAGTTATAATAGTTATGGATCCTCTGCATGATAGTTATGACAGTTATCCACCCTTTGCATGATACTGTCTGTCATCAAGCTTTTCATGTATATAATGACATTTCATTTCAAAAGCATCAAAAGGACAATAAACCTGACGGACAGAAAAACCGAAAGACGGACAAATAAACAGTTATACATATTGATCAAAAAAGAAAAATTGTTTGATTAAACTCGTACACAATTGCATATAATATCGTTCTCTGTTTCAACTCAGGAACTGGATCGTTTTATTGAGTTCTAGAGCGTGGAGCGTTGCCTACAAAAATTGACAGAAAGTTGCTCTTTAATGAATGTCGTATAGTTTTTGTTTAGAACTGTGGTGAATAAAGCATATATGAATCACTTGGCAAAGCACAAACTTCAGATTATTGTGTTTGTATGTTTAACAAAGCTTTTTGCTGACTTCCGCGTGTTGATTATTCAGAAATCATAGTCGCTGACGGAAGTTTGTTGGATTAAACGTCTTTAACAAATAACCAACCAGCAAAAACAACAATACAGAAATATGCACTGACATCCCAGACATTCCGTGAGAAAACCGTCTACTGCACATCTATTCATCTGATTGTTATAGAAGCATGTTTTGGTGCTTACCAAGCAAAATTCTTGGGCACAGCCATGTTTTTTTACTGGAGCGGTATGTTGAATTGACAGGAGCAGTAACATTGACCTGGAGCAAATACGTAAGGTCTCTCCAGTGTGTAGTTTAACAAGGATATTTTCAAAGTTGTCAGCAGCAAACTTGTTTCATGGGTTTATTTGCCAAGGAGGGCAAGAGTGATTAGGAAGTTGCTATTGCTGAGATAATGTGAGACACAGGACCTTCTTTGTTTTGGAGTCTTCCTTTGTCAGTGTTTACCATACAATCCCTTTACCATACAATCTCAAGTTTTAACCCTTAAAACTCCTTTCACAACCATAGTTGCCTTTGCGGCCAGTGTAGATCAATATCAGACTGCACAAAATGTGCAGTCTGATCTTAGATCTACACTGTCCGCTTTGCTATAACACAGTAGACAAACATGAAATTGCAATTATCTGGGTTTTATTCTAGACTGTGTATGTCGGCTTGCCTGATTTGGCACTTTAATGGTTAAAAATCCTGAAAAGGGAGACACTTGAAAACATGGTGGAAAACCAGCATATTCTCTCTTCCCACAATGTTTTCTACCCATTCAAGAAATATTCAATCATTAAAATTTTGAGCAACTCTGACTTTTTTGCGGGCAAATGCTTTCAATATGGGCAATCTAAAATTTTGTTATTTGGTAAAGGGTTAATTATGGCATTAGAGTTCTTTTTAGGAAATCCCGGTACAATGTTCACAAACCATTTTAAATTGTATTAGAGTACAATTTGGTTTAGCCAGTCAGAAATCATGTTACTTTCAAAATTTGGAATTACAAAGAATAAGAAATATCTTTAAACAAGAGGGCCATGATGGCCCTGAAGTCGCTCACCTGAGTCTTTGACCAGATATGATCCATTTTCAATCTCTTTTGAGATATTATGACAAACATTCTACCAAGCTTTTATAATTACTGGACTGAAAATTTGGCCTTTAGCTTGTACACAAGCTTTTTCTAGAATTTCTCTCAGTGACCCACTTTTTAGCCAAACATAGCCCATTTTCCCATTGTAGATTTTATTAAAACAAAGATCCTGGCCACCTTTCATAAGTATTGGACAAAAAATGTGGCCTCTAGGATGAACACAAGGTTTTCCCAAGATTTGACATGGCGACCTAGTTTTTTACTCAATGTGACCCATTTTCAATTTCATCATATTGATCATCATGAAAAACATTCTAATTTCATAAGTACTGGACAAAAATTGTTGACTCTAGAGCTACACAAGCTATTTCAAAGATTTGATCTGGTGACCTAGTTTTTGACCCGAAGTAACCCATTTTCAAACTCATTCAAGATATCATTATGACAAACATTCTGACCAACTTTCATGAGTATTGGACTTAAAATGTGGCCTCTAGAGTATACACAAAGTTTTTCTAAAATTTGACCTTGTGACCTAGTTTTTCACCCAACCTGACCCATTTTCATAGTCGCCTAAGATGTCATCAAGACAAACGTTCTGAATAAGTTTCATTGGTATTGGACTGAAAATGTGGCCTCTAGAGCATACACACAGTTTTTCAAAGATTGGTCCCAGTGACCTAGTTTTTGACCCAACATGACCCATTTTCACACTCATGCAAGATAATATCAAGACAAACCTTCTGACAATTTTTCATGAGTATTGCAGAGAAAATGTGGCCTCTAGAGTGTACACTAGGTTTATCTAAGCTTTGATTTAGTGACCTAGATTTTGACCAGACATGACCCATTTTCAAAACTGTCTGAGGTATCATCAAGACAAACATTCTGACCAAATTTCAGGATTTTTGGACTGAAAATGTGGCCTCTACTAGAGTGTACACAAGGATTTTTTTTTTTTAAGATTTGACCTAGTGACGTAGTTTTTGACCCAACATGACCCATTTTCAAACTCATTTGAGATATTATCAAGAGAAAGATTCTGACCAAGTTTCATGAGTATTTGACTGAAAATGTGGCCTCTAAAGCGTACACAAGGTAAAAGTTGACGACTGAGGTTGATTGATTGATTGTTTGGTGTTTAACGCCGTTTTCAACATTATTTCAGTTATATCGCGGCGGCCAGTGCACCTATCCATGCTTTCCTGGAGTCTCTTTTACCAGTACTCTGCACAATTTTCTTTCCAAGCCACTGGCTGCTTTCCCACATAACCATCGTCGAAACAATGGTCAGCTGACGACTGAGGACGGACACAGCAGGATCACAAAAGCTGACCTTGATCAGTTCATGCTCAGCCTGTGAGCTTAGAAGATAGACAGCGTAAGAGATACTGGAATATGAATATTGAAACTCTTTTGTGGCTTATTATGAAGTAAAATAACGAAAATCGCGAGAAATTGCGTCTTTTTCCTCACTGTTTTACATTTTGTTGAAAAGTAGTAATGGGTTATAGGCTTATGAAATATTAAATTTACAAATAGAACAAAAAAACCGGACCATTCTCTATTACATTAATATGCAATGTTATGAATCAAGGCCCTAAGTGGTATTGATTAGCAGTAGCAATGCTTATAGATAGTGGTTTCATAAATGTGTGAGCAAATATGCCAGCAGGGGCCCACAGAATAAACATGTCCACATTTTTGACCAATCACATATTTCTATATATTCATTTGTTATCAGTACCAAAAGGTAGGTTAACAGCCAGCACATTCAATTAGGCTGAAAGAATAAATTGCAAATTGGAGCACTTGGTGCCTGCAGGAGCTTAGTGTTGTAGGCCATGTGGGAGTGTTCTATGGCAAGACAGTGCAGTCAGCCTTTTAACTCTGTACTAAACGACAAAATCTTGTACTCTACCAAATTGAAAGCATATGCAGACAATGTTTTAAATATAGCTCGACTGGTGATTACTATCTTTAATAGGGTGGAAAACATTGTGGGAAAAGGTGACCAGCATTTTCTTCTTTTCCCACAATGCGTTCAAAAAACCTACTTCATCAAGGTTGTTAAGACTCAGGATTGTGTGGTAAAGGTTAAGCTTCTGTACACTACACCTAAAAATTAAGCTGTCCTGTGATAGAGAAATAGTGTTGAAAATAACACAATCCACTATTTAACGCTGAAAGTGGCAAATAAAGGGCATTTTAGAATGAGACCCAGATAAATTTTGAAATTTCATGGTTGCTTTTTGTCTGTAGTGTTTCAGTAAAAAAGACAGTGTAGATCACAGATCTGACCTTGACCTACACTGTCTGCAAAAGGTCATAGAGTTGCGCCTAGCTGCTAATCAATGTTTTCTACCTTGTCATAGACAAATTCCATCATTTGAGTCATTTTTAGCTCCACTGGCCGAAGGCCAGCGAGCTATTGTCATGGCGTTGTGTCCGTCGTGCGTCCGTCTGTCCGTCCGTTCGTTCGTCCGTTCGTCTGTGCGTGCGTCCGTAAACTTTTTCTTTAAAAAACTTCTCCTCAGAAACTATTGACTGGATTTTTACCAAATTTCACAGGAATGTTCCTTTGGTGGTCCTCTTTCAAATTCCGTCAAATAATTGTGTTCCATGAAGAATTCTGGTTGCCATGGCAACCAAAGTAAAAAACCTTTAAAAATCTTCTCCTCCCAAACCGCTATTTGGATAGCATTATTATTTTGCAGGAATGTTCCTTAGATACAGGTTTACAGAATTCCTTAAAAAAAAAAAGATCTGTCAAAAAACATGGCTTTTATGGGAGACTCATTTTCCTTTTATGGTATAAAGTAAAATCTTTGAAAAATTTCTTCTCTAAAACTATTCATTGGATTTCATTGTTGTTTTGCAGGTAAGTTCCTATGGTGGTTGTCTACCAAATTGTTTCTTCAGTGAGCTAAAATGCAGGATTGAATGATAATTGTTAAAAACTTCCTTTTGCCATTATAGAAATATCAGGCCTGTGGAGCGATACAGGCGCTCAAGCGCCTCTAGTTAGTTTGTCGTCTGCAAATGCTTTCAATTTGGACAAGTCGATCTATAATTTTGTTGTCTGGTAATGCAATAAGGGAGCATGGATAAGAAAACTTTCGCCATGAAAATTGTGACTGAAATGTTGAAAATGATGTTTAATCATTTACAAGACAATCCCAGGTTTTAAAAACCCTAAGGTAAAGGCATCTTAAAACCTTTGTGATAAATAAATGTGAAAATGTCAGTCTCCACAAAGTTTCTACCATTCCAAAATTTTGACAGATTTTAATTTTATAATGAAATTTAATTGAATTTGTAGTCAGCAAATGCTTTCATGTTGAAACAGGCAAAGCATTTGTTGTTTGGTAAAGAGTTAAATTTATCTCTCAATCAAATGTTAAAATAACTTGCATACCTGTAGTATTAGATTTTATCTTTGGCCTTTACCACAGCATCCTGTGTTTTAACAACTCTTAGGAAAAAGACCTTTAAAAACAATGTAGGAAAATGAGAAAATTCTGGTAACCACCATTTTTAGCTCCACTGGCCGAAGGCCAGCGGGCTTATGTCATGGCCCATTGTCCGTCGTGCGTCCATCCGTCCGTCCGTGCGTTAACTTTTATTTCAAACATCTTCTTCTCTGAAACTACCCATCCAATTTTGATTAAACTTCACAGAAATGATCCTTCCATGGTCCTCTTCAGAATTTCTTGAAAGAATTTGATTCCTTCAAAAACTCTGGTTGCCATGGCAACAAAACTTGAAAATATTGGAAATCTTTGAAAATTTTCTTGTCCGAAACCATAAGGCCTAGGGCTACCAAATTTGGCATGTAGCTTTGTCTAGTGGGCCTCTATCAAGTTTCTTCAAATTATAGCCCTGGGGTCAAATTTGACTCTGCCCCGGGGGGTCACAAGTTTTACATGGGCTTATATAGGGAAAACTTTAGAAATCTCCCTGTACCTAGCCATAAGGCCTAGGGTTACCAAATTTTGCATGTGGCTTTATCTAGTGGGCCTCTACCAAGAGTGCCCAAATTATAGCCCTTGGGTCAAATTTGACCCCACCCCGGGGGTCACAAGTTTTACATGGGCTTATTTAGGTAAAACTTTAGAAATCTCCCTGTACCTAGCCATAAGGCCTAGGGCTGCCAAATTTTGCATGTGGCTTTATCTAGTGGGCCTCTACCAAGAGTGCCCAAATTATAGCCCTTGGGTCAAAATTGGCCCTGCCCCGGGGGTCACAAATTTTACATGGGCTTATATAGAAAAAACTTAGGAAATCTACCTGTACTTATTCATAAAGCGTAGGGCTACCAAATTTCGCATGTAGCTATATCTAGAGGGCCTTCACCAAGAGTGCATAAATTATAGCCCTAGGGTGGAATTTGATTCATCCCGATGGGGTCCCGTGGGCTTATATAGTGAAATCTTTAGAAATCTTCTTGTTACTAACCATATGAACTAGGGCTACCAATTTTAGTCCTGTCTCAGGGGTCTTATGTTCAAAACCAATTGGCCAAGTATTGTAATGTTTGGCATGTAGGGATTTCACGTATTAGCCAGTGGAGCGATACAGGGCCATCATGGCCCTCTTGTTTAGCTCACCTGAGCACGAAGTGCTCAAGTTGAGCTTTTGTGATCGTGCTGTGTCTGTCATCTGTCATGCGTCATCAACTTTTACCTTGTGTTTGCTCTAGAGGCCACATTTTCTGTCCGATACATATGAAACTTGGTCAGAATGTTTGTCTTGATAATATCGCGGATGAGTTTGAAGATGCGTCAGGTGGGGTCAAAAACTAGGTCACTAGGTCAAATCTTAGAAAAACCTTGTGTACACTCTAGAGGCCACATTTTCAATCCAATACTCTTGCAAGTAGGTCAGAATGTTTGTTTGGATAATATCTCGGGTAAGTTTGAAAATGGGTCACGTTGGGCCAAAACTAGATCACTAGGTCAAATCTTACAAAAACCTTGTGTACCCTCTAAAGCCCACATTTTCAGTCAAGTACTCATGAACGTTTATCAGAATGATTGTCTTCATGACATCTTAGAGGAGTTTGAAAATGGGTCATGTCAGGTTAAAAACTAGATCTTTGGGACCAATCTTTGAAAAAGCTTGTGTACACTGTAGAGGCCACATTTTCAGTCAAATACTCATGAAACTTTGTCAGAATATTTGTCTTGATGGCATCTTGGATAACTTTGAAAATGGGTCAAATCAGGTCAAAAACTAGGTCACTAGGTGAAATCTTTGAAAAACCTTGTGCATCCTATAGAGGCCACATTTTCAGTCAAATACTCAGAAACTCGGTCAGAATGTTTGTCTTGATGACATTTCAGACAAGTTTGAAATGGGTCAGGTTGGGTCAAAAACTAGGTCACTAGGCCAAATCTTAGAAAAACTTTGAGTACATTTCAGAAGCCACACTTTAAGTTAAATACTCATGAAAGTTCGTCAGAATGTTGGTCTTCGTGATATCTTGAGCAACTTTAAAATTGGATCACATCGGTTCAAAAACTAGGACACCAGGTCAAATATTCAAAATAGCTTGTTCACTGTAGAGTCAACATTTTCTGACCATTACTTGTGAAAATTAGTCAGAATGCTTTTCTTGATGATCAATAAGATGAAATTAACATTGGGTAAAAAACTAGGTCGCCATGTTGAGCCTTGGATAAACCTTGCCTACACTTTAAAGGCATAATTTTCTGTCCAATACTCATGAAAGGTGGTCAGAATCTTTGTTTTGAATATATCTACAAAGGGAATTGGGCTATATTGGGCTAAAAATTAGGTCACCAAGAGAAATTCTAAAAAAAGTTTGTGTACAAGCTAGAGGCCAAATTTTCAGTCCAATACTAATCAAAGCTTGTTAGAATGTTTGTCATAATATCTCGAAAGAGATTGAAAATGGGTTATGTTTGGTCAAAAAGGCTCAGGTGAGCAACTTCAGGGCCATCATGGCCCTCTTGTTACCTTTTTCGATATTATTTTTAAACTGCTCAAAATCAAGTCACCCCATTTAAGATACATTAAGTTTGTTGTCTGCAAATTCTTTCAGTTTGCTTTCAAGTAAAGTAGTTTGCTGGTTGCATATGTTTTCAATTTACTTTTTAATATAAAATTTTTTCTTGTAAAGATTTTAAAGATACATCTGGGTTTTCCCTTGCTTTTCTGATTTTGGGGTCATTTGACCCCCTTAAATGAATAGAAAAAGGTACACATATATTTTTGGGGGTCATTTTGGAAATTTGGGGGTCATGGAAAACTCTGGATATACTTGTTTTGAGCCAGTTTTTAACCCATTTCATCTTTATTGTATCAAACTATAATAATCTTTTTATCATTCTAAATGTTGCCCCTGACAGCAATGTTGCACAGATTTAGACTGAAAGAAAATGCATTTCATTTTCTGGAGGCCATCAAAGAAATCACTGTTATTGTTTCTGGTCTTGGATCGAAGACAAATGCTTTGAGTTTCTTTATTCCTTACACCATTATATATTCATAATATATCTATGTTTACACAGCTGACTAAAATCTGAATTATTTTACACACTTTCAAGTTTTGTAGTTTTTATTTTCCTTTCTGGCTGTAGGGATATATCTTTAAAACAAGTAATTATTTGGCAACATGCACATGTTCACTCAGGTGTAACTTTTTAGTTGACAACAAAATGTGAGACTGCTCCATATTGTCAAACAACTGAACAAAACAAATATTTCGCCAACGATGGGATTTGTTTTTGAAAAGGTAGAAAATTATTGTTTGAAAAGGAGAAAACACTGGCCATCTGCATTTTCTCATTTTCCTACAGTGTTTTCAGAAACTTTCTTCCTCAGGGTCATAAAAACATTGTGACAGTTTGGTAAGGATTTAACTCTGTACCACACAACCCTGTGAAAGAATGCTTTGGAAAACATAATACTAAAAGGAAAAAATGCTGGTAATTTACATTTGCTCCTTTTTCCACAGTGTTTTCTATCCTTTCAAGTGCAAATCCCATCATTTGAGCCACATGCAATATTTCATCTTCAAATGCTTCCAATTTGCTCAAGCCCAAAATTTTGCTATCTGGAAAAGGGTTATTACATGTCATTTACATATTACCTTCCGTAAATATGATAAGTGTGTGTTTTGAATGTTTATACTTCATTACTGTTGCGGCATCCACCGTGTCATCATTTACAGTTTGTTTGCCGTGCTGTTTCTACTTATGAATCACTCCAAGCTAATTTGAGAAAGGATAGTAAGTTTTAAATCATTTAGTTACTTGCTTACGTTTTAATTATTTTTTTTTTTTTAAATTCAATATTTTATGAAAACAAACATGTCTTAAAATGACGGTGAGAACCAGGCTTTTGAAAACATTGTGGGAAAAGGAGAAAATGCTGGTAACCAGCATTTTCTCCTTTTCCCACATTGTTTTCTACTTCATCAATAATTAATCCAGTAAATTGAGCCCTGTTAATTTGTCTTCTGCAAATGCTTTCAGTTTGGAAAACTAAAATTTTGATGTTTGGTACTTCAAGTTTTTACTTTGATATAGAGTTGATACTACTGTTAAATCAACCACATTGTTATCTATTTACTGTTTTGTGACCATGCTGCTACTGTTAAGGAATCACTTTGCAGCCATTTGCGTAATTTCAGAAATTATTTCTTGTTTTTTAGTTTTTTCTTTTATCCTTTACCACACAATGCTAACTTTTAAAAACCCTGGTAAAGAAGCCTTTTGAAAACATTGTAGGAAAACGAGGAAATGCTGGTAACCAGCATTTTCTCCTTTTCCCACAATGTTTTCTACCAAATCAAAGAAAAAGTGGACCATTTGAGCCACACTGAAATTGTCATCTGCAAATGCTTTCTATTTGGACAAGGCTAAAATTGTGTTGTCTGGTAAAGGGTTAACTCTTTTGATGCCAAATAAAACACTGCAGTAGACATTTTAAGTCTAGAGTTAAGACTGGTAATTGCAGTTTCAAGTGTGCTTTTGCCCAGAATGTCATGGACAAGTGCCCACAGTGTAGTTCAAAAACATAGTCCCAGAATCAAGAGCAGAACAATTTCAAAATTAGATGATTACAGGTTCAAGAGTTGCTGGTTTGAATCCATAGCTATGTGACTTTGGGAGGATTGATGATAGTCAATGTGTCGCGATTCATTCCTCTCCCACCGCTGATCATTGTGTCAATTATGGTTATGTGGGAAAGCTTGGGAAGAATACTGTGCGAACTTGTGGTAAAAGACAAGGAAAGCACTGGCTGCTGCGATATAACTGAAATAATGTTGAAAACAGCATTAAACACCATACCAATACGGAACGAAACAACAACAAATTGTCCAAATTTATTCATATAGCACAATATACTGGGATAGGCAAATGGTCCCTGTTAAAAAATACCATGATGGAAACTTACTGTTCAACAAAAGGTTTTGAATTACATATTTGAAGGGGAGAACCTAATTTTTGTGTTTGATTATGTAAAAAAGAAGTCCTTTGAAAATCTGTTCAATTTAACTCTTTACCACACAATCCTGAGTTTTACTGAGGAAGAAGCCTTCTGAAAACTTTGTGGGAAAAGGAGAAAATGCTGGTAACCAGCATTTTCTCCTTTACCCTCAAAGTTTTTTTTTTCTATAAATGACAAATTTCATGTTTTGAGAAACATGTAATTTGTTGTCTGTAAAATTTTTAATGCTTTCAATTTGGACAAGGCTAAAATTTTGTCGCTTGGTAAAAGGTTAATATAAATGAATGTCATAGGTGGCATGGTGTCAATTAACAAAACCAGTTATAAAATTTGTTGTATTCTGAGTCAGTCCAATCGATATATCAATATATGAGGGCTGTTTGATATGTAATGTGTATTGTACCACAGCGCGATAACGCTTTGCACGATTTCGTGGATTATGATGCGCTTGAATAGCTCTATTCAATACCTTTCCAACGGTATAAACACGAGCCTTCAGCTCCACATAGTTTTAAACTTATAGTCATTTCAATAGAGCTAGTTGTTGACCACTGTTGTAAAAATGGTTGGGAAACGGATTAAGAATATTGAAGAAATTAGAGCTTATATAAAAGTTCGCACAAAACTCGGTCGTTCGGTAATGCAGATTTTTACTGAATTGAGGGAAGTATATGGGTCTGATAAGGTATCTTATGAGACAGTTCGTAGTTGGAGAAAGAAATTTCTGACTGGCACAGAGTCCGTCAAAGATGCAGCAAAATCTGGCCGACCTGTGACTTTAACAGGCAAGGCAAATGTCTCAAAAGTCAGGGAAATAATTGAAAGTGATGGCAGATACACGATTCGTGATATTGCCAACGCTGTTGGCATATCGCTATCGCGGGTGCATTTCATTTTGAAGCGTATTTTGAAAGTACGAAAGATTTCTGCCAGATGGATACCGCATATATTGACAGATGACCAAAAACGGGTACGAGTACAAACCGCTAAGCAATTGCTCAAAATGTTTCCCAAATTCAATCAAAGACAATTTGCAAACATTGTTACTGGTGACAAAACATGGGTTCACTATTTCGAACCAGTAAAAAAAACTGGAAACAAAATATGGCTAACTAAACATGGTAGAAGGCCTGTAGTTGCCAAAAGAAGCACAAGCACAAAGAAGGTTCTTTATTGCATATTCTTCTCATGTGATGGTATAGCCGTACAAATTCCGGTGCCGAAGGGCAAAAGTGTTACAGGTCGGTATTACCGAGATGTTATACTAAAAAAGGTCAAGAAATATTATCTTAAACGATGCCCTGTGTCAGGATTTAGGTATGTTCGTCTACTTCATGATAATGCTCCATCACATACATCTGAGCTTGTGAAGCAATTTTTGAAGTCGGAGAAGGTTACCGTCTTGCCACACCCACCATACTCTCCAGATCTAGCCCCATGCGACTTTTTCCTTTTTCCAAAACTTAAAAAGTTCTTATCTGGTCGTCGTTACAAGTCCCGACAAGCCCTTGGCTCAGCCATCAGTCAGTGCCCCAGAGGTCTACCTAAATCAGCGTACCGTGACGCGTACCGTGACGTGGATTCAGAGATTGAAATTATGTATTTCAAACCGCGGAGAATACTTTGAAGGGATGTAATGTTCATTTCACTATTTGAGTCGAATGCTTTTGAGATATCGTACAATACACATTACATATCGAACAACCCTCGTATTGCAACTATTCACTTCCTTTTTCTTTAACTCTTTACCACATGACAAAATTTTGGATGTGTCTAAATTGACAGTATTAAATTTTTCAGACAACAAAATAAATGTTACTCAAACATTGAAATTTAATTTCGGAGGAGTAATAAACATTGTGGGAACAGGAGAAAATGCTGGTTACCAGCATTTTCTCCTTTTCCCACAATGTTTTCAAAGGCCTTCGTCATTAGAGTCGTTGAAACTCTGGATTTTGTGATAGAGAGTTAAATCCTACCCAGACAGCAAAATTTCAGAATTGTCCAAATTGAGAGGATTTGCAGTCGGCTTATTGAAATAAGCTCAATTCATTAGATTTATCATTGAAAATATATTGATTGATTGATCGATTGATCAACTGATTGATTGATTGATTGATAGATTGATTGTATTAGAGTTTAAGGCTGTTATAACAGCTATGGTCATATCACAGCAGTCAGTGCACCTGCCCACGTGTTTCCTGGCTTTCTTACACCAGTACTGACACAATTCTCTTTCCAAGTCACTAACTACTTTTCTTACATGCATCAGAAGTGAGAGGTGAAAAATTGTCTTAAAGAAAGTTTACCTCAACCTGGTATTGAACTCGCAACCACCAGGTCACAAGTCAGATGCGCTAACCTGACTGAGCAACCCGTGCTGGCCATTGAATGGATAAGAAAAAAAAAAACATTTGTGGAAAAAGGAGAAGATGCTTGTTTCCAGCATTTTCTCCTTTTCCACAATGTTTTCAAATACAATGCCTTTGAAAACATGGGATTATTTGGTAGAGGGTGATACCTGCTTGATATTGTAATATTTTCAAGTTTCAAAATGACCATGATGGTGTTTTGTGGGCTGTTTTGTAACAGAATCTTCCAAAAAATGTTTGCTTGGAAGATTTTAATGAGGGAATTCTGCTTTTGCCCCAAGCATATTTTTTTAATATTTATCCATGTATTGACCCTTTACCTGGCAACAAAATGTTAGACCTGACCTAATTGAAAGCATTTGCAGATGGACAACAATTTAGATACAGCTCAAACAACTGAATCTGTATCAGAAAGAGCAGAAAATATTGTGGAAAAGTAACTAACTTTTTCTTCCTCTCCCACATTGTTTTCTACAGGCTTCTTTCACACAGCCTTAAAAACCCAGGATTGGTTGGTTTATGAATTTTGAAACTAGGTAAAAAGTTGCCAAGTCTTTCTATCTTTTGTTACTTTTTACCTAGTTTTAAAATTCCATTTTCTGCTAGGGACTTATACGTGTACTTGGACCAACAGTGCAATAACAGATTGTCTTCTTTGCAATAATTTCCATACTTTTAAATGGTATGATCTAAATCTAAATGCACTGTAATACCTGCATTGTTTATGTTTGGCCGTTACTGGGCCTTTAAGATGAAGTTTTTTTGAAAATCGGAAAAAAAGAAGAAATATTTCTCTATTAACCCCAAAAGTGCCTTTCACATCCATAGAGCTAGTGTAGATCAAGATTAGGCAGCACGAGAAGTACAGCCTGATCTTTGATTTACTGTGACTGTCCGCTTTGCTGAATCGCTGTAGATGAAAGCAACCATGAACTTGCCATTATTTGAGTCATATGTCTAGGATGAAAATGTCCGATAGGTTTATTTGGTGCTCTAAGGGCTAACCTTGTCGCCATATTTTAATTAAATTGGTATACAGTAAAGACATTTCACCTGTTAGACATGCATTCTAAGTTTTTCCTTATGGTACTCTACCAGTGCCTCTGTTGTGCTTTTTGGCTGCTTTTTGTAACAATGTCAAGCACGTAAAACAACATTAACCCTTAGAGTGCCAAAAAAAAACTCAAATTCCGATAAATAATAAGAACCAATCAATTGCATTTTGATGGTTGTTTTTTGTCTATTTTGTTTTAGGTAAGCAGACAGTGTAGATCAAATATTAGACTCCACGTTTTGTGCAGTCTGAACTTGATCCACACTGGCCTCAAAGCAACCATAGTTGTGAAAGGAACTTCAAAGGTTAACACCTTATTAGATAAAACTTTTTAGGCATGTTCTAATTGAAAGCAATAGCAGATGACAAATTTAACCTGGCTCAAAAGATGAAATTTGTCTTTGATGAGGGTAGAGAACATTGTACAAAAAGGAGAAAATGCTTGTTGCCAGTATTTTCAAAATATTTTCAGAAGGCTTCATCTCCTGGGTTGTTAAAAAAATAGATTGTTTTGTAATGTATTGTAACATTTCTTGGGATAAAGGCTTAAATAGAATCAAATTTGGAAAAAAAAAACTTGGTTTGGCTGGTAGCAAGCATTTTCTCCATTTTTCACATTTTCAATAGCCTCCTAGCACATGGCTATTTAATCCTTTACCTTACAATCCCAACTTTTAACGACCCTTAGAAAAAAAAAGCCTTTGAAAACATTGCAGGAAAAGAAGAAAATGCCAGCCAGCATTTTTTCCTTTTCCCACAATATTTTCTACTCTTCCCAAAATTAATTTCAGCTTTTGAGTCACATTTATTTTGTTGGCTACAAATACTTTCAATTTTTACTGGCCTAAAATTTTGTCGTTTGGTAACGAGTTGAAAAAGAGGTTGTTTAGTTAAAGAGTTAAATGCTTTACAAACAAACCACTACAGTTTTGAAAAAAATCTTTCCTTTTATCTCAAATAGCAGGCTAGCAATTGAAATTTTTCTATAGAGAACACAGATATGTTTCAACAAGCCATGTCTGTTGTATTGCTTAATTTGGTTGAGTACAATTATATCTTTTGAAATTTTAAGTCATGACATGTTTTTACAGGCCATTGTCAAGCATCAGTGATAATGATGATCATTTTTATGAGGAAAATTTAATAATTTTCAGCATATAATAATCCTGTTTACACATTTGTTAAGGATTTAGCTGAACAATTCCCAAGTTTAAACGACCCAGAGGAACAGGGCTTTTGAAAATGTTGTGGGAAAAAGAGGAAATGCTGGTAACCAACATTTTTACATTTCCAACAATGTTTTCTACTCTTTACCAGATATATCCCATCATTTGAACCAGATTTGCTGAGCCTAGGTAGCTCGGTAGTGCGCAGGACTTGAGAACAGTGGGTCCCTGGTTCACCCAGTTTCTTTCCGAGAACTGATGATAGTCATTGCAACAGGATTCATTCCTCGCTCACTGCTGACCATTGTTTCAACTATGGTTATGCAGAAAAACAGCCAGTGGCTTGGAAAGAGTATTGTGCAGATCAGCCTGGTAAAAAGAAACTCCAGGAAAGCATGGGTTATGTGCACTGGCCGCGGCGATATAAATGAAATAGTTTTTAAAACGGCCTAAAACACCATACAATCAATCAGTCAATTGAACCAGATTTATCTGTCATGTGCAAATGCTTTCAATATGGAAGAGTCTAAAATTTTGTCGTTCGGCAAAGATTTAACCTTTTACTTCACTATCTGCTTGTTTTAACGACCCATAGGACAGGGGCTTTTGAAAACAATGTTGGAAAAGGAGAAAATGCTGTTTGTTTGTTTTTATTGGAGAGTATATAGCCGTTTAACACCTTAGGTCATATTACGGTGCTCAGTGCACCTACGCATGTGTTTCCTTGTTTTCTAACACCAGTACTGATACAACTTTCTTTCCAGGTCGCTCACTACTTTTCTCTCATGCATAAGAGGTGAAAGGCAAAAATCACCAGAAAGAAAGTTTGCCTCAACCAGGTATCGAATCTGCAATCACCACTTACCAATGAAGGATAGGATGAAAAATGATAACTTCCCAATTTAGAAATCTTTAGGTCAGATCAATAATGTCTCAACTTTTATTACCTAAAAAGACCCTTTACCATGTGATCCAGCAGTTTCATAACTCATATCATGTTATATGAAGAAGGCTTTTGAAAACATTGGGGAAAGGAGAAAATACTGGTATATATGGTAGCATATTTCTGCCACGAGATACGAGATAGCTATCATGATAATTTTAGTAAACTATCGCGATAAATTAAAAGTTTCCTGGAAATCTTATCAAGATAGTGAAAAGTTTCCTGATAAAAGTATCACAATAAACTATTATTTTATCGCAAAATTTCTTAACCGTGCTCGAAGCTGACATGCGAGATAAAACTATTGTGATAGTTCTACCCGTTTCTCGATATCTATAAATAGAAAATGCATCATTTGGATGAACTCGGTAGTTTTGACTTAAAGGGCAACTACAGCCAAAATCTTATTTTGGATATATGAATCCTTAAATGAATACAATCTTAAAATTCAAAACCGTATTTCAATGTCTATCGTAAAAAGAGAGTTATAAGCGAAAATGTGGTTTGCACACCTGTGCGAGCTTGTGAAATCTGCTTATTTCGGCTTCTGTGTACTATTAATTTGCTCTGATACTGACTTTTTTTCTCACAGCCTTATCTTCCCTCATGTCGGGAGACGACTTTTTTCGTCACAAAAATCCCTATCGTATGCCGGGTGCCGAGTTTAAGCAATATTTCGAGCCAGGAGAGGACTATTTATTCGTCGGTCTGCTGTCTGAACCGAATGACGTGGCTTAATATCAGATTTACCATTAATCCTCAACAGGTTAAATAACATGCCGATTGCAAAATTTCGAATAGTGCTAGTTTTTGGAGATATAAAAATAGATATCTCCGTATTGGACACTGTACATAAGATCAGATTGCACTTTCTGTGCAGTCTGATCTTAATATACACTGTTCAGAAAAGGTCATAGAGTCGCGCTCAGCAGCCTTGGGGCCCCACAGAAATTTAAATGAGGCAAGAAATCAATGGTAAATTCACTGTTGATTATCCATCTCTTTCATACGAGAGCGAGCGAGAGAAAGAGAGAGAGAGTTGGAGGGTAGTTAGAATAGAAATTCGACAAGCAGATTATGGGATTTTTTTTTTAAGATCATATGAATGAGGAAAAGACAAAAGTTATGACGTTCGACTTACCCATTTAACCTGTGTAAAATTCCAAATTCCATTCACATTTTATAAGAAAAAGGGCTCAATATGGTCGTGAAAACAGAAGAGTAACTTTGTACATGACATGTTTATGACAAGTGCTTGTTAACCTCCAGCTGCAAGCCGGGTAAAAAAAATATGTGAGACCACAACGGTGCGATACCAACATCAAAGAGGCGCCGAATTAACCCTTTGCCCCTTTGCATTGATGGAACACACAATTCTTTTCGCAAAATAAAAAGTTGGCGCACTAAAAGTTTGTGTAAAGTTTGTATGCAGTTATAAATTTTTAATTTACGCACCATTTTTATGGTCAGCAATCTGCATCTGTTATCTCGTACATGATTACAGCGAGAAATACGGAAGAATTTTTGTCCACGTTGATATTTCCACTTAAATTTTATGCCTTACATGTCTCAGTATGTAGGAAATGGACTGACCCTGTATTTTGCAGACGATCAAAAACGTTTACTGCATGATATGGAGGGCAGGAAGGCAGGAGGCAATTCAGACAATCTTTTAACATTGTTGTTGATGAAAGAAACAAATTTGAAATTGTGAAAAAAAAAATCTCGTAGGAAAATAAATGAAGATCAAGTGAAAAAATAAAAAATGGATTTAACTTCAACAGCAAATTCAGGATGTTTGCTGGATTTGATATTGTTCGTGAATGTTAAAGAGAGGATACGATTTCTGAGGTAGATTAAGGCTTTTAATTCTTCCCAAGCTGAAGGAGACATGTAAAATGCTGACACTGATGGTGAAGATCAAGATCAGACTGCGCAGGATTTGTAGACCGTTCAATGATTGACGGTGTCCTATATTTGGTAGAAACAGCCTTAGAACTGTATTCGAATGACTTACTTTACACATTGCAACGTTCCTTCTTCCTTCTACCACCTAGCAGAAGAGACTTTTGGCATGTTTCAACTATCTTGAGTTATTATTATTATTTTTATTTTTATCTATTAAAATTCGTTGATTAGGCAGTGGTATAATTGAAATAACTTCAAGAAATAAATTTCAAAATAGTTTTGTTTCCCACCAGAAGAATAACTTTTCCTTTTCATAAGTAGTATACTATCTCCACTAGGCTAATTCATTCAAAATTTCTTTCCTATGATTGTAGTAAGATGTAAGAGCAATAGATGTGAAAATTCTGCAGTACACAAGTGATTGAAAAGTGATAAAGCGATTTATATCTTTACAAATTTCATGCAGTTTTCTCTGTTTTCTGCATTAGTTCATATATAGCGACCATATCTTCTCACACTTGTAACGTCACGGCAAACTGCCGGAAGTCACGATTTTTTCAATTAGCAACTGTCAGACAGGTGAAAACCTCTATATCTCGTGAAGTAAGCATCACAGAACGCTAAAAAAATTTTTTGTTAACATACTCTAGTATAGTTTTATCCGATTTGGAAATGAAAATTTTGGTCTGGAGTTACCCTTTAATAAGATTGCAGTAAGTAAAATTTCGAATCATTAACAATTTTTTTTGTACCTTAATTGGTAAATTTTGACAATACTCGAAATGAACAGAGGTCTGTAAAATCACAAAGACGACTCGAAATGCCTCCTACGAACAACTTTAAAACCATCCAGGGAAAAGGAGAATTCATAAGGTTGTAGACGAAGGTGTTCCGAAACCGTATCTAATTATAGGTACCATGAATGTCAGTTGTGGGCACGAAAGCAGAAAAAATCATGATAAGAGTTAGAATTATCGCGATATTTTTATCATGAAAATCTTTGTTTTATCACGATACTTCTCTTAAATTATCATGATAGCTATCTCGTATCTCGTGGCAGAAACATGCCACCATAGGTATACCCTGCATATTTTCCTTTTCTCATAATGTTAGAAGATAAATCCTACTATCTAGGTCACAGCTGATTTGCCTTCTGCAAAATTTATGCATTTGATTTGAAAAAGTTCAGATTGGAAAGTAAACGGGTATCTTTGCAGTTGTAAAATAAGATTTATTGGGATCAATTTACTGTGGTAAAAAAGCTCCATTTTAAGTTTGAATTCAATAGGGGCTGAGACTGTTTATTTTACCCAAAGGCTTTACAAAATGACATAATTTTTCGACGTGTCTGAATTGAAAGCTTTTGCAAACAACAAAACGACTGTTACCGTACTCAAAAATTGAAATTTTTGAGGGGTCGAAAACATTGTGGGAAAAAGAGGAAATGCTGGTCACCAGCATTTTCTTTTTTTCCCACAATGTTTCCAAAAACTTTTTCCAGAAGGAGCTGTTAAAAGTCGTGATTGTTTTGTAAAGAGTTAACCCTTTACCAGAAGACAAAATTTTAGATGAGTCCAAATTGGAAGCTTTTGCAGACAACAAAATGCTACTAAATGTGGTCCAAATGATAGAAGTTACTATGTCTCTCAAAGGACAGGAAACATTTTTGGAAATGTAGAAAAAGGCAGAATTTTTTTCTTTTCGCTACAACGTTTTCAAAAGACGTTTTCTTAGAGGTTGTTACAACATAATGGATTGTGGAGTAAATGTTTAAAAGGTCTCCATAGGTATTGAGTCATTTGGTCTTTGTGCAGATGCAAATTGTCCATGCTCTGTGAAAAGGAGGTTTAACTCTATCATAAGACCAAATTTTAGACTGGTCAAAATTGAAAGCATTTGCAGACGACATGTTAAATGTTACTCAAAACATGAAATTTGTCTTTCATACAGGGTGACCCCAAAAAAATGCCACCCATAAAATCGTTAATAAAATTCACAATTCTTTCTGCAATCCAACCATATTTTGTACAAACGAACTTCAGTCTATGCCGGACATGTCCACCAAGTTTCAGCCATGAATGTCCAACAGCCTTTGTTTTAAGTCTATTCAATGATGTGCTCCAAATGTGCACCTTTGCATTGCAAGCGATATGCAAAATTGACAATGACTCTGATACACTTGTCCCCCAGTATTGATTGCTAATAGTGAACTCAACGAATAACATCTTCTGGGGGACAACCCAGAAGATTGTCTTCAGAGGCCTGGCTGCCCTCCATTAAGTACACTGTATGAGTTGCAATATCAAAACATGGGATCATTGGTCCGTACTGGTTTGAATACCAGAATGAACGGTCAATCAAGATCAATACTGAGCACTTCTTAGTGGTTGTTAAGAAGTTTTGGGCAGACGAAGAGGTGTTGTTAGGGATGATGGGTGGTTTCAACAGGATGGAGCAACTTCTTAACTTAAATGACTTGTTGGAATGGCTGCTGGGATGCTTTGGTGATCGTCTCATCAGTAGGAGGTGTGATCCTGAATGGGCTTCACTCACCGGACCTTAAGGACCTTAACCCCCCCCCCCCCCCCCCATTTATTCCTGTGGGGTCAAAGATAATGTATAACAGAACAACTCCTAGACTATTCCTGAACTGAAGAGGGCCATCATGGCCAAAATCAGGGCATTACTAAGGGAGGAGTATGTGTCAGAGTTATTCACAATTTTGCATGTCATATCCAGGTGAGCATATCATGGAACGGAGATAAAACAAAGGCTGTTGGACATTCATGGCTGACACCTCAGGCATAGACTGAAGTTCATTTTCACCAAATATGGTTGGATTGCAGAAAGGATTGTGAATTTTATTAACCATTTTGTGGGTGGCATTTTTTTTTGGGCCACCCTGTAGCATAGAAAACATTATTGAATAAAGAGAAAATACTGGTCACCAGTATTTTCTCCTTTTTCTGAAATGTTTTCTTAAGTGTTTTTTAGGGTCGTTTAAACTTGTGATTGTGCAGTAAAGGTTCAAACATAAGAAAAAAATATCAACCAAGATCAACCTCGCAGTCTGGTTCGAAACTGCTGTTTGTAAAATTTTCTGCATTTCAAAGAAATAAAAGAGGATTCTACCTCATGATTCAGTAGGTTGTCATACAAAATCGATTTTATGGATCCATAATTATGTGATGACTTGCTTTGTGTAACTTTTCACAGAGATGCATTTATTCCCTTTTGCTAGGGCGCTACTTAAATGCTTTCTTTTTTCTTTACTAGATGATTGCATAAATGAGCCATGCTCTGTTAAAAGGGGGCTTAATGCATCTGCAAAAATTATCAACCCGGGTTAGCCCTCGCAGTCTGAATTTTCTGTATGCTCAAGAACCACTATAATTCAGCCAGTTGTCAGACAAAATGGATATTATGGATCCATAATTATATGAATGACTTGCTAAGTATGATGTATCACAAAAGTGCATTAAGATCTCTTTTGCCGGAGCAATTGGCTCAAATGTTATATTGTCAAAATTCAGAGCATTTGCTGTCGACAAATAAAACATCTTGTATAAAAAGATTTGTCTTTGAAATACATGTAAAAGGACACATTGTGGACACAGGAGAAAATGCCATTCACCTGCATTTTCTCATTTCCCTCATTTTTTCAAACCATTTTTTCTTGGGGTTGTTAGAACTCGAGATAGTTCAGTGAAGATTAACTCTGAGAGGACAAAGTTTTAGACTAGTCCAAATTGTAAGCATTTCTACTGGACATTTTAATGTGTTTAACATGATGGGTACTGTTTCCGAAAGAGTAGAAAAATCATGGGAAAAGGAGAAAATGCTAGTAACCAGCATTCTCTCCTTTTACTGAAATGTCTTCTAAAACCTTGTTCCACAGCGTCTTTAGAATATAGAATTGGTTGATAAAAGTTAACTCTTTACCAAACGATGATATTCTGGACTTGGTAAAATTCAAAGCATTTGCAGACAACGAGAGGTAAAGCTTAAAAGATGATTTTTGTCTTCGAAATGGAGAAAACATTGTGGGAAAAGGAGAAAATGCTGGTAACCAGCATTTCTCCTTTTCTCACAATGTTTTTAAAACACAGGATTGTTAAGTACAGAGTTAACACATTTATGACCTGCAAATGATAGTTTTCAGCTGGCAGCTTACCTGACTTTTGAAAACATTGGTTGCAACAGGAGAAAGTAAGCTTGTTATTAGCAAGTTCTTGTTTTGATTTTTATTGAAGAAAATAATGAATATAATTTTTGTAGGCAATGAACAAGTTAACTCTGTAGCAGGCAACAGAATTGTAGACTTTTTGAAATTGGAAGCATTTGCATGCGACAAATTAGATGTGACTTAAATGATGAGATTTTTCTATGAAAGTTTAGAAAACATTGTAGGAAAAGTAGAAAATGCTGGTTATTAACATTTTCACCTTTTCCCACAATATTTAAAAAACACTTCTTTCAATGGGTTGAGCCCACCGTTAACATATCTGACTTGAGACCTGGTGTTTGCAGGTTCGATAGGAGGCAATCTTTCTTATCGGTGATTTTTTGTCTCTCACCTGTGATGCATGTGAGAAAAGCAGTCAGTGGCTTGGAAGGAAAGTTGTCAGTACTGGTGTGAGAAAGCCAGGATACAGATGCATAGGTACACTGACCACCATGATGTGACCTAAGTAAAAAGGGTGTTAAACTCCAATGAAAACAAACATTCTATAGGTTGTAAAAACCATGGGTTGCTCGGTAAAGGGCTTAACAGTTCTTTCCTCTAGAAACATAAAATTCTTGAACTTTAACCCAATCATAAATATTTTACTTTTTTTTTCAGATGCATGTTGACTTAAAACAATGAGCACCACTTTTGTCACCTTTTTTATTACCCTGCTGTGCATTTCCTGTTGAATCAGCCATTTTTTTAAAACATGACCTGAAATTTGATTGAAGATAAATAAATAAATGTGTCACGCTCTGTTAAAAGGAGAATTAATGCATCTGCAAAAAATAGTCCACACAGGCTCACCTGGTTTGAAACTTTTTGCTATTGGTCAATTTTCTGCATGTCAAAAGACCAGTCAACCTCATGATTCAGTAAGTTGTTACACAAAATTGACTGTGGATCCACAATTATATGATCACTTAATTAGTATAATGCATCACAGAGATACATTAAACCCCTTTTTCATAGAGCATGGCTCAAAATGTATTTTTGTCCTTGTTTAACACTTTACCACACAATGCCAACTTTTAACAACCCTAGAAAGAAAGGCTATTGTAAACATTTTGGGAAAAGAAGAAAATGCTGGTAACCAGCATTTTCTCCTTTTCCAACAATGTTTCTTTCCTGCCAAAGAAAATTCAATTTTCTGGCTGCATTTTAAGTAGTCATCTGCAAATGCTTTGAATTTAGACAAGTCTAAAACTTTGTCATTTGGTAAAGAGTTAAAGTGTTAATAGAAACTTGCCTTGTATGGACTAAAATGTATTGTTCTATCACTTCATTGAATCATATCCTGCTATATTAACCCTAATGCTATTACGCAAACTCAAGGACTATTCTCGGACAGTGTAGATCAAAGATCAGACTGCACAGAATGTGCAGTCTGATCTTGGATCTACTCTGTCCGATAAGGACATATTTTCCCCAAAAGATTTATTTGAAATAGTAAACTTGTGGGTTTTACTATCACCTTGCAAGTTTCATTTTAACATATTTAGTGGGATAAGGGTTATAATATTGTTAATAAGTTCATTAACTGAAATATTATTCTAGAGACTTTTACATGACTGAAAATATGGATGGAGTTAAGCCTTAACGTAACTGTCCCTTGATTTAATGACCCTGAGAATAGCATCAAAAACATTGTGGAAAAAGTAGAAACCTGTAAACCAGCATTTTCTCCTTTTCCCACAATATTTTCTACCATATCAGGGAATTTTAGCCAATTTATTCTAATTTGAAATTTGTCGTCTGCAGCGGCTGTCAGCCTGGAGGAGTCTAAATTTTTCATTTGTGAAAGGACGAAGCAGGATTTAGACTAAGATCAGGCTATATGTTTCTGTAGATTAATATTTGTCCACACTCTGTGCAAAGTACAACTTTGAATTCCTTTTGGTAGGAAAAGGATTTTTAATTCTTTGTTACAATGTACAGTAGAAAGTGGAACTAAATTTTATAGAAAAAGAAAAACTTATTTTGTCATTTTGAATTATGAAGATTATAAGAGCACATTTCATTTATGAATTAGTTCATGAACTAGACCATAATTATATTGAAGTTCCTACACATATTTTGTTGAAAATTTGAAAAATTGTTCATGAACTGATCAGACATATCCAGTTAATAAACTGTTATGATGAACTCACTTGTCACAATTTCATACATGTTCATCAAGGTTCATGAACATGCACTAATAGTTCATGAATGCTGTAATAGTTCACGAATCACAGAGAAAGACAAAACATATAGCAATAGAACAAAGTCATTTGTTCACTGTTAGAAAAATTCATCATTTGTCGTAGTTTTTCCAAGAGAGATGGGTTATTGTTTGCATTGAATAGAGTTTGACCCTTTATCTTGTGACACAATGAGAGTTGGTCATAAATGAACGAATCTGCAAACATTTTTTTTTAATGAAAATAGGATTTGTCTGTGACAGTGTAATAAATATACTGGGAAAAGGATTACCAGCATTTACTCCTTTTCCCACAATGTTTTCAAAAACCTTTTTTTTTTTTCACCTTTCACCTCTGATGCATGATAGAAAAGGAGTCAATGACTTGGAAAGAAAGTTTTGTCAGTACAAAGCCAGGAAACACAATACGTGCACTGACTGCCATGATATGACCTAAGCTGTTAAAACAGCATTTAACTCCAATTCAATCAATCAGTCAAAAGCCTTTTTCCTCAGGGTTGTTAAACGATTGTAGGAAAAAAAGTATCAGGAAAAAAAGAATCAGGATAAAAAGTATCAGAAAAAAAGTATCAGTTGCCAAAAAGAGACAAAGTTAATATGGTATATGATGTAGAAAATTTACCGGTAGTTGATAGATTATATTGACTTTGTTAAAGAAAAACAATGTGACTTGCACGTTTTTCTTTTTACATTTTCTGGCCTGAGAATGGGAAGAAATGTGCAAACACTCATGGTTGGTTGTTGATGCCTGCAAGAGATTAGGGCATAACAATATATAGTAATCAAAATGTTTTCGATTTGTGTTTATTTATTTGTGTAGTTCTTGTAATTTTCAATTTGTATAATCGTAATTAAGGTCTATTTTCACTTTGATTAAGTCATTGATATTGCCAGTCTATTAATAATATGTTGTCTTTAATCATCATTTTATTTCATTTTTTATTGATCTTTAACCTACACTTTACTTACAATATTCACAGTTTGTGAGTTTTACACAGTTAATTGTTTACCAACTTAAGAAGGTAGAAGGCTTAAATGTCAAAAATTAATTACATAAAGTATCAAAATCATAATTATATGATTTAGAATAAATAGTGATAAAGTGTCACAACATTGACAGAAACTGATTCTTTTTTTCCTGATACTTTAATCTTTCCTAGCAAAAATTGATACTTTTTTTTCAGATACTTTTTTTCCTGATACTTTTTTTCCCGATTACCTTGTTAAACACGGGATCCTTTTTTTAACCCTTTACCACAGAATCCCAAGTTTTATCAACTCTGCCTGAGAAGGCTCTTGAAAATATTAGTGGTAAAGGAGAAAATGCCGGTAAACAGCATTGTTTACGTCAGTGATGGTAAACAGCATAGAAACGTCAATGTTTTCTACTCTTTCAAAAACAAACCCTGCCATTTGATCTACATTTAACTTGTTGCAAGCTCATACTTAGGGTATTGAGAAGTCCAAATTTTTCTTGAATAGTAAAGAGTTAAAATTTTAACATTTAAGTTCACATGATTCTACACTTTGATAAAAACACTTTATGAAACATTTTTATTAGAATACCTATTGTTTCTATCAATCACATTTTGAAATGTCGGCTTGATTTGACCTTCTTATCTCTAATTTCCTATTTATCTTTGTACTTCTTGGAATTTCATGGCTGTCTTACGTAACTGTTGGCCTACATTTTATAATGACCAATCATTGTGTATATTTAACCCTTTACCACACAATGACGCCTTTTGACGCCCCTAAAAAAGAGGCCTTTTGAAAACATTGTGGGAAAAGGAGAAAATGCTGGTAACCATCATTTTCTCCTTTACCCACAAAGTTTTCTACCCTATCAAAGAAAAGTTGCGTCATTTGAGCCACTATGAAATTGTCGTCTGCAAATGCTTTCAATTTGGATAGGTCTAAAATTTTGCCGTGTGGTAAAGGGTTAATACTTTACCAGACAGCAAAATTTGACACTAGTCCATGTTGAAAGCATTTGTAAAAGACAATAATTATCTTTCACTATTTCACTTCTGAATAAATAAATTGCATTTTCTCAAAGGCTAAAAATACATTTCCTCTGCAAGATCAATAGACAGGTCGGTCGTAATCTAGAATATAGCAATGGACAGTGTAGATTAGAGATCAGACTGCGCATACTGTGCATTATGCTAGTTATCAGCATTTTCTCCTTTCTCACAATGTTTTCAACAAGGTTACAGAATTTCTAAAGTATGTTAAAACATAAGAATTTGCCTGGTAAAGGGTAAGAAGAAAATATAGCATGTTTAACCCTTTACCAAACAACAAAGTTTTGGATTTATCCAAATTTGCAGACCACAAAATTAATATGACTCAAAAACGGAAATTTGTTTTTGGAAGGTCTGTAAAAATTGTGGGAAAAGGAGAAAATGCTCACGGCATTTTCTCATAATATTTTCAAAAGCCTATCTTCTTATTCAGGGTTGTTACAACGTGGGATAGTGTGGTAAACTGTTCAATGCCAAACTTTTGATGAAAGAATAAATTACTTAATTGGGTCTATACTTAAACTGCACTATTTTGTCACCTATGTCATTCTCACTCCATAGGTGCATTCAATGTCGCCGGGGCTTATCTCAAAGTACGGGATAAACTCTGTAATATTGTGTCGAACAATCAGTACTCATGTATCCTTTTATAAAAACCAAAGTAAAAGGGGTGAGTCGCAAATGTCAAAAAAGTATTTCTGGTCAAACTAGTCAATTTGTTACTGTCACTGAACATACATCAGAAATGTAAATAATGATAAAAATATACAAAACCTGCTATGACGGTGTTTCAAATACCTTGATAGATTCATATCTTATCAAAAATTGATGTGCTTACTTGCTGTAAGTTTTTCCATTCTAAATATTTTTTGTCACATGGATCTGTTCCTGATAAAGAAATCAATTGCTTGTGGTTCTATGCCAGTTTTTGCAGGTAAGAGTAGATGTTTACAACTATATGAGGCAAACTCTATGAAAAGGGGGTTAGACAAATCTGCAAAAAGTATTGACCCATGTCAGCCTACACAGTCAGCGCAGGCTGACATGGGTCAAAACTTTTTGCTTTTGTAAATTTTCTGCATATCCAAGGACCATTCTACCTCGTGATTAAGTTGTTTTGTGGGTAGACAAAATGGATTTTATGGGTACATAATTGTGTGATGTCATGCTTGACATATAATGCATCATGGAGATGCATTTAAACCCCTTTGCTAGAGTGAGGCTCATAATTATGTAAGTTATTTTCCAACACGGATAACAGTTTTTATTATTGATAGATATTGTAAGGTATCCGACAGATGTGATATTTTTTGGTTTAGCTGAATGCCCTGGCTTTTGACCTAATTTTTGAGACTGATTACAAATAAATGAATAGAAATTTGTGATTGGTCAAAAATGTAAACATGTTTATTCTAAGGGCCCCTGCCTATTTACTGGCAAATTTACACCATCTATCTTTGTGTTTCTTTGTAAGACTACAGGTGCCTTTACTTAGTGATAAATTAGTGTGTGTTAGCTTATTAAGTTATTTAGGCATTCACTGGTTTAGATTGAAGTTAATAAGCTCATTGTTTTATATTCATTATGTTCTGGTACATTGTAGTTTGCGAAGTGCTTAAAAAATGTATGAAATGTATGAACTTTTTATAATATAGAACAGAACATAATTTTATTTAGACTTGTACATTACATACATCGTCTTAGCCCAATACAATGCTAAATGATTACAATATACCGGCATGCCATCAAACAGCCCATACACATTGTTAACATAATTTAAACGGTTTGTTCCGTACACCGACAGTTACCTCCATGGTGTCATTCATCTAACCGCATCATGTGGTCACTTGTTACACAAGCTTTGCACCTATTGTAACATATCAATTATGAATTCACAGCTTTCTCCCACCATTCTTAGTACAAATTGACGCAGTGGGCCTGCAAATAGCATGCACAATATAGTGGAGTAGATCTAGTTGAGATCTTTGATATTCCTTTTCCATTTGTCCTGGTTCATTATTACATGTCTTTTCTCACACATAATGAACTAGTTCTGATGTTGTTGCTAGCATTTTCTCCTTTTTCTACAATGTTTTCAAAAGCAATCTCCCACAGGATCTTTAAAACAGGATATTTGGTAAATGGTTTATGCATCACAAAATAGGTTAAATTTATACCTACATGTACCTAAAACTTGTACATGTTTTGGTAGAAAAAAGTAATTTTAAAATCAAGTAAAAAATAAAGATAGAATGACCTGGCAACTTTTTGCCCACATTTAGATTAATTTTTCTACCAGCCACTTACACTTGGACGGACCATACAATAACAGCTTAACACCTTCACGATAGTTTCCAAAATTTTAAAAGGTACGATTTAAATTGAAATGCATTTTAACACCCACTTTGTTTACTTTTGGCAGTTAATGTGGCTGTAATACATGTCAGACTATTAAACTCATTACCACTTGGCAAAATTTTAGACTGGACAGAAATGAAAGCATTTACAGACAACAAATTCATTGCAACAAAATTGATTGGACTTGTCTCCTAGGGGACATTCAGAATAAAGAAGAAAGTGCTGGTAACCAGCATTCTTCCCTTTACCCTTCAACAATGTTTTCAAAAAATGTCTTTCTTGGGGTCATTTAACTCTTTACCACAGTCCCGACTTTTATCGACCCCAAGGAAGAAGCCTTTTGAAAACATTGTGAGGAAAGGAGAAAATGCTGGAAACCAGCATTTTCTCCTTTTCCCACAATGTTTTCTGCTCCATCAAGGAAAAATTGAGTCATTTTTATTACCTTTAATTTGTCGTCTGCAATTGCTTTCAATTCAGACAAGTCCAAAATTTTGTCGTTTGGTAAAGAGTTAAATTTGGGATTGTTTGGCATAGGGTATATGGTAAATGTGTACAAACTCATCATTTTACCAAATAAATATTGTTTGATTTTGCTAGAACAAAACTGTAAAACTTCTCGCGAAACAAAATATCGTTACGAGTTGACTCAACCCGACCCAATGCTAAAACTTTAGACTCATCCTAATTGAAAGCATTTTGTAGACTACAACTTACATATAGCCAAAAAAAAAGTTTGGTCATTGAAATGTTACAAAATAGTAAGAATTTTTTTTTTAACCTTTATTTGCCACGTCCATTGGTATATGAGGGTTGTGGCCATCCATCATTACCTTACAATGAATAAACGCACATAATCATATATGGCCTGCAACACGCGAAAAGGGGCATTCGGACATTTGCGTAAAGTGTCGTCTCGGATCAGCCTGCGCAGTCCGCGCAGGCTAATCCGAGAGGACACTTTCCGTTTTTATGTAATTTTCTGTTTTGCGCAAGTCTACTGTAGCACAAAATCTAATGTAGTCATAAAGTGCCATCTTGGATCAGCCTGCGCGGACTGCGCAGGCTGATCCGAGACGACACTTTACGCAAATGTCTGAATGCCCCTTTTCGCGTGTTTCAAGCCATATAATTTAACATAATATATCCAAATATACAAAATATACATATACACAAGCAAAAAGAAAATAAATCAATACATTTCAATATTATGTGGCAATAAAAAAAAAATAGTAAGAAAATGCTGGTTACCAGCATTTCCTCATTTTCCCACATAGTTTGCAAAATCTATCTTCTTCAGGCTCATTAAAACATAGGATTATTTGATAAGGGTTAAGATAAGATTTAATGTTTGTTTTCCTTTTTAGCCTGCAGCTTAACTCTTAGCCAAACGAGATAATTGTAGACTGGTACAAATTTAGAGGATGTGCAGACAACAATTTAAAGGTATTTCAAATGATTGGATTTGTTTCCAAAAGGGTTGAAAACATTGTGGGAAAAGGAGAAAACTGGTTATCTACAATTTTTTTTAACAATGTTTTCAGCAGGCCTTCCTCCCCAGGGTCTTTTAACCCCCCCCTCTTTGTTTAGTGAAGTGTTTATAATTATGGTAATTGCTGTATCATTTATCATGCATGCACATCTTCTGTCCTTGACAATCTAATTTGACAATCATATATCAGCCATGCTATTTAAAAAGGGGGCTTAATGTAAAAAGGGGGCTTGATGCTTTTGCAAAAAGTATTGTCCCACGTCAGCCTGTGCTGACAGAGCAGGCTGACCAGGATGGATACTTTTTGCAATTGGTGAATTTTCTACATGTTGGAGGACACTCTACCGCCAGATTCAGCTGGTTGTTAGACAGAATGATTTTATGGACCCATTATTATGTGAATCTTGCTTGGTATAAGGGTTGCAACACGTGAAAAGGGGCATTCGGACATTTGCGTAAAGTGTCGTCTCGAATCAGCCTGCGCAGTCCGCACAGGCTAATCTGAGACGGCACTTTCCGTTTTTATGTAATTTTCTGTTTCACACAGGTCTACTGTGGGAAAAAAATCTAATGTAGTCGTAATGTGCCGTCTCGGATTAGCCTGAGCGGACTGCGCAGGCTGATCCGAGACGACACTTTATGCAAATGTCTGAATGCCCCTTTTCGTGTGTTGCAACCCATAATGCATCAGGGAGATGCTTTAAACCCCCTTTTGCCAGAATACCACTTATATACCACTGATGTACATAGAAATCTGAACTCATGTTTTTGTTTCATCCTTTACCACACAGTCCTGTGCGTTAACAATTCTGAGGAAGATAGCTTTTGGAAACATTGTTGGAAAAGAGAAAATGCTAGTTACCAGAGTTTTCCCTTTTTCCCTCAGTGTTTTCTAAAGGCTTCCCCCTCAGCGTCATTAACCTTTTACCAAACAATTTGGAGTTTAAACTACCCTGAGAAAGAAGGCTTTTTGAAAAGATTGTAGGAAAAGGAAAAAAATGCTGTTAACAAGATGATGGATTTGTCTTAGAATGGGTAGAAAACATTGTTGAAAATGGAGAAAAAGCTGGAAATCTTCTTTTCCAACAATGCTTTTTTAAGCCTGATCTTCTTCAGGATCATTAAAACGGGATAAATGTTGGGTAATGGATTAACCCTGTTCCACACAAACCAGAGTTTTAATGACCCTGAGGAAGAAGCCTTTTGAAAACAAAAAGGTAACCAGCATTTTCTTCTTTTCCCACAATGTTTTCTACCCTATCAAAGATAAACTCCATCATCTTAGATACTATTAAATTTTCGTCTGCAAATGCTTCCAATTTCCACAGTTTTAAAATTTTGTCCTACGATAAAGAGTAAGAGCAGCTTCTCCTTTTCTTCTATTTTTAGTAGCTCCATCGGCCAAAGGCCAGTGAGCTTATATCCGTCATGCATCTGTCCCTGCATGCGTGTATTAACTTTTATTTTAAACATCTTCTTCTCTGAAACTACCCATCCAATTTTAATGAATTTACTTAACAGCAATGATCCTACCGTGGTCCCCTTCAAAATTCCTTCAAAGAATTTGACTCCATGAAAAACTCTGGTTGCCATGGCAACAAAACTGAAAAGTATTGAAAATCTTTAAAAATCTTCTTGTCTGAAATTTTAAAGCGTAGGGCTACCAGATATGGCATGTGGCTTTATCTAATAGACATCTACCAAATTCTTGAAATTTTAGCCCTAGTGTCAAAATTGGCCTCGTCCTGGGGATCACAAGTTTAACATGGGCTTATATAACAATTTATAATAGTGATCAAGGGAAATAACTTATAAAAGATTTATAGTATGTTAATATTTACCTCCCTTGATCATCAAACTGCTCTTTTACATCATTGGTGTAAGGTATTCAAGTTTTATGTATAGAAAATTTTCAGTTTTCAGGGAGATTTGTTTTGATGCTAAGTTCTGCTCATGATTGGAATATCAAATATAAGATTTCTACCACTGAGTTTTTTGTTCCAGAACTTTACCTTTCATGCCATCGAAAAACCTGCATATATTCACTGATATCATGATGTGGTGGGGGTATTGTTTTTTCTATGTAAGTTTATTGCCATACAGACTTTTTATGCTGTATGTCTCTGTCAGTGTCAATTAAGTGCAGGGTACATATATTTTACTCTTTACCAAACAACAAACTGTTTGACCGGACCAAGTTAAGAGCCATTGCAGATGACAAATTGAATGTAGCTTCAATAATATTTCTGTCTTTGATAGGGCAGGAAACACTGTAGGAAAAGGAGAAAATGCAGATTGATAACATTTTCTTCTTTTCCCACAATGTTTTCTGAAACCTTCTCTTTCAAGCTACAGGGCCATCATGGCTCTCTTGTTCATTTTGTTTCTTCAGTTGATAAAACAGAATATATCTGTATGGAGGTAAAAGGCATTATGGTTTATCATTGCTTTTGTGGTTGAAGAAATTGTTTGAAGATTGTTTTTGTGTGTGTGGATTATTTTATTTACATTGTCCTTTTGTTTGACGCAGGTAAAAACCTACTTTTTTCATTCACAATGGCAAAGTAGTATTTGTTACCATACCGGTATGTC
Organism: Hippopus hippopus; assembly: GCA_946811185.2. Classification (NCBI taxonomy): domain Eukaryota; kingdom Metazoa; phylum Mollusca; class Bivalvia; order Cardiida; family Cardiidae; genus Hippopus; species Hippopus hippopus. The sequence continues at coordinate 14,442,706 of OX328099.1, read as the reverse complement.
TAGAGGTATAGAACTGAGTATCTCACTTATCTGTTTTTTTTTTGTGCAAATTAACCCTTTAACCACAAGCTCCAACTTTTACATGTCTACCCTAAAAGAGAAGGCTTTTAAAAACATTAGGAGAAAAGGAGAAAATGCTTTTATCCAGCATGTTTTCTATCCTATCAAAAACAGAAACCACCATTTGAGCTATATCTAATTTGTAATTAGCAAATGCTTTCAGTTTTGTTGAATCCAAAATTTTGTTGGTTAGTAAAGAAAGTAGTGAAAGCTCTAGCAGACGATAAATTAAAAGTAATGTCTCTCAAATTACGAGAATTGTCTGTGTTACAAGCATTTTCTCCTTTTCACACAATATTTTCAAAAGACTTCTTCTTTAGGGTAGGGGAGACATGGGATTGTTTGGTAAAAGGTTAGAAAACTGGATATTTCTGTTACAAAGACCTTTGTATTCATACCGCAAACCCAAACCACAGGCGATCTGTTGATCAAGTTCCTTGCTTGTATTATGGTTTGTAATATGAGTATGTACACACAGAGCTCCAGATAAGAGGGAGTGATGGTATTCTAAATCTATTATTTCTCTTCAAAACCCTGTGTTGTGGGTACTCATTAGAATCGTCTTGATGAGATGATTCTAATGAGTACCCATAACATAGGGTTTTGTGGAGAATAATTAATACATGTATTTTCAATTTTGAAATAAAAATCACTCCCTCTTTCAGGAGCTCCATACATACCATACACCTTCATTTCTTCTCTCCAAATGTCTTCCACTAGGTGGCATTTTTCAAATACAGATCTATCTGATTTGGGCATTCTGTGTACCAGACTAATTTTCAAAATGACAACTGTTACTTTGAATGTCAGTATGAAATAAACTTTTACTCAATAAAATGTTACCTGGTACAATTCATTCAGCTGTGGTTAGCAAGCATGTAACCTACACGTATGCACCAGTCATTTATTAAAACAGCCCCTACAGGCTTGGTTAATAGCTTCGGTATAAGCCCAGACACTTCTTGTTGATATATCTTTGGAAAACCCTGCACAAATTCTGGTTTTCCTAAAGTCTGTAAACTGTCTAGAAACTGTATTCAAAGATGTGCAGTAAAAGAATAGTACTTGTAAAAACTCTTTTTTTCCAGTTTAAAATTGTTAAATTTCTAATAAATTTGGAGCGAAAAATAGGCTAGATCTTTACACACATGTATTGTTTATAGCCTTTTTCTGCATTGCTACTTTATTAGTGGCGAGTTGTAGTTTACACACAGCCTGTTAATATTTCTCCTGTACAGGATAGTGATGTGTCATAGCAGACAAGTCGAATTCCTCGAAGAATATGACATGTTCAGACAACGCTTTTCTCCAGACTTGCACCATTTTAATTCTTGTTTTCCCTTAACCTGCTAAATAAGTGAAGTGGAACTTTCAAACCAATAGTAGAAGAGCCAAATTTTGCTATTTCCAAGATATTTTTTTCAGAAAAATACCTTCTTACCAGACAGTGGAGATCCAAGATCAGACTACACATTCTGTGCTGTCTGATCGTGATCTTCATCGTCTGCAAAAGGTCCTAGAGTTGCACTTGGCAGCCTAAGAGTTAAATGTAAATATGTTTACAAGGCTTAGTTTAAAAAACATAAGTCAAAAGTGTCAATCAAAATCATTCTAATTTAATACATTACCACATACAAGCACTTTTGTTATTTCATTTGCTGACGGATCAATAAATGCAACTTAACTGTAATAGTTGTTGTCCTGGATTAGATCATGAGTGATTGATTGATTGATTGATCATATGATGCTTAATGCCCTTTTCAACATTGTTTCAGTTGTAGGAGGATGACAAGTGCACCTTTCCATGCTTTCCTGCAATTTCTAAAATTTACTACGCACAATATTCTTCCCAAGCCACTGTCTGCTTTCCCACATCAGTATTATCGAAACAATGGTCAGTGGTGAGAGAGGAATGAATCCTGTCACTATGGCTATCATCAGTCCTCGTGGAAAGAAATTGGTTAAGCTGGGGATTCAAACCAGTGAACCTCTCATCTCTAGGCCCTTAATTAGATCAGTTTCTTGGACTCGGATCAAGTGACTGAAAATATTTGCAAGGGACATGATACAGACAAGTTTAGGTTTAGTTACAGAATCGGCCGAGTTGTGACAAATGCAGTGTAGTACTTCAGATATGCAGTCTATACTGTCTAATAATTTGAGAGCCGAGCTCAGTCGGTAGCGTACAGGACTTGAGAACAGGGGGTCGTGAGTTCGATCCCCGGCTCGGCCAATTTCTTTCCGAGGATTGATGATAGTCATTGCGACAGGATTCATTCCTCTCTCACCGCTGATCGTTGTTTCGGCGATGGTTATGTGGGAAAGCAGTGGCTTGGAAAGAATATTGTGCAGAGTACTGGTAACAGAAACTCCAGGAAAGCATGGATAGGTGCACTGGCCACCACGATATAACTGAAATAATGTTGAAAACGGCATTAAACACCATACAATCATACAATCAATAATAATTTCGGAGATTGTCATGCCAAAAAGGCCTTCTTCGTCGGTGCAACTACAGAAACGTTTAGTGAATAACCTGTCTAAGGGCATAATTCCTTGGTACTCTCACTGGATCGCAGTGTCTACTTCAAGGACAATGCAGTATCACCTGCAGGTAAACAAAGCCTAATGCAGGGTTTTAACCCTTTACAATTCTTTGACTGGCTCAAATTGAAAGCATTTGCAGACAACAGATTGAATGTGACTTAAATGATGGGATTTGTCAGGAAAGGACAAAAAAGATTGTGGGAAAAGAAGAAAATGCTTGTTACCAGCTGAAGCACATTTTCTGTGTCTCATACCCAGAAACATGGAAATTTTTTTCTGTGTCCAGTGACTTCAACTTGGAATTGAGTACGTATAAAGAATTAATGATCAAAAACCTCTTCGATGTAATTTGTAAAACTATCATGGTTTGGGCATTTTTTTGGACACGAGTGCTCCAAAGGGCAAGAATATTGTTGTATTTTGAAATGTAGAGGCATGGTTATCAATGCATAATTAATCATCTATTTGATTTGGCATGAGACATCTACAATAGTCTGTGACCCTTTTTTGTTCATTTTGAATGCTGAAAATAACATGACCAGCTGTCAACTTGATCTTGAGATTTTTGTATTGGTATGCAATCATCTTATCAATTTGACCTATTACATTTCATTATATATCGTATTTTGATTTCAAAAAACATATCACATCACAGCTGTACATGTATATACACAAATAGATCTAAATAATGGTTTTTCCATGTTTTTCCTGTGTAAGAGAGAGAGAGAGTTGGGAAGAGAGAGAGAGAGACCTTGACAAATGCTTTGTTGTATACATTATGCAATATTGACAAGATTGACTATGTACGCTTGTACTCATATAGTAAAATATTTGTTCTGTTCTGTTCTGTTCTACTCTGAACTTTAGTGGCGGAAACTTTATCTCGGATCAGACAAGAGCTAAATATGTGTGTTTTTGTGAATGTGAGAATGAATAAGTGTAGTATCTTTTTATGTCTCATAGACCCTTAAACCTTTACCAAACATTGTTTTGACAATCTTGAAGACAGAGGCATTGAAAATGATTATGAAAAAGGGAGCATTTTTCCTTTTTGCCACAAAGTTTTCTACCCTTCAAGGACAAAGCTTATCATTTTAGCTTCAATTTTAATTTGTGGTCCATAAATGTGTTCAATCTGGACGCGTCTAAAATTTTGTGGTCTTGTAAAGAGTAAAACTACGTATGTGTGCGCTATGCTCTGTGATAAGGGGGTTTAATGCATCTGCAAAAAGTATTGATCCAGGTCAGCATGTGTAATCTGCGCAGGCTGCCCTGGGGCAAAACTTTTTGCTAATGGTCAATTTTCTGCATACCAAAAGACCAGTCTGTCTCAAGGGTCAGTTGGGTGCTCAAGTGATAGACCATGTTACATTCCTGGCTATGCCCCTGCCTGTAGTCAGTTTGTGCTTAACCCTTTACCACACAGTGCCGAGTTTTTACGACCCTGGGAAACAAGCCTTTTGAAAACATTGTAGGAAAATGAGAAAATGCTGATAACCAGCATTTTCTCCTTTTTTCCCCATTGTTTTTTACCCTATCAAAGAAAAATTGCACCATTTGAGCCACATTGAAATTGTCGTCAGAAAATGCTTTCAATTTGAACAAGGCTAAAATTTTGTTGTCTGGTAAAGGGGTAAAGAGGACTATGTAGAGTTTATGTTGTTGTGAATTAGTTTTCAGCTCTACTGACCAAAGGCTAGCTGAGCTTATGTCATGGCATGGTTTCTGTCTACCGTCGGTCTGTTAGTCTTTTCTTGTTTACACAATAAAGTTGTCAAATTATCATGAACTTGCACAGTTTCTTTATATTGTCAATAGCTTGAACCCTAAAAAATTCAACATTAGTTTGGGAAAAGTAGCCACTTTACACTTTGCATTTCTTGTTTACACAAGTAAGTCTGCATTTGTGGTCAGATTTTCTTGAGACTAGCACAGATCATTTATATCATCAATAACTTGAACCCGATTGATTTTGAAACAATTCTAATAATCAGTTAGGGAAAAGTAGCCATTTAAAGTTGAAAATTTGCATTTTTTGTTTATGCAATTTTGTTCCCATTCTTTGGAAACTTGCACAGATCACTTGTATCATTAAGGGCTTGAACCCTATTGAAAATGAGGAAAATCTAGCAAGTTGTTTAGGAAAAGCAGCCATTTGATGACTAAGTCTTGTTTACTCAACAAAGTCCACATGATTGGTTCTGTTTCTTTTTATCTTGCCAGGATTGTTTAATAAAATCTCATCAAATTTGACTGTATTCCAAACAAGTGGTTTTGAGAAATTGTACTTTGAATATTTCACTATTAACTTTGTTCAATTTACCATGCCTACTCATTATGCTTATTACAACAATCCCCCCCCTGTCATTTTTGTGTGTGCGTGTTTATCTTTTTACTTTTACCATTATAAATTGATAATCTATGATAGAAAATAAGCAAAATTACAGCCAGTAGAGCGATTCTGGCCCTCAAGAGCCTCTAGTTCATGTAAAACACTGATATGAGTTACAGGATATATTTCCCTTGCAAGTCTGAAGAAACTAGACGGTTACATAAGTAAAAAGGTGCAATTTTGAAGTCTAATTAACAGGACGGTTGTTTTGTGATTGGTAACTCCCTCTTTTTTTTTCTGAGATCAAATATGACATCATCGTACAAATTTGAATACGATCTTATATAATTGACCGCATGTGTTATTGATCATGTGACTTTTCCACAAGTCCTGTCACAGTTATGCCCCTTTTTCGACATAGAATTTTCACTGAAATCAATCTATTTCTGAAAGCAACTGCAGCAAAGCGTTGGCACCTGCATGCGGTGCTGTTGTTTAACTTAGATATGATTGTTAAAATCTGAATAACCCCCATGAATTTTATTTCAGATTCATAACACACTCAGAGAGATGATGGTGATTTGTTAGAGCAAAAATGAAGTCACATACTGTAGTGTGTCTTCTGGGATGGCTCAGTATAGTGTTACCATATGGAATGCCTTTTTTCTTTCCAAGTAAGTCAACAAGATCTGTAGATTTTTAACTTGTTACCTGATAATAGTAGTTTTTGGTCCTAAAAGATAAGAATTCTTTTGAAAATACAGTGGGAAAAAAGCAGGGACAACTGATAATTAGCAGTTTCTTACCCAGTCATAAACAATTTCAATTAATTCAGTAATATCTAATTTGTCATGTTCAATATGGACAAGTCCATCAAATGGACACCTGCTCAGTTATAGATTTTAAAAGTAAAACAACTTCTGATTGGCTAAATCACTTTGTTTAGCTAATCAAATGTTGTGTTACTTTCAAATATACAAACTCTTGAGAATAAGACTAAAAATGTTCTTAAGAATGGTTGGTAAATATTGACCAAGATCAAATCAGATGCAAAACTTACAGTGAATGAAATCAAAAGCTGATAGTCGTGGTATAGGCATCACTGGGGTCAGTGCATAAGATATTTAATCAGACGTTAAAACTTGGAAAAGTTTGTACCGCTTAGAAGAAGAATAAACTGGCTAAATTTCTCTGTCCCATTAAACCCCTCTGGAGGAAGGACCCTCCCCCCCACTGCCCTTTTTGCATTTTGTTCAAAAAGGGCTAACTACTCAACTGATAACAGAACTGCTCATAGGTGGACATCAGCAGTATGACATTTCATTGCGTTTAAGGATAGGGCACCCTAATGGGATTCATGTAACATTCATGTAACATCGCCTTTCATCGCCAAAATCATACAGATTCGGCTAAGACTTGGGTAATCCGTAATCGAAGCGGGGAACCAGTGTCTTTGGGCTGATCGATTACGGATTACCCGAGTCTTATCCGAATCCGTACATTTTTTTGGCGATGGAAGGCGATGTTACACATCTCCAATTAGGGTGCCCTATCCTTAACAGTATGCAAATTATTAAATGATATGGGTGACACAATCATTGAAATAACTAATGACAGCCCCTTAGCAATTTACTGGTCACATGTTTGGATGGTTGCATTTGATTCCTCCTGATATAAGGTCAGAAAGTTGGTCACTTGTACAAATCTAAGAAAAACCTTGCCAGAATGTTTGTCTCCATGATATCTCCAAAGAATTTTTAAACAAGTCATGTGGTGTAAAAAAGTGGGACACTGGGACAAATCATAGACAAACCTTGTGTACACTCTAGATGCCAAACTTTTTGTCTAATATTTGTGAAAATTTATCAGATTTTTTTGTCTTGATCATATCTGATGGGTTTGAATACGGGTCACATTGGTTAAAAAAGTAGGTCACTGGGGCAAATCTTGGGAAAAGCGTATGTTCACTCTAGAGGCCATATTTTCAGTCCAGTACACATAGACATTTGTTAGATTGTTTGTTATGATTATATTTAGAACTAGTTGAAAATGGGTCATATTTGGTCAGAAACTAGGTCACAAAATAGGACAAGTCTTGGATGACACTTTTGATTAACATTTTCTAGCCTCTACTCATAAAAATTGATCAAAATGTTTGTTATGATAAAATTGGGCGGAGTTGTCAAATGGGTCTTGTCTAGAGCCCACACTTTCGGTACAATGCAGACAAAAGTTTGTCAGGATGTTTGTCTTGATAATACCTCCAACTATTTTGAAAACAGATCATGTTAGTTCAAGAAGTAGTTCAGTTGGACAAATCTTTGAATAACATTATGTACACTCTAGATACCTTAGTTTAGAGTCCAACACTAATGAAAGTCGGTTAGAATAATTGTCTTGATGATATCTGGTACAATTTTGATGAGGCTACATGTACTTTGTCAAAAAGTAGTTCACTTGGAAAAATCTTAAAAGATTTTCAATTTTAAGTTCTTTCGTATAAAATTTGGTCAGAGTGTTTGTCTTAATGATATCTTAACCCTTTACCACACGGCAAAATATAAGACCTATTGAAATTGAAAGCATTTGCAGAAGACAATTTCATAGTGGCTCAAATGACGCAACTTTTCTTTGATAGGGTAGAAAACTTTGTGGGAAAAGGAGAAAATGCTGGTTACCAGCATTTTCTCCTTTTTCCACAATGTTTTCAAAAGGCCTCTTCTTCAGGGGCGTCAAAAGGCGTCATTGTGTGGTAAAGGGTTAAAACATATTTACAGATGGGTCACATTGGGTCCGAAACTAGGTCACTAGTTGTATTGGAGCAAAACATTAATACTCCGTAGTTATGTTCTCAAAGGTGCATAATTATGCTCAGTCTAGTTATTCAGGGCCATCATGGCTCTCCTTTAACATTGAAACCTATGACATGGGTACTCATTGGGATTATCTCATGGAGACAATGTTAATGATTACCACACTACAAATGTTTAATTGAAGAATAAAGATAAGCCATGCTCTGTGAAAAGGGGGCTTACTGAATCTGCAAAAATTACTGACCCAGGTCAGGCTGCTCAGATGTGCAGGCTGACCTGTATCAAAACTTTTTGCTTTTGGTCAGTTTTCTGCATTCTATTCCTAAGAATTTGACCAGTGCATCAATATGGATTTTATTGTTCCATGATTATGCAATGACTTGCTTGATATGAGGCATTATGGAGATGCATTAAACCCCCTTTTGCCAGAGTATGGCTCAGATTATATTACATGTGCCTGCTAAACCTGAAAGTATTCCACGTACTTGTACTGTTGACTATTTATTTCATAATCAGCAACAAAGGTGAACCTGACACCAGACTCAGTAGACAGATGTACGACAGAGAACCAGACCATGGTATGTGAGGTGGTTGATGAGAATTATAACGTCTCAGATGTTGTCTTCCTACTCAATGGCAACCAAGTGGAGGCTGATGATGTTGAAATAATTGACAATCGGAAGGCCCAGATACACTTGCATAACCTAAGCCAGGATATGAATAACCTGAATGTATTATGCTGTGTTGATAACTGTAGCTCTTTTGAGAGCTTTGATGCAACAAGCGTGCAGGTTTATGGTAAGAGATTGATTTTGAATGTTTGAATAGATAAAGAATGATAATAATTATGTTGTAGTAACTTTCCTTGGGCTGGGAGCTGCATGCGGAAATTTGATATCATTCTGTTGAGACTAAATATCTTGTGGATTTTAGAATTTTCCTACGCAGTGAAAAGCAAATACAAGCCCCAGGAAAGTACATGTAAAATGTAATATTTACTTTGTTACATACCAACAAGTTTTGACCACAAATTATTGAAATGAGCCATGCTCTGGGTAAGGGGCTTTAATACATTATACCAGGCAAGTCATCACATAATATGGATCCATAAAATCCATTTTGCCTAACAACTGACTTAATCCAAAGGTAGAATGATCCTTTGAAATACAGAAAATTTACAAATATATAGCAAAAAGTTTCAACAAAACCTTTCTAGTGCTCAAGGTGAGCTTTTGCGATCATATTGTGTCCTTTTACCATTGTAAACTTTACCTTGTGTACATTCTTTATGCCACATTTTCAGTCAGGAACTCATGAAAGTTGGTCAGAATGTTTATCTTGATGATATCTTGCACTAGTTTCAAGATGGGTCAGAATATGTGAAAAAGAAGGTCACTGGGACAAATCCTTCACAAACCTTCTACACAATGTAGAGGCCACATTTCCAGAGTAATACACATGAAATTTGGCTGGAATGTTTGTCTGGATGATATCTTGGATGGCTTTAATGAGGGTCAGTCATAAATAACTGAGAGTTGGTGATTTTCTGAAAAACAGATAATTTCCTTTTAAAGATAAATTTCTTCAATGTAATCTCCCCAGGATTGTTTAAAGTGAGAGTTTATGATTTCCTGAAAAAAGAAATAATTTCACTCATATTTTAAAGTTATATTTCTACGGTGTAATCTCCCTAGAATCAGATATAGACTCCCACCTCTTTGGCAGTGAAAGAATATTGGTTGCTAGGCAACATGTAGCAACTCGTCATATCTTTGAAAAACCTTGTATACCATCTAGAGACCACATTTTTAGTTCAGTACTTAAATGGAAGTTGGGCAGAACGATTGTCTTGATAGTATTCAGTATGAAAATGAGTCATGGCTGGTCAAAAATTGGATGGATATGATAAATCTTTGAAAAACCTTGTTTACATTCTGGATGCCAAGTTTTGGGTCCAGTTCTTATGAAAGTTGCTCAGAATGTTTTTCTTGATAATATCTTCGATAAGTTGAAAGTGGGTCATATCTGGTAAAAATTTAGGTGGACAGACCTTGGAAAAACCTTGTGTACACTCTTGAGGCCACAGTTTCAGTCAATGCTCATCAATATTAGAACGTTTGTCTCGATGATATAGTAGATCAGTATGAAAAATTGTTACATCTGATAAAAAAGTAGGTCACTGGTACAAACCTTTGAAAAACCTTGTGTACACTTTAGGTTATATTTTCAGTCCAATACTTATGAAATTGGCAAGAATCTTTGTCTTGGTATTTTATCACATTTTGTTACCTCCTTAGTTTTCAGTGTAGTATACCTATTACGAATCATTTATCTTATATATGTTTGATATCACAATTGTGTGACATCATTTTTTGATGTCTTTTTGTATATTTTTCACAGGAGTGAATAGGTTTTATGAATATTACTGCGGGTGCATCTATAGATCTAGATGGTTCTGCGTCTTCTTATCTATAATTTGTGAAATATTGTTTCGTGATAAAAAGGATCTGACATTTTGTTGCGTTTTGAGATAAGATTTTAATAAACTGTTTCTAAGCTCGCCAAAGGCTCGCTTAATAATATTTCCCTAGACTCTTTTAATAAAATTTTATCTCAAATGCCAACTTGTGTCAGATCCTATTTATCTTAAATGAGTTTTTTAAAGGGGCCACAGCAGGTCAAAAAGGAGAGCACTGGCACAGATCTTAGAAAAATCATGTGTACACTCTAGAGGCCATATTTTAGTCCTGTTCTTAGAATTGTTGGGAGGAGTATCTGTCTTGATGATATCTCAGAGGAATTAGAAAAATGGAACTGTGTCAGGTCAATTTCAATTGCTTGTGACAAGCTACGGCTTTTTTCCCATAGTGTTTTCCTGTACCAAACTATCCCAAGTTTTAGGAAGAAGGATTTTGAAAGATTGTGGGCAAAAGGAGAGAATGGTTGTCATCGGCACTTTCTTTTTTTTTTTGACAGTTTTTTCTAAACTGTAGCGACAACTTTCATTGTTTGAGCCACATTCAATTAATTGTCTGCAAATGCTTTTAATATAGTTAAGTCTTAAATATTGTTATCTGATAAAGATTATACAGTCAACTGCAGGAAGGTGCTTTTACATAAATTTGTCCAGGCCAGATAATGGATTATAACTATATGCACTTTATCATTATAGCAAATAATTATTTCTGTATTAATTTGTTTATAATTTTCTAGTGAGACCTGTGCCACTTTAACTCTTTACCACATAATCCCGACTTTTAACGACCCTGAGAAAGAAGCCTTTTGAAAAAATTGTAGGAAAAGGAGAAAATGCTGGTAACCGGCATTTTCTCCTTTTCCCACAGCTTTCTACCCTTCTCAAAACAATTTTCAATTTTTGAGCCATGTTTATTTTGTCGTCTGCAAATGCTTTCAATTTGGACTGGACTACAATTTTGTCGTTTGGTAAAGAGTTAAGACCTCTCAAGTATTATATGCGACCATTCCAGGGATGTGACATTTACAAATAATTGAGCCATGTGCTGTGTCTTAATGCATCTACAAAAAGTATAGACCTATGTCAGTCTGCACTGTCTGTGCAGGCTGATATGGGTCTAAACTTTTTGCTCTTTGTAAATGTATGTCCAAGGACAAATCTACCTCATGATGTAGTCGGTTGTTATATAAAATAGATTCTACGTATCCATTATACTGTGCTGACTTGCTTGGTATCATGCATCCCAGAGAATGCATTAACCCTTCCCCACACAAACCCGGGTTTTAACAACCCTGAAGAAAGAGGCTTTTGAAAACATGGTGAGAAAAGGAGAAAATGCTAGTGATCAGCATTTTCTCCTTTTCCCACAATGTTTTCCATTGTATCAAAGGCAATCCTCACTGTATGAGCAATATTTATTTTGTCGTCTGTAGATGCTTTCAATTTGGATCAGTTTCAAATTATGTCGTTTGGTAAAGAGTTAATCCCTCTTTTGCCAGAGTATGATTGATTGTTGATATAATTATAGTGAAGCCTGGTCCTGTTCAAGAGCTATCCTGTATCAAATAGGAGTGTTCCAGGAATGTGACATGTACGATAATTGACTGTTGATATATTATGGTTTGTTTATGAATACAATGAAGCTGTCCCAGTTCAAGAGATCTCCTGTATCTTTATATGACTGTGCCAAGAATGTGACATGTGCAAATAATTGATTGTTGATATATTGATAGTTTGTCTAGAATTATGGTGAAGCCTATCCCAGTGCAAGAGGTCCCATATGTCATATTTGACTGTTCCAAGAATGTGACTTGTACAATAATTGATTGTTGATATAATGATAAAGTAGTTTGTTTATTATTATAGTTTGTTTATTATTATAGTGAAGCCTGTCTCAGTGCAAGAACCCTCTTTATTATTATAGTGAAGCCTGTCTCAGTGCAAGAATCCTCCTGTATCATATTCAAACATTCCAGGAATGTGAACGATATGAATAATTACTTGTTGATATAATGATAGTTTGTTTATAATAATAGTAAAGCCTGTTCCTGTTCAAGAACTGTCCTGTATCATATATGCCTATTCCAGGAATGTGACATTTACAAATAATTGATTGTTGATATAATGATAGTTTGTTTATAATTATAGTGAAGTCTGTCCCTGTTTTTGTTTATATACTCAGAGGCAAAAGAAAGTATACACCTTCTAATTCTGGCTGTTTCGGCAAAATATTTAAAGCTTAAGCCCTTGCAATCTTTTTCTTGGAATAGTCCAGTCATTTTTAAACGGCAAAACTAAAAAAAATGTCAGCAATACACCATTATTAACAGAAAACAAGGGAGTTATTTATCAAAGGTTAGCAAAAGACTTTTTTGTTACGACAGGGTTTTCAATGGTTGATGGACTAAATGGTGTTTCACTTTGCTCTCAACATTATCACGACATTAACTCACTTCATCAAACTTAATCATGTTCATGAGTTTAACCGATCTATGACCGGGCCCTCAAATGTCTTGCCAAAGGAAACTCGCACAAGATCGGAACACCTTGGGTTGGGATCGAACTCTTTACGTATAAGCCATGCGGGTCCCTAGTTCTTTTAAAGACAAGAAGATGTTTCCATTTCAATCTCTAAAAGTATTGTCAGACTCAATTTGTTTCAATAATCAGGCCTCTGGATGGGTATCTGTGACAAGTTAACTTTCTTTGGCATACTTTTTAAGCAGTTCCTCCTAATTTCCAGACACTTTCATGTGATGTTACCAAATTTCATTCTCATTTATTGATTGCAGATCTCAAATGATTCAGAACCATGTTCATGGCTTCGAATTTGACTGAATTTGATTGAGTGCAGACACTGCACATCACCCTGATTCACTTTCACTTAAGTGATTCACTAGGACCTCGCAATGTTGATTTTATGCATCATTTCACCCCCAACTCCCGATGTACCGGTCTTACTTCGACATGATTACTTCAGGTCAAACAGACGGCAGTTCCTTCAACTCATAGCACCTTCACAGCCGATCAACCGTGACTTGTTTACATTGCAAGTAACAAGTTACAGACCGGTCTTGAACGACCAGCTTCGAAAATCTTAATGACACAATTTCTATCGGCTTCTGAAAGCCGCTCCATTGTTCGATAGAAAAACGAAAAGGCTGTGGTTTTTTTAGATTATCGACTTAGAAACCAAATACCGATTTCCAGCAATATGTTGATTGTCCAATAGGTTGCAGGTGCAGATATACAAAATTGACATGTACCTGCACTGTAGCCAGTCAAGTGTGTCAATTTGTAAATTAATGACAGAATATCACTTCAAACTTAGTAGCAATGGGTTTTTGAAGATTTCAGGTCAAAAATATGAAAAATGAGAAAATTATGAGAGATCAAAAACTGTATACTTTCTTTTGCCTTTGAGTATAATTATAGAGAAGTCTGTGCCAGTGCAAGAGCTGTGCTGTTTAATTTACGACTGTTCCAGGAATGTGACATTTACAAATAATTGATTGTTGATATAATGATCATTTGTTTATAATGATAGTGAAGCCTGTCCCTGTTCAAGAACTCTCCTGTATCATAATACTGTTCCAGGAATGTGACATGTACAATAATTGATTGTTTATATAATGATAACTTTTTTTAATTATAGTGAAGCCTGTCCCAGTTCAAGAGCTCACCTGTATCATATACGACTACAGTTTTAACGTGACATGTACTTGGGATTATGTTGTAAACTACACGCTCCGTGACATCTGGCCCAATGTTACATTGTACATGTAAGTGTTGCATACATGACCTAGCTTTTTAACCATTAAACCCCCATGTTTTAATGAACCAAGCATAGAGGCCTTTTGAAAACCTTGTGATAAAAGGAGAAAATGCATGTAACCAGCATTTCCTTCCTTTCCCACAATTTTTTTCATCCCTTTCCTAGAATAATTCAATCAATTTAGCAGCATGTATTTTATTGCCCGTGTTGTCTGCAACTGCCTTTAATTGGGAGAGTCTAAAATTTTGTGGTGTGGAAAAGAGATAAATATTGTCCTATTTTAAGATTCTGTATTGAGTTGCAAAATTGAACTGTCAGAGACAAATTATTTAGCGCATAGCATCTTTGCAAGTTCTGGAGCAATGCATGGGGTTGCAAGCAGTCTCCCAGGGTAAGGTCATTGAATAGGCAAATGTCTCAGTTTTACCTGGCCAAATAAATACTAGATGGCTCGTAACACGCGAAAAAGGGCATTCGGACATTTGTGTAAAGTGTAGTCTCGCTTTAGCCTGCGCAGTCTGCGCAGGCTAATCTGAGACGGCACTTTACGACTACATTAGATTTTGTGTTACAGTAGACCTGCGCAAAACAGAAAATTGCATAAAAACGGAAAGTATCGTTTCGGATTAGCCTGCGCGGACGGCGCAGGCTGATCCGAGACGACACTTTACGCAGATGTTCGAATACCCCTTTTCGCGTGTTGCATGCCAGATAGTCTTACTGGCAGAGATAGTACATCTGTGATTAAGTGATACATGTATGTACCTATATTAACCTTTTACCATACAGCAAAATTTTAGACTTGTCCAAATGGAAGGGATTTGCAAACAATAAATTGAATTTTGGTTCAATTTATGTGAATTATCTTGTGAAGGGTAGAAAACATCGTGGGAAATGGAGAAAATGCTGTTTACCAGCATTTTCTCCTTTTCCCATAATGTTTCCTAAAGGCTTCTTTCTCAGGGTCATTGAAACTCGGGATTGTGTGGTAAAGGGTTAATCCATACAGTGCATCAAAACAAAAAAGATGTGATTCCTCTCTCTGTAAAGGTTTAAAACTGTTAACCCTTTACCAGACAATTATGAGTTCTAGAGACCCTAAAGAAAAAGGCTTTTAAAAATATTGTGGGGAAAAGGAGAAAATGCTGATGAGCAGCATTTTCTTCTTTTCCCACAATATTTTCTACCTTATGAAAGACAAATATCATCCTTTGAGCTACAGTTATTATGCTCCCCGAAAGGAGAGCATACAGTCGCCGCTTCGTCTGTGTGTCTGTTCGTCCGTCTTTCTGTCTGACTGTCCGTCTGAAGCCATTTCTCCACAACCCCTGGACCAAATTGGATGAAACTTCATATATGAACTCCTGAGGATATTGCGCCTATGTTTTTTTCTCGGTTTTCCAATTTGACGCTGTGTCATGGAAAAAGGGGGTTTCTTGTAAAATTCCAATTTTTACTAATATCTCCTTCAGTTTTCGTCAAAATTTCATGAAACTTCACATTTATATTGTTTATTAAAAGTGTCACCATGTACTTTTATTTTTTTATCTATGCAAAACCATGTTACGGGAAAAGGGTGCTTAATGTCTTACAACTTTTGGTTTTGTTTTTTTGGAGTCTGAAATTAAACATTTCCCAGTTTCTTTAAGACTATTCAACATATATGTTGCTGATCAAAAGCCCCAGACCATGTTTATACCCCCCAAACAAAGTTTGGGGGTTTATACTGGAGTCACCTTGTCCGTCCGTCCGTCTATCCGTCTGTCCGTCTGTGTGTCATGAAAAGCTTGTCCAGGGCATAACTTCCAAAGTACAAAAGCTAGTGACTTCAAACTTCATATACAGATACGTCACATTAAGGAGAAGTGCAGTGTACAAGAACCATAACTCTGTTCCTACTATTTTTAGAGTTATTGCCCTTTGTAAATTTTAACTTTGGATTTTTGTCTGGGGCATAACTTTGAAAGTATAGAAGCTAGTAACTTCAAACTTCACACACAGATAGATCACATAATGGAGAAGTGCAGTGTACAGGAACCATAACTCTATCCCAACTATTTTTGGGGTTATTACCCTTTGTAAATTTTAACTTTAAATTATTGTCCGGGGCATAACTTCCAAAGTATAAAAAGCTAGTATTTTCAAACTTCATATACAGATATGCCACATTCAGGAAAAGTGCAGTGTACAAGAATCATAACTCTATTCCCACTACTTTCAGAGTTATTGCCCTTTGTAAATTTTAACTTTGGTTTTTTTTTTTTTGTCCAGGGCATAACTTAGAAAGTAAAGAAGGTAGTAACTTCAAACTTCACACACAGATAGATCACATAAAGGAGAAGTGCAGTGTACAAGAACAATAACTCTTTCCCATTTATTTTTGGGGTTATTGCCCTTTTTAAGTTTTAACTTGAAATTTTTGTCCAGTAAAAACTTCCAAAGTAAAAAAGCTAGTAACTTCAAACTTCATGTACAGATAGGCCATATTAAGGAGAAGTGCAGTGTACAAGAACCATAACTCTATTCCCGTTTTTTTTTTTTAGAGTTATTGCCCTTTGTAAATTTTAACTTTGGATTTTCGTCCAGGGCATAACTTCGAAAGTATAGAAGCTAGTAGCTTCAAACTTCACACACAGATAGATCACATAATGGAGAGGTGCAATGTACAAGAACCATAACTCTATCCCAACTATTTTTGGGGTTATTACCCTTTGTAAATTTTAACTTTAAATTATTGTCCAGGGCATAACTTCCAAAGTAAAAAAGCTAGTATTTTCAAACTTCATATACAGATAGGCCACATTCAGGAGAAGTGCAGTGTAGAAGAACCATAACTCTATTCCCACTATATTTAGAGTTATTGCCCTTTGTAAGTTTTAACTTTGGTGCCACATTCAGGAGAAGTGCAGTGTAGAAGAACCATAAGTCTATTCCCACTATATTTAGAGTTATTGCCCTTTGTAAGTTTTAACTTTGGGTTTTTTTGTCCAGGGCATAACTTTTGGGGTTATTGCCCTTTGTAAATTTTAACTTAAAATTTTTGCCCGGGGCACAACTTCCAAAGTAGAAAAGCTAGTAACTTCAAACTTCATAATTATACAGATAGCCACATTAAGGAGAAGTGCAGTGTACAAGAATCATAACTCTATCCCAACTATTTTTTTGGGTTATTGCCCTTTGTAAATCTAACTTTAAATTTTGTCAGGGGCATAACTTCCCAAGTATGAAAATTAGTAACTTCAAACTTTATATACAGATAAACCACATTAACAAGAAGTGCAGTGTACAAAAACCATAACTCTTTTCCCACTATTTTTAGAGTTATTGCCCATTGTTAATTTTACCTTCAGATTTTTGTTTGTGGCATAACTTCCAAAGTATAAAACCTAGTGACTTCAAACTTCATATACAGATAGACCAAGTTAGAGAAATGCAGTGTTAAAGAAACATAACTCTATTCCCACTAGTTTTAGAGTTATTTCACTTTGTAAGTTTTAAATTTTGATTTTTGTCTGGAGCATAACAGTTACCTATAAAATGACACCTGTTCTGTGACAAGGCGCTTTGTGAGGCACTTTTGTGTCAGATCTAGTTTCATTCTTTCCTATTTATACTAAGCTTTGTTATAGAAAAGAAGGCCTAATGACAAACTCAAACACGAAGTTTATAAATGTTTTATCTGATTTTTTTTTCAGACAATTTTGCCATTACTATAATAGTAATGTTTGATTTACAGATTGTTCACATTGACAGGAAGTTTTACTCCACTGTTCCAAGAGTTATACCCCTTCTTTATTTAGTTATTTGAACATTGGCAAATGCAGTTTGGCAGACGGGACCAAACACAAGTTTCCTGTTTCACCCCCACCCTCCTCTCCCGTGACCATCCATTTACCGACGGCCTTCACTTTCCTAAAAAGAGACCTGTTTGGGGAGCATAATCTACGACGGCTCTTGTTTTGTTGTCTGTGAATGCTTTCTATTTGGTTGAGTCCAAAATTTTGTTGTTTGATTAAGATTCTAGAGCCAATTTAACCTAGTTTAATCCCTTGTGTGCCAGATGGACCAAATAGAGACTCACTTACCAGTAAAAGGACCAATAATTTGCAATCCAAGGCAATTTTTAAGCAAAAGAGAAATCAAGAAAGCCAGTATGGATCTTGATTAGACTGCTTTTTTTGTGCTGCCTGATCTTGATCCACACCACATGTTTTTGCTAAATAACTTGTGTACTGACAGGCTTTTTTAAGTTATCTTTTCAAATGAGATAAGGCCTTTGCAGAAGATATAAAGTGCAAACTGGACAACAGTGTGAACTTGATCTGCACTGTCTGCAAAGAATATCGAAGGTTTTAAGTTTTAGCTCACCTGAGCACAAAATGCTCAAGTTGAGCTTTTGTGATCATGCTGTGTCAAGCGTCCATCAACAATTGTGCATCATTTGTTATCAAAGTTTACCATTGGTATGCTCAAGAGACCCCATCTTCAGTCCGATTTTCAAAATTTTTGTCTCGATTATATCTCAGACTATTAAAAAAAGGGTTACATCGGGTCAAAAATGTGATGACAGGGTCATATCTTTGAAAAACCTTGTGTATGCTCTAGAGGTCACATTTTTTTTCAAATGCTAATGAAAAAAGGTCAAATGTTTATCTTGATGATATCTTTAATGAGTATGAAAATAAGTCACACCTAGGCTAAACATGGGTCACTAGGACAAATTTTTTTAAGATCTAGTTCACACTCTAGAGGCCACATCTTCAATCCAAGTTTGTAAAGTCAGGAAAGTAGGTCACTGGGTCAGATATTTGAAAAACCTTGTGTACACATCTAGAGACCACATTTTATGTCCATACTCAAGAAAGTTGGTCAGAATGCTCCTCCTCATGATTTCTTTGACGAGTCTGAAAATGTGTCACATCAAATGAGAAAGTAGATCATTTTGATAAAGCTTTGCAAAACCTAGTTTACACTCTAGAGGCCACATTTTCAGTCCAGTACTCATGAAAATTAGTCAGAAATTTTGTCTTCAAGATACTGTGGACGAATTTGTAAATGTGTCAGATAGGGTCAAAATGGTAACTGGGTCAGAACTTTCAAAAGCTTTATGTTCACTCTAGAATCCACAATTTCAGTCCAATACACACAAAAGTTAGTCAGAATATTTATCTTGATAATATCTTAGATGAATTTGAAAATGGGTCATGTCAGATAAGTCATGTGGTGTTGAGAAGTAGGTCACTGGTACAAATCTTATAAGAAACCTTGTGTACACTCTAGAGGCCATATTTTCTGTCCAATACCCAAGAAACTTGGTCAGAATATTTGTCTTGATGATATTTCAGACGAATTTGAAAATGAGTCAGATAGGGTCAAAAAAAGTAGGACAGTGAGACAGATCGCAGAGAAGAACCTTGCAGCATGCTATAGGAAACTTTTTTTGTCCAATACTCATGAAAGTTGGTCAGAATGCTTATCTTGATAATATCTTGAATGAGTTCCGATATTGGTTACATGTAGTAAAAGGTACATGTACCTAATTGGAACAATTCCTAGAAAAACGTTGTGAAAATTTTAGAGGCCTCATTAGCTCCACTGGCCAAAGGCCAGCGAGCTATTGTCATGGCGTTGTGTCCGTCGTCCGTCCGTCCGTCCGTCCGTCTGTCCGTCTGTTCGTTCGTCCGTTCGTCCGTGCGTGCGTCTGTAAACTTTTTCTTTAAAAAACTTCTCCTCAGAAACTATTGACTGGATTTTTACCAAATTTCACAGGAATGTTCCTTTGGTGGTCCTCTTTCAAATTCCTTCAAATAATTGTGTTCCATGAAAAATTCTGGTTGCCATGGCAACCAAAGTAAAAAACCTTTAAAAATCTTCTCCTCCCAAACCGCTATTTGGATAGCATTATTATTTTGCAGGAATGTTCCTTAGATACAGGTTTACAGAATTCCTTAAAAAAAAAAAAAATGATCTGTCAAAAAACATGGCTTTTATGGGAGACTCATTTTCCTTTTATGGTATAAAGTAAAATCTTTGAAAAATTTCTTCTCTAAAACTATTCATTGGATTTCATTGTTGTTTTGCAGGTAAGTTCCTATGGTGGTTGTCTACCAAATTGTTTCTATGGTGGTTGTCTACCAAATTCCTTTTAAAATCAAAGTGCTGTAAGCACTGTAATCGGTCGTCACTGAATGATTATTGGTTGGTTGGATGTATTGGAGTTTAACGCCACTTTAACAAGCGAGCTATTGTCATGGCATTGTGTCCGTCGTCCGTCCGTCCATCCGTTCGTCCGTCCCTTCGTCCGTGCGTGCGTCCGTAATTTTTTTCTTTAAAAAACTTCTCCTCAGAAACTATTGACTGGATTTTTACCAAATTTCTTAGGAATGTTCCTTTGGTGGTCCTCTTTCAAATTCCTTCAAATAATTGTGTTCCATGAAGAATTCTGGTTGTTGCGTCCGTCTGTCCGTCTGTTCGTTCGTCCGTCCGTTCGTCCGTGCGTGGCTGGTTACCATTTTTTTCTTCTTTTCTCACAAGTTTTTTCCATACCCTTTTTCTTCAGTGAGCTAAAATGCAGGATTGAATGATAATTGTTAAAAACTTCCTTTCGCCATTATAGAAATATCAGGCCTGTGGAGCGATACAGGCGCTCAAGCGCCTCTAGTTTTCTACCCAATACTGAGAAATGTTCTCAGGTATACAGGCTATGGTCAGTGATTCATGGTCATCATGGCCCTCTTGTTCGTTTCCTTTCAGTGGTTTGCTGGATACAGAAAGTGTGGCAAACTGGGATATTCCAGATCTCCAAACTAGACGGGAATTTACGACGGACAGCAATGAATATAGGTTGTTCAATCAGCCAGAGGTAACCATCAGTCTTTCTGTAAAATCAAGGTGTGGCA
The DNA here is from genome assembly GCA_946811185.2 of Hippopus hippopus. Lineage (NCBI taxonomy): Eukaryota > Metazoa > Mollusca > Bivalvia > Cardiida > Cardiidae > Hippopus > Hippopus hippopus. The sequence continues at coordinate 14,421,804 of OX328099.1, read as the reverse complement.
TGGAATCGTTGGCAAAATTTGATGGTTCTGATGTTATCAAAGGTATGATTATTTATCCTGTCACTTGCAATAATTTTGACTCAACAACAGGGTGCCATTTTTTTTTTCTTATCATCAGACAGTCACGTGACAATCAGAGGGACAAGTGATAGTGAAAGTGTTCACCTGCCAGCTGGGACTCCTTTTAATCCTTTACCAGACGACAAAATTTTAGCCTTGTTGGATTTGAAAGCATTTGCAAACGACAATTTCAGTGTGGCTCAAATGGCGTAACTTTTCTTTGATAGGGTAGAAAACATTGTGGGAAAAGGAGAAAATGCTGGTTACCAGCATTTTCTCCTTTTCCCATGATGTTTTCAAAAGGCTTCTTTCCCAGGGTCGTTAAAAGTCGGCATTGTGTGGTAAAGCACAAACAACAAAATTCTAGACCTGCCCCAAATATGAAACTATTTGCAGACAATAAATTGTATGTGACTTGAATGATTTAACTTGTCTTGGAAAGGGTTGAAAACAATATGGGCAAAGGTCTTTGTTTATATTGGAAGTTTTTCTTCCATAGGAAAGAAAACATTGTGGGAAAAGGAAAAAAATGCTGGTTACCAGTATTGGAAGTTTTTCATCAATAGGAAAGAAAACATAGTGGGAAAAGAAAAAAAGTTCGTTACCAGCATTTTCTCCTTTTTCCACAATGTTTTCACAAGCAGTCTTTCTCAGGGTCCTTGAAATATGGACTATTTTGAAAGAGGGTTAAGCAGAATTCTCAAAGTTTGAAGAAAGTATCATCAGGGAAGGTTGGAACTCAAATGTTTAATATCTGCTAAAAGTTTTTATAAGTATGTTAACCCATTTTTTAGCTCTACTAACTGAAAGCCAGCGGAGCTTATGTCATGGCCTGGTTTCTGTTGTCCTTCTGCCCGTCTGTTTGTCTGTCCTCTGTCCATTTGTTGTTTTCTTGTCTACGCGATTAAGTCCACATTTGTGTTGGGATTTTCATGAAAGTTTCAGAATTGGTTTATCCCATCAATAGCTTAGATCCTATTGATTTTGAAAGAAATATGACTAATAGTAAAGGAAGAGCCATAAAGTCTGCATTTGTGTTGGGATTTCGCTGAAACTTTAAGAGTCTGTTTATATCATCAATAGCTTGGACCTTATTGATTTTGAAAAAAATCTGACAATCAGTAAGGGAAAGGTAGCCATTTAAATTTCAAACTTACATTTCTTGTTTATGCAATTATGTCCCCATTTGTGGTTCAGTTTTCATGAAACTTGCACAGTTTCTTTGTATCATCTTCTGATATCACTACCTTGAACCCTATTGATTTTGAAAGAATTCCGACAATTTGTACGGAAAAAGTAGCCAGTTAAAGTTGAAACTTTACATTTCTTTGTTATGCAATATAGTTCACATTTTTTATCTAATTCTTTTGAAACTTGCACAGATCATTTGTGTATTCTAGGGATTAAGCCCTATTAAAAATGAAGAAAATCCAGCCATCAATTTAGGAAAAGCAGCCATTTGATGACCTAGTCATGTTTACTCATTACACTCCACTTCACAGGTCACATTTTTTGAAACTTGAAGAGATTGTATAATACAGTGAGTACTGAAACCTTGTCAAAACTGGTTGGATTCCAGATAATTGGACTTGAGAAATTTTACATCATTGTTTCATTTTATATGCCCGTCGAAGACGGGACGTATTATGGGAGCATAACTGTCATCTTAAGTAGGAATGACTTGAAATAAGGTATGCTTATTTGTTGCAATATTTGGAAGTGCAGTGCGCAAGAATTGTAACTCTACCTAGCGCAGATTTTGAGTAATTCCACTTTGATCTTCATTTTTACAGTCCAGTTCTTTGTCCGGAGCATAACTTTGTCATTTCCAGTCCGATTGACTTGAAACTTGGCATTTGTGTTTGTTGCAATAATACGGAGTGCAGTGCAAGAGAACCATAACTCTACTCTTGCTGTCTTTGAGTTATTTCCCTTTGATCGTCATTTTTACAGCATTTTCTGCTTGTCCGGAATATAACTTTGTCATCTCTAGTCTGAACATCTTCAAATTTGGTATACATGATTGTTGAAAAATTACGGAGTGCAGTGAACAAGAACCATTTCTCTTCCTAGCACGAATTTTGAGTTATTCCCCCTTTGATCTTCATTATTATAGCATTTCTTGCTTGTCCGGAGCATAACTTTGTCATGTTTAAGTAGGAATGACTTGAAATATGGTATGCTTATTTGTTGCAATATTTGAAAGTGCAGTGTGCAAGAATTGTAACTCTACCTCATGCTGTCTTTGAATTATTTCCCTTTGATCGTCATTTTTACAGTATTTTGTGCTTGTCTGGAATATAACTTTGTCATCTCAAGTCAGAACAACTTCAAACTTGGTATGCATGTTTATTGCAATATTATGGAGTACAGTGCGCAAGAATAATAACTCTATCTAGCGTGGATTTTGAGTAATTCCACTTTGATCTTCATTTTTACAGTATTTCTTTCTTGTCCAGAATGGAACTTTGTCACCTCAAGTCAAATTGACTTGAGATTTGGTAAACATGTTTGTTGCAGTTACGAAAAGTGCAATGCACTGGAGCCGTAACCTTACCTAATGCCCTTTTTGAATTATTCCCTATTCATTATTTTTTTTTACAGCTTTTCATGCTTCTCTACAATTTAACTTTGTCTTTTCATGTTGGAATGACCTGAAACTTTATATGCATGTTTCCTTAACATTACAGGAGACATTCATGCCTATTTCAATCACTTACATGATTTCTGCTGCACTACTATTTTCTTCTACCTGCCCTTTACGATTATTATTCCCCCTCGACAACTGGCGGTGGGACGGGCGTATCTTGCGACAATTTGCCGCTCTTGTTTAGCTTTGTGATCGTGCTGTGTCGGGCGTCCGTCATGCATTGTCCATCAAGCGTCGTGCATCGTGAACTTTTACCTTGTGTACGTTCTAGAGGCCACATTTTCAGTCCAATACTCATGAAACTTGGTCAGAATGTTTGTCTTGATATTATCTCAGATGAGTTTGAAATATGGATCATGTCGGGCCAAAAACTAGGTCACTAGGTCAAATCTTGGAATAAGCTTGTGTACACTCTAGTGGCCACATTTTCGGTGTAATACTCATGAAACTTGGTTGGAATGTTTGTCTTGATGATTCCTTGGACGAGTTAGCAAATGGGTCATGTCAGGTCAAAAACTAGGTCACTGGGTCAGATCGTACAAAAACCTTGTGTACCCTCTAGAGGCCACGTTTTCAGTCAAATACTCATGAAAGTTGGTCAAAATGTTTGTCTTGATAATATCTTGGATGAGCTTGAAAATGGGTTGTGTCGGATCAAAAACTAGGTCAGTAGGTCAAATCTTAGAAAAACCTTGTGTACGGTTTAGAGGCCACATTTTTAGTCCAAAACTCTTGAAACGTGGTCAGAAATGTTTGCCTTGATGATATCTGGGACGAGTTCAAAAATGCTTCGTGTCAGGTCAGCAACTAGATCACTAGGTCAGATCTAAGAATAACCTTGTGTACACTCTAGAGGCCACATTTTCAGTGCAATACGCATAAAACTTGGTCAGAATCTTTGTCTTGATTATTTCTTGGACAAGATTGCAAATGGGTCATTCGGGTCAAAAACTAGGTCACTGGGTCAGATCTTACAAAAACCTTGTGTACCCTTTAGAGGCCACATTTTCAGTCCAATACTCACGAATGTTTGTCTTGATGATATCTTGGACAAGTTTGAAAATGGATCATGTCTGGTTAAAAACTAGGTCATTAGGTCAAATCTTAGAAAAACCTTGTATACGCTATAGAGGCCACATTTTCAGTGCAATACTCATGAAACTTGGTCAGAATGTTTGTCTTGATGATTTCTTGGAAGAGTTCGTAAATGGGTCATGTCAGGGCACAAACTAGGTTACTGGGTCAGATCTTGTAAAAACCTTGTGTACCCTCTAGAGGCAACCTTTTCAGTCAAATACTCCTGAAAGTTGGTCAGAATGTTTGTCTTGATGATATCTTGAATTAGTTTGAAAATGGGTCACATTGGGTCAAAAACTAGGTCACCAGGTCAAATCTTTAAAATAGTTTGTGTAGCTGTAGAGTCATCATTTTCTGTCCAATACTTATGGAAATTAGTCAGAATGTTTGTCTTGATGATCAGTATGATGAAATTAAATATGGGTCACATTGGGTTAAAAACTAGGTTGCCATTTCGTATCTTGGAAAAACCTTTTGTACTTTCTAGAGGCCACATTTTCTGTCCAATACTTATGACAGGTGGTCAGAATCTTTGTTTTGATAATACAGTGGAACCCCGTTATAACGCTGTCATCTGGAGCCACGATCTGTATCTACTATGGGCAAATAGGCTATGTTTGGCTAAAAAGTAGGTCACTGAGAGAAATTCTAGAAAAAGTTTGTGCACAAGCTAGGGGCCAAATTTTCAGTCCAATATTATGAAAACTTGGTAGAATGTTTGTCATAATATCTCGAAAGACATGGGTCATGTTAGGTCAAAAATCTCAGGTGAGCGACTTCAGGGCTATCATGGCTCTCTTGTTAAATTTGAACCTGTACAATTACATTTTCATATCTACATTTTTTGTGTCTAATGTTAAAGGATACTTTACACATTTCTCCAACTTCCTGGGAAAAATTTTCAGAAAAATTGTTTAAAGTGATGAATTAAGGTTTACCACATGAATGATTCAGAAATTATTGTGATAAAAGTAGAAATCTGCATGTTAGTAGTCACTGACTTGGAGTAGTGTGTATATCTAACTCTACCATGTTTTAAGCACTGTGAGGAAGAAAAACTTTGGAAACATAGTGGGAAAAAGATAAAATACTGGTTTCCAGCATTTTCTCCTTTTCCCACAATGTTTTCTCCTTTGTCTTTAATAAATCACTAAATTTGAGCGACATTTCATTATGTCCTCTACCAATACTTCCAATGTAGATAAGTCTGAAATTTTGTTGTCTGGTACAGTTGACCTATAACCTTCTGAAACATGTCCAGAAGACAGGAGGTGATATGCTGGCTGATGCTATTATTTGGCTCTTTACCAAACAACAAAATGTTAGACTAGTCCAAATTGAAATATTCTGCAGACGCCACATTAGATGTGTCTCAAATTGATAGAAAACAACTCTAACATTATTTTGTTTATCTCAGCAGTTGAACCACAATTTGCGTCAAAATTTGTCAGTATGTCATTGAACTCAAACATAATGTTCTTTTATCTCAACAGTTGAACCAAGGCTTGTGTCAAAATTTGTCAGTCTGTCCTTGAACTCAAACATTATTTTTTTCTGTCTCAACAGTTTAACCGAAATCAACGTCAGAATTTGTCAGTGTGTCCATAGGCCACTTAAACTCCTTTGGTCTATCTTGGGATACCAAACTTTCATTATCAAACACTCTTTCTATAAAAAGCCCATTGGTGACGGCCTCCATATTGTATATACATGTAGTAAGACAAGGTGTGCAACGAAATCAAAGACTCCTGTCCCCTTTCAGAGATGATATTTGACCGAAACCGGAAAAATAAACCTACTTACTTGTGCAGATGGGTCCATAAATGATTTTTCTTGGATTTTGGAAGGTTCCAAATGGCACTTGCAATTAAGCAATGGCCCTGATCTCAGAAATTTTGAAAAGTTTCCACATTTTTCAGGTTGCCATGTGCTGATGTCACACATTTTATTATGCCACAGCAAAGTATCGAACAAATTGATCAAAATATTTATTTTCAAACAAAGAACTAAAACTTTTTATACGCCCATCGAAGATGGGACGTATTATGGGATCACCCATGGTGTTCGGGCGGGCGGCGTCCAGTTCTTTGTCCGGAGCATAACTTTGTCATTTCCAGTCCGATTGACTAGAGAATTGGCATTTTTGTTTGTTGCAATAATACAGAGTGCAGTGCGAAAGAACCATAAATCTACCTTTTGCTGTCTTTGAGTTGTTTCCCTTTGATTGTCATTTTTACAGCATTTTCTGCTCATCCGGAATATAACTTTGTCATCTCTAGTCTGAACATCTTCAAATTTGGTATGCATGATTGTTGAAAAATTACGGAGTGCAGTGCACAAGAACCATAACTCTTCCTAGCACGAATTTTGAGTTATTCCCCCTTTGATCTTCATTTTTATAGCATTTCTTGCTTGTCCGGAGCAAAACTTTGTCATGTTAAGTAGGAATGACTTGAAATATGGTATGCTTACTTGTTGCAGCGAGCAAGAATTGTAACTCTACCTCGTGCTGTCTTTGAGTTATTTCCCTTTAATCGTCATTTTTACAGCATTTGGTGCTTGTACGGAATATAACTTTGTCATCTCAAGTCAGAACGACTTCAAACATGGTATGCATGTTTGTTGCAATATTACGGAGTACAGTGCACAAGAACAATAACTCCCGGGCGGGCGGGTGGTTGTCCGGGCGGGCGGCGTCCAGTTCTTTGTCCGGAGCATAACTTTGTCATCTCCAGTCCGATTGACTTGAAATTTGGCATTTGTGTTTGTTGCAATAATACGGAGTGCATAGGAATGACTTGAAATATGGTATGCTTATTTGTTGCAATATTTGGAAGTGCAGTGCGCAAGAATTGTAACTCTACCTCATGCTGTCTTTGAGTTATTTCCCTTTGATCACAGCATTTAGTGCTTGTCTGGAATATAACTTTGTCATCTCAAGTCAGAACAAGTTCAAACTTGGTATGCATGTTTGTTGCAATATTACAGAGTACAGCGGCAAGAACAATAACTCTACCTAGCGCGGATTTTGAGTAATTCCACTTTGATCTTCATTTTTACAGTATTTCTTGCTTGTCCGGAACGGAACTTTGTCACCTCAAGTCAAATTGACTTGAGACTTGGTAAACATGTTTGTTGCATTATCCGCCCTTTACGATTATTATACCCCTCGACAACTGGTGGTGGGACGGGCGTATCTTGCGACAATTTGCTGCTCTTGTTTGTGAATGGATTGATTAGATTGTTAAATTGATTTGTTAAATTCATCTGTTAACTTTATCTTTTCATCTAATCAAGTATCAAAAATTTCATCTTGCATTTCTCATCTTTTCAAATGGGTATTTACCGTTTATTGGTCAAAATCTTTGGCAAATATTTTGATAGTAAATTCATGTGAGTTATAATTCACAGAGTCAGAATGAATTGTGTGATGTTAGCGAATGGCAATCTGGATAATGTGGAAGCTTTTTAAAATTTTTGAGATCAGCGTCATAGCTTGATTGCAAGACCCATTTCGAAATTTATAAGGTCAGAATACACAAGAAAAATCATTTGTGAACCCATCTGCACTGGTAACGAGGTTTATTTTTCTATTTTCGGTTAAATAGTATCTCCCAAAAGGACAGGGGGTCAAATTTTCTTCCATTTTGTTGCACACCTTGTCTTACTATCTGCTATATAGAGGCAGTCATCAATGCCCTATTTATAATGACAGTGTCCAATAATGAAAAGTTTGGTATCCCGTGATCGACAGGCAATGCACCAATGTGCTATTTATTAAGTCTTTGCTGATTGACCAAGGAAAATTTTGGTGTTCCGTGATAGACCAAAGGAACTTAAATTGCCTGTGGTGTGTCTTTGATCTCAAACATTATTTTCTTTTGTCTCAAGAGTTTAACCAAAACCTATGTCAAAATTAATCAGTTTGTCATTGAACTCGAACATTATTTTCTTTTAATCTCAACAGTTGAACCCAAACCTGTGTCAAAATTTGTCAGCGTATCTTTGAACTCAACCTGTATCCACCTGACCTGGGTACACAACAGAAAGACCTATATAAAGTCTTACAGTATTTATACACAAAGTGTTTGGGAAAACAAACAGGTAAGGATCTTACTCAGTCCTTTCTTGTGAGCAATCAGAACTTCAGTTATTTGTTTTTTTAATTGAAATTCCTTTTACAGCAAGTACTTTGAAATTGACTAGATCTTTAATTCCTTTTTCTAAACAATCTAATGTTTTAAAGTCCCCAAGAAAGATGGTTTTTGATAGATTGTGGGAAAAGGAGAACAATGTAAAGCAGTAAAAGCCAAGGCAACCTCATATGTTTAAAGACCTTGGCTTTTACTGCTTTACCAAACAACAAAATTTTTAGTCCAAGTTGAAAGCATTTGCAGATCAAAATGTTTGTGATCAAAAATTAAAACTTGTGATTAAAAGGGTAGAAAATATTGTGGGAAAAGGAGATATTGCTGGATACCAGCATTTTCTTCTTTTCGTACAATGTTTTCAAAAGCCCTCCTGTTTAGGGAAAAGCAAATTCCATCATTTTAGCGCCACTTTAATCTATCATCTGGGTCCCTAGTCACCAACCATTCTCAAGAATGGTCTTTAAGTTTTATTTTCCAAGAATGGTCTTTAAGTTTTATTTTCCAAGTATTTCCAAATTTGAAAGCCACACAACTTCTGATTGGCTAAACAAATGATTTAGCCAATCAGAAGTTGTGTTACTTTCAAATCTAGAAAATTCTGGAGATTGAGACCAAGAATGTTCTTAAGAATGGTTGGAGACAGACGAGTCTCAAACTTCCTATTCTGATAATAAGCTAAATTAGTTGTATTGTACCATCGTCTTGTAACTTTTTCTTCTTTGTTCCTTACAGGTATACTTAAATGAATCAGTGTTTTACAAAAACATCAGTGCATATACTGTCTGTGACCTTATTCCTGGAACTGAGTACTCCTTTGAAATAAAAGTCAAACCTTTAACACAGCCTGGTATTTGGAGTGTTCCCATGGTAACTAGTAGCAAAACAGCAAAGGAGGGTAAGGATGAATTTGCAACCTTAAGGCCTTCAAAGCCATCTCCTTGAGGTCATTAAATCTTGGGATTGTGTGGAAAAAGGTTAAAGCAATTTTTACTTCTTTAGTTGCCTTTGCAGCATGAGCAGATATAGACTGGACAAAATAAGAGACTGTCTGGACAAAGGTAACCTTGAAAATGCAATTATTTGGGCAATGTTTTCACAGTAAATGCACAGACAGTAAATGTCCATTGGGTTCATTCATGGTCTGTATCACCAACCACTCTTAAGAACACTCTCAGTGTTAATATTCTTGAAAGTAACACAACTTCTGTTTGGCTAAATCATTTGGTAAGACCAATTGGAGGTTGCATTACTTTCTAAATCTAGAATAAGGTTAAGAATGAAATTAAGAATAGTTGGTGAATATGGACCCAGGATTTATTCCAGGAAGAAGTCTTGAAAGCACCTGCCATGTATGCTTTTCTAACTAAGACTCTTCCTGTGTATTGTATTAACCGTTATACAGCGACTCCAGGACCTGTTGCGGACATTGTAGATCAAGATCAGACTGCGTAGAACATGCAGTCTGATCTTAGGTTTACACTGGCCAATAGGGAGATTATATTTCCCTCCAAAATAACCTTAAAATAGCAGAATTATCGGTTTCACTATCAGCTTGAAAGTTTCATTTCATTTATATAGCAGGTTAAGGATTAACTACATGTAAATGCTTCTTGAAAACAAGCTTGTAGTAGACAACATAGTCTGTCTTTGATTTTTGGAAGTTTGCTTGGTCATGCCTTGTGTTGGGAAAACTACAAGGATCTTCAAAAAACACATCATAGAGTTTTAGCTCACCTTAGCATGAAGTGCTCAGAGCGAGCTTTTGTGATCATGCTTCGTCTGTCGTCAAGTTTTACCTTGTGTACCATATAGAGACTACAATTCCAGTCTGGTACTCATGAAACTTAGTCAGAAGGTTTGTCTTGCTGATATCTTGGATGATTTTGAAAATGGATCATATGGGATCAAATACTAGGTCACTAGGTCAAATCTTTGAAAAACCTTATGTAAGCTCTGGAGGAAACGTTTTCTGTCCAATACCCTTGAAAGTTGATCAGAAAGTTGGATGATATTTTTTATGGGTTTGAAATGGGTCACACCAGGTCAAAAACTAGGTCACTGATCAAATCTTGGAAAAACCTTGTGTACCTTTTAGAGGCAAGCTTTTTACTCTGATACTCCTGAAAGCTAGTCAGAATGGTTGTCTTGATGATCACTTTGTTGAGTTGGAAAATAGGTCATGCCTAGTCCAAAAATAGGTCACTGGGTAAAAAATCAACACATTTTCAGTCCAATACTCCCAAAAGTTGGTCAGAACATTTGTCTTGATAATATCTCAGACAAATTTGAAAACAGATTTTGTCTGGTTAAAGAGTAGGGTTGAATCTTTGTAAAATCTTGTGTACACTCTGGTGTACACACTTTTCAAAGTCAATACATGTGAAAGTTAGTCAGAATGTTTGTCTTGATTTTATCTGGGACAAGTTTGAAATTGGGTCACTTTGTGTCAAAAAGTAGTCACATCATTTAGAAACCTCTAGTACACTCTGGAGACCGTATGCTTCAGTTCAATACTTATGAAAATAGGTCAGAATGTTTGTCTTTATAAGATCTTGGACCAGTTCAAAGATGAGTCATGATGGATCAAAAAGTAGGTGACTGGGTCAAAACTTGTAATGTCTGGTAAAAGACTAGGTCACTGGGACAAAACTTAGAAAAAGGTTGTGGACACTCTAGAGGCCACATTTTTAGCCCAATACAGATGAATGTTCTTAAAGGTATACAAGCTCAGGTGAGTGAGTTATGGTCATCATGGCATTCTTGTTGTATTTATATTCTTTACAAACTCTATTACATTCAAAGTGCAATGTAAGATGCATTCAGAGATGGTGTGGATGAAGATCAGACTCCACAAAACATGCAGCCTTTTTATCTCTTAACAGTGTCTAAAATGTTGAGAAATAATCTGATAAATTGACTTGCAGTTGTTACAAATTAGTTCTGTCTTCCACTGAAAATATTATTCTTTCTTTACTTTGAGGTCTAAGCAGCTGTATACATTATTTTTATACAAATTTCAGACTCCCCTGTCACAAAACCCAAAGACAAAAGAACTTAAACTTGAAATCCATTCTTTGTAAATCTGCTGTGATTTTTGTCACTTTGTTCTGTAATTTGTTATAATAAATAATGCACAAAATTAACAGTTTTATTTTCCCTTTGGCAATAATTGTACTTGGTCTGATAGAGTTATCTCTCCTTGAGCGCTCATTGGCATCTATGTTCAGAAAATAAACAAGTCTTGTAAGACAGCACAGTATTATCGGAACCTACATGGTGCCCTTAATGTAGCCAAGTCGTTAACTTACCCAGAACAGGAAAAGAAAATGAGAAATGAATGCCTTAATATAATGTTAGATACTGCATTGAAATATAGTTGGATTAGTGCAGATGGCTGCACTTGAGCTCATCTACACACAAAAGTGCTCAAGGTGTGCTATTGTAATTAGTCTGTGTCTGTCATCCATCTATCATCAACCTTTGCTTTACTTTTTGATCCATCATGACTCATCAACCTTTACTTTAAATCTTTAACACACAATCCTGAGTTTTAATGACACTAGACTGTCTTTTGCAGAAGGGAAAGGTCAAAATCATCTAGAAATCATGAGACTGTGTTCCATTTTAGCTCACCTTAGCACAAAGTGCTAAAGGCAAGCTATTGTAATTGGTCTGTGTCTGTCATCCATCTATCATCAACCTTTGCTTTAAATCTTTAACACACAATCCTGAGTTTTAATGACCCTAGATTGTCTTTTGCAGAAGGGAAAGATCAAAATCATCTAGAAATCATGAGACTGTGTTCCATTTTAGCTCACCTTAGCACAAAGTGCTAAAGGCGAGCTATTGTAATTGGTCTGTGTCTGTCATCCATCTGTCATCAACATTTGTTTTAAATCTTTACCACACAATTCCAAGTTTAAATGACCCTAGACTGTCCTTTGCCGAAAAGACAGAAAAGATCAATGTCATGTAGAAACAGTGAGACTGTATTCCATTTTAGCTCAGCCTGGCACAAAGTGCTAAAGGCAAGCTACTCTGATTGGTCTGTGTCTGTTGTAAAGCTTTTATCAACTTTTGCTGTAACTCTTTGCCTCATAGTCACACGTTTTAATGACCCCAGACTCTCTTTTCCAGACAGGAAAGATCAAGGTCATTTAGAAACCATAAGGATGTGTTCCATTTTGGCTCACCCAAGCACAAAGTGCTCAAGGCAAGCTACTCTAATTGGTCTGTGTCTGTGGTCCATCCATTATAAATTTTTGCTTTACTTTTTACTACACAATTCCGAGTTTTAATGACCCGGAAAGAGAGGGGTTGTAACCAACAGTTTCTCCTTTGCCTACAATGTTTTTTACCCTATCAAATACAGAAATGACTGTTGAAGCAATATTTAATTTGTCTTCTGCAAATGCTCTGAGTTTAGTCCAGTCCAAAATTTTGTTGTTTTGCAAAGAGTTAGACAACTTCTCCAAAACTGCTGGCCATATCTTGAAATTATATAGCAAAGTTGTATTCCTTATGTGACCCTCTACCAGAGTAGATCAAACAGCTCTGCTCCACTGAAGAAGATGCGGTCTGGAGCAAAAAATAGAAAAACCGATAACTCTGTACCAAACAACAAAATTTTAGACTAGTCCAAATTCAAAGCATTTGCAGACAATAGAATAAATGTAACTCAAAAATTGAAATTTGTTTCAGAAAGGGTAGAAAACTTTGTGGGAAAAGGAGGATTTACTGGTTACGGGCTTTTCCTCTTTTTCCCATTATGTTTCCAAAAGGCTTTTTCTTCAAGGTCATTAAAACTCTTGATCATATGTTAAAGGGTTAAATGACTTCTTAACTCTTTACCAAACGACAAAATTGTAGGATTGTCCAAATTGAAAGCATTAGCAGACGACAAAATAAATGTGGCTCAAAAATTGATATTTGTTTTGGGAAGAGTAGAAAACATTGTGGGAAAAGGAGAAAATGCTGGTTACCAGCATTTTCTCCTTTTCCTACAATGTTTTCAAAAGGCTTCTTTCTCAGGGTCGTTAAAAGTTGGGATTGTGTGGTAAAGAGTTAACCAGTTAGAGATTTTTGAAATAATTACACAGGCATGTTACCTGTTACCAGCATTTTCTCTTTTCCAACAATGTTTTCTAGAAGTTCATCTTTCAGACTCGTTAAAAGTCAGGATTGTGATTGAGATTGTGAGGTAAACAGTTAACAAGCTTTCTTCTTTTGGATCGTAAAAATGTGGTTGTCTGAATAAAGGTTAATAAAAGCTTATGGTGTAACAAGTTTTACTCTCTTCCTTGCGATGAAATTTGAGACTTTTCCAAACTGAAAGCATTTGCAGATGATAAAAAAAATGACTCAGAAATCAAAATTTGTTTTTGGAAGGGTAGAAAACATTGTGGGTGAAAGAGAAAATGCCAGTTTACAGCATTTTCTCTTTTTCCTACATTGTGTTCAAAAGTATTTTTCCTTAAGGTCATTGCAGCTGTTTGGTAAAGGGTTAAAAAATATTTGTAATCTGCATTTCCACACAGTCCCAGGTTCAAGCCCTTCAGTCACACACGGTGGATATTCATGGAAACGTAAGGACTGTCAGAATGGACTGTCTCTGAGAGTTATCTATATTTACTGGCAAGTAAGTATATAGAAAATATTTGTTTTTATTTGGTGAAAGATCAAAATTTTTTCTTCAAGTGAATATCATCAGAAATATTTTCACTTATGGAATGAACATCATCTGTCATATTTTCACTTGTGGCAACCACAAGTGAAAATGTTACGGATGATGTTCACTCTGAAATAAATTTGATCTTTTACTGAAAAAAAAAAAAATTCTACTTATTTCATGCTTTTAACCCTATTGTTGTTGGGCTCTTTGTCAAGATTCAGAACAGTTGTTTTCTATAATTCCCTGTGGCGTAACCCCTCCACATAAGAATGCATTTCAATGCTACGGAAAGTGTGAGAGATATAGGATGAATGCGTGTAAATTACATCATATTTCCCTCTGGTTGAATGGCATGCGCTGTTTACCTAGGAAACTGGTGCATTGGAACTACTGTTTCCTCCTTCTGTTGAAGAGTTAGAAAATAAGAAAATCTGTATTTTTCACTGGTCATAACCATGAAATATCAAACAATAATCCACCATTATTTCTTGATAAACTTTCGAAAAGTATGAAATAAAGTATTATCATGCTTTGGTAGAATACTCAATTCGACTGAATAGTTATGCTGCAGAACCAGTCTATATTTTGGATGTAAAATGTAGATTGGTTCTGCAGTGTACAAATCCACTTGTGTCAAGAATTGTACCAGTGCATGTGAAATTATAGCTTTATTTCACTTTAACATGATTGATTTACCCCTTTTCCATATGACAAATTTTAGACACACTCAAGTTCAAAACATCTGCAGATGACAAATTCAAAATTAGTACAAATGATCTTAAGGTATCAGATAGGATTTTCTCCTTTTTCCATAATGTTTTCAAATGCCTTCTGTCTCAGGGTCTTCTGTCTTTATTTGGTAAAGGGTTAAAAGGGCCTATTTAGAATTTTTTGCCATAATTTGAAATTTCTCATAAAACGTTGATAAATGCAAATGCAGCTGGAATACATGCATGGCACATAACAGTTGTAATGAGCATAGGGACTACTTTTAGCTTGATAGCCTTTTTGATTGATCAAAATTTCATATTATAATACTCATATGCCATATATAAAATGAAGTTATTACCCATTGAATTGGTACTTATTTTAATTTCTTACTGCTTTTGAATAAAAAAGTTACTACATGCAATGTTTTGTTGAATAAAATATGTAGGTATATAATAAGAGGAATATCATGGTATACTAAATTCTCTCATGCTTGTATTTGCTTCTGGCTGCTTAGGAATTTCTGACAGCTTGGAGTGGACTTGATTTGATTTTTTTAGAGTACTTCAACTGCACAGGAGCAGCACACTAAATCAAGTGAAACAAAGCAAATGGCATATTCCCGAGATAAATCATGTGAGAGGAAACCTTAAAGATTGCAGACAATGATAAAAAAGATTGCATTCAAAAGCCGCAAACTATTTCAATTAATGACATGTAAATAACCAGCTTGCAATACACACTGATGTCTTTTGAAGACCTCCATATCAAAAAAGCATCTTTTACTATCTGATCATTCAAACGTTGTTGGCCTTTCTGCCATTTTTTTGGGAGATGGTCTCATGACTGCTCTGACCACAACACTTCCGACAACAGAGTACTCTTGAGTGCTCTGGCACAGCTACTCGGTAACACTTGGTTACAAATCTGCGTGCTTGGAGTAAAATGAGTGCCCAGATCAGCTAAATCAAGTCCAACCCTGCTCGACCTTTGGTCGAGTTAGCTGTCAAAATGTCCTTAGTTGGAAATTGGGACTCGAGTAAAACAAATACATGTATAACCACGTTAGGTGTAGCTCAGATGATGGTTTCTGAGTTTGATAGGGTAGAAAACATTGTGGAAAAAGTTGAAAATGCTGATTAACAGCATTTTCTCTTTCGACAGTGTTTCAAAAGCGTGCTCTTTCA
This sequence comes from Hippopus hippopus, assembly GCA_946811185.2. Classification (NCBI taxonomy): domain Eukaryota; kingdom Metazoa; phylum Mollusca; class Bivalvia; order Cardiida; family Cardiidae; genus Hippopus; species Hippopus hippopus. The sequence continues at coordinate 14,406,300 of OX328099.1, read as the reverse complement.
GAGTGGCTTATACTTGGAATTGTGTGGTGTAGACTTTGATACTGGTAGTTGGAAAGCTGCTACAGCTTAATATAAGCAAATACAAGCTCTTAAAAAGTTTCCAAAACTTGATGTTCTTGTATTCAGTATTCTCATCAAGAAATCTTGTTATTTAGCTTGTAACGGGCTCACTTAATAACCTTTTTCCAAGACTTGTTTAATAAAGTTTTATCTCAGACACTAACTTGTGTCAGATCCTGTAAGAGCTATGCTCTGTGAAAATGAGGCTTAATGCATTTGTAGAAAGTATCCACCCAGGTCAGCCTCTGCTGACTGTGCAGGCTGACCTTGGCCAAAACTTTTTGCTTTCAGTAAATTTTTTGCATGTCTAAGGACCAGTGTATGTCTTGATTCAGTAGGTCTTTATACGAAATGGATTTTAGGGATGTATGATACTGTGATGATTTGTTTGGAATCATGCATCATGAAAATGCACTAACCCCTTTTTTCATAGAGCATGGCTCGTGTATTTTTCAGCCAATACCAGCTGTACATTTCCATGGTGTATTGAAAGGAACAAGAATAAATTTCACATCAGATGAGGGCACAGACTCCTTACTTCTGCTGGATTTGAGCGCAAACTTTACTGTGAAGCAACTTTCTTGTTATAAAACCTACAATGTGACTTTGCAAGCAGAAAATGATGTGGGCCCATCAGTCGAACCCTCCTCCATTTTTATAACTGCTGCTGATACAGGTAAATTACCGTATGAGAAGTTATGATAATGTGCATTGTATTAGCCACTGTTTGTGTTCAGCAGTATCTTTTCCAGACGACAAAATTTTAGACTTGTCCAAATTGAAAGCACTTGCAGACAAGAAAGAAATTGGTGAGTGTGGTGTCCGTGATTGGTAGGTAGAGAGTTGGCCTCGTAACCATAAGGTCCTGAGTTCGATACCTTGTAGCGGGTGTCAACTTTGGGACTGTTCATTGGCCCACACATTCAGCACAAGTACTGGTGTAGTTCCCAGGAAGCAGAATCCAGAGAGAGTAGTATAAGTTGTAAGTACTTGTTTCTGAATCGATGTAAAATAAATAGGTTTAACCCTTTCCAAGATAAGCCCTTGTTTTTACGGCTCTGAGGTTGAAGGTGTTTGAAAACACTGTGGAAAAAGGAGAAAATGCTCATAACAAGCATTTTCTCCATTTTCCACATAGGCCAGTCAACCTAGCCGAAAACAGCACCAAACTTGGAACTAATTGCAAAAGAAATGATTTTGTCATTTTCGTTTCATTTGATACCTCAGTAATCACAAGAAAAAGTTGCAGTCTGAACTATGAGGGGAAGTTGTCAAAAAATGGCCTCAAATAGGTCCACCATAAATTTCCCGTCATCATCTAGTTTTTCAACAAAATGCCATTTTATGCAAGATACTCGATGGAAAATGATGTTTTATCACCTAATTTGTAAAACTGGTATTGCAGGAAAGATTGTAATCTCAATATAATTTGTTTTCAGATTAAAACAAGAAAACAAATAGAAGTTAATTGTTGCGATATCGTATTAATTTACCCCACCCACTTAGCCTATGATGCATTTTTCAATTTTTTTGTAAATTAATGAATTGCAACACATTAAATACATTTAATACACAAATCTGTTTAAAATAAAACCTTTATATGGCAAAACATCATCATGATGTGCATATGCAATGCAAATGCAGATCCAGGGTAGGGGGAGCAGGGCCTATATATATGTAAATAGTACATTTATCTGAGTCTTCGTCATAGCCCAAATACATTACTTGCTCTGTAATATAAATGATAGCAGGAGAACAATCAAATTTAGACCTTTTACAGTACTAAAGTTGCCAATATCGCAACATTTCCCTTTGTAATTTCACTTTTTAATTTCACTTTAAACCCTTTATGAACAATCCCGTGTTTTACGTGTCTAACATACATGTGTTTTGAAAATTTTTGGGAAAAGGCGAATTGGCTCATGACGAGCAAGTTCGTTTATATCCATAGTATTTTCTCCAATAAAAACCCGTATAAATGTGCCATGTTTACTTTTTCATCTGCAGAAGCTTTAAATTTAGAAGAGTCTACAAGCTCTACGTAATATGTTAACAATTTCAGCGTCTTTGGTCTGGTACAGCACTAAACATGCTTAACAACAAAACTTTTAGCACTTTCATTTCAGGTACGACGCTGTCAGTAATTGAAATCAAGCTCTGAAAACCCTACGAAACTCAAATTCTTTTCCAATAAGTTTCTTTTCAAACAGCATGTTTATACGATTGATTCCTCAAATTTTCTGGACTACATGTGACTGATATAGACTTATTTGGGAGAGCAGCCCATCCAGTTTACCATTTAATTTCGGTAAAAAGGTTGCATTAAAGGGCTGTACCATTTCTGCATTATGCCTGCATATTTAACTTTTAGCATTGCCTAATACAAACGGATCAACACAGTTGTAACAAAGTTAAACTCTGTTCCTTTATGACAGAAATTCGGGAATAAATAAAAAATCTGATACTTAGCACTTTACCGCACAATCCCAAGTTTTAACAACCCTTACGGAGAAAGTTTTCCAAAAAATTATGGGAAAAAGAGAAAATGCTGATAATCAGACAGTGGTTTCTGTCACTCACAGACTCTGACATTTGAGCCTCATTTAATTTGTGGAGTGCAAGTGCTTAGAAGTTGGACAAATCCAATTTTCTCGTCCAGGGTAAAGGGTTAAATTACTGCTTGTAATTGATTCTTAATCTTTCTCTCCCGCCCCCATTGGACTTTGGACCATCTACAGCAGACAACAGTTGTAAACGTTGAGGAAAAGAGTGAAATTGCCAGTAACGGGTAATATCCACCCCCCCCCCCCCCCTTTTTTTTTTATATTCTTATCATCCTTACCAAAAGTCTAATTTTTCATCTGGAGATCCCTTCAAGTTTGGTCGAGTATTAGATATTACCAGGGAATGGCTTTACAAATACAAAGAAACTAATCAAAAATACATGATTAACATCGAGTATGACCACACCTTGCATCTATCAAACATTGCCTGCTTCATCTCACTAAAACACTGAGAGGTTGTTCATTGATCTAGAATGTTGTTCAATTCCTCCAGAAATTATGCTATGCAAAGTTCTGGAGGGGTTGTTGGGGTTTAGCACTGATATACACACATTATTTTCGAGGCATCCCACAGTTGCTAAGTGCCATATCAATTGATAATGCGCCCTGTCAAACAATTTAATGTTGTGCTATATAAAACGTTTCTTGTGAAAACAGCTGTATGTGCAGCAGTACCATCATGTTGCAATCTATTGTATGCTTGTCTAAAATTCGACCTAAAAAACCACAACGCCAAACTTCTTTGATGAGGGCATGATCATTAGAATTAACTTCCATTTTAAAAAAGGACGGGTTTTGATTAACTATGTTATGCATACCCATAAATGAACTGATCAACCATCCTTATGGTCATGCTCGATAATGCAAGCATCACTAAAATGCTCATTCTTCTATTTCTGACACTAAACTCTAGTACTACGACACTCTAGAAAATGGAATCCTATATTCATTCGCAAACAGAAAACAGTTCATTTGAAGCCTGTTTAAATGGAGGTGTCTTCTGGGCCATGGTAATCTTTTCCCCTCCGTTCTAATAAGTCACATTGCTTTGCATGGACGTCTAGCAAAGCTTTTTGCAGCAATAATCTACTTAAGGATTATGACCCCTAATTCACGGTAAACATCGAAGTTTTCGTAAAGGCTATTTGGCCAATCTCGGCAGCTTCCGTCTTTTAATATGAGAGTAAGAGGCCGTAGACTCACTAACTCATCGGTAAATATCATGTAACACTGACGTTTGCGTAAAGGTTATTCGGCCTATCTCGGCAGCTTCCGTCTTTTAATATGAGAGTAAGGGGCCGTAGACTTAAAAAACAGTGCTCTTATTATGGAATTGGAGAACATCCCATACCAAGGACTAACTTCACAGTTTTGTTAATGAGCCAAAGCTGGCATGTTTTGATAAATGCATGGAGTGGCCATACTCGATTTCATCTTGTGACTTTCTGATTTTCAGTAGGGAACTTTTTGTATCATTTTCCATTAGTTTAGTTTAGTTTAAACATATTTTATTTCATAAGAGTTGAAATGAGGTTGGACCACAAGTTTTAACAACTTAGAATCGGTCCTTCCCCTATAAAACAATTTCAATAATCCTTTTTATAACAATGGCAATATACCCACAGTGAATTCTATTCTAATATATGTAAAAAAAAAGAATGAAAAACGAAAGGAAAAAAGGGTATACTATAGATAGAAAAGGAAGAAGGAGATAAAAGGAAATCGGATGGTGCTCTCAGTTGGACCTACGGTAAGATTATCACTATTCTATTAGGTGTCGATTACTTAAAACATTTTGTCTTTTATATACCTGTGAACAGTTTCAAAAAGTAAACAGTTTTGGTCTAAGGTTAAGTCAGTACTGCCAAACAATAATTTATCTATATTTAAAGGGTGGAATTCCCTTTTTGCTCGGAAAAACAAGATTCTTAAATCTGAATAACGGTAGCATTTGAAGAAATAATGTTCAGCATTTTCAACACCATTGTTACAGTCACACATGGGATCCAGTCTTAAATGGTTCATGTAAAGGTCTTCGTTTAAAGGACTACAATTGTTTCTTAATCGTGCACGTATAACTGAGATATATCTATTACCAAAACAATAAATATTCGAAATTTTTACAGGCCTTGTTTTATTAGTTAGTTTGGATTTAAACAAACTATATGTTCGAATTCTTATTTCTTGTTCAAGATTGTTTCAAAGAGAAATTGAAGAGGGTATACATGACTTTTGTAAAATATTTATAAAATATCGTTTTCCATTTAAAAGGCTTTAAGCAATCTAATGAAACTTTGTGAATCACTAAATGGAATACCACTGAATTACATAAAAGGGTAAATTTGATCAAAACTTGTTATTATCCGGCTAATTCTTATAAATTACAACTAGTGTTACGTTTTTAAATGTATTGGGTTTATACAGTAGAGAAACAAATACATCTTCAGGTTATATCATTTTCAGAACCTTTTTAAAAAGAACCAATCAATAGATTAATCAAAACATAAATTAGCTTTGAAATGAGTAGGGCCTATTGTTCTTTTTTAAAGGTATCTGCTTTTTCATTTGCAAAATTTCATTGAATTTATTTTGATAAAATTACAGTCGATATTTTGCTTTATTCTCATATTTTTAGCGTATCTTTTGCTTCAATTTTTAGGCTGGAAAATCTTACAGTTTTCATTCATTGATTCTCCTAATAGTAATTGATTTGCCAGTAAATTCCTCTTTTGAATAACATCAGCCATTTTTCTCAAAGGCAAAACACTACATTTGTAAAAATCACCTTATAATCTAAATCTGTTGATTATCATAAGTTGTGTACATGTAGCGTCTTATTTTGTGTTCCATTTTCACAGGGAATGCTTAAAGATAAATATTATAATTCTATTAAAAAAACAACCATGCTTTCATTTTACAAGTATAGTAAGTCTAAACAGCTCTTAGCACTAACGTAAGACCATCTGTGTTTCATTGCTTAAAGGTTGGATTTTTAATCAAGGGGATTTTGAATGGAATTCTACTAGCGTCATTGGTCACATGGAAGTGTCTTTTCAATAGGCAGCTTAGCACTGGTGAAACCAGTGGACTTCATGATTAAGCGAAGTTTGCTGTGATATGAGTGAAACATTGGTGAAAACCAGTAAGGCCAGCTAAATCAACAAACATTGAATAAAAGTTTAAACATGCTTCTCCTTCTGTTGTAAAATTGATATGAATTAGACAACCATTCATCTTATTGTTATGAGTACTCTACGTGGGTTTCAAATTAATTCATTCACTCAATCTATTTTCATCTTAAATATTATTCAACTATTTAAATGGGACAAATCAAGTACGAATATATTAAAAAGAATGTATGAACATAATACATTTAAAAAGAAATCCTGAAATAATAATAATAATAACACAATAAAAGAAATTATTTCGGGTAATTGATACCGGTGAGGTGAAATTCAGGCACTACTGTGCTACCGTACTTTTTTTTGCAACCATCGCTTTTCATGACGTCATAAAATTTTATCAACATCTTTAGATTTCTTTCACACTTAGCATGGACACAAAAGATGGCTCGGAAACTCGTTCTGTTATCTTTTAAACGATATTTCGGCAATTTATAAAGCTGATATACAATTACATAAACACAGAAGTGAATATTATATGATCTGACACTCGTCAGATGATCATCGACTATTTATGGACGTACAAATTGAAGTCTGTTTTCGAATTTAAACACCCATCTGTAAGAAAAGATACCAGTAAGTGAAAGAAAAATACCTTTAAAGCAATCGTCGAAGTTTTGTTAATACATCGATAGTTTAAATTTCTTTTTCGAAGTACGTTTTACTGGTCATCATCCTCTGTGTTTACATTTAACTCGCAGAATGGCGCGCGATAACTTTGACGTAGGTTAGAAAGTATTGAATACGGCGGTTATTCGGGCCATCATCGAGCACGTATATTTTTCCCGAAATTTGCAAATTTAAATTACAAATTTTCGGGCAATGAATTTTAAGCGCAACTCTTTTCTTGGGATTATTATGTTCATTTTCTTTTGTGGAATGTAAAAATAAAAACTTTTGCAATTAGTTCCAACCCATCTGCCAGGTTGACTGGACTAACAGTGTTTTCTTCCCTTACATATAAAAATACCACCTTTTTAGCGACTCTAAATTTGTCGTCTGCAAATTCTTTCAATTTCAGCAAACGAAAATTACCTCATCTGGTAAAGAGTCAAACTAAAGAAATGAAATATGGCTCAAACGATGGTGTTTGTGTTAGAATGGATAGAGAACAATATGTGAAAAGGAGCAAAATTTATGTTGGTTGTCATGCTTTTTTTTTTCTTAGTGGTGATAAGGATGAGATGAGATTATTTGGTTAACCCTTTACGGAAAAAGTCGAAATTTTAACAACCGTGAAGAAAACAGCAATGTTTTTAGAAGGCTTCTTCCCTGGGGTCTTTAAAAAATGGTAGATCTATCGTTTGGTAGAGGGTTAAATTGCTTCCTGTTTTGCAGATGTCACAAATGACTTGCGGGTAGAGAGAAATATCTCTAGTAACAACACTGTGTATTTGGAATGGACTGGGAATGTGCAAAGTGAGACTGTTTCGACTATTTTCTACACTGAAGAGAACGGTCCTGAACCTGATTGTGGGGTAAGTATCAAAAGAAGGCACAAAAATATTAAATATTTGTCTTTATACGTTGTTAGCTTAATCCTTTACCACAAAATTTGAAGTTTTAAGGACCCTGAGGGATAACGCTTTGGAAAATACAGTGGAAAAAGGAGAAAATGCTGTTAAACAGCATTTTCTCCTTATCCCACTGTGTTTTCTACCCTATCATAGACAGGAATCATCATTTCAGCTACATTTAATTTGTCGTCTGCAAATGTTTTGCATTTGGTCCAGTCCAAAATTCTGTTTTTTGGTAGGGGGTTAATCCAATGGGTAGTAAATTCATATGAGTGGCTCTCTTGAAAAGTAGAATTAACTCTTAACCATGTGACAAAACTCTCATATTTTTGTCCAAATTGAAAGCATTTGCAGACGACAAATTAATTGCAGTGCAAATGATGAAATATTTCTTTGAAAGAGTAGAAAGTCAGCATTGCCCGGCTAGGTACCTCAGTGGTTAGTGTATCTGAATGGTGACTTGGTGGTTGCGAGTTTGATACCTGGTCAAGGTAAACTTTCTTTCTGTCAATTTTTTGCTTCTCACCTTTATTATTGGTTAGAAAAGCAGTCAATGGCTTTGAAAGAAACTTGTGTCAATACTGGTGTGAGAAAGCAAGGAAACAATTGCATAGATACGCTGACCACAGTGATATGACCTAAGCTGTTAAAATTGCTGTAAACTTCAATACAAAGAAAGAAAGAAATTCAGCATAATTTAACCTTAAAGCACCTTTCACAACTAAAGTTGACTCTGTGGCTAGTATAGATCAATATCAGACTGCATAAAACATGCACAAAACATGATCTATACTGTCTGCCTTCCTAAAACACCATAGACATAATCAACCATGTAATTGCAATTATTTAGTCTTTATTTCGAGACTCAAAATGTCTGTCAGGCTTATTTTCGGTACTATAAGGGTTAAGGTGTTATACAGGAATTCAAATTTTTCAGCGTAGCTGAATGTGCTGGCTTTTGACCTCCATTTTGGTACTGATAACAAATGAATGAATAGAAATTTGGGATTGGTTAAAAATGTAGACATATTTATTCTAAGGGTCCCTGAAGTAAAAAGTGTAAGGCATGTTTATTCTAAGGGCCCCTGCCCATTTGCTGGCAAATTTATGCCATCTGTCTTTTTTTAAAGATATTTCTTGTTTGGTCTGTTTTACCAGGATATTACCAGTATATTTCTCTTGCTAGGGGATCTCTAAAGGTCAAGCAAGCTGGGTCAAATTCAGTCCAGGAGCAACCAGTGGTACCATAACCCTGCCTGTTGGAAAGGAGCCAGAAGACTACTGCTACGCACGTGCTGTAGAAACACAGGGCAGAAGTAGTGGGTTTGAGTGGTCCTCATGCATCTATGTGGGAGACATAGGTATGGTGAAAAATGGCTATCTTTTGCTTAGCTTTTTTAAAAGAAAACATCAAGGGAATGTCATAACCCTGTCATCATCGATTTCATGATTAAACTTTAACATATCTATTATCTTTGTCATTCCTGAAGCTATTTACTTCAAACTATTTTAACCCTGTACCACGTAATCCCAAGTTTTCATGATCCTGATGGAGACAGTTTTTGAAAACTTTGTTGGAAAAGGAGAAAATCCTAGTAACACACGTTTTCTCCTGTTCCTGAAATGTTTGCAGCTTTTTTCAAAGACAAATCTAATCATTTCAGGACATTTGTTTCATCGTCTGCAAATTCCTTCAATTAGGACCAGTCTAAATATTTGTAGTTTGATGAAGAGTTAATGAGTAAATTGTCATTCTTGATTGCTGAACCCATAACATGCCTTTCACTACTATAGTTGCCTTTGGAGACAGTGTAGACCAAGATCAGACTGCACAAAATCTGCAGTCTGATCTTTATCTTCAATATCTGCTTTCATTAGGATATATATGGACAAAATCAACATTGAAATTGCAGTTATTTGGCTTTCTCTCCTGGACTGAAAATGTATGATTTGTTTGGCATTCTTGGTATAACCCTTTACCACACAACGACGACTTTTAACACCTCTGATAGAGAAGGCTTTTGAAAACATTGTGGGAAAAGGAGAAAATGCTGGTTACCAGCATTTTCTCCTTTTCCCACACTGTTTTCTACCCTATCAAAGAAAAATCATTTCATATGAGCCACATTGAAACTGTCATCTGCAAATGCTTTCAATTCAAACAGGTCTAACATTTGTCGTGTGGTAAAGGTTTAAAGGTTTTTCTTTATTATCATTAATTTCACAGCGCCGTCCAGATCTCCATCAGATTTGCAGGTAACTGTTGGAAATAAAGATAACACTTTGGTACTCACCTGGAGCAAATGGCTCTGCCCGAAAGGGGAGCCCTACATCAGCCAGTACGAGATTTCCTACGGCCCCCAGGGACACAACCCCAATGTTACAGGTAACACTTTGTAACCCTTATCCAGCTAAATAAATTAGATGAAACTTTCAAGCCGATGGTAAAAACCCGAATAATGCTACTTTAAACTTTTTTTTTTGGAGAAAAAATATCTTGTTATCGGACAGTGTAGATCCAAGATCAGACTGCACATTCTGTGCAGTCTGATCTTAATCTGCGCTGTCCGGATAAGGTCAGTGAGTCGCGCTTAACAGCCTAACAGTTAAAACTTATTCCCATAAGGTATTTTTTCTGACAATTTGGGGTTTCTTGAATTTTTATATTTTTCATAATTATGGTAAAATTTGATTCAACTGTTAGACATATATTTATTTCGATATCTCCATTTCCCGGAGATGTTTCCGAAATGGTCTGTTGTAGATTTGTATGAGATGGTAATGATTTTAAATCAACTTGCTTTGAAAGTTTTCTAGATTGTCATGTAATTTAGTTAATGTGGAAATAAGAGCCACAATTCATAAATGGGCAGTTCTTCAACTTGTGAACACGTTCGTTGCAGCCATTTCCAATCCAAGCTTAATTGTGTTGTTCTATCACATGTTTATTCAATTTTCATTTCATAACACTTTAAACTATTCTAGAAATAAAAGGCTAGCTTGCTTTTGATAGTCAAATGTATTCAGGCCAGGAAGCAGTGTCACATTGCAGATCAATAAGAGATTTACCTGTGTCTTAGCTGAATCACTATGAGTTAACGCTTTACCACACAATCTCGATTTTTAACAACCCTGAGGAAGGAGGGCATTTGAAAACATTGCGAGAAAAGGAAAAAATGCTGGTAACCAGCATTTTTTCCCTTTCCCACAATGTTTTCTGCTCTTTCAGAAAAAGATACTATCAGTTGAGCTACATTTGAATTAATGCATGCAAATGCATTCAATTTGGACTAGTCTAAATCTTTGCTGTGTGGTAAAGGGTTAACCCTTTACCAATCAATCCCGACTTTTAACGACCCTGAGGAAGAAGGCTTTTGAAAACATTTAGGGAAAAGGAGAAAATGCTGGTAACCAGCATTTTCTCCTTTTCCCAAAATGTTTTTCTACTCTTTCAGAAACAAATCTCATCATCTAAATCATGTTTAGTTTCTCCTCTACAAATGCTTTCATTATAGATGAGTCAAAAATTTTGCTGTGTGGTAAAGGGTTAAGCAACATTACAAAATTCCCAGTAGGTTGCCCTTTTTCTGAACTCCTTACCAAACAACAAAAATGTTGACTTGTCCATATTGAAAGCATTTGCAGACAACAATTTGGATTGGGTTTAAATGATGCAACTTACCTTAACCCTTTCCCAAACGTCGTATTTTGAACTCTTTCTTTATCAAGACATCTGCAGACAATATATTCATAATTATCCAAATGGACTTGAGCTCTCTGATAGGCTGAAAAACATTGTGGGAAAAGGAGAAAATGCTGGTTACCAGCATTTTCTCCTTTTCCCACAATGTTTTCAAAAGCGTTCTTTCCCAGGGTCGTGAAAACAAGGGATTGTTTGGTAAAGGGTTAAATAGGGTAGAAAACATTGTGGGAAAAGAAGAAACCAGCATTTTCTCCATTTCCGACAAGGTTCTCAAAAGGCTTTATTATCAGGGTCATAAAAGTGGGGATTGTGTGGTAGAGGAATTTTAGACCCAACTAAATTCAAAGCATTTGCAGACAACAAACTCAATAAAGCTCACAAAATGATTTCTGTCTGTGATAATGGTTGAAAACACTGTAAAGCCCATGTTTTCAAAATTGAAGCCTTATGTCACAAGTTTGTTGAAAATCATGATTATGTGGTTAAGGGTAAAATCCAGAGAAATCAGTTAACCACAGATCTGAATACTATTTAACCCTTTGCCACACAATTCGGACTTTTAACGATCTTGAGGAAGAAGGCTTTTGAAAACATTGTGGGAAAAGGAGAAAATGCTGGTAACCAGCATTTTCTTCTTTTCCCACAATGTTTTCTGTCCTTTCCAGACAAATCCCGTCATTTGAGTCACATTTAATGCTTTCACTTTGAGCCAGTTGAAGAATTTGTTGTTTGGTAATGGGTAAGACTTTGAATTTTAACAATATAATGTCAGAATGGCTAAGACACTGGCTAGTGTTTTATTTGTTTGTAAAATATGGGTAATTTATTTACCATTGGAATCTATTTATAGATGGTATTGGGATACTGTCTTACCCAAGGGAGGAGACGTCAGCAGTTTTGTCAGATTTAGATTCTGAGCAGCAATACGATATCAGAATAAGAGCACTGACACGTTTTGGGGCAGCTGGACCTTGGAGTGAAGCAGTTAGCAGACAACCTGTTGATAATAGTAAAAAATTTTCGTTACCTTTTTGTATGACTTTAATTAGCATTACTTTGTACTTTGCAAGCCCAAAGAAGGGTGTTTTTAACACACCATACAATTCTGAGTTTTAACAGTCCTCGGAAATAAGGCCTCTGAATTAGAGCAATGTCGGGTATTATCGACACTTTAAGAAATTGGAAAGTGTGGTGTCGATAACAGCCACTTAAAATACAAATGGAAGTTATCATTGAAATATTTTGCGGATACTCTACTGATCTATGCGTATAAAATAATGGCGCCAAGTTGTGTATGGTAGCAAATAACGCCAACATTACATAAGGGTATGTAGGGTGATATCGACAGGTTTCGTCTATTATCGACATGGTATTCAGTTTTCATAAATTAAACATCAACATCCTCTTTTAACTCGTCATTACGGGTTTTATTCCAATACTCGTTGTTGAGTTAGATCTAATATAAAGCAATTGAAGTAAAACTTGATGCAGAACATGAGTACAACCGCAAAAGAAGTGGACATAGCTGTAACCCAAAAGAAAAAAAGGAATTGTGGTTATATAATACATATGAATTATTAGTTCTTTTATTCATGTCTTATCCTGTTGATAATTGCCGATCACATAAATTAGCGTCGGCAGTTATCGACACATCAATAAGCTGCTTTATGGCGGGCAAAACACACTCAATTTGTGATACGAACACTATTCTATATCTTAAACTTGTATCTCAGTCTAAATTCAAGCAATCAAGCACATTTCAATATGCTCTACGTGCTAGCAAAAATCACCACCCTCCCTATCATAGACGTTAATGTTGGGATATTTAAATATTGTAAAATTTTACTTGCTCTTTGGGACTTACAGAGTACTGTTTACATCCGGCACGGCGATGAGATAAAATATTGACGTCATATATTGCATCATAAAAATGGAATTTGCTCATTATACCCCCGCAAAACGAATGTTTTTGGAGGTATACTGGAATCAGCCTGTCTGTCCGTCCGTCCGTGTGGCCGTCCGTCCGTGTGTCCGTCTGTGTACAAAATACTAGTAATTTTGTGTCACGAACTCCTCCTACAGTTTTGCTGCTATTGTATTGAAAGTTTCTTGATACATTGATCATATACTGAAGTTGTGCAAGACGCAGTTTTCAATCATCTACTCCCTATGATTCAAGGGTAATCTCCCCTTGAACTTAGAAAAATTTTTGTTAAATTGTCTGTTTCTGTCAAAGCGCTGGCGGGGGTATTAAGTCACATTCAGTGACAGCTCTAGTTTTTCATGGAATTAAAGGACACAATAAAGAATTAATGATAACTGCCGACGGTCGACAATACCCGACGTTGCACCATTGTGGCTAAAGGAGAAAATGTTGGTAACCAACATTTTCTCCTTTTCCCACATCGTTTTGTACCCTCTTGAAGCAACTTCCAGCATTTGAGCCATGGAAGGGCTTGAAAATTCCACTTGTCAGCTCATCTCAATGAGTGAATTCTAGATCCAGACAGGTGGCTTTTTGCTGTTGGACGAGTGAGAAATAACGAGACATTACAATTCACCCTTTAACACACAATTCAGACTTTTAACTACCCTGAGGAAATCAGCTTTTAAAACCATAGTGGGAAAAGGAGAATATGCTAGCAACAAGCATTTTCTCTTTTTTTCAGAATGTTTTCCACCGTTCCAAAAACATATTTCAATTTTGAGTCATGTTTATTTTGTTGTCTGATTTTGCTGTTTGGACAAGTCTAAACATTCTGTTGTTTGATAAAGGGTCTATAACATGAAAAATTGGTATCACTGCAATGATTTCATCATACAAATGTGAAAATACATGCATTTAACACTTTTCCACGCAATCCCATGTTTTAATAACCCTGGTAACCAGCATTTTCTCCTTTTCCTGCAATATTTTCTACCTTTCCAAAGCTAATTTCAATTTTTGAGTCACATTTATTTTGTCATCTGCAAATGCTTTCATTTCGGATTGGTCTAAAATTTTGTCATTTGGTAATGAGTTAAAGCAAGAAGTGGCACATACATTCCTATGGATGTTATGGATCTATACTACCTGTTATAAACAAATCAACTCTATTTTGTGAGGTCCACTTTATATGACACTGTAGACCTTAATCTTGCTGAAATCTGTAAAAAGTTGGTGTTTGTATATTTTTTCCTTTAGATTTTACCATACCTATATAAATACCTGCTAAAATTCTTTGTATATCCTTGTTAGTTCTCCTGAACATTAAGTGCTCAAAATGAGCTAAATAGTAATCAGCAGTTGTCCAGCGTCTGCCTACATGCATTGTCGTCATGTGTCATTAATCCGGTAGAAAAAAAACGTTTTTTTTAAAAACATTTTCCCACAATGTTTTTCTTCTCTTTCAGTGACAAAACCTATCATTTGAACCAGATTTAATTTGTCTTCTGCAAATGCTTTCAAAATTGGACAGGTTTAAAATTTTGTCATATAAAGAGTTAACCCTTTACCAAACTATCCCTGGTTTTAATGTCCCTGAGGAAGATGCCGTCTGAAAACATTGTGGAAAAAGGAGAAAAAGCTGGTAACCAGCATTTTCTCCTTTTCCCACAATGTTTTCTACTCTTTGAAAGTCAAGTTTCAATTTTTGAGTCGCGTTTATTTTGTTGTCTGCAAACGCTTTGAATTTGGATAAGTCTAAAATTTTGTCATATACAGAATTAAAAGGGCCATATCCATGCATTAACAATGAATTTCATGCTCTTGTAAAGCACGGCATTCCATCTTAAGATACACACATCTGGGCATCAATGTAAATAACCCACTTCACTCCAGGGTAAGTTGAAAGGTAGCTGGTACAAAAGAAATGAGAAATATTTATAACAACAGGGCAAGAATTGCCCTTAGTGGCTCACCTGAGAACAAAGGATAGTAATGTATAATAATTGTACCAGGGCTAGATTGCAGGACAATTTTTGAGGAATATTTCCATAAAACATTCTTTCTACAGGGTCATGAAAACTTTGGATTATGATGTATAGGGGTAAAGTACAGCTTTTTACAGCTATGCACATAGGGATCTATGCATGAATACAAAAACTCACAAGTTTTGAGAGTAATTCTGGGTTTCTTCATTTTACAGGTCTGAAATCTGGGGCTATTGCTGGGATTGTGGTAAGCTGTGTATTTGGAGGTACAGTCATCATTGCGGCAATTGTCTGCTTTTGCAGGTTTGTTATTCTTTCTTTAGATGAGGCCTTTAACTAATTGTCATATGACAACATTTTAGACTTGTCTAAATTGAAAGCCTTTTCAGGCCACAATTTAAATGTGCCTCCGATAATTTTATCAGCCTAGAGAGGACAAGACAACTTGGAGGGAGCAGGAGAAAATGCTAGTTACCAGCATTTTGTCTTTTTCCAACATCATTCTTAAAAGCAAAAGGTAGGTGTATGCATGTGTATGCACAGGTAGGTGTGTGCAGAACTTGAAACCAGGGGTCCCTGGTTCAAATCCCCTGCTTAGCAATTTCTTTCCAAGGTTTGCTGACAGGAGTCTCCGGGAGTTACAGAGTAAGGATGGTTGGTGTCTTGGATTGGGAAAGTTTAACATGCAAGGTGTAGGAATTTCAACCATTGAGCCAAAGATGAATTAAATAAAATTCTGGAGCAGAGCTGGATAAACTATCCCAGTCCTAGACACTAACCATGTATTAAGTATATCCTGTTTCTAATTTATAATACATATTCAACTTTATTGAATACTTTGCTCAAAATATTGCATGTATTGACATCTTTTTCACTAGACTATGAAGAAGAAACGTGTAAAGTGTTTTTATACTGCATTATGCAGCTGCTATAGTGACATCATGAATTATGTTGATTACGGCATAAACAACATTCACCCACTGAAAGAGTGTTGTGCCACAGACGACAAAATTACTATTTTTCTGCTATTAGTGTTTTAACATGACAGACAATATGGAAAGGGTGTTGACGCATTGAAAGCATTAAATTTTACTCATATTTAATATTCATCGACAATTTTCACTGATGCTATTTTCATTTATAGCAATGCTTATGAAATAGTGGTCTCAGTTTACAGGTCCACGCTTTTATGGTCACATGACCAGATGACAGCTACGATGAAAAAATGTATGGCACCCTATTATTGGGTGGAAATTGTTGCAAGTGACAGAGTAAAATGTGCTTAGATTCCACATAGCAGACAACAATTTTATTCAGACTTGTCCAAATAAAAGCATTTGCAGATTAGAGACTAGATGTTCCTCAAATGATGGAGTTTGTTTCTGAAAGGGTTGAAAACATTGTGGGAAAAGGAGAAAATGCTGGTTACCAGCATTTTCTTCTTTTCCCAAATTGTTTTAAGAATCTTCATGCTCATGGTGGTGAAAACTTGGGATTTTCCAGTAAAGAGTTTTAAAAACAGATGATGCATATTTATTTTTCAGGAGATGCAGTAAACAAGCTAAAAGAAAACTGGAAGACATGAAAAAGATTGAAACTCCAACAATATATCCAGGCACTCTGTCTAATGAGCAGAGATATGTCGATCCGGTCAACAATAATGTAAAGATAGTTGTTATTTTCTACTTATAGAACAGGGGTCCATTTCAACAAACTGCTTAGATTTATGCCAATTTTTGGGGGATTGAATAAACACACGTAGGATCCCTGCTTTACCCAAACATATGAAGTGGCGTAATGTTATCCAAATTCTTAATCAAATAGTAAAGTTATGTAGTTCAGTTAAACTTGTTTTCAGACTTAATGCTTCCTTACAAAAACTGCATACGCAAATTTCGTGCGTATGCAGTTTAGTGAAATGTGCCCCAGGAATAAATTTTCTATGGGTAATTGTCATGTTTTATGACGTGGTCAGCATGATTGATGTCATCATCATTACTGTTTATCCATATCCGACTAAATAGAATAGATCTAGGTAGAACTGAATAGATTTATTTTGCTTGGAATAACACACATATTTTTCACATCTCTTTCACAATGAGTAAGAATCAGATGTTTAAAGATAAATAGAATACAGACATATGAGGGTTGTTCGATATGTAATGTGTATTGTACGATATCTCAAAAGCATTTGACTCAAATAGTGAAATGAACATTACATCCCTTCAAAGTATTCTCCGCGGTTTGAAATACATAATTTCAATCTCTGAATCCATTTCTGAAATGCGTCACAGTACGCTGATTTAGGTGGACCTCTGAGGCACTGACTGATGGCTGAGCCAAGGGCTTGTCGGGACTTGTAACGACGACCAGATAAGAACTTTTTAAGTTTTGGTAAAAAGGAAAAAGTCGCATGGGGCTAGATCTAGAGAGTATGGTGGGTGTGGCAATATAGTAACCTTCTCCGACTTCAAAAATTGCTTCACAAGCTCAGATGTATGTGATGGAGCATTATCATGAAGTAGACGAACATGCCTAAATCCTGACATAGGGCGTCGTTTAAGATAATATTTCTTGAGCTTTTTTAGTATAACATCTCGGTAATACCGACCTGTAACAATTTTGCCCTTTGGCACCGGAATTTGTACGGCTATACCATCACATGAGAAGAATATGCAATAAAGAACCTTCTTTGTGCTTATGCTTCTTTTGGCAACTACAGGCCTTCTACCGTATTTAGTTAGCCATATTTTGTTTCAAATTTTTCTTACTGGTTCAAAATAGTGAACCCATGTTTCGTCACCAGTAACAATGTTTGCAAATTGTCTTTGATTGAATTTGGGAAACATTTTGAGCAATTGCTTAGTGGTTTGTACTCATACCCATTTTTGGTCATCTGTCAATATATGTGGTATCCATCTGGCAGAAATCTTTCGTACTTTCAAAGTATGCTTCAAAATGAAATGCGCCCATGATAGCGATATGCCAACAGAATCGTGTATCTGCCATCACTTTCAATTATTTCCCTGACTTTTGAGACATTTGCCTTGCCTGTTAAAGTCACAGGTCGGCCAGTTTTTGCTGCATCTTTGACGGACTCTGTGCCAGTCAGAAATTTCTTTCTCCAACTACGAACTGCCTCATAAGATACCTTATCAGACCCATAAACTTCCCCCAATTCAGTAAAAATCTGCATTACCGAATGACCGAGTTTTGTGCGAATTTTTACATAAGCTCTAATTTCTTCAATATTCTTAATCCGTTTCCCAACCATTTTTACAACAGTGGTCAACGACTAGCTCTATTGAAATGACTATAAGTTTAAAACAATGTAGAGCTAAAGGCTCGTGTTTATACCATTGGAAAGGTATTGAATAGAGCTATTCAAGCGTATCATCATCCACGAAATCGTTGAAAGCGTTATCGCGCTGTGGTACAATACACATTACATATCGAACAGCCCTCGTAATGTTGTCATACATCAACAATGTCTAATTTAATTATGAGAATTGATAGTTGTCTCGCCAAGGCTCGGCAATAATCAATTCTCCCAACCTCGTTAGGTATTTTTGATATAGGACAGCATTATGTAGTATGTACATATTCTCTTTATCTACCATTTGATGATGGGGACAATGCTTACTCTTTTACTAATTTACCAAATGCCAAAGTTCTACCCTTGTTTAATTTCAAAGCATTTGCAGAAGACTGATTAAGTGTGGTACAATAAATTGAGTTTGTCTCTCAAACAATAAAAAACATTGCTGGAAAAGGAATTTCAAAGTACCTGTAGACATTTGATTCAGTTTGATTTAGACGGATGAAAAACTTCAATTTGGGAGAAAAGGAGAAAATCCTCAGTTACCAATATTTCTCTTTATCCCACAGTGTTTGAAAAAGCCTTCTCCTTCAGTGTTTTAAAAAACACTGGATTATTTGGTTAACCTTTTATCACACAATACAGAGTTTTAATGACACCCCCCCCCCCATCCGAAAAATGACTTTTGAAAACATTGTGGGGAAAGGAGAAAATGCTGGTAACCAGCATTTTCTCCTTTTCCCCCCAGTGTTTTCTACCTTTTTAAAGAAATGTTTCCTAACTTATGCAACATTTAGTGTTTCATCTGCAAATGCTTTCAATTTGGCCTAGTCTAAAATTTTGTCGTTTGGTAGAGAGTTAAGGGTTTACAAACAATCAGAAGATTTTAAAATGTGTATGGTGTGGAGCCTTTCTGAAACATTGTTGGAAAGGGAGGAACTGCTTGTCATCCTTTTCCTTGGATATTTTCTACCCATCAGAACTGAAACTCATTTGTAGCAAGTTTGCATTTGTCATCTATAGATGCTTTCAAGCATCTGAAATTCTGACAACCCTGTTTCAAAGATGAATCACACTCTCTGTGCAACATTTACGGATGTTGTGTGTGAATGCTTTCAGTCTGAACCAGATGGACCAATCTAAAATTTTGCTGTTTAGTACAGACTTCGTAGAGAATAAAATGCCCCGGAACAGCATAGAGACTAATCAGATTTGAAAGAAATGCTGAAATAAGTAGTTTGTTTGGTAAAGTTAACCCTGAAAGTGCATTCACTGCTATAGTTGCCTATGCGGCCAGTGTAGATCAAGATCAGACTGCACAAAATGTGCAGTCTGATCTATGATCTACACTGTCGACTTTGCCGAGACACTCCATACAAAAAGCAACAACAAAATTATGATTATCTGGTTCTTATTCAAGACTGAAAAATGCCCAGTGGGTTTGTTAGGTGCTTTAATTGTTGATACTTGTCACTTACAGGTTCAAAGTACTGAGATCAGTGATGACAGAAAGTCCACAGACCTGAATCTGGTGAGAGTTTGCCTATTATTGTACAATCTCTATTAACACCCCCCCCCTCCCCCTTCAAACACACACAATGGAGTGGCCATCCCAGGTGGTAACATACAGGAGTTGACACCAGGGGGCCAGTGGCTGGTTTTAATCCCCATTTCCTCCCAATTTCTTTCAGAGGATTGATGATAAACATGTATTTTGAATGCCCCACTCGACCATTTTCTTGCCAAGATTGATGATAGTCATGGCAACATGATTTGTTCAACTCTCACTGCTGATCATTGTTAACATGATGGTCATGGTGGAGAGCAGCCAGTGGCTTGGGACTAATATTGTGCAATGAACTGGTAAAAAGAAACTCCAGGAAAGCATAGATACAGAGCTGAATCTAGGGTACAGGATTGATAAAATTACACTCCAGAAAATTGCAGAATTGTAAACCACAAATAAATGTTGTGTCATGCACAAGAACCTTATTCTTTGGTCAAAAGTCAAGGACAAGGTAAAGTCAGAAGTGTTTGTAAGTGTTGTGTCCATAATCAGTGTTAATGTGCACCGCTCATAGGAAAAAGGTTACTGTTACTCAGTGACATGTCTTGTTCCACATCATTCTTCAAAACAGTGGTGCCAAGAGGTACATTTAAACAGAAGTGGATCAAATATCCCCTATTTAAGTTTCACATTTTTGTTAACTCATTTACCATAAGAAAATTCAAGTTCACATTTTATCAGATCTGAGCACAATGCGTTCAGGGTGAGCTTTTGTGATGATGCTGTGTCAGTCATCAGTCGTCTGTCTTGTGTCATCCTGTTGACAACTTTTGCCCTGTGTGTGTGCTAGAGGCCATGTTTATTTAGATAACTAACCCTTAGGCTGCTAAGTGTGACTTGCAGTGCTTTTGGATGCACAAAACATGCAGTCTGATCTTGGATTTACACTGTCCGATACAGTTATTTTTTTTACTGGTGAAATCAACTTTAAAACCATGATAATATTATTTATAGTTTTAGTATGAAATAGAAATATTTGTTTCATTTATCTAGCAGCTTAACCCTTTACCAAACAATCCCGGATTTTTACGACCTTAAGAAAGAAGCCTTTTGAAAACATTGTGTGAAAAGGAGCATTTTCTCCTTTTCCCACAATGTTTTCTACCCTTCCCAAGACAAATTTCAGTTTTTGAGTCACATTTATTTTACCGTCTGCAAATGCTTTCAATTTAGATGAGTCTAAAATTTTGCCGTGTGGTAAAGGGTTAAGCCTTTACCAAATGACAAAATTTTACACTGGTCCAACTTGAAAGTATTTGCATACAACAAATGTGGTTCAATGATGAAATTTGTCTCTAAAAGGGAAGAAAACATTGGTGGAGAAGGGAGAAAATGCTGGTTACCAGCATCTTCTTCTTTCCCCACAATGTTTTGAAAAGTCTTTTCTGTCAGGGTCATTAAAACTCTGGATTATATGATAATGGGTTAAGAAGAATGTAACTGATTGGAGAACAATGGTTTAATTACAGAATTTGACAAAACCTATACCACAAAGGCAAAACAGTGATGATAGTGGTGTTCCTGAAGACCCCTTGACCCCTCCTATAAATGATGTGTCTAGAATGGAAATGATTCCTGAAGATTATAGTAAAGCTGTAGCCGGGTTTCAAAATAATGGCTATACCACCACACAAGGGTTTATTATTGCACATGTTGCTAATGGTAATGTTCCCACCCAACCAGGTACTAGCCTTGACTCCTATGTAAAGGTAGATCATATGATTCATATTAATGTTCACCCTAAAGATGGGTCACCAATACTGGCTGGTGAAGGAGAAGAAGATGGTAACAATAAATTTGGGAATGACAATACAGCATTTACAGATGATCAGGGTAACCATAGAAACAACATTGCCAAGGTACTTCTGCTGCAAAATGATGTGCCTGAAGTAACAACTCATCCAATTGGCAAATCATTACATGATACTCAGACTGATATCAAAACCGGTAGTGTCACTCCAGCAGATACAGGGGCAGTTTATAAACCTGATAGTGAGGGCTTGAAGAAAGAGATTTTACTGACTTATCCTTCCACACAAAGAGCCGATGCACCTGAATCAAACTGGGAGACAGAAAAGCAAAGTGGCCTAAAATCAAACAGTGTAGACAGTCTAACAGCCATGGAAAGTAATGTCGAGGAAGGAGGGGTATCAAGTTACGTTGATGTATCTCACCAAAGGTGTGAAGCCACCAATGGGGTACCTGTAACAGGTTATATTTCACAGACATCATTCTTTCAGAACAATAATCCTAATGCTCACACACCTGACTTGTCTGTCCCAGTCCAGTCTACATCTAATGATGTTACAAACATGGTCGGCTATGTGTCTCATCCACAAATGGAAAATGTTTCCAAGGGCCAGATTCTTGTGTCTGATTATATAGCACATTCAGAAGTACATAACCAGTCTCAGGCTCAGACTGAACAACCAAATCATTCACTACATGATCACTTAAACACCAAGGCTAACATGTCTGCTAAAATGCCAGACCTAATTATTGCTGACCAGACTTCTATAACTCCAGCCACTCAAGATCACTATGTATCTGACTCTTTCCTCCTGAAGCAGGCTGCCATTCAGCCTACCTTGAATGGTCTTGCACCACAACCCTCTCAGTATAACCAGTCTCAGGCAGACAAAAATATTACAGATTATGTACCACATCCTTTTATCTCAAACAATACAGCTAAACCACAGCATAATACTGACTATGTTCTACATACAGACGTACCAAAATCAATGTTGCATATGGCCACATCAGATGTAACAAGTTTAAGTCCATCCAGTATAATAACTCAATCACAAAATGCCCATGATAATCTACAAATGGGTTATATTGATTCAAGCTTACTAGAAAATATTGACAAAGGTTTAACAGACTCAAAACAAATAGAGAAATTAAATCATGAGACAACAGAAAAAGCTGAGCTTTCACCAGATGAAGATGGTGTAAGTAAAGAGCCTGAAGTTTCATCAGAACTGTTAAGCAGCCCTTATGTCATAATTGATAAAAACAGTAAAATTCGACCTGCACCTCATGAAACTTTGGAAGCACACAACAAAGAGGTTGATCTGAAGAGAGAATATAGCAGAAAGGATTCTGGAATTGATAGTTTAGAAAATTCTTGGTCACTTTAAACCTTTACCAAATAATCCTTTTTTTTAATGACTCTAAGAAAGTAGGCTTTTAAACAATATTGAAAAAGGAGAAAATGCTGGTAACTGCTATTTTCTCTTTTCCTACAATAGTTTCTGTTGTTTCAAGTGCAAGTTATGTCATTTAAACTTTAATCAATTTGTTATCTACAAACACTCTCAAGATAGACAAATTTCTCATTGGTTGGAAGAAATGAAGGGATTTCTTGTAAAAAATGCCTTTCTTTTCAAATCTTGAGCCTAACTCTTTCAAATTGAATAAATCATAACAATGACTTTGTTTTTCATTGATCTTTTTATGCCCCTGCCATTAAAATAGGGGAGTGTATAGTGTTACACCTGTCAGTGTGGGTGTGTTTGTGTGTGTGTGTATGTATGTATGTATGTATGTAGGTGTGTTTTGTAAACAGTGCTGTTCCAGGTGCATCATCCAATTCTAAAATAATTTGGCGCAAATGATCACAATGGATAGATGACGTGTTGCTTGCAAAACCATGTTGCCATGATTAGTAGCATTTTCTCCTTTTCCTACAAAGATTTCTACTCTTCCAAAGATAGATTTCTATTTTTGAATCACAATTATTTTGTCTTCTGCAAAAGCTTTCAGCTTGAGCAAGTCTAAAATTTAGTCATTTGCTTAAGAGTACAATTAAATTTTGCAAAGCATGTTGGCTCAAGTTGACTTTTTACACAGTTTTGGGCTTTGCTTGTATTTTTACCTGCTAGAATCTGTTAATATTTATATTTTTAGCTCTTTTTCACCAAATACCAAATTTTAACAAACTTTTCACTAACCTTTAACAAAAAGACTCTTGACAACATTGTTGGAAAAGGAGAAAATGCTGGTTACCAGCATTTTCACCTTTTTCCACAATGTTTTCTATCCTATCAAAGACAAATTCCACAATTTTAGCCACATTTAATTTGGTTTGTGCATAATGTTTTGAGTTTGGAAAAGTCTAAAATTTTATTGTATGGTAAAGGGTATATTGACATTTCTGTCGAGAAACTTTATAAATTTTTTTATTTTTTGTTTTGTTTAGTTTTCACTTATGTTGAATTTGACTTGTATTTTTTACCTAATTAAGAGACTGTCCTAGATAATAAATATCAGTTTTAGGTTTAGATTTTGTCATTGAATATTTTCATAATCTAAGTTTTGACTCTTCAAAAGGCACATATCAGGTCTGAAAACTATTTTCTTCTACATTAACAAAAAATCCTATATCACCGTGGTCACAACTTTTGGAAATTTTGGAAACTAGCTGCAGTACACTATTTCTACTCATTAACTCTTTACCATATGCCAAAATTTTAGGCTTATCCAAATTGAAAGCATTTACCGACAAAATAATAGGGGTGACCAGTGTTTCCTCCTTTCCCCAGTATGATTCTTTCCCCCTTTCAAAGACAATCCCAATCAATTGAGCCATATTTATTATGTTGGTTTCAAATGCTGTCACTTTGTACGACTCTAAAATTTTGTCATTTTGTAAAGTATAATGACAAAAAAAATTTATTACTCGTAAGGAGTTAAGATGGGTTTGGCTCTGTCTTTATTGTTTTAACTCTTTACCTAACGACAAAATTTTAGATTGATCCAATTCAAAAGCATTTGCCGACACCATAATAGATATGGCTGAAATGATGGAATTTGTATTTTACAGGGTAGAAAACGTAGGAAAAGGAAAAAATGCTGGTTACAAGCAATTTCTCCATTTCCCCAAGATTTTCAAAAGCCTTCTTTCCAAGGTTTCTTCAAAACTGGGAATGTGTGGTAAAGAGTTAATAAGTCAGACCTGCTACTACTACAGTGTCTACACTGTTTTCCAAAAGCAAATTATGTAGTTTGAGTTCCCTTATATTTTTTAGTTTCGGCATGTTAACAGTAATTATACCCCCGCAAAACAAATGTTTTCTGGGGTATACTGGTATCAGCCTGTCTGTCCGTCCGTGTGTCTGTCCGTGGGTCTGTCTGTGTACAAAATACTAGTAATTTTGTGTCGAGAACTCCTCCTACAGTTTTGCTGCTATTGTATTGAAAGTTTGTTGATACATTGATCGTATACTGAAGTTGTGCAAGATGCAGTTTTCAATCATCTACTCCCTATGATTCAAGGGCAATCTCCCCTTGAACTTAGAAAATTTTTTGTTAAATTGCCTGTTTCTGTCAAAGCGCTGGCGGGGGTATTAAGTCACATTCAGTGACAGCTCTATTTAATTTTGTCCTAGAGACATTTATGAGTTCCTATTCTTTTGCCACAATGTTTTAACATATATTGATGTATCAAACCTTTACTTATAATTGTGATATGATATCTAATCATTGTCTTTGTAGACTTTTTTCCTGAAAAGGTCATTTTTCTCTGAAAAGGTAGAAAGCATTGTGAGAAAAGGAAAAAATGCTAGGTACCAGCAATTTCTCTTTTTCCAACTTTGTTTTCAAAATGCTCTTTCCTCAGGGAGGTTAAAACTCAGGATTGTTTGGTAAAGGGTAAAAATATAGCTGTTTCTGCAGTGTTTTGTGAGAAAAACATTAATTTTAACATAAAGGCTCATAAGTATGGGCCAAATAATGCCTTAGCCCTTTACCATGCCGATTTTAAATGACCCACAAGAAGTCAGCTTTTGAAAACATTGTGGGAAAATGGATGAATTGCTTGTAACCAGCATTTTCTCCTTTTCCTACAATGTTTTCTACTCTTTCAGACATAACTTCCATCATTTGAGCAGCAGTTAATGTTGTCTGTAAACGCTTTCAATTTTGACCAGTCTAAACTTTTATCGTGTGGTAATGACTTAAATGAAATTTACTGTTCAGTTGAGTTCAACATCTACATGTATTATCAATATCACATAGAAATTATAACTAAATACAAGATTTGACTGGCATTCTAGCAAAAGAGGGTTTGATGCATTATATACCAAGCAAGACATCACATAGTAATAGATTCATAAAATCGATTTTGTCTAACAATAAACTGAATCTGAAGGTAGAATGGTCCTTGGACATGCAGAAAATTTACAAATAGCAAAAGTTTTTGACTCATGTCAGCTTGTGTGGACTGTGCAGCCTGATATGGGTCGATAGTTTTTACAGAGGCATTAAACCCCCTTTTTCGTAGAGCATGAACCATTTAATTTTGTTACTTAATTACTTAAATGACTTGGAAAGTAGTGGTTGAAAACAAATGGAATTCTTAACTACTATCCTGCCTCATTTAAACTGCTGACTGTTACAGATATAGATTTTGTCAAGTTTATCTTCATCAAATGAGATCTATATGACTAAACCTACTATAAGAACAGTGAGAAGTGTAAAGCAAGATCAGCCTGCACATATGTGCAGTCTGATCTTGCTTTACACTTTCCACAAAATAGGTGTATGGTAGCAAAGGGTAGGATAAGATATTATTACTATAATGTTATGATGTTAAATGATAGGGTTTATTAGAGTTGCAAAGTTTCATATAGAAGGTTTTCAGCTAAGATAAAAACTTAACCCTTTACCACACAATGCCGAGTTTTGACGACCCTGAGAAAAAAGGCTTTTGAAAACACTGTGGAATAAGGAGAAAATGCTGGTAACCAGGGTAACCAATATTTTCTCCTTTTCCCACAGTGTTTTATATTTATTCAAGGACAAATACTTCTGTTTCATAAACATTTGAATTTTCATCTAAAAATGATTTCAATATGGATGACTCTAAAATTTTGCTGTGTGATAAGAGGTTAATACAAGTTTAACCAAAAACTTAGGAATAGTTATTATGTCACTTTATTTTTATTTGTATATATTATGTAAATATTTATGTGCCACAGGCTTAAATACTTTAATGAACCATTGAAAAGGATAGAATAAAAAATAAGGTAAGTTATTTCTCAGGTATTAGCCAAGAAATATGCTTATATATAAAAATATTGCTGTGAAGTTTTGTACATTTTCATATCTCATCTCTAACCCTTCACCACACGGCTTGAAAAGTGGCTTTTGAAAAAAAAATAAGGGGAAAAAAAAGATATGCTGGTAATCAAGATTTTTCTCAATTTCCCGTGGTGTTTTCCACGGTTTCAAAGTAAAATTCAATGAAACGAGCTACAATTAATTTGTCATCTGCAAATGCTTTCAATTTGGACAAATCTAAAATTTTGTGTTCTGGTAAAGAGTTAAAGAGAATTGTTTTAATTTTTTAAAAATTTTACAGTTTTTCTGTATATCACTTTTATAAGGTTTCACACATTACTGTGTTAGGCTGTTTTTATACATACATATTCATTATACATTTTTATACATAAATATATTCAAAAGGGCAGATGGTTCAGTTGAAGGATAATTTTTTTTTTATATGACTTTAAGAAAAAATATGAGTGACACACAGTTCTGTTAAACATTTTTGCCATAAGACAAATTTTTACACTTTTTCAAATTGAAGCACATGCAGATGCAGATAAGATGTGGCTTAAAAGATGAAATTTGTCTGTGAAAGGATGGAAAACATTGTATGAAAAGGAGACACTGCTGGTTAACAGACATAGATCAGTAATTTTTTTCCAATGAGAATATAAATCTGAGCCATGCTCTGGCAAAAGGGGGTTTAATGCATCTCAGCGATACATACCAAACAAATCTTCACATTAAACCTTAGGCTTCTAAGCGCGACTCACTGACCTTTTGCGGACAGTGTAGATCAAGATCAGACTGCACAGAACGTGCAGTCTGATCTTGGATCTACACTGTCCAATAAGGAGATATTTCACTTATTTAGCAGGATAAGGGTTTATATTAGGGATCCATAAAATCCATTTTATCTAACAAATGACTGAATCTTGAGGTAGAATGGTCCCAGGTTTCATTTTACAAATAGCAAAAAGTTTTAATTCATGACAACCAGCGTGGACTGTGCAGGCTGACATTTGTCGATACTTTTTATACACCCATCAAAGACGGGACGTATTATGGGATCACCCATGGTGTACGGGCGGGCTGGCGGGCGGGCGTCCAACGGGCGGGCGAGTGGGCGGGCGGCATCCAGTTCTTTGTCAGGAGCATAACTTTGTCATCTCCAGTCCGATTGACTTGAAACTTGGCATTTGTGTTTGTTGCAATTATACGGAGTGCAGTGCGAAAGAACCATAACTCTACCTTATGCTGTCTTTGAGTTATTTCCCTTTGATCATCATTTTTACAGCATTTTCTGCTTGTCCGGAGCATAACTTTGTCATGTCCAGTCTGATTGACTTGAAACTTGGCATGTGTGTTTGTTGCAATAATACGGAGTGCAGTGCAAAAGAACCATAACTCTACCTGGTGCTGTCTTTGAGTTATTTCCCTTTGATCGTCATTTTTACAGCATTTCTGCTTGTCCGGAGCATAACTTTATCATCTCCAGTCCGATTGACTTGAAACTTGGCATTTGTGTTTGTTGCAATAATACGGAGTGCAGTGCAAAAGAACCATAACTCTACCTTGTGCTGTCTTTGAGTTATTTCCCTTTGATCATCATTTTTACAGCATTTTCTGCTTGTCCGAAGCATAACTTTGTCATCTTCAGTCCAATTGACTTGAAACTTGGAATTTCATGTTTGTTGCAATAATACGGAGTTCAGTGGGAAAAAACCATAACTCTACCTTGTGCTGTCTTTGAGTTATTTCCCTTTGATCGTCATTTTTACAGCATTTTCTGCTTGTCTGGAATATAACTTTGTCATCTCTTGTCCGAACATCTCCAAATTTGGTACGCATGATTGTTGAAAATTTACGGAGTGCAGTGCACAAGAACCATAACTTTTCCTAGCATGAATTTTGAGTTATTTCTCTTTGATCGTCGTTTTCACACCATATAGCGCTTGTCCGGAATATAACTTTGTCATCTCAAGTCAGAGTGACTTCAAACTTGGTATGCATGTTTGTTGCAATATTACGGTGTACAGTGCGCAAGAACAATAACTCTACCTAGTGCGGATTTCGAGTAATTCCAGTTTGATCTTCATTTTTAGAGTATTTCTTGCTTGTCCGGAACGGAACTTTGTCACCTCAAGTCAAATTGACTTGAAACTTTGGTAAACATGTTTGTTGCATTACCTGCCCTTTATGATTATTATAACCCCTCGACAACTGGTGGTGGGATGGGCGTATCTTGCGACAATTTGCCGCTCTTGTTGCAGATGTATTAAGCCTCCTTTGCATGTTAACAATATGTTAATAGGGTAATTTGTTCTAATTATTATGATTGATCTGCCAAAATTCATCTCAGTAATTTTATTCATTTTTTTTTACACTATTTCATCCCAACTCTGTTGACTCAAAATCTATGATTTATTGATTATGCCAAGAGTTTATTTTCTTACTTTCCAGGAATACTGTTTTATTAACAACTTGTATGTTTTTGCATGAGAGTTTTAGTAACTTTATGCCTACTTTCACATTTAGGAAATTCTTAAATCTGTTTTACTAAACTTTCGCAACTGTGAATTTGTGAACATGTAAGTAAATATTTCCATTACTCTTCAATTGAAGGCAGAAACAGTAATTCTTGTGCAGTTATTATCTGGGTAAACGACCGGTTGCCCAGCAGGATAGCACAGTGGTTAGCGTATCTGACACATGACCTGGTGATTGCCGGTTGGATACTCAGTTTAGAAAAACTTTCTCTCGACAATTTTTTGCATGATGCATGTTAGAAAAGTACTATATAAGTGGAAATTTCTTGCGACTCGGAAATTTTTGCGTTTCCGCAAATTTGAAAAATTCGCAAACTTTTCTGTTTGCATATTTTACCACAAGTATACCAACAAAAAACGAGTGTCTTGAATTCGCATACATTTCCGTACGCAAAATGTCTGTAATCTGTAATTCGCAAATTTTTCGACATGTGAATATATCCGCGTATACAGTAGTCAGTGGCTTGGAAAGAAAGGTGTGTCATTACTGGTGTGAGAAAGCTAGGAAACAGATGCATAGGTGCACTGACTGCCAAGGTATGATCTAAGCTATTAAAATAATACGAACAAATTTTACAACCAGAAGAAAAAAAAAGGGCTTTTACAGCTTTCTTATTTAAATGATCATTTGCAAATGTTTTTAGTCTAAATCTTTGCCATGCTGTGAAGGGATAATCATATTGTAACTAATGATATGAATACTGGAACAGGTTTCATGAAAGTATAGTATTGTTAATTCTGTGTTTTTCCCTTTACCACACAATCCCAACTTTTAACGATTCATACATCATTTATGATGTCATTATTGCAGCTACATACATGTATACAGTTTGAAGATGTGTTATATTAATAGTTCTTCATCTTAATTAATAGCTGATTATTTTAATTTTTCCCCTTCAAATGTCAAAGCAGAATGAATTCAGAATCTGATGTACATCGTGTTAATAATCATGTATTGAAACATGGCTTTCTTTGATAAAATGTCTGAGGGTGGAGACATTGAATGGCCATGTGCGACCTGTTTTAAACAGAATATGACGTCGATTTTACCTTGCTTCCATTGCATTGTGTTTATAGAGCGGAATTCATGTCATGTTAGAATCATTATAAACATGTACCAGTGTATCATTATGATCACCACATGTATCCTCATTATCACACTACTGTGTTCACACAGCTTGTTGTTGTTGTATCATATCATGTTATAAATATCAAACCAAATGTATCTCATTTTCACAATAAAATATCATTAAACATGCCTCTTGTTTCAGTTAATTATACTGTAACCAGGTGTAGTTAAACTCTGCCAAACAACAAAAACTTAGATCCGTCTTCCCACAATGTTTTCATAAGCATTCCTTTTCAGGATTCTAAAACTTGGGATTGCATGGTAAAGGGTTAACCCTCTACATAATACTCCCGTGTCTAACAAGGCAGAGGAAGAAGGCTTTTTGAAAACATTTTACATTGCTATAGAAGCTCATTCTGTAGCCAAACTGCATCAGCTGCAGTCTTTTAAACCTATGCCACACAGTCCCGAGTTTTTACGACCCTGAGGTAGGGGGCTTTTGAAAACATTGTGGTAAAAGGAGAAAATGCTGGTTACCAGCATTTTCTTCTTTTACCACAATGTTTTCTACAATTCTAGAATCAGTCTTCACTGTTTGTCACATTTGTTTTGTCATCTGCAAAATGCTTTCAATTTGGAACAGTCTAAAATTCTGGTAAAGAATTAAACCTATGCTACTCACTCCTGAGTTTAATGACCCTCAGGAAGTAGGCTTTTGAAAACACTGTGGGAAAAGGAGAAAAAGCCCTTTCTCAGACAACTACTCCCGTTTTAAGCTACATTTAATTTGTAACCTGCAAAAACATTCAACTTAGACAAGTCCAAAATTTTGTCATTTAGTACAGGATTAAGACTTGTATCCTGTGACCTTCAAGTGTGATTGATGATTGATTGTATGGTGTTTATCTCCGTTTTCAACAGTATTTCAGTTATATCACAGCAGCCAGTGGACCTACCACTGGCTGCTTTCACATATAACCATTGTGGAAACAATCATCAGCCATCAGAG
Source organism: Hippopus hippopus (assembly GCA_946811185.2). Taxonomy (NCBI): domain Eukaryota; kingdom Metazoa; phylum Mollusca; class Bivalvia; order Cardiida; family Cardiidae; genus Hippopus; species Hippopus hippopus. The sequence continues at coordinate 14,374,799 of OX328099.1, read as the reverse complement.
AGGAATGAATCCTGTTGCAATGATAATCATCAAATCGTCAATTCTTGGAAAGAAATTAGTCAAGCTGGAGATTCGAACCAGCGACACCACCACCCCCCCTTCCCCTGGTCTCCCTGTACTCTACCAACTGCATCTATATGTACATGTTTTATTTGATCACATCTCTGATCATCATCAAGTAGACAAGAGTCTTATTATGCCCCCCTTCAAGGAAATGGGGGTATATTGCTTTGGACATGTCAGTCGGTCGGTCCGTCGGTTGGTCCATCAGTGGGTCGGTTGACCTTACCTTGTCCGGATGATAACTAGACACAGAATTGACCTAAGTCGTCAAATTAGGCACGGACATGCATCTCGGAGTGTAGATGATCCCTATTGATTTTGAGGTCAATCGGTCAAAGGTCAAGGTCACAGTGACCGTCAACATGTTGATATATAGACCAAACCTTCTCTGGATGATAACTAGAAACAGAATTGACCTAGGTTCATCAAATTTGGCACAGACATGCATCTTGGAGTGCAGATGATCCCTATTGATTTTGAGGTGAATCGGTCAAAGGTCAAGGTCACAGTGACTGTCAACATGTTGATATATAGACCAAACATTGTCCAGATGATAACTAGACACAGAATTGACCTAGGTTCGTCAAATTTGGCACAGACATGCGTGTCGGAGTGCAGATGATCCCTATTGATTTTGAGGTCAATCAGTCAAAGGCTAAGGTCACAGTGACCGTCAACATGTTGATATATAGGCCAAACATTGTCCGGATGATAACTAGACACAGAATTGACCTAGGTTCATCAAATTTGGCACAGACATGCGTCTCGGAGTGTAGATGATCCCTATTGACTTTGAGGTCAATTGGTCAAAGGTCAAGGTCACAGTGACCGTCAACATGTTGATATATAGACCAAACATTGTCCGGATGATAACTAGACACAGAATTGACCTAGGTTTGTCAAATTTGGCACAGACATGCGTCTCGGAGTGTAGATGATCCCTATTGATTTTGAGGTCAATCAGTCAAAGGTCAAGGTCACAGTGACCGTCAACATGTTGATATATAGACCAAACCTTCTCCGGATGATAACTAGAAACAGAATTGACCTAGGTTCGTCAAATTTGGCACAGACATGCATCTTGGAGTGCAGATGATCCCTATTGATTTTGAGATTAATCCATCAAAGGTCAAGGTCACAGTGGCCTTCAACTTAATGATATATAGACCAAACCTTGTCCAGATGATAACTAGACACAGAATTGAACTAGGTTCGTCAAATTTGGCACAGACATGCGTCTCGGAGTGCAGATGATCCCTATTGATTTTGAGGTCAATCAGTCAAAGGCTAAGGTCACAGTGACCGTCAACATGTTGATATATAGACCAAACATTGTCCGGATGATAACTAGACACAGAATTGACCTAGGTTCGTCAAATTTGGCACAGACATGCGTCTCGGAGTGTAGATGATCCCTATTGACTTTGAGGTCAATTGGTCAAAGGTCAAGGTCACAGTGACCGTCAACATGTTGATATATAGACCAAACCTTGTCCGGATGATAACTAGACACAGAATTGACCTAGGTTTGTCAAATTTGGCACAGACATGCGTGTCGGAGTGTAGATGATCCCTATTGATTTTGAGGTCAATCAGTCAAAGGTCAAGGTCACAGTGACCGTCAACATGTTGATATATAGACCAAACCTTGTCCGGATGATAACTAGACACAGAATTGACCTAGGTTCGTCAAATTTGGCACAGACATTCGTCTTGGAGTGCAGATGATCCCTATTGATTTTGAGATTAATCCATCAAAGGTCAAGGTCACAGTGGCCTTCAACTTAATGATATATAGACCAAACCTTGTCCAGATGATAACTAGACACAGAATTGACCTAGGTTCGTCAAATTTGGCACAGACATGCGTCTCGGAGTGTAGATGATCCCTATTGATTTTGAGGTCAATCAGTCAAAGGTCAAGGTCACAGTGACCGTCAACATGTTGATATATAGACCAAACCTTCTCCGGATGATAACTAGAAACAGAATTGACCTAGGTTCGTCAAATTTGGCACAGACATGCATCTTGGAGTGCAGATGATCCCTATTGATTTTGAGGTCAATCAGTCAAAGGCTAAGGTCACAGTGACCGTCAACATGTTGATATATAGACCAAACATTGTCCGGATGATAACTAGACACAGAATTGACCTAGGTTCATCAAATTTGGCACAGACATGCGTCTCGGAGTGTAGATGATCCCTATTGACTTTGAGGTCAATTGGTCAAAGGTCAAGGTCACAGTGACCGTCAACATGTTGATATATAGACCAAACCTTGTCCGGATGATAACTAGACACAGAATTGACCTAGGTTTGTCAAATTTGGCACAGACATGCGTGTCGGAGTGTAGATGATCCCTATTGATTTTGAGGTCAATCAGTCAAAGGTCAAGGTCACAGTGACCGTCAACATGTTGATATATAGACCAAACCTTGTCCGGATGATAACTAGACACAGAATTGACCTAGGTTCGTCAAATTTGGCACAGACATTCGTCTTGGAGTGCAGATGATCCCTATTGATTTTGAGATTAATCCATCAAAGGTCAAGGTCACAGTGACCGTCAACATGTTGATATATAGACCAAACCTTGTCCGGATGATAACTAGACACAGAATTGACCTAGGTTTGTCAAATTTAACACAGACATGCGTGTCGGAGTGTAGATGATCCCTATTGATTTTGAGGTCAATCAGTCAAAGGTCAAGGTCACAGTGACCGTCAACATGTTGATATATAGACCAAACCTTGTCCGGATGATAACTAGACACAGAATTGACCTAGGTTCGTCAAATTTGGCACAGACATCGTCTTGGAGTGCAGATGATCCCTATTGATTTTGAGATTAATCCATCAAAGGTCAAGGTCACAGTGGCCTTCAACTTAATGATATATAGACCAAACCTTGTCCAGATGATAACTAGACACAGAATTGACCTAGGTTTGTCAAATTTGGCACAGACATGCGTGTCGGAGTGTAGATGATCCCTATTGATTTTGAGGTCAATCAGTCAAAGGTCAAGGTCACAGTGACCGTCAACATGTTGATATATAGACCAAACCTTCTCCGGATGATAACTAGACACAGAATTGACCTAGGTTCGTCAAATTTGGCACAGACATGCGTGTCGGAGGGTAGATGATCCCTATTGATTTTGAGGTCAATCAGTCAAAGGTCAAGGTCACAGTGACCGTCAACATGTTGATATATAGACCAAACCTTGTCCGGATGATAACTAGACACAGAATTGACCTAGGTTCATCAAATTTGGCACAGACATGCGTCTCGGAGTGTAGATGATCCCTTTTGACTTTGAGGTCAATTGGTCAAAGGTCAAGGTCACAGTGACCGTCAACATGTTGATATATAGACCAAACCTTGTCCGGATGATAACTAGACACAGAATTGACCTAGGTTTGTCAAATTTGGCACAGACATGCGTGTCGGAGTGTAGATGATCCCTATTGATTTTGAGGTCAATCAGTCAAAGGTCAAGGTCACAGTGACCGTCAACATGTTGATATATAGACCAAACCTTGTCCGGATGATAACTAGACACAGAATTGACCTAGGTTCGTCAAATTTGGCACAGACATTCGTCTTGGAGTGCAGATGATCCCTATTGATTTTGAGATTAATCCATCAAAGGTCAAGGTCACAGTGGCCTTCAACTTAATGATATATAGACCAAACCTTGTCCAGATGATAACTAGACACAGAATTGACCTAGGTTCGTCAAATTTGGCACAGACATGCGTCTCGGAGTGTAGATGATCCCTATTGATTTTGAGGTCAATCAGTCAAAGGTCAAGGTCACAGTGACCGTCAACATGTTGATATATAGACCAAACCTTCTCCGGATGATAACTAGAAACAGAATTGACCTAGGTTCGTCAAATTTGGCACAGACATGCATCTTGGAGTGCAGATGATCCCTATTGATTTTGAGGTCAATCAGTCAAAGGCTAAGGTCACAGTGACCGTCAACATGTTGATATATAGACCAAACATTGTCCGGATGATAACTAGACACAGAATTGACCTAGGTTCATCAAATTTGGCACAGACATGCGTCTCGGAGTGTAGATGATCCCTATTGACTTTGAGGTCAATTGGTCAAAGGTCAAGGTCACAGTGACCGTCAACATGTTGATATATAGACCAAACCTTGTCCGGATGATAACTAGACACAGAATTGACCTAGGTTTGTCAAATTTGGCACAGACATGCGTGTCGGAGTGTAGATGATCCCTATTGATTTTGAGGTCAATCAGTCAAAGGTCAAGGTCACAGTGACCGTCAACATGTTGATATATAGACCAAACCTTGTCCGGATGATAACTAGACACAGAATTGACCTAGGTTCGTCAAATTTGGCACAGACATTCGTCTTGGAGTGCAGATGATCCCTATTGATTTTGAGATTAATCCATCAAAGGTCAAGGTCACAGTGGCCTTCAACTTAATGATATATAGACCAAACCTTGTCCAGATGATAACTAGACACAGAATTGACATAGGTTCTTCAAATTCTGTACAGATATTCATCTTGGAGTGTAAATGATCCCTATAGATTTTAAGGTTAATCCGTGAAAGGTCAAGGTCACACTGACCACCAGATGATTCAGGGCCCGCGCTGCCGTTCGCCACTTGAGCCATTTGCTCAAAAAAAATTAAAGTGTCTCAAAAATTGTGATATGTGGCTCAACTTGTGGCTCCAACATTTTATTCGCGTATTATCGGGGACGTAGTAAGCATCGAAGTCGACTGGAAAAAAGCGGAAGTTGAACGCGTGTGCCGAAAAGAAAATCGATAACCCAGTCTGTGTATCGGCGACTGTTTACAATCTTGCATGTATACACACGGCGGTGTGTATAATTATGCGAACTGTTGACAGATTATCATGTTTAACAATTGAAGTGGGCTATAAATCAAAAAGATGACATTGATATTTCCCAATCAATTCTTTTGATATCAATTTATGAACTGTGCCACTTCCTGTATCAATGTGGCAGTAGGGGGACATGACTGTTTTACAAACAGACATCTTGTAATTTCGATGTTTGACAAAGACTTAACTGCAATAACCTATGGCCTGGCCAGGTAGCTCACTTGTTTGCATATCTGACTCATGACCTGGTGTTTGCTGACTTGATGTCTGGTAGTGACAAACTTTCTTTCTGGCAATTTTTCGCCTCTCACCTCAGAGTCTGATGCATGTGAGAGAGTGGTCAGTGGCTTGGAAAGCAAGTTATGCAAGTACTGGTGTGAGGAAGCTGGGAAACACATGCATAGGTGCACTGACACCTATGATATGACCTAAGCTATTAAAATGGCATTAGACTCTAATAAAAACAAAGCCTGTAACCTACGGATAATAAATAGGTTCATTTGTTCAAGTGAATTAATTCTTTATTAAATGACAAATTTTTAGACCTGTCCAATTTCATAGCATTTGCAGACGACAAAATAAATGTGACTAAAAAATTGAGATTTGTTTTGGGAAGGGTAGAAAATGTGGGAAAAGGAGAAAATGCTGGTTATCAGCATTTTCTCATATGCCACAATATTTTCAAAAGCTTTCTTTTTCAGGGTCATTTAAACTCTCAAATATGTGATAAAGGGTCAAGAAAAAAATAACATGTAATTAACCCTTTACCAAACAATCCCTGGTTTTTACGACCCAGATGAAGAAGCCGTCTGAAAACATTGTGGGAAAAGGAGAAAATGCTGGTAACCAGCATTTTCTCCTTTTCCCACAATGTTTTCTACTCTTCTAGAGTCAAGTTTCAATTTTTGAGTCACGTTTATTTTGTCCTCTGCAAATGCTTTCAATTTGGACAAGTCTAAAATTTTGTCGTTTGGTAAAGAGTTAAAAATTGTGCACATGACATTTTTTAGCTGTTTTCGAAGAAAGAGAAGACATCTTTGGTGATATAAAACATGATGATGCTGGTAACCAATATTTTCTCCTTTGCCCACAATGCTTTTAGAAGGCCTCTTTCTACGGGTCTTTAACTCTTTACCAAACAACAAAATTTTAGACTTATCCAAGTTGGAGGCATTTTGCATACAACAAATTAAATGTGGCTCAAATGAAGTGATTTTCAACTTAAAAGGGTAGAAAACATTGTCAGCAAAGGATAAAATGCTAGTAATAAGCATTTTATCCATTTCCCACAATGTTTTCAGACATTCTCTTTCTAATGGTCCTTAATTCTTTAACAAATGACAAAACTTTAGACATGTCCAAATTGAAAGCATTTATCGGTACATACTACATTTCACTCCTCTATCTCAGCTTCATTATATCTCGGGATCATGTTGTACCTAAAGGGCTAATTTGGCAGGATAAGGTCAATATAATATTCATTCACAAGATACAAAAACTTGTTTTCAAGAGTCTGTCTCATTTTCAGGTTCCATATTTTTCATCTCCCTCTCTTCCTTGCGTTGCACAAGCTGTTTTGTTCGGAAGAAATAAAGAAGTGCCACTCCCAGTAATATGCCCACAATCAGCATTGCTAGTGCAATGCCAGCCATTGCTCCTGTAAAGAAGATAATAAAAAAAGAAAACTGCAATTATTTTATCAACTCTTTACAAGACGACCCAGTTCTAGGCCTTCTCTTTAAAAGCATTTTCAGACAATAATTTCAATGTGGCTCAATCAAGGGGTCTATCCTGTGGTATAGATTAGCAGTAGCAACGCTTGTAAGTAGTGGTTTCATAAATGTGAGAGCAAATGTGGCAGCAGTGGCCCGCAAAAAAAACGTGCACATTTTTTACCAATTGCAAATTACCGTCTATTCAGTCTTTATCAGTACCAAAAAGTAGGTCAAAAGCCAGCGCATTCATGCTATGCCGAAAGCATCATCAAACCAGAACATGCTGATATGTGCATGTCCTCCTTTTAGGAAAGCTTTAGGAAAGCTGAAGTTATGTCGAATTCCATCCTGTGGTTGCTGAGAAATCGTTCAGATATGAAATTGTGGACACCTGGACAGACAGGTGGAAGGTCAGACTCACAGACAGACAAGCAGACAACTAGGTGACTGTATGCTTCCTGAATTTATTTTGGAGGGGGGGAGCATAATCACATAAAAAAGAGCTAAAGAATTCAGATAGAGACCTAGAACCTGAGAGAAAAATTGATTGTTCTGATAGGTATTCAAATATACGGTACCTAGATATTCCTGACAATTTGCAGATTGATAAAAAAAGGTAAGATGACAATTGCTATTGATGAGGATTCAAATATTTACCTGATGTATATCCTGTTGATGCTGACTGAGAAGATGATCTTGTGTCAGGGACTTGTGTTGCTGATGGCCCTGAATCATCAAAATATTGTCCTGAAATAATTAACAAGAGCATTGTATGTGGGTACCAACATTTGCCTGAAGTTGCTAGGAATTCAAAGTTGAAAAAGCATGTAGAAAATATTTTGATGATTACCTACCTTTCTGGTTTCCTTCTTGATAGTTAACTTTTACAGTGCCCACAATTCAAACAGACTTTTTAAATCCAGAATAAGACCCAAATAGTTGTAATATCACAGTTGCTTTTGTCGATACAGTTTCAGGAAAGCAGATATTGTAGATCGAAGATCAGACTGTATATTATGTGCAGTCTGATTTTGCTCTACACTGTCTGCAAAGGTTACTAAAGTTGTGAAAAGCAATTTAAGGGTTTATGATTAGCAAAGTTTTGAAGTAAATATCTTCAGAAATGACAAAGTTATGAGACAAAGTTTTGCAAAACCATGATAAAGACCCAAATAACAACAGGACTATGATAATAGTTCTATGTTTTTTTTCTAAAAAAGCCATGATAAAGATAATATGTATATACTAAAACACAATGTCTTTGGATATATAACTAATTAAGCATTCTAATATGTTGCATTTTGCCTAACCCTTTACCAAACAGTCTTGTGTTTTAACAAACCCCAAAAAGAGGCATTTCAAAAAAACATGTTGGGAAAGGGAGAAAATGCTGATAACCAGTATTTTCTCCTTTTCCAACAATGTTTTCTACCATTTCATATACGATTTCATCATTTGAGGTACATTTTATTTGTTGTCTGCATGTGATTACAAGTCTAAAATTTGTCGCTAAAGAGATAAAGGCCAAAAAAGAACTTACTTGTATAAAGGTGACAAAAATTATTTGTATTTGTCTGGGTTGCAGTAAGTAGATTCTGTCTTGAGTATATAATACACTGTGTAGCATTCCCACAAAATGAAAATGCCTTGCATCTATATCCAAAGTTTTGCACACAAAGTCTAGCACAATTTTCTGCAGTTACATTATTATATAAAATGTGTGATACAGTTTTTCCATCAGAGACCACTCTATTTGGAGTCTTCACAAAATCATACAGGTACATTTCTGGAAAAGAAAGCACAACTTTACTTGAAAAAAAAAAATGTAGATGAATGTCTGCAAATTCAAGCACAAGCTTAATATAGATCACAAGAAAACTATCAGAAATCACTCACATAACGAAAAACATGGAGGAATGGAAGAAAAAAAAATGTTTGTGGTATGAAATATACGTGGGGTGATCAAAAAGATCATGGACCATCTCGTTATTTTAAAAATTACTCCACGGAGGATTACAAAAATTTGCACAGATGAGCATTAATTATCTGGTAACTGACTCGAGCTTTCAAATGTCGTCATAATCAAGCAGGTGAAGTATGATGTCATTTTCATGACCTCATATAGCACATTAGTGGTCCAAAATGTCGGATGACGTTTTGTTTGAGCCGAGAGTAATCTTAAAGTTTTACGTTAAACTCGGAAAGTATTAGTCGGAAATCAAAATCGATTTAGAAACAGTTTAAGGGGACTCGGCACTCAAGGAATCTGATATTCATACATGGGTCAGGCCGATTTAGACAAGGGTGTGATACTGTTAAAGATGACCCTATATCTGGCCGTCCATCAACATCGGTCACAGACAATATCATCACGGATGTGGAGCAGCATGTAAAACGAGATCGCGGAGGTACTGTCAGGAAAATAGCTGACACATTCAACATTTCATATAGAAGTACACAGGAGATTTTGACTGAGAATCTTGGTATGTCGCATGTTTGCACAAGGTGGGTACCTCGGCAACTGACGCCCGAGAAAATGGGGGTTAGGGTCGAAATCTGTTAAGAAATTTCAGAAAGCATTAGGGTAGAGGGGTCAAACTTTACTGCTCGTATTGCAACATGCAATAGAACATAGGCACACTTTAACGAAAATTAATCTAAACAACAAAGCAGTGTATGGAAACATCCAACATCGCCTTCCGCTGGTAAAGCCAACCTTTCGAAGTCACCAAGTAAAGTTATACATCATATATTTCTATTCTCCTTTCTTTTCTTCTAAATCATGTTGTATCTATACATACTGCAGTCAATACTGAGTTTTATGCCCACATTATTCAAATAAATTTCACAAACACCATATGAAAAAAACAGCCTGAAGTCCTGCGGAGTGACGTCACTTTACGCTAAGATAACGCCCTAGCTCAGAAAGCCGCACTTAAACAGGAAACTTTGCAAAAACTAGTATAATATAGTCCTGACTCATTGTGACCTCTGACTAGTTCCTGTTTTGAAAGATTCTCTATGTGGCAAGCACTACGAGAACAGAGAGGAGCTAACCCTCGCTATGACCGGGTCCTTGAGAGTAATGTCATGTGACACGCTCGCACACGTGTTTCGCGCATGGAAATCAAGAATGAATAAGTGCAAAGAAATCAAAGGACGTTACTTTCAGAAACAGTAAACACTCCAAGTCCTTTTTTATTACAATATTTCGATACCGGCACTAGTCCACGTTCTTTCTGATCACCCCTCGTATATCAAAGAAAAGAAGCAATTGCTGGTAAGAGCAACTGCTAAATTGCCTACATTGTGTTATGAACTATCAACCATAAGGGTCTATATAGTGCTATTTTTACAGAAAATGTTGAAAACCGTATTTTTGGATTCTGCCTCTGTTATTATCTATTATGAAATTAAAAACTCCAAGTAACAAATTGCCAGGTAGATGGATAAAGCACAAACATCATGGCAAATGGTGGCAAAAAAAGAAATAGCTTACCGTCAGCATTCAAGTCTTTAAAACATGGGATAATGTGGCAAAGGTTTACCACACAATCCCAAATTTAAAGAACCAGGAAGTACAAGGCATTTAAAAACATTTTGGGAAAAGTAGAACTTGCCAGGAAATCACATTTTCTCCTTTTTCCACAATGTCATCTACTATCTGAAATACAAACCCTATCATTTTAGCCTATCATTTTAGCCAAACTTAATCTGTCATCTGTAAGTTATTTCAGTTTAGGAGAGTCTAAAATTTTGACGACTGGTATATATTTAACCCTTTACCACACAATCCATAATTTTAATGACCCTGAAAAAAAAGGCTTTTGAAAACATTGTGGGAAAAGAAGACAATACTTGTAACCAGCATTTTCTCCCTTTTCCACAGTGTTTCTACCCTATCAAAGGCATATTCCATCATTTTAGCTACAATGAATTTGTCGTCTGTAAATGCTTTCAAATTGGACCAGTTTAAAATTTTCACATTCAGTTAAGAATTGAAAACATTAGGTAAAGAGTCAATTACATTACTCACTTGAATAGTGGGAACAGTCGGAGCTAGCGACAACTGATGAGGCTGATATTTGAAGGATATGGGACGTTTTTAAATAACAAGTCTGCGTATTGGCACAGTAATCGAAAGATTTGCAGTTTATCTCATTGTTGGTGTAGCAGTTTTTAGCACAGACATCTGCGCTTAAAACCGCATGTACGGTCTTATCTGGCTGCACTTGTGTGGTCTGTCCTTCGTATTTCACATACTTGTCTGTGTATCTTCCTGCAAAATACAAGTATTGGCTGTAAGAATTGACCTGGCAGGGCGTGGCTTACCTACAACATAGGTCTACTGGTTTATTTTTCATTTTTAGTGGCCTCAAACTAGTTTGGAATTGTCCTTTGTAAATCTACATATACTGTATTACATGTGGTAATTTCACTGGTTGGACTTTAGCCAGTCCCGCACGTGCATAATGAGCGCCTGAGAACCCCATGTAATAAAGCTAGCCTCAGACGATATCGAGGAACCAAACTGAAAAGACGTGTTTTTGTTACCTTGTAGGCCTATTTATTACTGTGAGGCATCTGCCTGTAGAAAAGACGACTAGCAGTTTTTGTGACCCTCGGAGGCGGACCAGTTACAAACAGGCAAGTCTGATTTTACAACAGTGGCGCTGTGAGCAATTCGGATCGCATTTGCGGAGAATTGTTTGCATTTTTATATTTTGTATTTTCTTTTGTTGTATTGAGGCGGCGTCCATTTGTCACGTGGGTGGGGTTTCCCGCTGAATTTGAATGCTGTTTTCAATAACTATTTATGTCCATTTATTGTATTATTAGTTGTATGTTTGAATTTTGATATCGTTTATTCTGTATTTTGACTGCAGGGGTTAGTAGTAAAACACAGTTCAAGCGATATTTTGATTTTTTTTTGTGAAATTTTACAGGGTTACCTCCCTTGCCAACAGCTGAAAACATTGTGGCAGTAGCAACTTAATATTTTGTGTTTTCCATTGCCTCATTTCAACATTTGGAACTGCAATTTTTTGCCCAAACTATTGTAGGGTCAATTGACTGTTGCTGGTTGAGGATGTTAATTATTTTCGATTAGCTGAAAGTGAAATTAATAACCTAGTCTAGTTGTTTCAATTTTATTTTCGACTAACTTAAAGTGAAAATAACTAGTTTCCAGCTTTTTAGTGGAAATATTATTTGAAACATTTCTTTACAGCTTTCCACTTTCTAAAGGGAAAGTGCTTATCTCTTCCATCTCAAATAGAGGAAGCGTTAAAGGGGAACTGCTACACTTTTCCGTCTGTTAAAGGGGAAGTGAACAATTTTCTGACTTGGTACAAAAAGCAGATAATTGAAAATTTCATACTAGATACATCTAGCTGTTAATTATCCATGTCAACAATTATTAACAAATGGTGATTTTTATCACGCATACTTTTGGTATACATTTGCATTCATAAGCTAGATCTATCTTACAATGGACAAGGTACTTATAAATTACTGTTTGGGGCGTGAATTATTAGCTCTGCCAGAAATTGGAGAGCATCTAGCTGCTGAAATTTTGAAAATGAGGGAGGAGAAAGGAAATGTAGATTTAGAAGAGCTTCGATCTATTCGAGGGCTCAGAATCACAGATGAATTGATAGACCAGATAGACTTTAGACCTTATGAGCCGGCTAATAAAGAGGTTCAGAAAGATACAAGAAAGCAAACATTTGAAAGTCGTAGTCAAATAAATCGGTCTGCATATTTCAATGAAAATGACAGTGCCCCATATCATTTTAATCCAAGTGTTCCCTCACCGGTGGCTCACTACCCTAGACAAACAACTGGTGCCTATGGCAGTCCATATTATGGAGATCATGAACGGAGATTTAACTCGTTCTATTCACAGTATACTGCCAGAGGTGCTTATGGTGTCAGCCGCAAAACTAATTGGGTTGACGACTGCCATGCACAAGGACATGATCAATCCTATGAGCCAGTAACGCTTCCAAGGCACATCAGCTATGATGGCACTGGTTCATGGCCATCATTTTTTTGTAAAATTTTCGACGTTTGCTGAAGAACAACAGTGGACAGGAAGGGAAAGAAAGAATAATTTGTGCTGGTGTCTGCAAGGTAGAACAAGTGACTACTTTGCTATGATCATGGACAGAGAACCAAATTTGGAATATTTTGATTTGGTTAAAAGACTAGAAAGAAGATTTAGTTCTTCTGATCTTCCCAGCATGCTGAGGATGCACTTCGTAAATCTGCACCAAAAATGTGATGAAAGCATTTACGAATGGGCAGATAGAGTGGCATACCTTGGCACAAAGGCCTATGTAGACATGCCAGAACATCTCATGCAATATGAGCTTGTTCTGAAATTTTGCCAAGGTTGCATAGATACTGATTCCGGTCACTATGCAATAAATATGAGACCACAGACCTTGGAGCAAGCAATAGGCCACGTAGTGTGTAATCAAAACACTACTAAAATGATGAATGCGGGAAGGGTTAGACATCCCACCCGGCAAGTGCATGCAGATATAGAGGCAAGTGAAGAATGCTCTGTTGATGCTTCAAGTAGACCAGAGTTAGAGAAAAGAATAACCACTCTGGAGGGGAAGATGAGTCATGTTGTGATGGTATTAGAAGAATTGAAGACTGTCATCTTATCAGAAAGTGAACAAGGGGATAGATCTAGGTCGACAGAAAGGAACCCAGGTAGATCTGCTTGTCACAGCTGTAATGAAGTGGGCCACTTAAAGAGAGACTGTCCTAAACAGAACAAATTGGTTGGGTTTCGTGAGACAGTCGATTTGTTAAATGACCTAGGGTTGAGGGAGAAGGCCAGCCGTCAACCCAAGCAGAATTAAATGGCCTGAAAACTGAGAACAGAGTAGCTGGACTCAAAGATGAGCCGGCAATTACTGCTGATAGTGAGTTGTACTCAAAGAAAGGTGAAACACACAGCAATAAATTGAACGTGTGTGTTAATCGAGTTTATGCTGAAGGAACATTAGATGGAGATCAGAGTTTGACAGAGCAATTCATTGTCTGTAGACTTGATTCCCATTCAGCCTGTACAGTTACCTGCAAAGTGCAATCTATACCATTAACAGCAATAGTTGATTCAGCTGCTGAAGTTACAGAAATTTCGGACAGAATTTATGATCAACTACAGCCAAAGTCCCCAATCAAAGGATATGCCATCTTACATGCTGCAGGGAGAGATATGAGCATGAACGGTTGCACTGTGGGCCCTGTGCGTGTTCAACTGGGAATTTCTGCATTTGAAGAGGACATTTATGTCGCTCCTATACAAGATGACATGCTCTTAGGGTTTAACGTAATACATGAGAGGAAGATTGATATCAACACCTCAAAATCCCGCCTACTAATAAAGGGGGAACAAATACCAATGATAATTGGCAATGAAAAAGAAAGATCAAGGGTATCAAGAGTGTATGTAATTGCGACTGACCATGAACTACCTGAATCTGTTAGAGCGGTGGAATGTTCATTCAAACACACAGATGAAGATATCCTTAAACCAGTCAGTAAAATGGACCCGGTGTTACCTGGAACAGCCAGTAAAGTGGAAAAAGAGCCAATGAGAGGTGCCATAAATACATCTGAGACATACCATAGCTTGAATGGGAGGCACAAATCTGAGAGTGACCATGGTGACCCACAGGCGATGCTTGGAATCCCAGATGGTTCTGAACAGCTCCCATGTGGAGGCTGCAATAACAATAGGAAAGCACACCAGGACTGGAAATACAGAATGGGAATGGAAATGGTAGAGAACACATCCCTTGACAGAGTAAATACAAATGGTACCTGGAAGATACTCAGAGATCTACAGATAGAAGGGAAAAAGTTCAAATACCTGCGAAAATGGTTATTCCATAAAAAAGAACCACCATATGGAGAAGTGACGTTGAATTTGATGCTGAAGAAGTACTTTTGGACCTGCAGGGATGTCTTCATTATGGCAGACTCTATGCTGTGGAAAAGGGATCCAGAAACACTGGAGCAAGTACTTCAGACTCAGAAAATAAGAAGAAAGGTGATTAGGGTTAAATTGGTCATCCCGACAATAAGAAATGTGGGAATTGACATAATGAGCATTAAAGTGCAGAATTCAGCTAGGTCAGATCCTTGCCCAGACAGAAGAAGGGAAGGATCAAATAAATGTAGGTAACTGTCTCTCACTCCCAGCCTGAGTGCCAGTCAGGGAAAATGGATTCAGAGGGTGAAAGAAGATTGTTGGTATTACCAGTGGAAGGAGCTAGTAAGCTGCCTTTTGGTAGACAACCCAAACTGAGGTCAGTAGTTGGCATACATCCAAACAAAGTGGGTCTTATGAGTAATGACGCCAGAAAAATGGGTCATATTTGAGAAAGAGATTCACAGCAGTAAGGTAGCAGATATAAGCGAGATATGCATGTCTCGACTTCTCTGCTCAGAGACTACTGATACTTAGGTTTGTAGAAGACCGAGATTTGGGAGAGGATCCTTAGAATGGGAGCTGCAGGTCTTTTATTGGTAGTCCATCTGAGAGAAGAAAAAGGGGACCCATTAGGCAAAAAGGTGTCTAAATAGCAAGTATCTTCAAGCCATATGAACCGCTGTTTACCATATCAGAGGATCCATGGACACACATACCGGCTATTACAGTATGGCTAGGGAATTCATGGAGACTTTTCCAAACTGTTATTTTGGTTTTTTCTGGGAAAAGCACATTTTCTAGTCAAAGGATTTTCAGAAAAAAGTCGGTCTAGACATATTTCTGGTGGGAAAAGATTTGCTCTGATACCTGTGAATGGAATTAGAATGAATACTTCCACCTTTAAAGGGGAAGATGCCGCCCTAATTGCCAGACTGAAAGTGATGCCTGTGTCAGTGGTCCTTTCAGCTAGTATCAGTAAGGTATTAGATCTTAATGGCCGTGTATGAAGAGGAACAGGCCAAATCCACCTAGACAAGCCACAGTTTTAGACTTGGGCTTGCTGTATATTTGCTTAAAGGGTGCTGCACTAACAGACCCTATATAGATGGGGCTTTTCAAAATGGGGAAGTATGTGGTAATTTCACTGGTTGGACTTAAGCCAGTCCCGCACGTGCATAATGAGCGCCTGAGAACCCCGTGTAATAAAGCTAGCCTCAGACGATATCGAGAAACCAAACTGAAAAGACGTGTTTTTGTTACCTTGTATTTATTACTGCGCGGCATCTGCTTGTAGAAAAGACGACTAGCAGTTTTTGTGACCCTCGGAGGCGGACCAGTTAGAAACAGGCAAGTCTGATTTTACATGCATCATGTCCATGACGGTATTTTTACCGATTAATAGCCGAATATGGCTACTCACTATGCTTTCCAAATTACCTATTTTACCTTAATGTAAAATGCAGTGAATGGTAACATATGTCCCCGACCCTGCTAGGTCAATTCTTACAGCCAATAACCTTTAAGAATTTTTTTCACCAAAGCTCATTTTGTCAGCATATCCTTGCAATACCCTAAAACCCTTTACCAAATAATCCGAAGCTTTAACAATCCCAGGAAAGTTAGATTTTGAAAACATTGTTGGAAAAGGAGAAAATGCTGGTAACCAGCATTTTCTCCTTTTCCAACAATGTTTTACCATAAGAGATAAATTCCATCATTTCAGCTTAATCTAGTTTGTCGTCTGCAAATGCTTTTAATTTTGACAGGTCCAAATTTTTGCTGTGTGGTAAAGAGTTAATCCTAAAAGGCCTAAATGAATATAATGAACCTTTCCAATTTCCAACATTGTTATTCATGGCTACCAAGTAGCAAATAGTGGAGATACAAGATCCAAAGGGTAACTTCAATTTCTGAGCAGTCTGATCTTGGTTGTTTTAATGTCTGCAAGAGCATGTTAAGTCCAGTCCAGAGCTTTGAATATAAATACATTATCTCTTTGACAATTTTCTATGTGAGATAAAAGTAAAAATTCATTAGTAAACAGAAAACTTCGAATTCACTTAAAGATTCATCTTTAAAGCCAGAGAGAAAAACACTGTTAAAACTTGATATTGTGTAGAATCTAGCTGGCAGTGTAATAAATAATCAATATACTAGTTGTATAGGATAAAGAAACTCAATGGATTTGTCTGCAATTTAAAACCAGAAACAACCACAGTGATGTCTTGGATAGCCTCAAGGAATGAAATGTATTTTCTATCCATCATAATCTGTGCAACCGTGCAACCGTCAAGGACAACATTTGGCATGAAGATACAAAAATGATTATAGTTTCATAAAATAAAGATGAATTTGGTTAAAAAACTGGATGAAAACAAGTAAAGATGCATCTTTAACAGAAAAAGAAACACAAAGTAAACATTTTATTTGCTAAAATGAACAGTGTGTAACCTTTTACCACACAATCCTGAGTTTTAAAGACCCTGAAATATAAAGCTTTTGAAAACAGAGGGAAAAGGAGAAAATACTCGTAACCAGCATTTTCTCCTGTTCCAACAATGTTTTCCACTCTTCAATCGGCAAATCAAACTCTTTCAACTACATTAAATTTGTTGTCAAAAAATGCTTTTGAAATGGACAACTCCAAAATTTTGTCGTTTGGGAAAGAGTTAATTGTTTATTTGAAGATTCATTAACTGCTTGACACAGTATTTCAACAAATGGCAAAACTTTCTTTTCAACATGACTATTATTTGTAGGGTTATTGAACAATTCCCCACAGTACCCCCAATTTTTACCATGAATTGTTCGGTAATTATCCGTTGAAGTGTTCACCCTGTGTTTCTTTTTCCTTTATAGTGTATATTTACCAGTAGGCAAAGCCACTCAGAAACATGTTTTTGTTAATCATTGAAATCTAATTTCCACCTTCCAATAAAAAAAAATAATAATTATCTAATATCTGGCATCAAAGGAATGTCATGGCTAAAAAACAAGAGCACCTCATGCAATACCAGTGCTCTGCTGCAGTTGCTTGTGTCAAACATACTTTGATGGTTACCTGCCCTTGTATGCATTTCCCTTTTGATAGTTAACATACTGTCCAATTTTGATGTAAATAACTTCAGTATTGACAGAGATATTATAAAATGTCAAAGTTTTTGCACAAAGACAATGATGCTGCTGCTGCTGATGATGACACAGACTATCTGATAGCAGGGCTATGACAATACCTGGACTTTTTCTTCGGAAACAGCCAAGCTGAAAATAAAAAAGTAACACCTACTTATATAGAGATCACAAGCTAGGCTATAAGTCTGTGCTGTCATGTTTATATCAGGATGGACGTTGCTAAGAACACACTCTCCTGCCAGCTGACAGTATGTAAATGAGTCACAAGTGAAAGACTTTGTGGACAGACATTTCCTTGCACAATCGTCAATGGAAAAAAGTCCCTCCTGAACCATGGCGTTTGCATCAACTGAGGACATTGGTTTGACCTTGAAGTGACTCAATGTTTCACCTGAAATTGTAACAATTTCACCATTAGCATAACCTATCATAGCAGACAGTTGGCCTTTTCGTATTGCGGCAGGCCACTTTTGACAGTATTATGGCAAAAGGAGAAATTGATTACAATAACCAATACCTTCTCTTGCCTTTATGTTATTACAAGTACATACATATATTCATGTTCAACATGAGAATTCAGAGCCTTGTAGCTCAGTAAAAACACACAGGGCTCGAAATCAAGGGGTCACTGGTTTGAACCTCTAGCTAGGCAAATTTCTTTCAGTTGAATGATGATAGCCAATGCATTGCAACAGGATTCATTTTTGTCTCACTGCTGATCATTGTTCTGATAATGATTATGTGGAAAAGCTGCTAGAGACTTGGGAAGAATTTTGCGCAAAGTAATGGTAAAAGAATCGCCAGGAAAGCATGGATAGGTGAGCTGGACACCACAATATAACTCAAATAATGTTGAAAATGACGTTTAACACCATACAAAAAAATTAAAATGAGAATTCATATTGAATATCCATCATTTCACAAGGTTGTTTTCAAATTATCAGCTGCAAATTTGTTCTAAAGGTCACAATTTAACTCTTTAGCGAATGACAAATTTCTAGACTTGTCCAAGTTGAAAGCATTTGCAAAAGAATAATTGAAAATAGCATAAATAATTATTTTTATCTTTGAAAGGATAGAAAACATTGTAGGAAAAGGAGAAAATGCTGGTTACCGGCATTTTCTCCTTTTCCTACAATGTTTTCAAAGGTCATCTCTGTCAGGGTTTTTAACTCTTGGGATTGTGTGGTAATGGGTTAATCAAAATTGCTAGTTATTTTTTTTTAATAATTTCATAAACATTTTCAATGCAAAAATATACAGACATGAGTTAATCAACAACAAAGACAATTCTTAGAACAAGAAAAAAGATAAAGACTTACTGCTTGCTACATTGTTGTCAAAGTTGATCAGATTTGGTGCGAGAAAGATGGCTGTATAGGTGACCTTCACCTGGAACATATCAGAAAAATTGTTTGGTATTTCTTTACCAACCAACAAAATTTTAGAAATGTCCTAATCGAAAGCATTTGCGGATGACAAATTTAATAAGGCTTGAAAGATAATATTTGTCTTTGAAATGTTAAAAAAATTTGCTGGAAAAGGAGAAAATGCTGGTTACCAGCATTTTCTCATTTTCCCACATTGTTTTTTAAATGCGTCTTTCGGTTAAAAAAACAGGATTTTATATGTTAATACCCTTTTACAACATTATCTCAAGTATTCCATAGCAAAAGTTCATATTATGTGTCTAAACTAGTACAACGCCAAAAGGAAACAGTATACCTGCAATTAATTTCTATTGTTATAAGAGACACAATATTAATGCTAAGTCTGGCAGCTCAGTCAGAAATGTACATGGCTTGAAAGCAGGTTTGATTTCCCTGCTCAGCCAATTGTTTTAAGTGGACTGATTATTTTCTCTAGACTTATCTTTATGTTACGATGGATTGTAAATAATTGCATCACTAAACTGAGTGATGAAACATTTCAGAAGTTAGGTTAGATATGATTTGAAAAATTCTGGAAAGACACCTTCTATCTAACAAGTGGGTAATTGGACCTAGAGGGCTCACCTAAGTAAAAGTAATCTAGGGGTGATAAAGTTGAAGATAGCATGGTTGCAATGATGTAAAATACATACAAAATATACTCTGTGTGCCTACATGTATGTAATTGCAAATTACAGAAAATATTTTTGTCCATTCAAATTCTGTAGGTGAAACATTAATTGACATGAGTGCAACCCCAACTTTTATGAGAGTTTAACAGAAAATGTACCCTCTAGAGTGCACATGTTTTTCTTAGATTTGTCCCAGTGATCTACTTTTTACCAAATGTGACCCATTTTCAAACTTGTCATTCTGACCAATTTTCATAGTATCTGACTGAAAATGTGGCACCTGGAGTGCACACAAGGTTTTTCTATTTGTCCCACTGAAATACTGGTACATGTACTTTTTGACTGAACACAACCCATTTTTAAACATGTTCAGGATAATATTAAGACAAAAATTCCCACTGATTTCACGAGTATCAGACTGAAAAAGTAGTGCAAACAAGATTTTTCCAAGATATATTATCAAGACAAACATTCCGAACAATTTTTATGAGTATCCAACCAAAAATGGTGCCTGTAGAGTGCACCCAAGGTAATTGTTGATAATTGCATGATGGACAATGGAGAACCGACACAGCATGATCACAAATGATAGGATATAACTTTAACCCTTTACCACACAATCTCAAGTTTAACGACCCTGATGAAGGCTTTAGAAAACATTGTGGGATAAGGAGAAAATGCTGGTAACCAGTATAGTCTCCTTTTCCCGCAATGTTTTCTCCCATTTCAAAGACAACAATCATTTTTTGAGCTACATGTAATTTGTTGTCTTCAAATGCTTTCAATCTGGACAAGTATAAAATCTTGCTGTGTGGTAAAGGATTAAAAGAGTGAAAACATTGTGGGATAAGGACAAAATGCTGGTAACCAGCATTTTGTCCTCTTCCCACAGTGTTTTCAAAGTCTTTTTTCCTAATAGTCATAAAAACACTGGAATGTGCGGTAAAGGGTTAAGATACTCTAGGACACAATTTCTTCTACTTTGATGATGACTTTGTGCAGAGACCATTTCCTGCACATGTCATATTCTTCAAAGATTTATCTAGCTAAAGAGACTGGTACAGCTCCCAAACCGAGCAAAGTACTTACAGTATCAGAAACATTAACTGACACACTGAACCCTGTTTTGTCAACAATATCCTGTAACATGACCAAGGCTTGATTGTTGGTTGGTTCTGCATTATCCTTGCTATCCACAGTTCCTGTTTAATGGTGGGAAAAATTAACAAGTAAACCAGCATTTTCCTCTTCTCCAACAATGTTTTCTAGCCTTCCAAAAAACAATTTTTTTGCGTCTCATTTGTCCTCTGAAAATGTTTTACAGTTGGACAAGTCTTGAATTTCATTGTTAGGTAAAAAGTTAGTGTCATCAGCTTAAAATTTATCTTAAGAGTCACTGAACAATCCTCCATTTGTTTAAAAGACCCTGAGGAATAAGGATTTTCAAAACATTGTGAGAAAGCAAAACAAATGTGATGCTTTTAATCAGCTTTTATTTTTTCGTTTCCCACATTTTCTGCCTTTTCAGAGATAAATTCTATTACACAAATCATACTTGACTTGTTGTCTGCAAAAACTTTGAATTTTGACTAGTCTAAAATATTGTTGTGTGATGAAGAATAAACATTTTGACAAAACTCTAGTATGAATGTGGCAAGGTATGGTAAAGGTTTAAATTCATCCTCAAATTTTTCAGAAGCAAAGAAAGTTATAAAAAGTTCATGAGAATTCCAATACTGCCCTAAGTCATCTCTACACAGTCCCACGGCAGGCACCAAAATTGAAATGTATTGGGATGATAAACAACCTGTGCAGGGCATGGATGGAACCGACTACATGTACCTCCTGGTCTATAATCAAACACTCTACCATGTTGCTACAAAAGCAAGCTCTTTAGCAAGGCCATAAAAGTGCCATTTCATACCACACCTTGCTTCATAATAAGAAGAGATCACAGGTAAAAATTAACAAGACATAATTTAGTATACATTCAAACAAATTTCCGAAAAATACTTTCGACAGAAATTAGATATCTGAACAACTCACGAGAATAATGATCACACTGTTCACTAGACTGAAGCTTGTTGCCGTCTGCTGTATGTAGTTTACTGAGTTGACAAAGACCTTTGTAAGGACAGAAATCAAAACTTTCACAGGCAAATGCCGTTATGTTTCTACAGTATCCCGCACAGTCATCATCACTTTTTACCCCAACATAGGTGGCATCCATTGAATACAAACCTTGCATGTTAGAAGTTTTGGTAAAATCCACTGAAATGTCAAAAAACATACAAGGTAATTAAACCTGTTTTCAATCTTCACCAAACAATAAAGTTTTGGACTAGTCCAAATCCAAATCATTTGCAGAAAAATGGTTGAAATTACCTTTGAGAGGCATGAAAACATTGTAGGAAGAGCATAAAAAACTGGTGACTTGCATTTTCTTCTTTATCTACAGTGTTTTCAAAAGTCTTATCTTTCAGTGTTGTTGAAACTTGGTGCTGTTCAGCAAAGGGTTAAACAATCACCCAAAGGTACAAACAAATCTGGCCTCCTCAAGCATAATATTATGGCTGTTTAACCCTTACCACACAATCCCAACTTTTAACTACCATGAGAAAGAAAGCCTTTGAAAACATTGTGGGAAAAGGCGAAAATGCTGGTTACCAGCATTTTCTCCTTTTCCAACAATGTTTTCTATTCTCTCCCAACCAAATTTCTATTTTAGAGTCAAACTTACTTTGTTGGCTGGAAATGCTTTCAATTTGGACTGGTCTACAATTTTGTCATTTGGTAAAGAGTTAACACAGTCTCCTGAATTGAAAATTACTGACTTTGGAATGATGGCCACAGAAATCATCTTTTGAGTTACACTGAAAATGTCGCTTACAATTTTTTTCAATTTGGACAAATCTAAAGTTCTTTCATCCTGTAAAGAGTTAAACAAAGACCCGCCAAATTTTATTGAATTGTGAGATGAGCTTGTGTAACATCACAAGAAACAACAAGTGGGCCACGATGGCCCTGTATCACTGCACTGGCTAATAAGTACAAACCATACACACCAAACATTACAATTCTAGGCCAAATGGTTTCGAAAACAAGACTTATAAAGTTTTCTCTACAAAAGCTAATGTGAAAGTTGTGAACCCAGGGTGAAGCTTGGTAGAGGTCTATTAGATAAATATACATGCAAAATATGGCAGCCCTACGTATTATGGTTAGGACAAGAAGATTTTAAAAGTTTTCAAATGTAGGCCCATGTAAAACTTCTGACTGCCAGGGCAGGGCCAATTTTGACCCTATGGCTATAATTGGAACAATCTTGGTAGAGCTCCATTAGATAAATATACATGCAAAATTTGGTGGCCTTAAGTCCTATGATTAGGATCGCAAAGATTTTAAATGTTTTCACTATGTAGGCCCATGTAAAACTTGTGACTGACAGGGCAGGGCCAAATCTGACCCCAGGGCTATAACTTTAGCTATCTTGGCAGAGGCCAACTAGATAAAGCTAAATGCAAAGTTTGGTAGCCCTAGGCTTTATAGTTAGGAAACAGAAGAATTTCAAAGTTTTCACAATATAAGCCAGTGTAAAACTTGTAACCCCAATGGTAGGGCCAATTTTGACCTTATGGCTATAATTTCAAGAGTCTTCGTAGAGGTCCATTAGATGAAGCTACATGCCAAATGTGGTAGCTCTGGGCCTTCTCGGTTAGAACCGAAAGTTTTGAATACTTTTCAATTTATAAGCCTATGCCGGGGCTATAATTCTGAGAAACTTAGCAGAGGTCCATTAGATGAAGCTACATGCCAAATGTGGTAGCTCTAGGCCTTGTGATTTTGGGCAAGAAGATTTTTAAAGATTTTCAGTTTTGTTGCCATGGCAACCAGAGTTTTTGAAGGAATCAAACGATTTTAATAAATTCTGAAGAGGACCATGGCAGGATCATTTCTGTGAAGTTTTGTCAAAGTGTGAAGGGTAATTTGAGAGATGTTTGAAATAAAAGTTAACGCACACACCACACAAGCATGGACACATGACGGACACAGGGCCATGACATAAGCTCACTTGCCTTCGGGCAGTGGAGGTAAAAACTGTGAAATTTCAGAAGAGGTCAGAAATATCCAGAACTTAATTATCACTGATACACAAGATTTACAAACAATATCTGCAAAAGCCTATAGGCAAGATGACTGATACAAATCAACCAATTCTTAACACTTAAAATTTTGTTAGAATTGCCTGTATTGAGAAAATTTGCAGACAACAACTAATATGTCCCTAAAATGATGCAATTTGTCACCTAAAGGTTGGAAACCCATGTGAGGGAAGAAGAAGAAATGCTGGCTAACAGCATTCTCTATTTTTTCAACAGGTTTCCCCTTTTTTCTCCCTCTTAGGGGTTAAAATATGGGAATGTTTCATAAAATTTTGAATTATCAAGAACTGACGATATTTGTAATTGTAATAAGGTTATCAAGTCAAGATGACTATCTCAATGATTCCAAATATCCTCTAATGCCTATAATAAAATCATGATAAATGTTGTGAATGCTATCCTACTTACAAATGTCTGGGGCTTGCTGTACCAATGTTGCTATATAAAATGTATAATTTGCATTGCTGGTGAATTGCGCATTTTGAAATCTTAAAGGTGACACCCCTGTCAGTAAAGAAAGTTTCCGCTGAACAATCTTCAGGAAATCAGCATTTTGTTGACCCAGATCTACATGGATACTTTCTGTTCAAAATACAAAAAGAAAGCCCATTACCATGTAACTTTTTAAACACATACTTGACAACTTTAGAAAACATTGTGGAAAAAAGAATGATTATGTCCAACAAGCCCTGGGTAATTTTTCCAAAATGTTTTGAGTGCTATTGAAAAAAAGTATTTTCTTTTCCTTCGACTGATTTTCCCTCTGAGTAATCTGAATCTCTTGAGATAGGTGAAAATAAGTCAATTTTCTATGTGTCAAAAAACCAGTTTACCACATGATTCAATCAGTTGTTAAACAAACTAGATTTTATGAGGGGGTCAAGAATTACATGAGGAGTTGCTTGGTATAATGTATCACACAGATTAAAACCCTTTTTGCAAGAGCATGGCTCAAGTTTATTTTGTTTAGTAGTTTAAGCATCCACTCTCTGTCAGCAGTAAAAGCCCTCAGCCTTTTGCCTCGGGCTAATACCACAGACCTCAGACCTGCAAAACAGCCAATATGAAAATACTTAATAATAGCATTACATTATTGTTCAGAATAGCTTTATTATTAATTCATTTTGATTACCTACATTTAACACTTTACCAAACAATCCAGAGTTTTAATGACCTTGATAGAGATCATCTTTGAAAACATTGTGGAAAAAGGAGAAAATGATGGTAACCAGAAAAATTGCCCCATTTAAGCCACTGAAATTGTCATCTGCAAATACTCTCAATTCCGAAAAGGCTAAAATTTTGTCATCTGATAAAGGGTTATGGAGAGAGAGAGAGAGAGAGAGAGAGAGAGAGAGAGAGAGAGAGAGAGAGAGAGAGATATATATGTGTGTGTGTGTGTGTGTGTGTGTGTGTGTGTGTGTGTGTGTGTGTATATATATATATTTATGTTTACCCTTTGTCACACAATCCCATGTTTTAGAGGCACTGAAAAAGAATAATTTTTTGAAAATATTTTGGGAAAAGGAGAAAATGCTGGAAACAGCATTTTCTCCTTTTCCAAAAATGTTTTCCTCCTTTCCAGGACAATTCTCTATCATTTCAGGCATAATTAATTTATCATCTTTAAAAGCTTCCAATTTGGACAAGTCTAAAATTTATCATCTGGATTAGAGTTAACTCTTTACCACACAATCCCGAGTTTTAACGACCCTTTGGAAGAAAGCTTCTGAAAACATTGTAGGAAAAGGAGAAAATGCTGGTAACCAGCATTTTCTCCTTTTTCCCACAATGTTTTCTACCGTATCAAAGACAAACGCCTCATTTGGGCCACATTTAATTTTTCATCTGCTAAAGCTTGCACAAGTCTAAAATTTTTCGTCTGGATTAGAGTTAACCATTGAAAACTTAGGAACCACTAAGTACTTACCATTAAATCTTATCAAAAACAATCGTCTCTGGTCTCCTGTAAAACATGGCTGAATGTTAAAACTACTCAAATCTGGATGCTGCTCGCTGAAGTCATAGAAATCAAAGTGCTCTGTTTCTGTAGACTGAAATGGAATAGAAAAGAGCAATAAGCAATTATCCCTAAACCTTATCCAGACGACTTTTCTTTTTGACAACTGCATTGATTGATTGAATGGTGTTTTCAACATTTTTTCAGTCATATCACAGCAACAGGTCACATATTCATTTATTTCCTGAGTTTCACCAGTACTAGGCTAGGGCTCTGAGGAGAATATTGCTCATAATGAGTTTTTTTTTCCTTTTGCCACAGCATTTTCAAACATATTCACAAATCAAAACTTGATTCATGACTATATTTTACAATGTATAGTCACGCCATGTAGGTTCACGGTACATACTGCTTTGAGGTAATGTAGTTAAAAGTAGATGATTTGTTGTTCAACCCTTTACCACACAATCCCTAGTATTTATGACCCTGTGCAAAGACCTTTTTGAAAACATTGTGTGAAAAGGAGAAAATGCAGGTAACCTTTTCCCACTATGTTTTCTATCCTATTAGAAACAAATTCTGCCATATTTAATTTGTCGTCTGTAAATGCTTTGAATTTGGAAAGGTCTAAATTTTTTTCGTTTGTTAAAGGGTTAGAAGATAGACAATATTATTTATAGAGCAAAACGTTTTCTAAAACTTACTTCCTGAAGGTCATTAAAACACAGAATTGTCAGGTAAACAGAAAAAAAAAACAATGTAAGCAAATGTGCTTACATCTGCAGCAGTCACTATTAGACTGATAGGCTGACTCTGCACTGAAACACCAGAATCCTTGGATAACTCCTTCCAACCAGTCTGAAAAATAAAGACACTTGTACAGTAAGACTCCCTGCTAAATTCTTTAAGTTTTCATCTATTATATTATGTTTTGTTATTTTCTTTAACTTTTTACCAAAGGACTATATTTTGGACTTGTCCAAATTGAAAGCATTTACAGACAACAAATTACAGGTGGATTAAATGACAAAAGTAGTACTTGATGGGGGAAAAGGAGAAATTGCTGGTTACCAACATTTTCTCCTTTTCCCACAATATCTTCAAAAGTCTTCTTCCATAAGGTCATTAAAAGTTGGGATTGTGTGATAAAGGGTTAATGACTTACTGTACTTGACTGTCTATGGAAAAAGCTGTCTTTATGAAACTATTTCAAGAGAAAGACAATAAAGCACAGTTTTGTATTTCATTCTCTATGCACTCATTATCCCATCCCCCTCCCCTTTATTTTGGTCTGGCTTTGCTTAGGTAACTGTGACAGATTTAGAAACTGACTCTGACTAACACTACAACCATAAAAATAATCATCTGGCTATCTGTTTACTCATACCTTTTATTCAAGTTCATTTCTATTTAGTATACTAACTTTACCTTACATAACGCTACTTATGTACAGGTATACCTTACATATCCTTCTACATGTATGTCACATCTTTGTATGTTACTACATGTATGTCACATCTTCGTATGTTACATACATGTATTGTACTGAACGCTCTGTAAACAAGGGTAAAAGATATAAAATCTAACATAATTATGTATGTTATGTATAGAATGGAAATAAAGCTGGAAAAAAAAAAATAATAATTATCATTACCTGGAATGATCTCTGCCAATAGAAACATATAAAACATGGACAAGTCATTGCAGAAACTTACCGACATAAAGTAGAACTGGTATACTGCTAGCTTGGATACCCCTCCAAATGAAAAAGTTTCAACTTGGACAAGTTATTGCAGAGACTTACCGACATAAAATAGAACTGGTATACTGCTAGCTTGGATACCCCTCCAAATGAAAAATTTGCCACATTTTCATAAACATCACACAAGATTCCTCTGACTGTTTTCTGTCAATGAAAAAAGTACTTTTTTTTTTCCATAAATTATTTAATTCCTTATCTCCTGCAACATATTTGCAGCACACATGTAAAATCAGGACAATGGATATGAACTAAGCTTTTAACTCTTTACCAGACAAAAAAATTGTAGACATGTCCAAATTGAAAGCATTTGCAGACGACAAATTAAATGTGACAGAAAAATTGAAATTTCTTTCAGGAAGAGTAGAAAACATTTTGGGAAATGGAGAAAATGCTTGTTACCAGCATTTTCTCCTTTTCCAACAATGTTATCAAAGGGCTTCCTTCTCAGCCTCTTTAAAACTTGGGATTGTGTGGTAAAGGGTTTAACAAGAATAAATGTAGAAATATTATAGTAAGAGGAAAAATTGCTCACAATCAAATTTTCCTTTTGCAACAATGTTGTTTATGAAAGGCAAAAAGTCAACTATAGGAAGTTATCAGTAAACCCTATGTGTAAGAAGATATCATTATTATCACTATTGTTGCCGATGTTCTTGTCGTTGTCATCATTGTCATCATCATCATCCTTTTTCCATCATGTTTTTAAAAACCTGTTTTTCCTGGTTGCTTAAGGCCAGGATTATTTGGTAACGGGTTAAAAATAGCCTTAGAAATGCACTGTTAAGATCCTTTATCTTTACATAAGATGTAAGTATCTTTTTTTCTGTACTCTCAAAGTAAGTGATAGAATGCAAAGGACAGATTGCTACATACGTGAAAGCAAGTAAAAGAAAAATACTGCAAAAAAAGTACCTGTCCAGTATATACATATCCATTTGTTAAATCAAAGATCTGTAGGGGATTTCTAAGCTTCAGAGTATATCCAGTTTTGGATGTCTGTTGCTTCGTGGGCGCCACTACATCAAAGGATGTGTTGGTTATTCTAGACACTGTACACTGGGAGGTTGTTGGATTTATAGTGTATGCAAGTCCTATAATGAAATAAAGTTGTAAAAAATAAAAGTTTCTTTTAACTTAACCCATTTCTAAATAATCCAATACTTTAAGAACCCCTTAACTCTTTACCAAATGACAAAATTTTAGACTTGTCCAAATTAAAAGCATTATAGGATCTGATGTAAGTTAACATTTACAATAAAATTTCAATAAACAAGTCATGAAAAATATTATCAAGTGAGCAAATCTGCAAAGCTGAGTAAGATATTTTTGACTAGTTTAACTTTTTACCACACAATCACGACTTTTAATGACCCTGATGATGACAGGCTTTTGAAAATATTGTGGGAAAAGGAGAAAATGCTTGTAACCATCATTTTCTTCCTTTTCCCGCAATATTCTCTACAAAGTTAAATATTTCAGTCATATTTATTTTGTCGTCTGCAAATGCTTTCAAGTTGGAAAAAGTTTAGAATTTTGTCATTTGGTAAAGAGTTAATAAAATTTTATCTCGAAAGCCAACAAATGTCAGATTCTTCTTATCACATGGTTGATTGAATTTACATTTATTTCTTTTTGCCACCAGTTTCCCCTATCGGTGACACCCCCAGAGGGCTGTTGGTTTTTGTTATGGGGTATACAGCAGGATACAAGACGAAAGCCATCATAAGTTATGCCTGGTTCTTTAACGTGCTTGGAGTATAGCACTATCACACCGGACCTTGGTTTAACATCTCATCTGAAAGACTATTTGTAATTTTAGATGGCCAGCCATGAGGCCACAGACCTAAACCCTAAAGTGACCCTGGACTTGATGCTCTACCACTTGAGCCATGTGGGGTGGTGTTTTTATCAGATGAGAATATATCACATATAATCAGTAAGAATAATGGCAAAATATGCACTTAATGTTATATTCCTTAATAAAACTTGATTCACTTCTCCAGAAGAATTATTGTTAATGATGTCATAATTGTATGACGCCGTACAATGCTTATCTCTTAATGTGTGTAAGATAAGAAAATGTCATAAAAGACAATTTGTAATAGGTATATTACACTGAAATCAAGACAACAAAATATGAGACTTGTTCACATTCAAACCCTTTGCAGATGACATACTGAATGATGGTCTAATAATGGAAATTGTGTTTGAAAGGGCAAAGGTAGTGTGAGAGAAAGAGAAAATGCTGGTTACCAGCATTTTCTCTTTTGACCAGTGTTTTCAGAATTCTTCTTCCCTGAAGTCATAAAAAAAGGATTGTTTTATACAATGATAATATTAGCTTAGAAATACCAGAATTATAGTCATGTATGGTTGACATTGGCTGGCCATAAGTAGAAACATCATATCTCACAAGCTGATACTGGTAGTCATACCATATCTGAAATGAAGTAGGATACAATTTAATCTTCAGCAGTCTTAGACTCAGCTAAACTAAAACCTTATTCAGAAGACAAATCAAATGTGGTTCACCTTTTACTTTACAGATTTATTCTAGACCAATCAAAGTGACAGAATGACATTAAAAAGGCAGGTAAAACTCTTTAATTTTCTTGTACTGAAAACATCTTGGGAAACAAAACAATTGCTTGTAAAAATTAGATGCTTCTTTTCCAACAATGTTGTTAAATGCTATGTACCCTTACAGCTGTGAATAAACAGTGTGGACAGTTTCAATGTAGAATGAGAACCAGATAAGTGTGACTTCATGGTTGCTTTGTCTCAGGTGAATCAAAGATAAGACTACATGTTTTGTGCAGTCTGATTTTGATCTACACTGACCAAAAAGGCAACAATAGTAACTGTTGTAAAAGCTGATCTAAGGGTTGTTCAAGAGATGTTTTCTTCAATGTTTTTTAGGCCTCTCATTGCAGTACTATCAAATGTTTTTCTAATGTTTCACAGGTAAGGGCTTGCCATCTCCTCTCCCAAGAAAACGGCCATATGACATGGATATAGTCAAGGAGATCATACCAAGAATCTTGCAGGGATGAATAAAAGACAAATATGTGCCAGAATGGGTTAACCCTTTACCACACGGCAAAATTTTAGACCTGTCCAAATTGAAAGCATTTGCAGACAGGAATTTCTTTGTGGCTCAAATGACTCAGTTTTTCTTTGATAGAGTAGAAAACTTTGTAGGAAAAGGAGAAAATGCTGGTTACCAGCATTTTCTCCTTTTCCCACAATGTTTTCAAAAGGCTTCTTCCTCAGGGTCATTAAAAGTCGTCATTGTGTGGTAAAGGGTTGAAATACACCATATAATGTACTTACATGTGAATTATATACTGTGCCAAGATTAGGTACAGAGTTTTCTAATCCATAGGAGAACTGGCCTGATAATACAGGGACTGTCTGGGGTTTCAACTTGCCTGAAAAACGAAAACAAAAATTCAGGTTTTAGATACATGTATTTTATTTGGTTTAGTTGATTAGTAGTAGTAGTAGTAGTAGTAATAGTCATAATAGTAGTTGTGTAGCAGTAGTAGTAGTAGAAATAGTAGTGTGGCAGTGGTAGTAGTAGTATTAATAGTAGTAGTAGTGTGGCAGTGGTAGTAGTAGTAGTAGTAGCAGCAAAAGCAGTAGTAGTGGTAGTAGTGTGGCAGTGGTAGTAGTAGTAGTAGTAGTAGTAGTAGTAGTGTGGCAGTGGTAGTAGTAGCAGAAGCAAAAGCAGTAGTAGAAGCACTAGAAGTGGTACTAGTAGTAGCAGCATTATTAGTAGAAGTAGCAGTAGTAGTAGTGGTATCAGCTTCATCATCTTTATCATTGTCATCATTATCTACAGATTATCTTGGCCTATAAAATGGCTAGTAACAGAATTCAGAATCAGACTGAATTCAGAATTTCTATGACTACAAACTAAGATTATCAAACTCTGATCTGAAATTTGAACCCCTATAGTGTTCCAACCAGGGACTGTATGTCATATCCTTGCCCCAGTGAAGGGCTTTACTTCCTCTACAATAAATATGAAGCTTACATACCATATAGAATTGAAGTGTCCACAGCAGTGTAAGTAACCTGAAAAAAAAAACATGTAAAACTGTCTAAAATGTTTACTTAGTATCTCTTTACCTAACAATCCCTACTTTTAACAACACTGATAAAGAAAGCTTTTGAAAACATTGTGGGAAAAAGAGGGAATGCTGGTAACCAGTATCTTCTTTTTTTTCACAATGTTTTCTACTCTTTTAACTCTTTAACATGGTCCCAACCTTAAACGACCCTGAAAGCTTTTGAAAACATTGTTGGAAAAGGAGGAAATACTGTTTACCATAAGCTTCTCCTTTTTATACATGGTTTTTAATGATTTCTTCTTCAAGGTCATTAAAACTTGGGACTGTGTGGTTAAGGGTTAAATAATCACAACATAATTGATGCAAACCAAGTACTGTCGACAGCAGCTACAGGATGCTATGAGCTTCTTCCCTTTGACAAGAATGTTTCCTATGGCTGCTGCAGATTTGCTTTTGAAGGAAATGAGGTATCCAGTATTTTATTGTACTTAACCCTTTACCAGACAATCCCAAGTTTTAAAGACCCTTAAGAAGAAGGCTTTTGAAAACACAGTGTGAAACAGAGAAATGCTGGTAACCAGCATTTTTTCCTTGTCACACTATGTTTTCTACCCTCTCAAAGTCAAAAATCATCATTTGAACTACATTTATTTTGTCATCTGCAAATGCTTTCAATTTGGTCAAGTCCAAAATTTTGTCATTTGGTAAAGAGTTAAAGGAATATAATATAATGAAAATGACATGGAAATGAAAAATTACCAAACATACATGATCAACAAAAAATGGATATGACAGTAATGGAGGATTACTGCATTTACATTAGTGTGCAACATATTTGGACACAACCATTGGCCATAGGCCATTAAAATTCCAATGGTCGATCACAGATTACTGGAATGACACCATTTCCAAAAATTACATATTTTGCACATCTCCTCTAAAATGTAAACAGAGGATCTTACATGAGTGTTTATGTATTATCATTTTTATCAAACGAGTTGACTAAAATTGTATGACGCAAGCCTTGGAGAGCGTCAAATACATTTTAGTCAACGAGTTTGATAAAATGATAATACATAAAGATGAATGCGAGATTCTATTTATCACATAAAACGAATGACAGACAGAAATAATATACTGCATCATCACCTTTAGCCTCTATACTGTTCACGGGTTCATGTTTACAGTTGTAGTTTGGTTTCAAATGTGTGAAGTAGATAGTTCTTGGACATTTACACCGAAATAAAAATGAAATATTTTATTGAGGGGTTAAGTCCACCTGTTTCCGCAATAATATTGGTTTTAAGAGACTTTCGCTGCATTTCTTGGTTTTTATCAAACATGAAAATCAAAAACTTTCCATACGTATACATCTTAGCAACAATGACGTCACTTTTCCATGAAACGGCAAAGCAGTACAAATTCCCGTGCATGCTGTGGTTGGTTTCTCTGGCTTCACACACTCATGACTGAAAATTGATCAGAACAGGGACCCAAAAAAAGGATAATACACTAGTGTATTATCAAAAATAAGTCATGGGTTTAATACACTGCCAGAGGAGGTTTTATGTGATAAACAATGATAATATGACATAAACATGATGGGCAATGTTTTTTTTTAGTAAGTGTTTGATGGTCCACCAATCAAAAAATAGGTATTAAAGGAGTTTTAAAGGCCTGTGATATGACATAGTGATGGAAAATTTCTGAACTTACATGATCATAACATGTTGGATGGGGCACAGTGATGGAAAACCAATGTTTATAGCATTTACATGATTACTGTAAAAGCTATCTCTACTTCTACGAGCGTGTTACTGCAAATTTTTTTTAGAAGAAAAATGGCTATAAAGATTAAGCTATATTTACTTGATTACAACAGGTTGGATAGGATACAGTAACGGAAAATCCAGTATTGTAGACAGCATTGACAAGATAGCTGTAAGCTTCCTCTGACAACCGTTCTCTAGGTAGTGGTCCACTTACTATACCTGTGCGGCAAAAATTACATTTAACTCTTTACCATACAATCTCTGGTTTTCACGACTCTGAGAAAGAAGCCTTTTGAAAACATTGTGGGAAAAGGAGAAAATGCTGGTAACCAGCATTTTCTCCTTTTCCCACAATGTTTTCTGCCCTTCCCAAAACAAATTTCAATTTTTGAGGCATCTTTATCATCTGCAAAAGGCTTTGGATTAAGACAAGCCCAAAATTCTGTCGTTTGGGAAAGAGTTAACTCTTTACCAAATGATAAAAGGTTTGACTTGTCAAAATTGTAAGCTGTTGCAGACGATAAATGAAATGTGATTCAATCAATGGAATTTGACTTTGAAAGGGTGGAAAACATTGTGGAAAAAAGGAGAAAATGCTTCATAAAAGCATTCTCTCCTTTTCCCACAATGTTTTCAAAAGCTTTCTTCCTCTGGGTCATTTATACTCTAGTTTACACCATGGGAGGTTAACCCTTCACTGAATGACAAAATTTTCAACTTGTTGAAATTGAAAGCATTTTCAGGCAACCATAAAACAAGAGCTTCACAAAGCGGCGCATATACGCCCGAAGGGGCTTGTCAGTGAAATGGCTTAAAATCTAAAATGCCTGCAGATATCCAAATTTTAAAAGTCACATGCACAACTACGCATCATAGAGATTCATTGTGGTAAGTTTGAACTTATTCCAATGAAAACTGTAGGAGGAGTTGTGCGCACAAGAAATTGCTAACGGATGGACGGACGGACAGACAGACAGACAGACAGACAGACAGACGACTGGGACCATACCTTAATACAATCCTTCAGGCGTATAAAAAATGACTAAAAAATTGAAATTTGTTTTGGAAAGGGTAAAAAACATTGTGTAAAAGGAGAAAATGTTGTTTACCAAAAAGTCTAAAATTTTGTGATTTGGTTAGGGGTTAAATCATTCTACAAATGCAACAGTTGTTCTTTAAATTCCCTCAGTGAACTTTTTGGAGACACTGATGGAAAATATATATGTGGAGTACTTTGCGAAAAGTGGGTTAAACTCTTTACCAAACGACAAAATGTTAGACTGATCCAAATTGAAAGCAGTTGCAGACGACAACTTCATTGTGGTTCAAATGTAGAAAATTGTCTGAGAAAGGGTAGAAAACATAGTGGGAAAAGGAGAAAATGCTGGTTATTAGCATTTCCTCTTTTTCCCACAATGTTTCCTAAAGGATTTCTTCTTCAGGGTCGTTAAAACTAGGGACCGTGTGGTAAAGAGTTAAAACATTGTTATAATACATTATATCAAGAAAGCCCTTGCATCAGATGGATCTATAATGTCAAATAGCCTACTGAACTTTGAGGTAGAATGCTCATTTGACAATCCTAGAAAAGTTATTAATAGCATACAGTTTCAATCAGGTATGCAGGCTGATATGGGTACTAATTCTTTCATGTGTTAAACAACCTTTTCACAGAGCTTGACTCATTTTATAAACATTTGGTATGCAGACTTGATTTTTCAAATACCGTATTTCACCTAATTAACATGCCAGGGCGCGATACAAAACACCAACAAGGCGCTCTTATTTCATAGCCAATTTCCCGAAATTTCAGTGCCGTCATGTAGAGTAAGTACGGTACTTTGATCCAGGTTTTAGTTAGTGCCGTGTGCAAAGTGATCTCCATTTGAAAGACCCGCTGTATTAATACAAAATGTATCAATTCTACTGCCAATCATGATTCATTTGGACATGAAATAGAATTTATAATTTATATGGAACACTGGTTTTGGATACTTGACTTTCTTAAAGTTTTTTTTTTTTATGTTGCCAGAAATTTATAATGGTATTGGAAGTGTATGTATATTCAGATAGTCAGGCGTGAATGACATCGATTTGTAAAGTACATGTAATTAGAATTATGTCAGTGCCACACCGGTAAGTTTATCTATCCATCAATAAATTTCATCAGTCTGCGTTTTAGTGAAGTTATCTTGCATTTGGAAGTTTGTCACTCCGGTCGCCAACTATCAGTTAAGGTTGGGTGTGGTTGGGGGTTGTCCGGAGGCCTCTGGAGTAAGTAATATTGTGGAGGGCGCTACTATTAGGGAGGGAGCGTTAATTAGGTGAAATACGGTACTGTAATTTTGATTGGCGGACAGAAACATCAACAGAAAATAACCTTCAAAAGGTCATTCTCAGATCCTTCTTCAGTTTGAAGCAGAATCTATTGAGAGTACAAAGCACTAATTATGACAAATGATACAGCATGGAAATTGTAACTTTACACATTCAGTTACCTGGCTGCGGAGAAAAGGGAGGTAACAATTTTGCGCTGATGTACACAAAGGACAAATCATAATCAAGGTTGACTTTCTGTATCCTTATATGAGATACACCCATCTTTACTGCAAAACCTTCCTGTGTTTGCCATTTCAGCTGATCTAGGAGCTGTCTCTTAGGATCTCCTGTAAAAGAGTTTTTATGAAAAAATTTAATTAGAATCTTGTGATGGAAATCATTTAACTCTTTACCAAACTACAAAATTTTAGACTGGTCCAAATTGAAAGCATTTGCAGACAACAAAATAAATGTGACTCAAAAGCTCAAATTTGTTTTGGGAAGGGCAGAAAACATTTTGGGAAAAGGAGAAAATGCTAGTTACTAGCATTTTTTCCTTTTCCAAAAATGTTTTCAAAAGCCTCCCTCCCAAGGGTTGTTAAAAGTCAGGATTATGTGGTAAAGGGTTAAGAAAGGGAAGAGATTTATGTGGGAGAACCAGAAAATGCTGGTTACCAGCATTTTACCAGCATTTTCTCCTTTTTCCACAATGTTTTCAAAAATCTCGACCAGGTCGTTAAAACCCAGAACTGTGTAGATAAGAATTCAATCATAAAAAACTCTTTATGACTTGCTGCAGACATTTCTTGAAAACATTATGGGAAAAGAAAACTGTGCTTTTTGCATTTGCTACATTGTTTTTAAACAAGACTTGGACAGTATAGAATGAGTAGGTCTGAAAAACTTTGTGAAAATTGACACAAACATTTTATAAGCTAAAGCAAGCAATAGTATGTACATGCATTTTACATACAGTATAAGTCCAATCAAAATGATTGATTTTGATTGAATTCTGCTTAATATGCTGCTTTAAATATTTCTGTATTTCAATCAAATCATGACGACAGTTCACCTATTGATGTAAATCCTGGGTTTCACCAGTACTGAGCAAAGACTCTGAGGTGTCTTATTCAAGGACAGGCTCATGAAAAACCTAGTGCTATGCTCGAGGATTGAACCCTGGGTTATGGATCCTACACAATACCTGGTCCAATCATTAGACTGATCATTTAATTAAGTCTTAACCAAGGCACAATTTTTTAGACTTTTCCAAATCAAAGGCATTAAATGACCAAATTCTCACTATTGAATAAATAAATTTGATTTTTTCAAAGTCTAAAAATAAGTTTCCTCTGTGAGATCAAGAGACAGTTTTGTCATAATCTGGAATATAGCAGTGGACAGTGTAGATCAGAGATCAGACTGCACGTTCTGTGCAGTCTGATCTTGATCAAAACTGTCCACAAAAGCTTCTGGTGTTGTCCATGATATGGAAAGAGTTAAAGATAGGCTTTGTTTTTTGAAGATTAGAAAACATTATGTGGAAAAGAGAAATGTTGGTAAGAATATTTTCTCCTTTTCCTGTGGTGTTTTCTAAAGCTTTTTCTAGAGATTTGTTAAGAGATGGGACTGTTTGAAAAAAGTTAAACCAAACAACCAACACCATAATTTGCTCTGGGAGTGATGAGTGAGAAAAATTCCAAAAACTTTGTCTTCATTTCTGTAACTTGAACAAGTTAATTAATTCATGAAGAAGAAGCTCACCTTGCATTCTAACAGTAAATTCAAGGAAGGAAGATTCTGGAAAACAAGGTGAAATGTCAAACACTGAGTATCTTGGCTCTAGCTCCCCCACATCCATAAACTGGAATATTACCTTATAACCAAGCTAAAAATAGAAAAGACAATAAAAGAAGTACAGTAGCTGACATTTACCTTAGCAGTAAAAATTGAGTATAATATGTGTTTCATAAAACTAGCTCATAAATCATAAATTTTAACTCTTTACAAAACGACAACCTTACAGACTTGTCCTAATTGAAAGCATTTGCACGCAACAAATGTGGCTCAATTATTAAAATTTGTCCTTGAAAAGGAAGAAAACATTGTGGGAAAGGGTGAAAATACTGGATACCAGCATTTTCTCCTTTTCCTACAATGTTTTCAAAAGCTTTTTTCATAGGGTGTTTAAAGGATGGGATTGTGTGGTAGAGGGTTAAACCTGAGGCAAAACCTGAGACAAAAGGTTTTTGAAAACATTGTAGGAAATGGAAAAAATGCTGGTAACCAGCACTTTCTCCTTTTCTCACCATGTTTTCTACTTGTCCAAAAACGTTTAAGATTTTGTCATTTGGTAAAGAGTTCAAGTCTTTGAGTTTTTACAGAGCAAGAAAAAGAAGAGACATAAAGAGCATGTCATGCCCTATGGTTAGGTAACTCTTTATCAATAAACATCATTTTGGACACTACCAAACTAAGAGCATTGCAGACAACAAATTTAACGTAGCCCAAATGATGATTCCTGTCTTTGATAGGGTAGAAATCATTGTGGGAAAAGAGGAAAAAGCTGATAACCAGCACTTTCTCCGTCCTACAGTGTTTTCAAAAGCCTTCATACTTAGGGTCCTTAAATCACAGGGCTGTTTGTTTACTCCTTACCAGCATTTTCTCCTTTTACCACAATGTTTTCTACCTTCCCAAACCAAAATTTCAATTTTTCAGCCACAATTATTTTGTCTACAAATGCTTTGAATTTGGACCAGTCTGTAATTTTGTCATTTGGTAAAGAGTTAAAGGGTAAACGTATAGTCCCCTCTGGTGAATCATTGATTGTATGATTGTATGGTGTTTAACGCCGTTTTCAACATTATTTCAGTTATATTGCAGCAACCAGTGCTCCTATCCATGCATTCCTGGAGTCTCTTTTACCAGTACTTCGCATAATTTTCTTTCTAAGCCGATGGCTGCTTTCCCACATAATCATTGTCGAAACAATGGTCAGCGGTGGGATCTTGTGAATCAGTGGGAAGATAAAATACTTGATGAAAAAGTACAACTTACAGCATCAATGGTAGCAATAACCTGTACCGGGACATTGGGTCTTAAATCCACCTGGTCATCACCGTATTCCTGCATACCATCCTGAAATTTGAGTAATGAATATACAGAAATCTATAGTAAAAATAATATATGAGCCCTGCTCTGGCAAAATGGGGCTTAATACATCGCCGATCCATGATTAACCATTATACTAAGCAAATCATCACTTACATGTAATTATGGATCCAGAAGATCCATTTTGTATAACAACTGACTGAATTATAGGGCAAACTGGTCGTATGAGCAGAAAATTGACCAATAGCAAAAAGTTCAGCCCTGGTCAGCCTGCGTGGGTTGCACATGCTGACCTAGGTTGATACTTTTTTTGCAGATGCATTAAGCCCCCTTTTCACAGAGCATAGCCCATATGCTGAATAATGTTTTTACATGTGGGCTTGTATTCCCAAACCATACTTATTTGCTTTATTAGTCTAAATAACAATTTAAAAAGTAACACAATATCTGATTGGCTACACTATTTGGTTAACACTTTACCAATCAATCCCGATTTTTAACAACCCTGCAAGGGAATTCTTTTGAAAACATTGTGGGAAAAGGAGAAAATGCTGGTATTTTCTCCTTCTCCAAAAATGTTTTCTAAACTTTCAGAGAAAAATCAAGTCATTTAATCCACATTCAAGTTGTCACCTGCAAATACTTTCAATTTGGACAAGTCTAAGGTTTTGTCGTTTGGTAAAGAGTTAAGCAAATTAGAGCTTTTGCCAACACCAACTTTAATACCGCTCTACTATAGAGATTAACTTTGTGCTTTAACAGGTAGAAAACACTGTGGGAAAAGTTGAAATTGCTGAAAACCAGCATTTTCTCCTTTTCAAACGATACTTTCAAAAACTGTCCTCTTTATCTCAAAAACATTGGATTGTTTGGTAATTATTAGATACAGAAAAACAAATCCTGCAAAAGTAAAAAAGAAAAAGTTATTATGTTTTCCAACAATGTTTGAGACTGCATTATAAAAATTCATACTTAAAAATAATAAGACATACAACTCACTGCAAGGAAAAAGAAATCAACAATGGCAGTAGCATTTCTGCCAGACTTTTTCAGGAAATTGGTTTTTTCCCCAGAGTACACATCACATAGAATACCCCTGGCAAGCCTCTGTAATGAAACAAAACTATACATGGTAGCTTTAACTCTTTACCACACAATTCCAAATTTTAATGACCCTGAGAAAGAAACCTTTTCCTACAATGTTTTCTACCCTATCAGGGTCAATTTCATTATGTAAGCTAAATTTAAATTGTTGTCTGCAAACACTTTGAATTTGGACAAGTCTACATTTTTCATGTCTGGTATAGAGTTGATGGAAAAAAAGTTTTAGAAATAACCATTTGTATGTGATCTACACTAAACATATAGCTATTCATATTTCTGTTCCAGTTTGATTACATTTTACTTGTATTTTCTCAGAAACTCTGAGCACAGAAGAGTAAGAATTATAGTTCCATTTATGACTGCACACAATCCCAACTTCAACGACCCTGAGGAGGAAGTCTTTTGAAAATTTTCTGAGAAAAAGGAGAAAATTTTGATGACCAGCATTTTCTCCTTTTTTCACAATGTTTCCTACCCTATCAGGGTCAAATTTCATCAGTTGAGCCACCTGTAAATTATCGTCTGCAAATGTTTTCAATTCAGACCAGTTTAGAATTTTAACGTTTGGTAAAGAGTGAAGCAGATAGG
Organism: Hippopus hippopus; assembly: GCA_946811185.2. Lineage (NCBI taxonomy): Eukaryota > Metazoa > Mollusca > Bivalvia > Cardiida > Cardiidae > Hippopus > Hippopus hippopus. The sequence continues at coordinate 14,334,114 of OX328099.1, read as the reverse complement.
TATCTTGGAATAGCAGACATAGCAATATGCTCTATTCTTTTTTTAAGTATTCCAGTACTATCAGTGCTTTGATATTACATTTGATTGATATAATTCCCCCCAAATCTTCAGATTGCAAGGCAATGATGTAAATACTCAGTTTGGGGTTAGCTGTACATAAACCCGCTACCACACAATCGCAAGTTTAAACGACCCTGCAAGAACAGTCTTGAAAACATTGTGGGAAAATGAGAAAATGCTGGTAACCAGCATTTTCTCCTTTTCCGCCAATGTTTTCAAACCCTTCATAAACAATATTCAGTGATTTGAGCAACATTTAATTTGTCATCTGCAAATGCCTTCTATTTCGACGTTTCTAAAAATTTTTCATTCTGTAAAGAGTTAAAAGATATAGAAAACTGTCAAGTTTTAACCCTCTACCAAACAAAAAATCCAGACTGTCCTAGACTGAAAGCAGGTGTAGACGACAAATTAGAAAGTAGCTGAATGAGTTTGAGATCTCTGATTATGGTAGAAAACACTGCGGGAAATCGAGAAAGAAAACATTGTGGGAAAAGGAGAGAATGTAGATCACTAGCATTTTTCTTTTTTCCTCAAAATTCAGGCCATCCTCCACAGGGTCATTAAAACACTGGGATTATTTTGACTGTTCAGACCTGTCCTGTATAGGCATATGAATCATCCAGGAAAAGCAGCTGTTTCAGTGTGGCCATGGTAAGCCTCGTGGTACCGTTACTGTATCTTATCACCTCCGTATCAGCGTCTGTTCCATTTAGAGACAGTATCTGACACGCACCAGATACCTGATCTATCTGATACTTGGTACCTGTCAATGTATTATAAAACAAAATTAATGTGAAAATCAAAATTTACTGAAACTTCAATCCATCCCTGCAACTGTAACTACTTTCACAGCTATGAAAAAAATTGGTCTGCATGAGGCACTAAGTTGACCCTTTACTAAAAATTCTGATTTTTAATGATTCTAAGGAAGATTGTATTTAAAAAACATTGTTGGGATAGGAGAAAATGCTGGTAACCAGTATGTTCCCCTTTTTTCTCTTTCTTCTGTTTTCTCTTTAGGTGAGTATCATTCCATTTGTTGTCTGCAAATGCTTTCAATTTGGGGAAGTCTACAATTTGGCTATTTGGTGAAGAATGATTATGAATTCCTCAGGGAATGAATGAAACACTATGAAAAACAGTACTCTAATGTTCAATATTTCGGCTATTGCCTCTTTCAAGAGTTCGAAAACAGTTTTTCCTCTAGAACATTTCTTACGCATGCAATTACTTAAACCATATTCTTTTACAAGAAGGAAGTGACGTCAACTTTGTTACGCAATGTCAAGGTTCCCATGCTTTGTGAAACATTGATCAACGTAATATGGAATTGCATGTCCTTGATGTTACAAGCCAGTGGTGGGACCATCTGCAGTTTCTTAATCCATGCTGATTCATGTATTTGATGTTCTGTTTAGTCTGCAGAATACATCTATTTCAGGATTGTGAATTTTAGGTTGGAATTTGGAGAAATTTATCACTTTGTCTCTTTTAAGTTAACTCTTTACTAAACGACAAAATTTTGAACTTTTCTAAATTGAAAGCATTTGCAGACGACAATAAAAATGTTGCTCAAATGATGATTTCTGTCTTTGATAGGGTAGAAAAAATTGTGGGAAATGGAGAAAATGCTGGTTACCAGCATTTTCTCCTTTTCCCACAATTTTTTCAAAAGCCTTCTTTTTCAGGGTCGTTAAAACTTGGAATTGTGTGGTAACGAGTTAAACGGATGTCACTCTGATGTTCCTCCATCCTTTCATTATAGTAGTGTATGTCAGTGAAACTGAGAGACAACTGAATGAAAGGATTGAGGAACATATGTGAGACATCTGTTTAAAAAGAGACAAACAGATAAACTTCCATTTCTCCAAAGCACACCATGCAAGTTCTGACCTAAACAGCATCAATAGAATAGAAGGCTGGTGTCTTGGATTGAGAAAAATTATCAGGCTTGGCATTGGTATTTTATCCAGATAAAATTTCTACACATTGCCCGATCAGCCTTTCCAATCCAAGACACTAACCGTCTATTCTTTATGTATATGAGATTTCCAACAGACCATAATTAAAGTCATGTATCTCAGCTACCGGGTTCCCACCATCAAGGGGTCGATAGTCAGTCCTTGTATAGTTCCTTTTTCCATCATACCACACCTGTAATTATATTGCGTAACTGTAATCGCAAAAATAAAACTACAGTGGTAAACTTTTGAAAACTTTGAGAATTTGCAGAAAGGAATGACTTCTTTACCCTTTGTACGGAAAAAGTCAAAAACCATAAAGCCCCACACAACCAGATTTGAAAGCATTTGCTGATGATAGAATAAATGTGGCTCAGAAAATGAAATTTGTTTTGGAAAGGATAGATAACATTGTGGAACAAGAGCGGCAAATTGTCGCAAGATATGCCCGTCCCACCACCAGTTGTCGAGGGGGTATAATAATCGTAAAGGGCAGGTAATGCAACAAACATGTTTACCAAGTCTCAAGTCAATTTGACTTGAGGTGACAAAGTTCCGTTCCGGACAAGCAAGAAATACTGTATAAATGAAGATCAAAGTGGAATTACTCAAAATCCTCACTAGGTAGAGTTATTGTTCTTGTGCACTGTACTCCGTAATATTGCAACAAACATGCATACCAAGTTTGAAGTCACTCTGACTTGAGATGATAAAGTTATATTCCGGACAAGCACTAAATGCTGTAAAAATGACAATCAAAGGGAAATAACTCAAAATTTGTGCTAGGAAGAGTTATGGTTCTTAAGCACTGCACTCCGTAAATTTTCAACAATCATGCATACCAAATTTGAAGATGTTCAGACTAGAGATGACAAAGTTATATTTCGGACAAGCAGAAAATGCTGTGAAAATGACAATCAAAGGGAAATGACTCAAAGACAGCACCAGGTAGAGTTATGGTTCTTTCGCACTGCATTCCATTTTATTGCAAGAAACACAAATACCAAGTTTCATGTCAATCAGACTGGAGATGAAAAACTTATCTCCGGACAAACAGAAAATGCCGTAAAAATGACAAAGGGAAATAACTCAAAGACAGCACGAGGTAGAGTTATGGTTCTTTCGCACTGCACTCTGTATTATTGCAACAAACACAAATACCAAGTTTCAAGTCAATCGGACTGGAGATGACAAAGTTATGCTCCGGACAAGTAGAAAATGCTGTAAAAATGATGATCAAAGGGAAATAACTCAAAGACAGCACCAGGTAGAGTTATGGTTCTTTCGCACTGCACTCCGTATTATTGCAACAAACACAAATGCCAAGTTTCAAGTCAATGGGACTGGAGATGACAAATTTATGCTCCGGACAAGCAGAAAATGCTGTAAAAATGACGATAAAAGGGAAATAACTCAAAGACAGCATGAGGTAGAGTTATGGTTCTTTCACACTGCACTCCGTTTTAATGCAACAAACACACATGTCAAGTTTCAAGTCAATCGGACTGGAGATGACAAAGTTATGCTCCGGACAAAGAACTGGATGCCGCCCACCCGCCCGCCGGACGGACGGACGCCCGCCCAGACGCCCGCCCGCCCGCCTGTATGCCATGGGTGATCCCATAATACGTCCCATCTTCGATGGGCGTATAAAAAGGAGAAAATGCTGGTTACCAGCATTTTCTCCTTTTCCATTAATGTTTTCAAAAGCCTTATTTTCTCAGGGTCATTAAAAGTTGGGATTGTATGATACAGGGTTAAAGCAGGTAAAGGCAAACCAACCTCAACGTATGAAACCTTTTCAGAGATGGCATCCAGCACTTCTGTTCTGTAATGAATATAGTCCAGAGACTGAAATTTGGGTAACTTTCTAGTCTTGTTTCGTCCAGCACATAGTATTCCTTCAGGTGTCTATCAAATAAGAAAATAATACTACATTGTATTTTGTATTTCATGCTTTTTGGTAATTTATCAGTGGATAATAAGGTTTGGCAATTCATGGTTACAGCCAGTGAAACTAACCTTAAATATTTCCATAACTCTTCAACTGAAGGCTGAAACAGTAGTGCACTAGTAACCTAGGCTGCCATTCAACCAGATGGAAATATGACGTAATTTACTCACATTTACATGTACCTTACTTTTATCGCCCTTTGAGTAATATTGTAATGCTTTCTTATGAGAGGGAGGTACACTACGAGGAATAATCGAAAACAAATGTGCTGGATTCTGATGAAAGTACCTACAATAAAGGGGTTAGAAGCATGAAATAAATAGAATCTCGTGAAAATGATCTAGAGAACATCATTAGCAATATTTTCTATCATGGCTGCGCTACTAGTGGAAATATTACCAATGATGTTCACTTAATGAAATAAATCATGATCTTTCACCTATAAAAAAAATATCCTCTATTTAATCATTGTCAAATCATTGTCAAAAATGTTAATAAGGAACTAGCTACAATTCATGTTCAAAAGCCTAGTAACTCAGTAACATTCAGGCCTTGAAACCAGGGTGTCACTGGTTCAAATCCCTAGCTGAGCCAATTTCTCAAAGGATTGTTGATAGTCATCGTCGCAGGATTAATTTCTCTCACCGCTGATCACTGTTTTAATGGTGGTTGTGTGGGAAGCAAACAGTGGCTGTGAAAGAATACTATGCAATTAACTAGCAAAAAAAAGGAGATACCTTCCTTCACCTGTGTGAATCTTACCTCAAAGACTGTATTATCTTTGATAGTTGAAAGAAAGTCAACATAGTCATAGTAATGGGTAAAATTCCGCAGTGACCCATCAGCTTGCTTTTGCACCCCTCTTGCCAAAGCTCTTACAGGAATCTGTGGTCGACTTATTGGATCTGACCAATTCCTTACTGAAATTGAATAAAATCAAAGGACTGAAAGTCCTGAAAAGCACATTTGTACTATGTACTAGATTATGAATAAGGTAGGGTTTAGCAATGATATGGTGGAATGATAAATAAATCCATATTCATACATTATACTTGAAATTTTACAGTGATGAAAAACCAAGGACAGTAGCACCTCTTTTATGTGTGCAAGAAACAAATTTCTGCTACCCTATCTGTCATCCAATAACTACATGTAGTTATCTCAAAAATGTTTTGTGTTGCTGTTCTTTCTTAAAAAACTGCGTTTGACAGATTTTGAAAACATTATTGAAAAAGAAGCAATTGCGAGTTACCCATGATTTTTTCAATATACATGTACTTGAAATGCAAACCAGAGTTTTTCTCATACATATTGCCTATAATTGTTGCTAGTATATCTAAAAAAGCATGTGTACGATTTCAACCACTGAGCACTAGGCCCACTCTCAGGTGCATTTGTAGTAAGTATAAATGAAGATCAGGCTGCACTAAAAGTATAGTCTGATCTACATAATTATATATTTGAAGAATATATCAGACTGAGTAGATCCAGTGTCAGACAGGGTGTTCTTGCAGCCTGATCTTTATCTCATTCTGTCCACAAGAGACCTTAGGTTGACATTAAACATTTACGAAACAAGACCTTGAGATGTAAGGCTCCTGAAAACATTGTGGCAAAAAGAGAAAATGTTGATAAAAATTGTCTATACCTGTAAAATAATAATCAAGTGTAAAATTAGACAACATCGGGGCCCAATACAGACAACTCTGCCAGTGATCCACTGTTATCCCTCGGACTGTGGTCACACCCATATATTGCTGTAGAAAAGCAAGAATAGCACAATACAGTACAGGATTATGGTATACCTGCTTTAAATTTTACAGTTAAATATCACCTCCAGAACAAATAAATCATAACATTACAGGCTTTTTGATACCTGCTAAAAATTCACTGTTAATAATCATACAATGGACAAATAGAAAATTAGCTTTCGAATGGTATCTAAACTACATGTATTGTGCAAAAATTCTGTAGATTTTGTCAGAAAAAAAGTAAAAATGTATGGTTAAGCCTGTTCAGATCCTTTTCCCACAATGTTTCTAAAGGCAAGCTAATTATAATGCACGAATGTTAAAAGTTGTATTTGTTCAGAATGTAAAAGAAAACGAGTATAGCTCAACTTTGGACATGGCCAAAAAAAAAGAAAAAATAGATAAGTTTGTCAAGAAAGTATAGTTAGGCTTGTAAAGATTCTTTTCCTTTGTTTTCAAAGGCATGCAAGGGTATCAACACTTCGTGTTTGTTGTGGAAGTAAATAAAAGAAATATAGCTTAACTTTCAACTCTGGCCATGGCAAAAATAAAGAAAGAGTAAAGAAAGAGTAGGTAAGTCTGATTTGGAATATTTCGAAATACATTTGACCCTCTATTCCCCTTTCTCCACTAGACGCCCGCACCCCCCCCCCTCTTTCCCCCTGAGTTTTTATTACCTTGAGATATAACCCCTTTACAAAACAAAAAAGTCTAGGACCTTTTCACATTCAAAGCAGTTGCAGACGACAAATTATAAATGTGGCTGAAAATGGTTAAATTGCCTTTGAAAGGTTAGAAAACATTGTGGGGAAAAGGAGAAAATGCTAGTTACCTGCATTTTCTCCTTTTCCCTCAATGTTTTCAAAAGCTGTTTGTCTCCTTCAAAGTCATTTAAAAGCCTGGGATTGTGTTTTGAAGTTTTAAAGAGTTTACGAAGAAATAGTTGAAAAGAAAGGAATTTTTGCTTTTTTTAATGATATAGATGGCATTGAGAAAAAAATAATCATTGCTTCTCTTCTTATCAGGTTTTTAAAACCTGTCCATTATTGGAGCATGGTATTGACTTCACCTATAGTTTTCAATAGACAAGTGGACTCATTATCAGGAACTTACACCAGACAGCTTGCAAAACATCTTATAAGATATGGATAGTACACAAATGGATTGAAATAAAAGCATGTAGAAAAAGGAGAAATTGTCCATTACCGGCAATTTCTCCTTTAGACGCAATGCTTTTAAAAAGTGTACTAGATCTATTCAAGATGAAAAGGTTTTCAGGAGCTAAACATTTTTCAACCCTTTACAACACAATTCCGAGTCTTAACATCCCCAAAGACGAAGGCTTTATTGCATTTTGCAAACATAGTGTGAAAAGGATAAAATGCTGGTAACCAGCATTTTCTCCTTTTCACACAATGTTTTCTATCATTTCAAAGACAATTCCAATATTCATCCCATTTTAATAAGTCATCTTCAAATACTTTGAACTTGGACAAGTCAAAAATTTTGTCCTGTGGGAAAGATATAAAAGCCACTATGGTCTGAAACTTCTGAGCAAAAGGTGTAAATCAAGAGTACCTCTCCAAAAGATGCAGCAAAGTGTAACGCTCCTCCAGTTGTGTACACATGTGGGATTCCTTTACTTGTAAAATTATTCCCAAAAAGTAAGTTATTGTCATCTACAGTCAGGCTTGTTATTGTACAGGAATCTCCTGAAATCCAAACATGTTGATGTATCAGAACTCTGATAGTACATCAAGCTATTTTTTCCTCAACTTTCTGACAGTAAATGAAGGAGGTAGCCCAAGGCAACAGTCATTGGAACTATTTTTCAATGCAGTAAGAACAGAGCGCAAGCTGAAGCAGCATGCAGTCAGTGGAACTATTAAATTTTATCAAAGCAGTAAAAACAATGTAAGAACAGTAAGAAGTCACTGAGTCTGGGCATTTTTTTTCCATAGTGAAAAGCTGAAGCTAGAGTCTTTGTAACCATTTTTATCAAAGCAGAAACAAAATTAAGTTAAAGTAGAAATAACTATGATAGTTTAGCCAAGCAGAAACAGAGTTTAAGCTAAAGCAGAACGATGACTGTTTAAGAGTCATCACTTTACCACACAACAAAATTTTAGACTTGTCCAAGTGGACAGCATTGCAGATAGCAAAATTTAATTCAGTGTTACTCAAAACATGAAATACATGTTGCTGCAGAAGAAGAAAATTCTGGTTACCATTATTTTCTCCTTTTCCAACAATGTTTTCAAGAGGCTTCTTTCTCAGGGTCAATTAATCTCCAAACTGTGTGGTAAAGGTAAAAGGTGGTGGTTCCAACCTGTTACATAAAAGAGCTGGTCATTATCATAGTCAAATATCAACTTATGAAGAATGCCAACATCCAACATGCCGAGCATAGCCCGGTTCCCCGGACCATCAAAGTATTCATATCCTGTGACCGTCTTTCCCCTGTCGTAAATATTAGCTTCGATTGTCGTCTGATACTGTACAGGTAATGATGGTAGAGGGGGATCTGAAATGCAAATAGTCATCTTAACTCTTTATCAAACGACAAATATTTACACTGGTCCAAATGGAAATCACTTGCAAAGGAGAACATAAATGTGGATCAAATGATGGAATTTGTCATTGATATGGTAGAAAATATTGTTAGAAAAGGAGAAAATGCTGGTTACCCGCTTTTCTCCTTTTAAAACAATATTTTCAGAAGCTGTCTCTGGCAGGTTTGTTAAAACTTTGGATCATCTGGTAAAGGGTAAGCAAACCAACAAATCTTAGACTTGTCCAAATTGGCAGCATTTGTAGACAACAACTTTAATGTAACTCAAATGATAGGATTTGTCTTTGATAGGGTAGAAAATATTGTGGGAAAAAGACAGTATGCTGGTAAGGTAGAAAACATTGTTAGAAAAGGAGAAAATGCTGGTTACCAGTAATTTCTTCTTTTCAAACAATGTTTTCAGAAACCTTCTCTCTCGGGATCGTTAAACCTCTGGATCATGTTGTAAAGGCTACGCAAAACAAAAAATATTTAGAGTGGTCCAATTCAAAAGAATTTGCAAACGACAATTCAAAAGTGGCTCAAATGCTGGAATTCATCTTTGATAAGGTAGAAAACATTGTTGGAAAAGGAGAAAATGCTGGTGACCAGCATTTTCTTCTTTCCCACAAAGTTTTCAAAGAGTCTTCCTTAGGGTCATTAAAACATGGGATAGTAAGGTAAAGGGTTAAGTTAAAAAGGTGGGTGGACACCATGATTCACTCTATAATGATGATTATATAATTATGCAAAAGTTTACCAGATGAGAAAAATTTCAGATATAAGTAACTATATTGAAAGAATTAATTTGCAGGTGATGCATTGAAATAAATTAAGGTTTGTTTTTGAAAAGGAAGAAAAGATTGTTGGAAAAGGGGAAAATATTGGTTGACACATTTTCTCCATATGCAAACATGGTTTCTGAAAGGCTTTTACCTCAGGGTTGTTAATAGATAAAATTAATAGTAAAGTTTCAACTTTTTGAGTGCCCAGTATGCCCTGTTGACATTTCAAATAACAAGTCTATTGTCTTAAGTTCTACGGCCTCTAACTCCCATATGCCTCAGTCAAGATCAAATGCCAATTTGAGTAACAAATTACTCAAATTTTCAAAGTATGTTTTTCGACAGTTTTTCGTGTTTTTCTATTTCAGTATGGTTCAAGGTTTCATAATTTACATATTTTGTAAATAGAAACTTATTTGCCAAGAAGTTGCTTCCACAATTATTCTCAAAATTGGAGTAAAAATATGAAATACACGTATGCTTTTTAAAGCTTTATTTTCAATGCTATTTAACAGAAACATAAAATTTTAAACTTTTAATTGAAAGAAGTTGTATTTAACTGCCATATTTACAAGCATTAAACTGTGAAAATCATTGAAAAAAATTTTTTTGCCCTGTTTTATTCCTTTTTTCATGAGATATTTTTTATCTTACTTCATATTGTTTGCAATATCTAAAATACAGTTAACATGAGTGGAAAATGATAGATCTTATGATAAACTATAAAAAAATGCGATTCCAATGACATATAGTTTTCCAGTAATTGCTAATTATTCATGAACTTATGTGTTCATAAAATTTCACATAGAAACAAAACCAAATTTTCTACGGACATGACATTTTGTAGATATCATCATCAAACACATTTTAGCCCTTTGTTTTGCCATGATTTTCCTTGTTTGACAAACAAATGGAACAGATATGATTATGTAGAACAAGAAAACATAATTTGCACTCCAAAGATGTAAAGAATATGCAATTTCCAACAGGAAATGTAACAGGAATATATACAAAGAGCAACTGCAAACTGATATTAAACCAAATACAGTGCTAGTTGTAAATCTTTATGCATTTGTGCATGTTTGCTATTCTGAATAATACATTTAAACTTAAAATTTCACAGATTTTTATTCCTTAATGGAGTAAAATAATCAAGGTTAACAAAATCTACAGACAGGACAATTTTCTAGTTTTAAAAATAAATTTTAGAAAATGTTGAGGTCTTGCTACTTATTTTCTCAGTCTTACAAAACATGTTCAGTAATAATGAGTCATAATTCATCTTGCATTGTAAGAGCAATACAATCAGTCACAATGATAAGCAAATGTCAAACCCTTTCCAAAACAATGACAGGTTTTCATAACCCTAAGGTGGAAAGCTTTTGAAAACATTGAGGGAAAAGAAGAAAATGTTGCTAACCAGTATTTTCTCCTTTTCCCTCGATTTAAGTTACATTTATTTTGTTGTCTGCAATGGCTTTCAAAGTGGACCAGTCTAAAATTTTGTTGTCTGTTTACGGGTTGATATGAATGGAAATCAAAACAATAAGCCCAGTGTGAGTAAATATCAATTGCAAACATGTAAAGCCCCGGTCACATATTCACGGAAGACCGCCACGGAAGAGCTACGGTCGAATCGCTCACGGATGACTACGGAAATGTTAATATCCGTAGTCCGCTACGGTTCCAATAACGGATACACAACGGTGTGAGTACGGAGTTCGACGGATCTACTGCCATAATGTAAGTAAAAGCTCCAGGAGAGATACGGATTGTTACGGTTCGACACGGTTTAATACGGAGCGACACGAATCAGGACGATTGTACTATGGATACACTACGGTTTGCCATGGTACAAGTACGGATTAGTACGAGTAAGAACGGTCCGATACGGAGTAGTACGAATCGCCACGGATCAATACGGACCTACCACGATTTAGCATCTCGCCCACAACCTCTAGCTTGCTCACTTTCAAAATGCAACGAGACAAATTTATGATGCATAGCATCATAGAAGCCGCAATGTTTTGGTGGACACTTTCAAAAATATTGACTCTCTTGAGAAATTGTGATTACATTTTTTGTATCTGTTTTTACCCCCACCCCGCACCAGCGGAAAATCATGACAAATGGTACTAAAATGCAAGGAAAAAAGAAACAGCTAATAATATGTACATGTATTCTAATTCTAAGTTTAGAGAGGAATCTTAAATAATCTTGTTATTATATTATTATTATAAAGAGATGTTTATTTGGGGGGGGGGGGGGGGGGGGAACACGTAAAAGCATCGGAATTTTTAAATTTCTACTCAAAATTTGAAAATGGAGAAATTGCGCATTCAAATACAGCATTTTCCATTTATTAATGATTTTAGAAAGGAAACTTCTATAGCGGCATTAAAGACCATACTACAGAATTATTTAAGTTACCAATTATTCAAAGTGATATTAAGATCGTTATTCACATATGATGTTTACATGTATTTACAATTTTTATAAGTGATCTCTTCTTTGTGTTTCTTTCTTTTTTTTTTTAACAACAAAAAAAAAAAAAAAAAAATATTCAACAACTATTTTCTAAAAGATGATCTTCTTGCTTGTCAAAAGTATCTTAGCATGCTTGTAACACAGTGAATCTTTACATTTCTACTCTAGAAACAAAAACTTTTGCATGGCATCTCCAAAATTATTCTGATCATAGCCTGCACAGTTGGCACAAACCACGTTTCTTTTATTCCTGAAATGGCAGCCACACACACACACACACAAAACCCCAACATTTTTTAAGTCTTTAAAGATCTGGATCTATTCAACCACAACATAATAACTATTACCATACATATCTCGTTTAATAAACAGTAGTTTGAACCATTTTCTGCATAGGCCTTGTACATACCTAGTGTAAAACTTCTAATGTAAATTTCAAGAGCTATTCTAAACCTTTGACCAGCAGCGACGTAAAAACTTGTATATTCACAGTAATAGGTTCTGTAATAAATTTAACCCTTCGACTACACAACGAAATAAATACACTGAGTAAGGAAAACAAACAAGATTTTCTTTTATGTTTACGAAATATCTTATAGAATATTAAAAAAATATTACATGGGCTATGTGCTCTCTGATCTTCATCTATTTCCGTCATTTTCGAGCAGCTTCAACCCTCAGAGCACCAGGCACCACCATGATAATTACTGTAGCCAATGTACATCACGATCCATACGTCATGATTCAAGCTGGCCTGGTTTCAAGGGTTCTGTAGATCAGGACCATACCGTACAGCACGTACAGTCTGATCATAACAGCTTCGACACACAATACAGTAAATGCTAAATTTTGCAGGTCTCATACGGTAGATGTTTCGTGTAACAAAAATCCATTGGGCTAATGTGTAGACGAAGGGAAGAGAAAGGGTTGTCCTTTCGCAAGTATTCTATAAATAGCTGATGTAGACGCCTCTTGTGTAGGGAGGTAACCAGTCTATACCTTGATCAAAGGTTAACCGCCATTTCATCCTTTACAAATTAAGATTGGACAAAAAACTTGAACGTAAAATTGCTTCTTATTATCACATTCTAAGATCACTGTGTTGTAAGCTGTACGGGACGAAAGGTGTAGTCACTTCCAAGATGGCGGACTGTTTACATGGAGAAGGGTGGGTGTCACATTTTATCATCAATAACTTTTTTTCTTGAAACCTTCCAGTCATGATACTTACAATATATTGTGGGAGAATGATATGGTAGGCCTCGGTGCAACATAGCAAAGAGCCAGTGCCATTATTCGATACGTCATATCGGCGTAAACATTGCCATTCGGTAAAATTTAAATTTTAAGCGTGGAACTTGCATCGTTTTTAGTTATAGAATGGAAAATAAGCTAATGCAGTGGATGAAGGTTGTTATTTCTGTAGGTATTCATCACGTACTTTTCAATGATTACGGTAATTTTTGTGAAATATGTCTAGAAAGACCCGAAAACGTGTGTTGTATATCGCTAATGCAGCGATGTAGTCCACATCAACAATTTCACACACAGCGGTGTAGACACGTTGTTTTCTGAACGGTTTAGACACAATTTAAAGCACAATGTATGTACGGTTTAGACAAAATTGGCTTGGTCTTGAAACGAATCGATTCTTTTCTGAATATAACGTAACTTTGCGTTAATCCAGAATCCTGAAAATTGGCACCAACAGTTCGAGACAGTCTCCCTTATAACCGAAACCCCCCCGATGGAACCGTCTGGAACCGGTATCAAGACAGTTCCCCGACAAGACAGTTCCCCGACACATGTTTTCGAGACAGTTCCCCGACACTTTTGAAGACAGTTCACGGAAACTTTTGTTTCATGGCAAATAACCTTTTATACTGTAGAATTTACACAATTATGATTGATAATCATGAGAAATTAGAAATTTTCGTGGATAATTGATGTTGTGATCGAATTATCTGTACCCTGTGAAGAAGATTTCTATATAGAACGACGGATAGTTATTGTCTCATGGGTGAATTCACGACGAATCACGCCTGTCATGAACATAAGAGAATTCTAAGAAGACTTTTAGCCAGCCTCAAAGTTGATAAAAGGATAGAGAGTATTTGGCGCTGAATAATTTGTACATGTATTTTAGTTATTTGCATTCCCAAGTTTTATAGAAATACAGTAGAGAGGGCGAGGGGGGGGGGGGTCTGAGTTCTGAGTGAAATACCTTTTCTGTTTATCTTGTACACTCGGACAATTTTGCATACATGTATATTGTAGATCTATATATATATACCATGGGAGAATGTAGTCTATTTCGACACTGTTTGATATTTTGTGACGATAGGCCGTCAAATTGTTCCGTCGAACTATGCTTATAGGCATTACCACGATGACGAAATGTACGCGCCAATTAGTTTAAAAATTTATTTTACATCGATTGAGAAACAAGTTCTAACAACTTATACTAATCTCTCTCGATTCTCACCAATTACATGTACAAACACTTCAAAACGATCATTTATCCATAAAATCCTCTATCAAACATGTTTTTTATCCATGATAAGATTTATTTTGTTGTTTGACATCGAACAAAAGTGTCGGGGAACTATCTACAAAAGTGTCGGGGAACTATCTACAAAAGTGTCGGGGAACTGTCTCCAAATCCGTCGGGGAACTGTCTCGAAAACATGTGTCGGGGAACTGTCTTGTTGGCGAACTGTCTTGTTCCCTTGGAACCGACAAGGGATCATCGTTGAACGAAAAGAGATAGTTGGGAACAAAAGAGTGCATCAAGAGATTATTTACGATATTATTTATGTAATAGTATTATATCACGAAAAAATAAATTATGAAATTACTAATGAAAGTTTGTGCAATTACAAATCAATTCCAGCATGGTGGCAGCCATAATTTCAATCATTCATTTAGGATGATAATTACCATCCCGGACTTGCCAATCACTTTTATTTCGGAGTTGTTTGAAATACTTTCGCTGATTCGTATCTTGGTATCTGTTTGTTTAATATCTAGTTAAAGTTTTTGGTTTCTGTGCCACTGTTCGAGTAAAATATGACCGGTAGGTTAACAGGAGATGGGGGATCTACAAAAATTCCGACTGGAGTAAAAAGTATGTTATGTAATTATTGTTTTTACCCCAAAAGGAAAAATCGTAAGATGGAATTCCGTGTGATCGATATTCACAATTTTCATTTACCATTGTACAGTTTGATTTCATAATATACGGGTCATGGATTTATATTTATAAAATCGAATGTTACCCATTAAGATAAGTTATCTCATAAATTTTATTATCTATTCTTATCGTTTCCCGAATGTTTCTTTCGGCCCCTGACTACATCTTGTAGGTGAATACGCAGACCCGTTCGCGAAGAACCAAAGAAATTTCAATTTCCCATATTTTGATAGGAAGGCAATCGATGATTAGCGAAACACTTTCAAAACATGAATAATTCCCGTGGCATCTTATTTGATATAAGTTTGTCATTTAGAATATACAGGATAGCAATAATATTGTATTTCCAAAAGCCCTGATGTTATTTTTGTTTCAGTACTATAAATGCTATGGAAGATACTGTCAAATTTTATGTCTAAACCGTACAGAATATGAAGCTTATGTCTGTGTCTAAACCGTTCAGAAAACAACGTGTCTACACCGCTGTATGTGAAATTGTTGATGTGGACTACACCGCTGCATTGGCGATTTACATAACACATGTTTTCGGGTCTTTCTAGACATATTTCACAAAAATTACCGTAATCATTGAAAAGTACGTGATGAATACCTACAGAAACAACAACCTTCATCCACTGCATGAGCTTATTTTCCATTCTATAACTAAAAACGATGCAAGTTCCACGCTTAAAATTTAAATTTTACCGAATGGCAATGTTTACGCCGATATGACGTATCGAATAATGGCACTGGCTCTTTGCTATATAGCACCGAGGCCTACCATGTCATTCTCCCACAATATATTGTAAGTATCATGACTGGAAGGTTTCAAGAAAAAAAGTTATTGATGATAAAATGTGACACCCACCTTTCTCCATGTAAACAGTCCGCCATCTTGGAAGTGACTACACCTTTCGTCCCGTACAGCTTACAATACAGTGAAGATGCTCTCTATATCGTAATCATCATTATTTTGTTTTGTAAAAAAGTAGACAAATGCGAAAAACATTGAGAGGTGGGAAAGCTTGTGATAAACGGAAAGCATAACAACTTCGTTTGGGAAAATAGACGGAATCCTATATGTTTGAAAATTTCGGGCGACTAGCCAATTAAAGGATGTTTATCTTTCTGTATTTTTATTGTTATTTGGGAATAAACTATATATTGCAAGAAAACCAGGTTTGAATTTCATGTAGGTCTGTTGGAATACTTAAGAAAGAGTCATATGGAGTAATTCTGTCACAACAACACAACATTATTAGAAATTTTACAAAAATTATGACCTCTCGAATAATTACTGATCATCTACATGGTAAATAGTTTAGGTACATTCCTACTGGAAGCCGCTTTCGAGCGGCTTCCAACAAGTTCGGCCATGAGAGCATCATACTGGCTATGAAGGGGTCTTTGTAAAAGCTAATCTATCGTCCACCATCTCCTCAGTCTTACATTACTTGATTATTATAATCATTAACCCATTACCAGTAGACAAATTTTTGTCCCCCTCTAAATTGAAAGCATCTGCAGACGACAATTGTAAATTTGGTTCAAATGAGCTTTAGTACTACAATAAGGTAGAAAACAGTGTGGGAAATGGAGAAATTGCTCATTTTGAGCATTTTTTTCGAATTCCTTCAATGTTTTCTAAGGTTGTCTGTTGCAGACCCATAAAAAGAAGGGATTGAATGGGAAAGGGTTCAATGTAAAAAATTGATCAATAACGTTTCTCTTCAGTTCATAAAATCTGCTGTTTATTTTACAATTACACTGATTATCGTGAATGTTTATGTTTTAAAAGTAAAGTGCTTGTTTATTATAGTTAGTATCACCCATATTGAAAGGGCCAGCCTCCCGGGTTTATGAGAAACCTCATTCTCTGAGCATCGTTACTCCTGATTCCTATCCTTAATGTCAAGCACCAGGCAGGCAAGCAACCAGTAACCATACATTTAACTAGCTGGCAGTTCACCAACCAGCCATATCAGAACAAGCTCTTGGCGGGGCTCGAACCTTCGACCTCCCGTTCCGTTGGCGGATGCCTGAACCACCAGAAAAGGAGACGGTTTTATGTACTAGTATTATTTGATCTTTTTACTTGCATCTTTAGCATCGTTGTTTGGATAGAATGTCACATTATAAGTGATGTTTATTCATTTTCGTACAATGTTTGGTAAAATATGTAGGCTAACCTTAAATGTAAAGGTATACTAATAGTATGATATGAATATAATCATTACATCTATGTATGTCATCAAGCTGCTTGACCAATGCGTTGGCATTTTGTTCCATATCAATATCCCACTGTAGCCAATTTATTGCAAACATCATTTGTTGACGGTTCATGATTGTGAACTCAACAACAAAGCGCAATTACGTTGTATCCTACAAAGACAGAGTATTTATACCCTTGTTGAAGTACATGATTCTGAATTTATCCTACCAAACAGTAGTGGTCCCTACAATTCCGTACTGTGTCGTGTTGCAATGTAGTAAACCGTAAAAGACCGTGCAAATCCCTGCCTCTCCGTAGTACAACGTATTAAGATCGTGCCTTTCCGTGTTAAATCCGTATCATAACCGTAGCTGATACGTAGTTTAACCGTACTAATACGTAGTTCTCCGTATCAAATCCTCAAAAATTTTGGGTCTACGAACAGGTACGGACTGATACGGTTTTCATACGGACCAGAACGTATCAGTACGGTCTAATATGGACTACGGTTGTTTGATCCGTAGCGATCTTTTGTGCATGTTCAAAAATAGTCAAGGATCGCTACGGATATACAAGGACTACTACGAATGGCTACGGTAACAATATGGAGAGCTACTGACCAGTACGAGTTGTTACGGATGATGCCGGAACGAATCTGTAGCTCTTCCGTGGCGGTCTTCCGTGAATATATGACCGAGGTATAACATTGTTTGTCTTACGAATTTCAATGCACATTCCATCAACCTGTATATTCAGTCCATTGACCCTTTCCCAAACAACAAAATTATACACTGGTCAAAATTGAAAGCTGTTGAAGACGACATAATGAATGTTACTTAAAACAGAAAATTAGTGACTTATATGGTCATGATACATCAAAAATTTGCAAAGTATGGTTCAAATATTTTTCTTTTTTTCAATGTTAAAACGTTTTAAATCAAGTTGTACATTAAAATGAAATTTAAATGAAGTTTTTATGGTACACTGACATCGTAACAATTAAAATTAAAGTCAGAAATAAATGTTAACATGTCAAATTATGAATTAATATTGATATTTATAACAAAGATTAGAGATCTACGGACAAGACATCTTTCTACGGACAAGACATTTGGTACTTTTTGAGCTGTGAATTGTTGGAAAGCATTGTAAATTCAAAACCTCTTGCATAGATTTGATCAGTAGACAGAGGTCTATTCAGGATAAAATGATTATGTTGATTTTAGATATCTATCCTAGAAAACAGGGTGGTCTACGGACAGGACAGATTTAGTGTGACATTTTTCTCAGTATATAAAAATCGCTGTCAAGAAAATTTCCAAATGCAAGTTGGTTCAGGTGGGTTTTATTCGTTCATAGTGGTGTTCAACTATTTATAACTGCAAAAATCACAAAGATTTATGTAAAACTAAATTTTACGGTGGTATCTTTAAATTTCAAATCACAAAAAGTACAAAACGCATAACGATTGGGTGGTTTCAGTATTTTATTTATTTCTCGGGTCATTGTTGATGGATTTTGCTCAAACAACCTTCGAAAGAAAAGGTACCGTGAAAATCATGCATACATTTAGGGAATTATGAGTTATGTTTATCATATCTGAAAAGAGAATTTTCTAATTGAAAACCATCCCATTTTGAAATGTTACAGCATAACGCTATTTATTTGCCATTTTTTGACCACTTATACCGCGACTAAAGAATTTCAGTGAAAGATATTACTGATTTTTTTTTTTCGGAACATGTAATCATGACTTTAAGCTTTCACCAGCAAAAGTAATCTGTACTATATAATTGAAAATATACCAGATACAGGTATATAACATAAGGCAGGGATAAAATTGGCATCTGATCTTGGCTGAGGCGATATTAAAATACGGAAGCTGCCGAGATTGGCCAAATAGCCTTTACGAAAACGTCGATGTTACATATTTACCGATGAGTTGGTGAGTCTACGGCCCCAACTCATATGAAAAGACGGAAGCTGCTGAGATTGGCCAAATAGCCTTTACGAAAACATCGATGTTACATGATATTTACCGATGAGTTAGGGGTCGTAATCCTTAACATGCCTACAAAAGTAGTCTCATACAAGGTAAAACTATAATGTTGCCCTCATCAAGCAATGAGCTACTGAAGAAAATTCTTACGAACAAAGTCCGTAACAAAGAAACAAATGAACATGTGCATGGCTGAAATACAAACTGCATCTGGCGGGATTCGAACCCATGACGGACAAGATCCTCGTTTTTCGAGGTTTAAAAGACCAATATCTTAACCACTGAGCTAATGAGATATCTCCCTAACGCAGCTGTCAGGTATTGTATTTAAATCGGGACGAAGCCATGCATGAAGGAGTGGTCTCCCGTAACACACCCCCTCTTAAAGTCATCATTTATTGATGAATCAAAGCCTTATTAGGCAGTAAATCTATTATTTATACAACAAATGTCCGTTTTTGGACAACAAATGGGATTAATGGCTCAATGGCCAATCCCGGACGAGCCCCCATCTTACGAACAAAGTTCGTAAAAAAGAAGCAAATGAACATGTGCATGGCTGAAACACAAACTGCATCTTGCGGGATTCGAACCCATGACGGACAAGATCCTCGTTATTCGAGGTTTAAAAGACCAATACCTTAACCACTGAGCTAAAGAGATATCTCCCTAGCGCAACTGTCAGGTATTGTGTTTAAATCGGGACGAAGCCATGCATGAAGGAGTGGTCTCCCGTAACAAAATATACAGAACTACGGTACATTTATTCCCCGATTGACAGAAACCACCAAAACTACCAAAAACAGTGTCATGTAAATGAGGAGGAGAATGAAATTGGCTTACCATTTGGATTTTGTGTTCCCAGGTACTTTGAGCAGTAGGTTTGATCTGTGTATCTTAGTATACTTAACAGTCCTAAAATAGTGAAACTCTGAAAATAAAACCAGAGTGAGTAATTAACCTGTAAAGATCATGCATCTATATTGGTAGGTTTGCAATGGTGGAGGGGCTTTTTTAAATACAATTTTCAAGCATATAAAAAAAGACTGTTTCAGTAAGAAAACTAAAATCAGTTCAAATATTAGTGAGAGTGGAAGAAAGATTCCTTCACCCCTAAATATTCTGGAGGCCCAGGACCCTACTACTTTCTCCCACCCTACCCCTGTGCCTGTGTAGACTTGGGCATTGTCATTTAGTCTCATTAAGTCCACACTAAGGCCAAACTAGAGGCACTTGAGGGCCTGAAATCGCTCTACTAACTGGCAGTGATTTTGCTTTTTTTGCTAACATTCATTATGAATTCATGATGCAAAAAGACAAAAAACAAAAAAAAAAAGGGGGGGGGTGTTCTTACGACTAGGCTTGAATCCACTAAGACAGCATAAGTAGGCATGGTGAATTGAACAAACAGTGAACAAAAATGAAGTGCAATTTCTGAAAAATAATTTTTTGGAATCCAGCCAAATTTGATAGGGTTTCAGTACACCTTGTATTAAACAATCCCAGCAAATTTCAAAGAAATGTGACAAATAATGTGGACTTTGTTGAGTAAACAATACTAAGTTATCAAAGGGCTGCTTTTCCTGAACAGATTACTAGATTTTCTTCACTTTTAATAGAGTTCAATCCCTTGATAAACCAAACAATCTTTGAAAGTTTCAAAAGAATTGGATCAAAACTGAAGACTTCATTGCCTAAACATCTGACCAGGAATGCAGACTCTATGGCGTAAACAAGAAATAGAAATTTTCAACTTGAAATGGCTACTTTTCCCATACTGTTAGTTGGATTTTTTCAAAATCAAAAGGGTTCAAGCTATTGATGAGATAAACAAACTGCAAGTTTCACAAAAATCTGACAACATATGCAGACATTATCGCATAAACAAGAAATGGAAATTTTCAACTTGAAATGGCTACTTTTCCCATACTGTTCGTTGGATTTTTTTCAAAATCAATAGGGTTCAAGCTATTGATGAGATAAACAAACTGTACAAGTTTCATGAAAATCTTACAACAAATGCAGACTTTATCGCGTAAACAAGAAATGGATATTGTCAATTTCAACTGGCTACTTTTCCCATACTGTTTGTTGGATTTTTTTCAAAATCAATAGGATTCAAGCTATTGATGAGATAAACAAACTGTGCAAGTTTCATGAAAATCTGAGCAGGAATGCAGACTCTATCGCATAAACAAGCAATGGAAATTTTCAAATTCAAATGGCTACTTTTCCCATACTGTTTGTTGGATTTTTTTCAAAATCAATAGAGTTCAAGTTATTGATGAGATAAACAAACTGTGCAAGTTTCATGAAAATCTGACAACAAATGCAGACTTTATCGCATAAACAAGAAAAAGACTAACGGACAGACAGACGGACAGATGGACGGACGACAGAAACCATACCATGACATAAGTTCTGTTGGCTTTCAGCCAGTAGAGCTAAAAATCATTTTTATCAAGATCATCTGGATTTCATTTTACTGGTGAGTATCTTACTTGTTGCCTGAGCTTGATAGCAAAGTCGGTAGTATATGGAACTTGAGACCTGGGGATGATTGGTTTAAATCCCCAGCTCTGCCAATTTCTTTCTAAGGATTGATGATAATCATTGCAACAGGACTCAACCCTCTCTTACTGCTAATTATTGTTATGACAACGTTTCTTTGGAAAGCAGCCGTTAGCTTGGGAAGAATATTTTGTGAAGCACTGGTAATAGAAGCGCCAGGAAAGCGTGGATAAGTGCATTAGCTGTAGTGATAAAACTAAATATTTAAAAAGGCATTGAACACTGCCCAAACAAACTTCTGTTGTTGCTGTCATACTTTTTGCACCCTTGTGCACAGCTCTTAACATTACCTTTCACAACTACTGTTATCTCTGTGGCCAGTGTAGGTCATGATTTGACTACACAAAACATGCAGTCTGATCTTTGTACTATCTGCTGTCCTGAGACATTCTAGACATGAACAGCCTTTACATTGTAACTTTTGTCCTTATTTCTTGACTAAAAGAGTTTGTTGGGTTTATTTGGACTCCAAGGCTTAATCTTTGTATACCTTTTTGTTCAACCATTTACCAAACCACAAAATTAATGAAGAGTCAAAACAAGAGGACCATGATGGTCCTCTATCGCTCACCTGAGTACTAAGCAGTAAAGGTCTAGAATGAAGATAAATACCAAATATTGAGGTTCAAGGCCAAATGATAATGAAACAAGAGCGGCAAATTGTCGCAAGATACACCCGTCCCACCGCCAGTTGTCGAGGGGGGATAATAATCGTAAAGGGCAGGTAGAGGAAAATACTAGTGCAGCAGAAATCATGTAAGTGATTGAAATAGGCATGAATGTCTCCTCTAATGTTAAGGAAACATGCATATAAAGTTTCAGGTCATTCCAACATGAAAAGACAACGTTATATTGTAGAGAAGCATGAAAAGCTGGAAAAAAAAATAATGAATAGGGAATAATTCCAAAAGGGCATTAGGTAAGGTTACAGCTCCAGTGCATTGCACTTTTCATAACTGCAACAAACATGTTTACCAAGTCTCAAATCAATTTGACTTGAGGTGACAAAGTTCTGTTCCGGACAAGCAAGAAATACTGTAAAAATATAGATCAAAGCGGAATTACTCAAAATCCGTGCTACGTAGAGTTATTGTTCTTGCGCACTGTACTCCAAAATATTGCAACAAACGTGCATACCAAGTTTGAAGTTGTTCTGACTTGAGATGACAAAGTTATATTCCGGACAAGCACTAAATGCTGTAAAAATGACGATCAAAGGGAAATAATTCAAAGACAGCAATAGGTACAGTTACAATTCTTGAGCACTGCACTTCCAAATATTGCAACAAATAAGCATACCATATTTCAAGTCATTCCTACTTAAGATGACAAAGTTATGCTCCTGACGAGCAAGAAATGCTATAAAAATGAAGATCAAAGGGGGAATAACTCAAAATTCGTGCTAGGAAGAGTTATAGTTCTTGTGCACTGCACTCCGTAATTTTTCAACAATCATGCATACCAAATTTGAAGATGTTCAGACTAAAAATGACAAAGTTATATTCCGGACAAGCAGAAAATGCTGTAAAAATAACGTTCAATGGAAAATAACTCAAAGACAGCAAGAGGGAGAGTTATGGTTCTTTCACATTGCACTCCGTATTATTGCAACAAACACAAATGCCAAGTTTCAAGTCAATCGGACTGGAGATGACAAAGTTATGCTCCGGACAAGCAGAAAATGCTGTAAAAATGACGATCAAAGGGAAACAACTCAAAGACAGCACAAGGTAGAGTTATTGTTCTTTCGTACTGCACTCCGTATTAATGCAAGAAACACAAATGCCAAGTTTCAAGTCAATCAGACTGGAGATGACAAAGTTATGCTCCTGACAAAGAACTGGATGCCGCCCACCCGCCTGGACGCCCGCCTGCATGCCATGGGTGATCCCATAATACGTCTCGTCTTCGACAGGCGTGTAAAAATGAAGATCAAAATGGAATTACTCAAAATCCACTCTAGGTAGAGTTATTGTTCTTGCACACTGTACTCCGTAATATTGCAACAAACATGCATACCAAGTTTGAAGTCGTTCTGACTTCAGATGACAAAGTTATATTCCGGACAAGCACTAAATGCTGTACAAATGACGATCAAAAGGAAATAACTCAAAGACAGCATGAGGTACAGTTACAATTCTTGTGCACTGCACTTTCAAATATTGCAACAAATAAGCATACAATATTTCAAGTCATTCCTACTTAAGATGACAAAGTTATGCTCCGGACAAGCAAGAAATGCTGTAAAAATGAATGTCAAAGGGGGAATAACTCAAAATTCGTGCTAGGAAGAGTTATAGTTCTTGTGCACTGCACTCCGTAATTTTTCAACAATCATGCATATCAAATTTGAAGATGTTCAGACTAAAAATGACAAAGTTATATTCTGGACAAGCAGAAAATTCCGGAAAAAAGACGATCAAAGGGAAATAACTCAAAGACAGAACAAGGTAGAGTTATGGTTCTTTCACACTGCACTCCGTATTATTGCAACAAACACAAATGCCAAGTTTCAAATCAATCGGACTGGAGATGACAAAGTTACGCTCCGGACAAAGAACTATTCTATAGAACTTTCTAATTCAAGGGCAAATAACTCCAGTCGTTCTGGTCCGATTAGAACCATAATCAAACACATCTGAGATCTTATGGTCATAAATATTTTGACCAAGTTTGATGCTGACTGGTTAAAAATTGTAGATGCTAGAGTGTAAACAAAGTCAAATATAGCAATTTTTCTTATTCAAGGGCAAATAACTCCAGTTGTTCTGGTCCGATTAGACCCATAATCGAAATCATCCCAGATCTTATGGTCATATATATCTTGACCAAGTTTGGTGCTGATTGGTTGATATTTGTAGATGCTAGAGTGTAAACAAATGCAAATATAGCAATTTTTCTAATTCAAGGGCAAAAAACTCCAATTGTTCTTGTCCGATTAGACCCATAATCGAACTCATTTGAGATCTTATGGTCATATATATTTTGACCAAGTTTGGTGCTGATTGGTTGATATCTGTAGATGCTAGAGTGTAAACAAAGTCAAATATAGCAATTTTTCTGATTCAAGGGCAAATAACTCCAGTTGCTCTGGTCCGATTAGACCCATAATCCAACTCATCCGAGATCTTATGGTCATATATATTTTGACCAAGTTTGGTGCTAATTGGTTAATATTTGTAGATGCTAGAGTGTAAACAAAAAAATGTGAACGGACGGACGACGGACGGATGACGGATGCCGACAGACGGTGAGTGATCACAATAGCTCATCCTGAGCACTCTGTGCTCAGGTGAGCTAAAAAAATTGAAAGCATTTATTTTGCATACACAAAATTAAATGTGGCACAGATGATAGGATTTATCCTTTAAAAGGTGAAAAAAATTGTGAGAAAAGGAGAAAATGCCAGCATTGTTTTCAAATGCAGCTTTTCTCAGGCTCGTTAAAACGAAGGAATGTCTGGTGAAGGATTAATGTTTAATACCATTTTCGACATTAGCAAGTTATGGCTACAGCTAAATAATAGATGTAGTCCCTGGATTTTGTCAATACTAGGCTAGGGCTCTAAAGTGCCTTGCCAAAGGACAGTCCAATAAAAGAAATGCCAAGAATGGATATGGAAGCCAACAATTTAACAGATGAGTTTTGTAGGACCCCCATAATGTACCACAATGTGAGCACATGTGTCATGTTTAATTTCCACATTTCACAATGATATCCTTAACTGTTTACCAAATTTTAGACCCATCCAATTTGAAAGCTTTGCAGATAACAAATCACAAGTGGCTAACATCAAAGTATATGTCTTTGATAGGGTAAAAAATGTTATAGGAGAGGAGAAAATACTAGTAACCAGCATTTTCTCCTTTTCCCATAATGTCTTCAAAAGCCTTCCCTCTCAGGATGGTTAAAACTAGCAATTGTTTTGGAAAGGCTTAAAGACTTCTGGTGCTAATTTATTTTTGATCAGGTAACATAATTATTGGACTCTTTACCCGATGACAAAATGTTAGACTTGTCCAAATTGAAAGCATCTGCAGATGAAAAATTGACAATTACTCAAACCATGACATTGGTCTTTCAAAGAGTAGTAAACATTGTGGGAAAAGGAGAAAGGCTAGTTGCCAACATTTTCTTCTTTTCCCACATTGTTTTCGAAAGTCATCTTCCTCAGGGTTGTTATAAAACTCTGGCTTGTATGGTGAAGGGTTCACAAAATGGTTATGAAAAACATAGACTTACTATAACAAAACTATCCATAATAATTTACTCAAATGATAATTCACATTAAAAAATTAATTAAATGATTTCATATGTGTCCAACATGATAAAACTCTACTTATTACATGTAAGCAAAAACTTTCAAGTGATATTATCTATAATAAGCACACCATGTCTCATTTATACCTATTCTGTATCAAGATGTATCACTGATAAATTACTTAAGTAACTTTATAACCAGTCCTACTGGCCATGTAGTTTGATTAGTCTCAGGATGAAGCAAATAGCTCTATTTCAGGTGCAAAATAAAAAAAAAAAAACCTTTTTGATATGAAAAGAAATGAGCCGTGCCCTGGCAAAAGGGGGCTTAATGCATCTCCGTAATCCATCATACCAAGAAAGCCATCACATACTTATGGATCCATAATAGCCACTTTTTTTAACAACCGACTCAATCATGAGGTAGACTGATCCTTTGACATGCAGAAAATCGACCAATAGCGAAGTTTCGGCCCAGGTCAGCCTGCGCGGACTGCGCAGGCTGACCTGGGTCGAAACTTTTCGCAGATGCATTAAGCCCCCTTTTCACAGAGCGCGGCTCAAATTTATTTACTTTACCAACATCTTCGTCCACCCTAATGTTTAACTTTTCTTCAGATGACAAAATTTTAGACTCATCCATACTGAAAGCAACTGCAGACAGCAAGCTAAAAAAATAAAATTTGTGTGTGATACAGTAGAAAAAATATGGAAAAAGATTACCAGTATTTTCTCATTTTTCCAGAATGCTTTCAAAATCATTCATCCTCTGGGCTATGAAAACATAGGGTTGTATTATAAACAAGGGCAACATGCTGGTCCAGTACTGCTCACCTATTAATATAAAAAAAAAGTTTCAGGAACAAATAGAGGATAATTGTCAATTTCAGTGTATGATCAAAGTTTGTTTCATCAAGTGAAAAGTGAAAGCTATATTTTCAAAAGTAGCGAATCTACGGGTCAAAATATGACCTTTGCTTTTCACAAGATGAAAGAAACTTTGATAATACACTAAAACAAATAATTATCCTATTTCTTTTATGCTCTTCACTTTAACCTTTCTTTCGCATCTAATTTTTGCTCATCATGAAAAATATGTTTTTCCAGCAAATAGACCTACTGGTATTTAATCTAGTGGGGTCCTACGTGGCTCAGTGGTAAGGTGTGGGACTCGTAACCTGGAGGCCCCAGGTTCGAGCCACACTGGATTCACTGGGCTTTTCGTGTGAGTGTCCTTGGGCAAGGCACTTCAGAGCCCCAGCCTAGTACATGTACAGGTAAAACCCAGGAAATACATGAATACATGAGCTGTCACAGTGATATGACTGAAATAATGTTGAAAACGGCATACAACACCATTCCATCCACCAATTTAATCTTGTTGGATATGGACTAGCTGAAATAATGATGTCATGAGTAATGTTGACTACGTCATAAAACGTGACATTAACCACTAAAAATTCATTCGTTTTATAAATATCTGTGGTATGTAAAAAAGAATGAAAGTTGTAACATTCATTTATGATTTATAGGGATATAATACACTGTTAAATTTTATATAATCTACTCAAAAGCATAAAAGAAATAGCTGATATACTTAACACTAAAAATTTAAAAATCTAGGCTTCAATCCTTCTTCCAGCTGAGACAATCTTCGAAGTATTTCATGACTCTAAAAAAAATGTGAACCTTGAAACAGCATAATTTTATCATTTGAGAAGTGTAATGAACAGATGTCTAGGTGATGCTGTAGAAACATAAAAGCCGTATTATGTAGTGGTTCCATGCACGATCTTCCAACATACAACTCTATGGCAGCTTAACACCGTCTTCCACTGTATTGCTCTAGCTCCACCAACAATATACGAGACAGAAAACACTATACAGTCTGAAGATGTAATAAAAAATTGCATCTTACCATGTAGTGTTTTCACAATCTGTTCTTTTTTTACCAGCAGATGTACTAGGCTAGGGATCTGAAGTGTATTGTCCATTTAGGCCATCTTAAAGAAAGGGACCTAAAATATTTGAACAAATGCACCAGCATTTAGAATGCTATTTCATTTGCTTAACCTTGATCCAAATGATAAATATCTTGGCTTTTTCAAATTAAAGAGGATGCAGATGACAAACTTGAATGTTGAAAGAGTTTAAATTCTGTGATATTGGCAGGAAAAAGAGAAAATGTTGGTTACCAGCATTTTCCCTTTTTCCCACTGTGTTTTTTAAAGCTTCTTCCTCAGGGTCCTTGAAATAAATATGGGATTGTTTGGTACTGGGGTTACAATTTTCGTTGATGAGGTTGTTTGACCCCATAACATCTGATGAATTTGCAGCACTTCAAAAACACCCTTGCGAAATATGAATAACTAACATACATTAACTCTTTACCAAGAAGGGGAGAAGTAAATGCTGGTTACTGTAGTTTTTCAAAAGTCGTCTTCTTCAAGGTTCTTAAAACTTGGGATTATGTGGTAAAGTGTTTAGAATTGAAACATGTGGAAATGGGGGAAAGCTTACATGAGATAATTGAAATAGGAATTTTTATTAAACTAAATATGGTATTAGTATATGCATACGTACATGTATATATACATGTACTATTATCTCATTGTGAGGAGACTGATACAGCAATATTATCTATCTAACAAACACTTTATCTCTGTCCATACAGTACAATAGACACTTCAATATGAAGATAAATGTCAGACTAGTGCACTCCTCTTTGTAAGGGTTGAGCTTGTATGTTTGATTTTCATGTGTAATACTGTTTTCAACATTATTTCACTTATATTGCAATGGTCTTTGCACCTATACATGCTTTCCTTTGAGTTTCTTATACCAGTACTGGGAAAAAAAAATTTTCCCAGCCAATGGCAGCTTTCACACCTAAACATTGTCAAAATAATGTTCAGAGGTGAGTAAAGCATGAATCCTGCCACAATGACTAATTGTCAATCCTCTGGGCCTATGCTGGGAATCAAACCAATAACCCAAGTTCTGTTGTTTACCAACTTACATGTAGCTACCAGGCTCTGACTAAAGGCCCAAGAGCAACAAAAATGCAATGCAGGTTTTAAAATGCATTTAAACCATACCATTTAAAACTGGAAAAAAAATGTTTAGAAGACAATTGCTTATTGTGTGGTCAGTCCAAGTGTAAGACATTGGGAGAAAAATTTATGTCAAGATCAGGCAAAAAGTAAACAAAAGATAGAGTGACCTGGCAACTTTTAACTTACTACTGAAATCAGTGCGAGTTAACCCTTTACCATAAAATGAGTTAACCACTTACCAAACAATCCCATATATTAACGACCTTGGGGAAGAAAGTTTTTGAAAACCTTGTGGGAAAAGGAGAAAATGCTGGAAACCAGCATTTTCTCCTTTACCCACAATGTTTCCTTCCCTTCCCAAGACAGATTTCATGTTTTGAGTCACTTTCATTTTGTCGTCCGCAAATACTTTCAGTTTGGAAGTCTAAAATTTTGTCGTTTGGTAACTGGTTGAAACTCAACTCAATTATTCAAACTTACCAAGTCAAGACTCAAATTTGGGGTCTGCTGTGGCATTGTGGGAAAGGCCCAAAATTTGCAACAAAGGTGTCATCATTTATAAGTTCAATCCTTGTAGAAGCCGGTGGAAGTCTTACAGATTGAGGAACCTTATCAGTGCCCTTTTGATGGTGAATGAGCAAGGGAGTAGTGAGTATACCTTTTTTCATAGGGGAAACATAGTAAGTAGGAAAATGGTTTTGGACTGCTAGGTGCAAATATTGGTTAACTCTTTACCAAACAAGTTTTAAATGACCCTGAGAAAGGGGCCTTTTGAAAACATTGTGGAGGAAGGAGAAAATGCTGGTAACCAGCATTTTCCCCTTTTTCCACAATATTTCTATAGTTTCACAGAGATATTGTATTATTCGAGTCACATTTAATTTGTTGACTGCAAATGCTTTAAATATGGACTAGGGTTAAATTGTCGCCTGGGAAAGAGTTATCCTTCACAACACAACAAAATTTATGATTTGCATAAACTGAAGGCATTTGGGGTAAGTACGGTAAATGGGGCCCAAATGATGGGATTTATAATTGGCAGGGTAGAAAACATGGGAAAATCAAGTTACTGGTAGTCATTAGCATTTATATCTACTCTTTCTCACTCTGTGTTTCCAAAAAGTCTTTTTCCCAAAGGTTTTTAACCCTTTACCACACAATCCCGAGTTTTAACCCTGAGAATTAGGCCTTTTGAAAACACTGTGGGAAAAGGAGAAAATGTTGGTAACCAGCATTTTCTCCTTTTCCCACAATGTTTTCTAGACTATCTGATTCAAATCTCATAATATGTGCCATACAAATATTGTTGTCTGCAAGAGCTTTCGAATTGGACCCGTCTAAAATATTGTCGTTTGGGAAAGAGTTAAAACATGTAATTATTTGTTTTTTGTTTGTTTGTATTGAAGTTTAACAACATGTTAATGGTAATATCACAGCAGTCAGTGCACCTACATGTGTGCCTCCTGGCTTTCTCACACCTGTATTGATACAGCTTTATTTCAAAGCCACATACTATTTCTCACATGCATCAGAGGTAAGAAGCAAAAAATTAACAGAAAGAAAGTTTGCCTCAATCGGGTATCAAACTTTCAAACACCAGGTCACAAGTCAGATACCGTAACCACTGAGCTACCTGGACGGGCTCAAAGTGTTACAGTATTTGAACGCAGAAAAGAGGTAAAGTTGTAGCAGTTCTTATGCAGTAAATGTTGCCTTATCTCTTTACCAAAGGACAAAATTTTAGACTTGTCTAAACTAGATGAAGATACATGCAAAGTTTGTTAGCCCTAGGCTTAATGGTTAGGAACAAGAACATTTCTAAAGCTTTCACAATATTTTCGCATGTAAGACTTGTGACCTTCAGGGCCAGGCCAATTTTTACCTCAGGGCTATGATTTGAACAATCCTGGTAAAGGTCCTCTAGATAAAGCTACATGCCTACATGTAAAGTTTTGGTAGCCCTATGCCTTATGGTAAGGAACAAGAAGATATTTAAAGTTTTCACAGTATTATTCCCATGTGAAACTTTTGACCTCCTAGGCAAGGCCATTTTTGACCCCATGGCTAAAATCATACAATCAAAGAAGTCAATCAAATGAAGCTGCATGTAAATTTTGGTAGCTCTAGGCCTTATGGTTTCTGACAAGTAGATTCTTTTAAGACCTCATTTCTGTTTTTAGTTTTGTTGCCATGGTAACCAGTTTTTACCAGATTCAAATTCTTTGATGAAATTCTGAAGATGGCCTCATGATCATTTTTGTGAAGTTTGGTTAAAGCTGGACAGGTAGTTTTCGAGAACATGTTTGAAATAAAAGTTACGCACAGACGCCAGCCAGACGGACAAAAGGCCGTGACATAAGCTCACTGGCTTTTGGCCAGTAGAGGTAAAAACAGATTACAAAGAAAAAAGACTGAAAAAAAAGCAATACTTTCATATTTAACAAAATTACATACCGTTAACTCACAATAAATCAATTAGGACCAAGATGTTTTTCCAGTATATATAGAACATACAAAAATCTTTTATAACTTCATTAACTCCGTACTCTCACCACCTCAAGCAGACCTATTTTTTTTCTAGTAACAGAGCACTTTCAAACTGAATAGTGGAAAAAGTTTGTCAATGATTTATGTTGTTTTTTTTTCATTGCACAAGTTTATACAAGAAACACATTTTCCTCCAAATAGGCTGTATTGCTTAACTTTTTAAAAGACAAAAAAAATTTAGACTCATCCAATTTTAAAGCAATTCTAAATGACAAATAAAATGTGTCTCATATGAAGGTATTTGTCTTGAAAAGGGTAGAAAACATTCTTGGAAAAGAAGAAAAAGCCTTCTTCCCAAGTGCCTTCTTTGTTAACCCTTAACCTGTTAATAAATTGAAATAAAACTTACATGAAATGAAGCCTACAGTAAAAACCCAAATTTTACTATGTAAAACGTTTCTTTCATAGAAAAAAATCTTCTCACTGGGCAGTGTAGATCTAAGATCAGACTGCATGATCTGTCCAGTCTGATCATTGTCTAAACTGTCTGCAAAAGGTCATTGGTCGCCCTTAGCAGCCAAAGGGTGAATACTCGGTACTGTGTGGTGAAGTGTTGAAATTATTTCACAAGGATGATCTCAAATATGATTCAGTGGACAATTTCAGCCCTAAACCAATGTAAATGTATTAATCAATGTGGCGCTGTGGTTGTAGGCTTAATATTTCTGTGTAAATGGTTAATCTAACCCTTCAAAGTATCCCCTATGTACGTGTATGTACTTTTCTTGGTGCTGTATCCACTCAGAAAATGCATTGTGGAAGGCTTCTTTGGGTATAGTGTTTAGCCACTGGACAAGCACACTTCTGATAGCATGACAAGATTATGGTAATAAACTTTCATAGAAAAAAAATAGCTTAGTTCCCCCTCCCCCCTGCAAAAAATTGTGCATTGACTAAAAGTAGGTCTAATCAAGTACCATTCATACCAAATCCAAATATCTATGAACTCTACAGAAAATCTATACAAAAGGGCCATTGACCCTAAAGCACTCACCTGAGTAAAGTTATCTACAGTTGATAAAGCTGAAGAAATCCTGGTTTTAATGATGTAAACACATGAGTGTAAGAGACCTACTATTAGACCGACTTAATCTATTTTTATACTTGTCAGAGATATCATCAAGACAAACATTCTGATGATGTTTCATGAGTATCAGATGAAAAAAGTGGTCTCTAAACTATATAAAAAGTTGCTCTAAGATTTGGCCCAGTGACCTACTTTTTGATCTGTTGTGACTCGATTTCAAACTTGTCTGAAATTTCATCAAGACAACTTTTCTGACCAAGTTTCATTAGCAGCAGGCTAAAAATGTGGCAGGTTTTTCTCAGATTTGTCCACATGACCTATTTTTCGACCCTACATGCCCCAATTTCCAACTTGTCCACAATATCATCAAGACAAACATTCTGACCCAGTTTCAGGAGTATCAGGCTGAAAATGTGGCCACTAGAGTCCATACAAGGATTTTCTAAGATTTAGCCCAGTGACCTATTTCTTGACCTGACATGACCCAACCATCAAGACAAACATTCTGACCAAGTTTTAGGAGTATATGACTGAAAATGTGGCCTCTACAGGGTACACAGTTTTCTCAAAATTTGGTCCAGTGACCTACCTTTTGACCAGACATGACCCGCCTTTATATTTGTATGAGATATTATCAAGACAAACACTGACCTAGTTTCATGAGTATCAGGCTGAAAATGTTGCCTCTTAAGTGCATACAGTTTTACTAATATTTGGCCCAGTGACCTACTTTTTGACCTGACAAAAACCCATTTCGAACTTCTCCAAGATAGCATCAAGATAAACATTCTGACAAAGTTTCAAGAGTATCAGGCTGAAAATGTGGCCTCTAAAAGGCACACAAGGTTTATCTAAGATTTAGCCCAGTGATCTACTTTTTCACCTGACATGACCAACTTTCAAATTTGTTGGAGACATCGTCAAGAAAAATATTTTGATCAAGTTTCAGGGGTATCAATCTAAAACTATGGCCTCTAGAATGCACACAAGGTTTTTCTAAGATTTGGCTCAGTGACCTACTTTTTAACCTGACAAGACCCAATTTCGAACTTGTCCAATATAACATCAGGACAAATACGCTGACAATTTTCAAGAGTATCCATCTGAAAAAGCGGCCCTTAGAATGCACACAAGGTTTATCTAGAATTTAGCCCAGTGACCTACTTTTTGACCTTACATGACTTAATTAAGAACTTGTCCGAGATATCATCAAGATAAACATTCTGAAAAAGATTCATAGTTTCAGGCTGAAAACATGGCCTTTAGAGTGCACACGAGTTTTTTTCTAAGATTTGGCTCAGTTACCTATTTTTTGACCTGACATAATCTAATTTCAAACTTGTCCGACACATCATCAAGGCAAATATCCTGACCAAGTTTCATAAATACCAAGCAATGAATATGGCCTCTAGAGTGAACACAAGGTTTTTCTAAGATTTGGCTTAATTACCGTCTTTTTAACCCGACATGACCCAATTCCAAGCTTGTCCAAAAACTATCAATACAAATATTCTGACCAAGTTTCATGAGTATCTGACTGAAAATGTGGCCTCTAGAGTGC
Organism: Hippopus hippopus; assembly: GCA_946811185.2. Taxonomy (NCBI): domain Eukaryota; kingdom Metazoa; phylum Mollusca; class Bivalvia; order Cardiida; family Cardiidae; genus Hippopus; species Hippopus hippopus. The sequence goes on along the minus strand of OX328099.1, from coordinate 14,300,136 downwards.
ACACACGGTATATGTTCATGATCACATGACTGAAGACGTACGACAGATGACGAATGCCGAATGACATACACAGCACGATCACAAAAGTTCACCTTGAGCACTTTGTGCTCAAGTGGGCTAAAAAAAAAAGAGTAGATTCCAAATCTTAGAAGCAGAAAACATGTTTTCAATGGCATGAATGGTAAAGTTCTTGAACAAAAAAATGAATGATAGAAACTTTTCTTTAATATTTAGTACAAAACGGTACAAAATGCCAATTAGCAAGTGGATATGTCTAAACTCTGGGACAATCCCTTTTGAGCAACTTTTTCTTTTTTTTCCCACATCTTTTCATACATGTTCTTATTCTAAATGCTGCAAGACTTAACCCTTTACCAAACAACAAAATTTTAGACACGTCTAAATTGAAAGCATTTGCAGACAACAAATTAAAAGTGGCTAAAATGATGAAATTTGTCTGTAAAAGGGTGGAAAAAATTGTGAGAAAATGAAAATATCCTAGTTACCAGCATTTTCTCCATGTCCCCAAAAGTTTTCAAAAGGCTTCATTCTCAGGGCCATTAAAATTCAGGATTGTATTGTAAAGGGTTAAACCAACAGCCAGTAAAAATAAGTTTAAAAAATTTCTTTTTATTAAGAACAATCCAAGACAGAAATTAACGGGCAAAAAAGGACTTTTACTCCATAAAACGGGGTGAAAAAAGGAAATTCCAGACACAGTAAACTCAACATGCTACAGTTTCTTATGCAATGGTATACAGCGAGTATAAAGTGAGTTTGAATGCCCCTGTCAAGTTCCTGTGTGCTGCGTAGTATATAACATCTGATACATAATATTGCTTTTAACAAAACTTTTGGTAACAACATCATTTTCCATTCAAGATATATCAACTACATGCAATGATGATGATAAGTAATTTAGAAACAATTAACCCTTTACGTAATGGCATCATTTAAGACTGGTCCAAATTTAAAGCATGTGCAGACAACAAATCAAATTTTGCACATCTGATAAGACTTGTATCAGAAAGGGTAGAAAACAATGTGGGAAAAGGAGAAAAGGCTCATTGCCAGCTTTCTTTTCATTAGCATTCTCCCTCAGAATGGTTAAATCTTTACTACACAACCCCGAGTTTTAATGACCCTGTGAGAGAAGGCTTTAGAAAACATTGTAGGAAAAGGAGAAAATGCTGGTAACCAGCATTTTCTCCTTTTTCCACAATGTTTTCTACCCTATCAAATACAGAAATCACTATTTAAGCTACTTTTCAGTTGTCGTCTGCAAATGCTTTCAATTTGGTCCACTCCAAAATTTTGTAGTTTGGTAAAGTGTTAAAACATGCAATATTTTGGTAAAAAGGCTAACTAAGGGTATCAAACAAAAGCTTGACAATGTGACACATGTATATACTTGGACAGTCAACAATCCATTATTAGCTTTTAATTCCAATAATCAGTCATCTCAATTATACATGTGCAACTCATAGTTTCACCATTTGAAAGAGATCTGTTTATGGTCACAATTTACGAATATTTATTTCTCATTATTGATTATTTCTTTATAATCCATGATTCCTCTAGGCTGAATATTGCAGTGTAGGGAAAACAATGATCCCTTATGTTAGATTTGGCATCTAAGTACAAACCCAAACAGCAAGCTTAATCCTTAACCAAACCACAAACTCTCAGACTCATCCAAGTTGAAAGTATTTGCAGACAACAAATCAACCCTTATCCTGCTAAATAAGTGAAATGAAACTTTCCAGTTGATAATAACAAGAGGACCATGATGGTCCTATATCGCTCACCTGAGTACTAAGCAGTAAAGGTCTACAATGAAGATAAATACCAAATATTGAGGTTCAAGGCCAAATGATAATGAAACAAGAGCGGCAAATTGTCGCAAGATATGCCCCTCCCACCGCCAGTTGTCAAGGAGGTATAATAATCGCAAAGGGCAGGTAATGCAACAAACATGTTAACCAAGTCTCAAGTCAATTTGACTTGAGACTTCAAAGTTCCGTTCCAGACAAGCAAGAAATACTGTAAAAATGAAGATCAAAGTGGAATTACTCAAAATCCGCGCCAGGTAGAGTTATTGTTTTTGCGCACTGTACTCGGTAATATTGCAACAAACATGCATACCAAGTTTGAAGTCGTTCTGACTTGAAATGACGAAGTTATATTCCGGACATGCACTAAATGCTGTAAAAATGACAATCAAAGGGAAATAACTCAAAGACAGCACAAGGTAGAGTTACAATTCTTGTGCACTTCACTTTCAAATATTGCAACAAATAAGCATACCATATTTCAAGTCATTCCTACTTAAGATGACAAAGTTTTGTTCCGGACAAGCAAGAAATGCTATAAAAATGAAGGTCAAAGGGGGAATAACTCAAAATTTGTGCTAGGAAGAGTTCTGGTTCTTGTGCACTGCACTCCGTAATTTTTCAACAATCATGCATACCAAATTTGAAGATGTTCAGGCTGAAGATGACAAAGTTATATTCCGGACAAGCAGAAAATGCTCTAAAAATGACGATCAAAGGGAAATAACTCATAGACAGTACGAGGTAGAGTTATGGTTCTTTCACACTGCACTCCGTATTATTGCAACAAACACAAATGCCAAGTTTCAAGTCAATCGGACTGGAGATGACAAAGTTATGCTCCGGACAAAGAACTATTCTAAAGAACTTTCTAATTCAAGGGCAAATCACTCCAATCGTTCTGGTCCGATTAGACCCGTAATCGAACTCATCCGAGATCTTATAGTCATATATATTTTGACCAAGTTTGGTGCTGATTGGTTGATATTTGTAGATGCTAGAGTGTAAACAAAGTCAAATATAGCAATTTTTCTCGTTCAAGGGCAAATAACTCCAGTTGTCCTGGTCCGATTAGACCCATAATCGAACTCATCCGTGATCTTATGGTCACAGATATTTTGACCAAGTTTGGTGCCGATTGGTTAATAACTGTAGATGCTAGAGTGTAAACAAAGTCAAATATAGCAATTTTTCTAATTCAAGGGCAAATTACTCCAGTCGTTCTGGTCCCATTACACCCATAATCAAACTTATCTAAGATCTTATGGTCATATATATTTTGACCAAGTTTGGTGCTGACTGGTTAAAAATTGTAGATGCTAGAGTGTAAACAAAGTCATATATAGCAATTTTTCTATTTCAAGGGCAAATCACTCCAATCGTTCTGGTCCGATTAGACCCATAATTGAACTCGTCCGAGATCTTATGGTCATATATATTTTGACCGAGGTTGGTGCTGATTGGTTGATATTTGTAGATGCTAGAGTGTAAACAAAGTCATATATAGCAATTTTTCTAATTCAAGGGCAAATAACTCCAGTTGTTCTGGTCCGATTAGACCCATAATCGAACTCATCTAAGATCTTATGGTCATATATATTTTGACCAAGTTTGGTGCCGATTGGTTAATAACTGTAGGTGCTAGAGTGTAAACAAAGTCAAATATAGCAGTTTTTCTAATCCAAGGGCAAATTACTCCAGTCGTTCTGGTCCCATTAAACCCATAATCAAACTCATCCAAGATCTTATGGTCATATATATTTTGACCAAGTTTGGTGCTGACTGGTTAAAAATTGTAGATGCTAGAGTGTAAACAAAGTCATATATAGCAATTTTTCTAATTCAAGGGCAAATCACTCCAGTCGTTCTGGTCCGATTAGACCCATAATTGAACTCATCCGAGATCTTATAGTCATATATATTTTGACCGAGGTTGGTGCTGATTGGTTGATATTTGTAGATGCTAGAGTGTAAAGTGTAAGTCATATATAGCAATTTTTCTAATTCAAGGGCAAATAACTCTAGTTGTTCTGGTCCGATTAGACCCATAATCGATCTCGTCCGAGATCTTATGGTCATATATATCTTGACCAAGTTTGGTACTGATTGGTTAATATTTGTAGATGCTAGAGTGTAAACAAAGAAATGTGACTGGACGGACGGACAACGGACAGACGCCGGACGCCAACAGACAGTGAGTGATCACAATAGCTCATCCTGAGCACTTTGTGCTCAGGTGAGCTAAAAACCCAAATTTTGCTTTTTCAAAGGTATTTCAGGGGGAAAGATATCTCCTTATCGGACAGTGTAGATCCAAAATCAGAATGCATGTTATGTGCAGTCTGATCTTAATCTACGCTGTCCGCAAAAGGTCCTTGGTTGTGCTTAGCAGCCTAAGGGCTGAATGTTGCTCAAATGACTGGATTTCTCTATCAAAGTTAGAAAACTCAGAATTATGTGGTTAAGGGTTTAACCCTTTACCAAACGACCAAATTTTGGACACAAGCAATATGAAAGCATGTGCAGATAGCAATACAAATTTCACTCTAGTGACGATTTCTGTCTCGATGGGATAGAAAACATTGTGGGAAAAGGAGAAAATGCTGGTTACCAGCACTTTCTCCTTTTCCCACATTGTATTCAAAATCCCTCTTTCTACAGGGCCATTAAAACTCGGGATTGTGTGGTAAAGGGTTAAGTTTAAACATATTTATTTTACATCGATTGAGAAACAAGTTCTTACAACTTATACTAATCTCTCGATTCTGCTTCCTGGGAACTACACCAGTACCTGCGCCTTGTGTGGGCCAATGAAAAATCCCGAAGTTGACACCTGCTCCCAGGACTCGAACTCGTGACCTTTTGATTACATATGCCAAGGCTCTCACTCATGGTTAAGGGTTAAATATGAATGTGATTATATGACAGCATAAATGCTGAATGACAATTAATCCTTTATCAAACAATTTTGAACTTTACAACGCCAAGAAAGAAAGTTTTTAATAAAATTGTGCACAAAGGAGAAAATGTTTGTTACCAACATTTTCTCCCTTTCCCAACAAGTTTTCTACCCTTTCAAAGACAAAATCCCACCATTTTAACCTCATCTAATATGTCATCTGCAAATGTATTAAAATCAGATTTCTAAAAATAGTGCCATAATGGTAAAGCTTTGTTCCCTCTAAGTGAAGAAAAATGAAGACATAATCATTGCAACTTTTGGCTTTTTGTAACATGACAGTAAGTAATATGAACAAAGGGCATAAAATACAAGAATGTTTAACCCTTTCCCAAACGACAAATTTTACACTCTTCCAAACTGAAGGAGTTTGCAGACGACAATGTTAGATTTGATATAAATGAAAGAAAGTTCTCCAATATGGTAGAAAACATTGTGGGAAAAGAAGAAATTGCTCGTTATGAGCAATTTCTCCTTTTCCTACCATGTTTTCAAAAGACTTGTACTGCAGACACATATAAACACAGATTTGTTTGGGATAGGGTTAAAAGGATGACCTTGAAACCAATAATCTAATCAATTCTTTACCAAATAACAAAAGTTTCAGACTCATCCAAATTCTAAGCATTTGCAAACCGTACGACACATCTTAGATGATTCAAATGATGAAATTTGTCTTTGATCAAGCAGAAAACATTGTAGAAAAAAGAGAAAATGCTGGTTACCAGCATTTTCTCCTTTTCCCACAATGTTTTCAAAAGCCTTCCTCCCCTGGGTTAATAAAACTCGGGACTGTGTGGTAAAGGGTTAAGTCAGAATTAGTCTTTTCTCCTATTTTTTGCACATGAATTATATACCCGTAACTCTGAATGAACATAGATGGTTTATAACTAAGATACTCAATCAAAGTCTGTCATATTCTGATCTACAGTTTTTCTTGCCCCCCCCCCCCCCTTTATATTGGTTAAGCCAAGCCCCTGTAGCTCAGTTGGTAGCCCACAGGACTTGAAAGCAGGAGGTCCCGGGTTTGATTCCTGGCTCAGCCAATTTCTTTCCGTGGGTTGATGATAGTTACTAGGAAAGGATTCATTCCTCTCTCACCGCTGACTACTATTTCGACAATGGTTATGTGGGATGGCAGCCAGTGGCTCAGAAAGAATATTGTGCAGAGTACTGGTAAAAGAAACTCCAGGAAAGCATGGATAGGTTCACTGGCCGCCGCAATATAACTGGAATAATGTTGAAAACGGCGTTAAACACCATACAATCAATCATACTGGTAAAAGCAAAGTTTACTGTTTTCAAAACTTTGACTTCAATAATAATAATGTCTAATCTCTGTAAAAGACATGTGTTTGACAACCATTGTGATTCAACCCCTCTAATTATAAATTCAAAGACTATCCTTCCGATTGGTTGAAACAAAATCAATCAGCCAACGAGAAAGACAGCCATCAAATTCAGATACAGTAGATGTTTAGTACCAGACTGGTGCCCGTATTTACTAAACATTCTAAACATCATTCTCAGTCTTATTCTGAAAAATTTTCTATATTTTGAAGTAACGCAATTCCTGACTAGCTAAACCAATCACATTCTGAACATAAAGTAAGACTAAGAACGCAATTAAGAATGGTTTGCCAAAACAGGCCCTGCAGGGAACGTATTCACCAACCATTCTTGAGAATGTTCTTTGTCTTATTCTGAAGAATTTTCCAAATCTTAAAGTAACACAACTTCCGATTGGCTAAACCCATTTGGTTTAGCCAATCAGGAGTTGTGTTTTTTTTAAATTTAAAAAATGTTTGTGAATAACACAAAGAATGTTCTTCAGAATGGTTTGTGAATATGTACCCAGGTCTCTTGAACAGTCTCATATAACATGGCGCACAGGGAAAAGACTTGAACAAGCACATTTTTTACAAGTCCTCTTATTGAAAGACTTATTGACTTTCATTATGAGTGATGACTGTACAAATTCGGCATAAAATATCTCCTGGTTGTTAAGATCTATTATTGTAACACTGAGTCATATCCCTAACTAGATATTGGTCTAAGCTTCACTCTGTTACAAGGCGCTCTAAAAAGTTTTTGATATCATCCATTTCCTGAAAAGAAACGATTAAAGATATACTCATAACAAGCATGGCATTCAAATTTATTTCATGCAAATCTAATTGACCAGTAAATAGGGGAATTACTTTGTTATATATATGTGGAAATGTATTACTAAAACATTTATCTGCAAAAAAAGAAAAAAATTCATCTCATCCTTTACAGCCTGATCTTGATCTACTCACCACTTATAGTAACATGGTTACAGGAGAAAAACAATTCCAATCCTAAATAAACAAGCATTCTGATAGTATTGCATAGCAATACCGAGTCCCCTACCGGCCGTATATATCGCTGGCAGGTATAGTTTGTGAAACTCTGTGGAGGAGAAATAACGTATTTGACCCCCTTTCAGAATTATAAGCATCGTGTCTGTCTTTGTATGCAATGCTTTTAATGAAAGCCAGATATATAAGCATTTTCCTTGTTAAAGTAAGTTCACTGAAGAAGTTTTACTAAGACAAGATGTGTTTGTGAAACACAAATGCCCCCGTAAAAGCAAATTTTCAGAAATTATGACCTTTACCTTGTGAGATGACCTTGACCTTATCATCAGCAGGTGTGTACCAATGAGAGGTACCAGCTTACCATGTATACCGGGTAAGTGTTATAACTTAAGTAGTTTGAATATACAGAGAAATGACTATGAAAAGTTTTGAGGATAAGTTTTCATGATAAGGGTTAAAATTTGACCTTGACCTTGGACATATAACCTACAGAAGATCGGTATCAATGACAGGTACCTACATACCAAACATGAGCATTGTAAATAAAAAAGTCGGGAAAACTGTTTTTTCAGTAAAATTTTCTAAGTCCAAGGCCTGTAATTTCATCAAAAATCACTGGACCGGAACAAAACTCCAACTTGATCTGTAACTCATGGTGGTTGACTTACACACCGAAAATCAGCTCAATATCTGCCAGCGTTTAGAAAAAAAATCCAGAAAACTGTTTTTTTTTGGGTGAAAAGTTCTAAGTCCAAGGCCTGTAATTTCATCAAAAATCAGTGGACCGGAACGTAACTCGAACTTGATCTGTAACTCATGGTGATTGACTTGCACACCAAAAATCAGCTCAATATCTGCCAAAGTTTAGAAAAAAAGTCCGGAAAACTGTTTTTTTTTTTTTTTTGGTGAAAATTTCTAAGTCTAAGGCCCGTAATTTTGTCAAAAATCAGTGGACCGGAACGAAACTCGAACTTGATCTGTAACTCATAGTGGTTGACTACACACCAAAAATCAGCTCAATATCTGCCAGCGTATAGAAAAAAGTCCGGAAAACTGATTGCGTGCGGACTGACGGACAGACGGACGGAGTACAAAATTAAAGTCCCCTTCGGCTTCACCTGTAGGGGACTAATAAGACCAATATTATCATTCAGTAGCATATACCAAAGTACTGTTGTGATATAATGTTTGTTTCCTGTCAGAATATCTCGTATCATAACAGACAATGCAGATCCAAGATCAGACCAATTTTCTGAGCAGTCTTATCTTCATCTTATAATCTATGCAGCCTTATCTTAATATAAGCCATGCTCTGGCAAAATGGCGTTTAATGCATCTCCATGATTCATGACGCTAAGCAAGTCATCACATAATAACGGATCCATAAAATTCATTTTGTATAACAATAAACTGAATTATGAGGTAAAGGGGTCTTTTGACATGCAGAAAATTCACTTGTAACAAAAAGTTTCCACCCAGGTCAGCCTGCACTGACTGCACAGGTTGACCTGGGTCCATAGTTTTTGCATATGCATTAAATTTGGCTCAGATATTTTGTTAAAGCTTTACATTCTATTGTTTAACCCTGTTAACAATTCCTGTATGTTTATAATACCCTGAGAGAGAAGTCGTCAGAAAGCATTGCAGAAAAAGGTGAAAACGCTAGTAATCAGCATTTCCTACTTCTCCCAACATTCTCTATCCTTTCAAAGATAATCAACTCTTTTGACCCAAAATAAATTATTCCCCTAAATTTCTTGCAATACAGACCAAATCTAAATGAGTCATGCTCCGTGAAAAGGGGGTTTAATACATCTTCAGGATGCAAGCAAGTCATCAGATAATTATGGAACCATAAAATCTATTTGGGTCTTAAATCACACTGAATCATGTGGTAAAAAGGTCCTTTGACATGTAAAAAATTGACTAATAGCACAAGGTTTCAACCAAAGTCAGCCTTCAGGGACCATGCAGGCTGACCTTTGTTGATACTTTTCGCAGATGCATTAATCTCTTTTTTTTTCCATGGAGCATGGCTAAAATGTTTGATGTCTGGAAAAGAGTTTAGGTTTGACAAGTGCATCTACTCACCTCTGGACAAGATGAATGCCCCATGGAATATCTTTTAAATTCATGGTTTTGTGACATTTGTTTTATTAAATGACCAGTGGCTTCACCCCAAATTAACGGCACCAGAGGGTCTGCCGTTCCATGCGCATGGAATACAGGAATGTCTCTGTTCTCTTTCAACTCCTGCAACAACAACAACAACAAAACAGCATTGATAAACCCTTTGCCACACAACTCAACTTTTACAACATTGAAGAAGAAGCCATTTGAAAGCATTGTGGGAAAAGGAGAAAATGCTGGAAACCAGCATTTTCTCCTTTTCTCACAATGTTTTCTACCCTTTCAGAGACAAATTCCACACTCTGAGCCATGTAAAATTTTTTCCTCTGCAAAAGCTTTCTATTTACATGAGTCTGAAATTTGTCAATTAGTAAAAAGTTAAACTTCATCTCTACTTTCTCCCACTCATTTCCTCAAAAAGCAAAACTGCAACAGACAACTTTGTCATCATCCATGTGAAATATTCATATCAACATGATATTTGAGCCATGCTCTGTGAAAAGGTGTTTTAAAGCATCTGCAAAACGTATTGACCAAGGCTGACATGGGTCGAAACTTTTTGCTATTGGTAAATTTTCTGCAGGTCAAAGGATCCTTCTACTTTAAAATTTTCTTGACTATTAGAATAATCAAAAATAATCTTCTTTCTATTCTGGTCGGTCGTTCAATAAATAAGGGTTGTGAGTTATGAGGTGCAATGAATAATCCACTCCAGCTATTGCCCTCGTGGTTTATCTATTGTGCCTCATAACTTACAACTGTGGTTTATTGAATCACAAACCACAATAGAAAGAAGATTATTTTTTAATAATACAATACCTTTGGGAACTGTTTATGTAGGGGTAACCAGGTACTAAGTGCTACAACCCCGGCAAGTTTTTGAGTTGATGTAAAAGCTGTGTAGAGGGCTACCGCCCCACCCTGGGAAAACCCACCCACTATCACATTCTCTGGCTTGATGCCATTTTTTTCCTCGTTAGTAATTAGGTCATTTACTGTGGAAAGAAAAACATTTCTGTACAATGAACTTTTTTATCTTCATCAAAATAAGAAATCTATATTCTTTTCAACTCTTTACAAAACGACAAAATTTTAGACTTGTCCAAATTGAAAGCATTTTGCAGATGACAAAATAAACATGACTTGTAAACTGAAACTTGACTTTGGAAGAGTAGAAAACTTTGTGGAAAAAGGAGAAAATGCTGGTTACCAGCATTTTCTCCTTTTCCCACAACGTTCTCAGAAGGCTTCTTCCTGAGGGTCGTTAAAACCAGGGATTGTTTGGTAAAGGGTTAAAACAAGAAAATTTAAGACTGGTTCAAATTGAAAGCATTTGTGTGCAACAAATTAAATTTGGCTCAAAAGATACATCTGTCTTTTGTAAGGTAGAAGTCGCTGCAGGCAACGGAGATAATGCTGATTACCAGCATTTTCTCTGTTTCCCATAATATTTTCAAAAGCCTTCTTCCTCAGGGACACTGACACATGTTAAACCTTTGCCAGACAACAAAATTTTAGCCTTGTCCAAATTGAAAGCATTGGCAGACGACAATTTCAATGTGGCTCAAATGGTGCGGTGCAATTGTTCTTCGAAAGGGTATATAACATTGTGGGAAAAGGAGAAAATGGTGGTTACCACCATTTTCTCCTTTTTTCACAATGTTTTCGAAAGGCTTCTTTCCCAGGGTCGTTAAAAGTCGGTAATGTATGGTAACGGGTTAGAGGCAGAGTTAAATTATTGCTGTCCAGCCTAATTTCAAACACTCCAAAAATTAAAACAAATCACACAAATGGCATAGATCTGAAGGAGAGGAAAATATCATATAAACATACTTAATAAACATTGTGGTCAAAGAAGCAATTGCTCATTACAACCAATGGCTCCTTTTTCAATAAAATTTATAAAAACTTGTCAATTACAGGAGTATGAAAAGTCTAGTAAGGCCAAAACAAAATATATGTGAGGTTCCAGTGACCGGTACATACTTTTGATCAGTATGTAGGAAATTATTTTATTTTTTTAAAAAAATTTTTTTTTTCTCTAACGCACCCCTGGGCGATTAATTGAGGTAAAACAACAAAGAATTTTCTTAATTCTCCGAGGATTACAGTATCATTACCCTGTGATAAAATATTAAACGATCAACAGGTGAAAAAATGTTTAGGATTGGGCGTAAAAATTAGACATGGTCTGGTAACCAGAACTACATACAGTAAAACCTTGGTATTTCGAGTCTCGAACATTCGAGAACCCTGCGTTTTTCGAGGAATTTCCATAGTCCCAGCAAAAAGTCTACTATATTGCACCAAAAGTGGCTCGGTTATTTTGAGTCTCGATAAGTTGATAATTCGAACAGGGGTGTTGGTCACTGTAATCATTTTCCTTCTTTATCTTGATTGTTAATTTGAATACTTGTAACGTTTTCACACCTCAGGATCGATTGTTTTCACACCTTTCCAAGCAAAGGTTTTTATCGCACCAACCAGTCTACGGTGTGGTGTAAGTTTTACAAACCATGACAATCACCACAGGGCATTCATACTACAGTGTGATTTGAGAAGGTATTACTGTTAATTTATGAAGAGAGGCTAATTATGAAAAGTTTGCGATGCCTATTCCGACCACCCCCCTCATCAGGGATTGTATGTTCGCTGCCCTCGTGTAATTTGAACTGTCTGATATTTCATTTTATAAAAAATCATAGAAGTATTTTATTCCTGATTAAACAAATGATTTTATCTTCCAAATCTTTTTTTTTTTGCAGCATATGCGTACACCAACTGTTCAAAGTCATTGTTGACCCTGTTTGTGATCGGACTGTTGTAGTTGACGTTGGGTGGACTCACGACCAGATGGCCGGCTAGCTCAGTTGGTAGAGCTGCGGTACTGGTGTTCCGGAGGTCATGGGTTCGAGTCCCACGTCGGGCACACTTTTCTCCCTTGATTTACTTCACTGGCGACAAGGTCAATTTTTGAACGCGTGTTAGCGGCACCGGCGGTCAGTGGGGACTGAAGGGGGGGAGTTGCTTACTCCCCCAAAAAAAAATCGGGAGGGGGAGGACTGTTGTAGTTGACGTTGGGTGGACTCACAACCAGATGGCCGGCTAGCTCAGTTGGTAGAGCTGCGGTACTAGTGTTCCCGGGGTCGTGGGTTCGAGTCCCATGTCGAGCACACTTTTCTCCCTTGATTTGCTTCAGGACGATGTGTGATTTTTTATCAGTTTTCGTGTCAATCTATTTATAGCATCAGCTTTTTCCTAGTCGCTTCGCCACAGAAGCATTATTGCCTGCTAGATGGCATTCTACAAACACACATCTATCTAATTTGGGCATTCTGGGACCAGAACCGGACTACTTTTCAAAACAACAACCGTTACTTTGAATTTCAAATTAAATAAACGTTTACTCAATAAAACGCTACCTGGTGCGATTCATTCAGCTATGATCGGCTAGCATGTAACCTATGCACCGGCCATTTATTAAAACAGCCCGTACATGCTTGGATAATAGGCTAATAGCTTTGGTATAATTGATTGAATTTGCGCTTATTTATCATTGCCACCGGTTGCCCATATGGGTGACGCCCCCTGAAGGCTGTTAGTAATATTACGGGGGATAGTGCAGATACAGGATGAAACCCATCTTAAGTTACGCCTGGTTCTTTTACGTGCTCGGTGTATAGTACCGTCACACGGGACCTTGGTTTAACGTCTCATCCGAAAGACTATTAGTAATTTTATATGGCCAACATCACGTTCATGAGTCCTACGCTCTACCTATTGAGCTATGCGGGCTGGTCGCTTCGGTATAAGCCCTACTTTTCCCAGGTATATGGGGATGGGTGATGCGTCATAGCAGACAGGTCGAATCTTCAAAGAAAATGACATGCGCAGACAATGGCCACAGCAGGGATTGTGTTATATATGACCCTTGGCCACAGATTAAGACCCATGGGATCACACAAATTTTTTCTGTCATATTTCTGTCTTGTTACGGTGACGTCATATGGGTTTGCATGAATATCACTGGTTCATTTTCATGTCATAGAAATTTACTTTTGACACGGGGTGTGTAGATATCCTGGTCTGTTTTTTTTTTTGTGTCGAAGACATTAGTAATGCGAAAAGTCGTAATAAAGCTAGTCTGTCCTTTTTATTTCTCATCAGATCAGCCCTATACTTTGGGTAATTTACTCTTTTATGACCACTTCAACAGCACCGCAATCACACAGTACCGTTTGTGAACGTTTACATGTATCGCGACCATAATTGCCCATCCGCACATTCCTGATTTTTCTGGAGAAGAATCAAACTTTAGACATCTTTCCCACTTGCATTCTTCGATCGTTTTCAACAGCTTTTTCTAGTTACATGGCGCCGTATTCAACGATATTTCAGTGAAACGCCGGTGTCCAAAGAACTTAAATCCATTTCCATGTACATGTAAATTTTTTTATTCTTTCTGGAATAGAGCAAGCAAACACATGCGGCTGTTTTCTCACGTAAACGAAATGGCAAAATGTATATGGGGGCGAATGTGAAGGGCAAATAGTACGATTTTGTAAAAATTACAGTACACGCCTTTTCAGAAACTATAGAAAGGAAGCCTAGATTATTTAAATATTAATTCAAAATCCAAGCATTCATATGGTCAAAACAGGAACAATTACAGAAAATAAACCTTTCGATATGATATTGTTCAAATGTAGTAAATGAATGAATCAAATAGGAACATTAACAAGGTTCTATCGCTTGGGAAATATACTTTGATTGCCTGAACGGATTTGCATTTTTTATAGAGATTTTGGATAATTCAAACACTGCGAAAATTCGAACATTTTGCTTGTCCCCTTGGGACTTCAAATTATCGAGGTTTTACTGTATTCATTTTTTTTTGCCTAATGTTCTGAATCCAAGAATTAGTCTTTGTGTAACAAAAATAGCACATGGGGCTTTGGTAGACAGTTCAGAGATCAGATCAGACTACAGAGAAAACATTGCAGTCTCAGCTTGCATTAATCCTAGCAAATACTTTGGCAAGAATAGACATGACATTTTACTTAACCCTTTACTATCTTTACTACATAAACCAAGTTTTAACTACCCTGAAAAAAAAAAAATAAAAAATTCTGAGAAATGCTGGTAACTAGCACTTTTTCTTTTTTCCCCACAATATTTCCTACCCTATTTAAGACAGATATCATCATGTGAGTTTCATTAATTTTGCCATGTGCACATGATTTCATTTTGGTTGAGTCCAAAATTTTGTCTTAATCTGAAAAACAATTAACCCTTTACCAAACGACAAAAATTGTAGACTAGTCCAAATTGGAAGCTTTTGCAAACAACAGTTTAAATGTGGCTCAAATGATGGAATTGTTTTTGATAGAGCAGAAAACATTGCTTTCCAGCATTTTCTCTTTTTTGACAACATTTTCAAAAGGCTTCTTCCTTATGGTCGTCAAAACTCCGGATTGTGTGGTAAAGAGTTAACCCATTGCCAAACAACCATGAGATTGTACCACTGTGTTGAAGAAGGCTCTGAAAATGTTGTGGAAAATGGAGAAATAAACTAGAACTGTTGCAAAGCGGACAAATGTCCCCCACCAGCACCTTGTCACTGAAGCAACATAATTAGAGAATGGAAATAATTTTCAAAACAAAGTTCACCTGTGACCTTGACCTTTGACCCATGTGACCCCAAAACAATAAGGCACCTCCTTCTGTCAAGAGCAATAATTGTATACAGTTTTGGGGTCCTAAGTCAAACAACTTTGAGTTGGAGCACAGAAACAATTTTCAAACAAAGTTCATCTGTGACCTATGTGACCTATAAACAATTGGGCACCTCCTTGGGTCTTGAGCAACACTTGTATAAATTTTCAGGGTCCTAGTTCAAAAGGCTTTCGAGTTAGAGCACGGAAACGAAAACTTAGACAGATTAATGGAAAAACAGATGGACAGACAGACAAGGTGAAACCAGTATACCCCCATCTAATGGTAGGTGGGGGGTATAACAATGCTTGATATTTTCATTTTTACCAAAAAAAATCATACACTCACATATAGCTGCTGATGACTTGATACCGTTTTCATCCTGGGGCCCATCTGGACCCAGGTCCTTAATATCAAACCTGTAAACAAAAGGATTTCTTTGAATGGTTTGTTGATTTTTTTTCCCAAACAGTCCTATGATTTTACTACCCTGGCAAAAAGGCCTTCTGAAAACATTGCAGTAGAAGGAGAAAATGCTGGTAACCAGCATTTTCTCCTTGTTTCTACCCTGTCAACAAGCATCAGTTCATTTCTGTCACTTTTACATTTCTTGCATGCAGATGCTCTCACTATCCTAAAATCTGACATTTGGAAACAAGACTTGTCGAAATTGCAAGCATTTACAGACATCAAATTAAATGTTATTCGCATGACCCTTAATCTGCTAAATAAGCGAAGTGAAATTTTCAAGTCAGTGGTAATAAACCAAAGTTCTGATATTCCAAAGTTATTTTGGGGAAAAAGATCTCCACATCCAACCTTATGTGCAGTCTGATCTTGATCTACACTGTTCGCAAAAGGTCATTGAGTTGCGTTTAGCAGCCTTAGGGTTATGCTTGAGCTTGACCTACACTTTTATTACACTATCTGACAGCCTGCAGTCATCCTAAAACACTGTGAAAACAGAGATAATTGCTTAGTGGTTCATCTTCTGGGGTGCCTCTCACTAAACTGTGTACATACGAAATTTGCACAAGCAGTTTAGGTAAGGGAGCATCAAGTCTGAAAACAAGTTTCACCAAACTGCATAACTTTACAAATTCAGTAAGTACATCTATTTGCCTAACTTTATGCCAGCTCATATCATTCGGTAAAGCAGGGATCGTATGTGTGTATATACAGTCCTAAAGCATTTGCATAAATCTATGCAGTTTAGTCCTGTTTCTAGTCTTATGCAGCCCTTAACCCTTAACTCTCTACCACATGACAAAATTATAGACTTGTCCAAATTGAAAGCATTTGCAGATCACAGTTTAAATGTGGCTCAAATGATGGTTTTGTCTATGGTAGCATAGAAAACATTGTGGGAAAAGGAGAATGCTGCAAACCAGCATTTTCTCCTATTCTATCTCAAGGTGGTTAAAACTAGGGATTGTGTGGTAAAAAAGACAACTTAAATGTGGATCAAATGATGGGTAAGTTTTTCATAGCGTAGAAAACTTTGTATGAAAACCAAAGGGGGTCAGGTGAGAATCAAATCCAGGACCTCTTTATTACACTTTCTTAACTTCAGTCGAACAGGACACAGCCAAAAGGTTGATTAATTGACTGTGTGGTGTTTAACGCAGTTTACATCATGATTTCAGTTATAACCTGGCGGGCATTACATCTAACCATGCTTTCCTGGAGTTTCTTTTACTAGTACTCCGCACAATATTCTTTCCAAGCCACTGGCTGTTTCACCACATAACCATCGTCGAAACAAAGGTCAGCGGTGAGAGAGGAATGAATCCTGTAGCAATGACTATCATCAATCCTCTGAAAAAAAATTGGCTGAGCCAGAGATGGAACCAGCAACCCCCTGTTCTCAAGTCCTGTAGGCTACCGACTGAGCTTTTAGGGCTCGGCCAGCCAAAAGGGGTACATGTATAAGTATTACAACAAAACCTCACCATGAATTCATTCGTAATCCTCCATTCAAAGACACTGGCATCATCGGCCTGAAACACACAAAAACATAGTCTTTAACCTTTACAAAACAATCCAGAGTTTTAACGACACATACAAAACAGGCTTTTGAGACCATGATGGGAAAAGGAGAAAATGCATGTGACCAGCATTTTCTTTTTCCCACAATGTTTTAAGCCTTATGAATCACAACTTCTAACCATTTGAGCCTCATTTAACCCTTTACCACACGACCAATTTTAGACCTGTCCGAATTGAAAGCATTTGCAGAGGACAGTTTCAATGTGGATCATATGAAATGATTTTTCTTTGATAGGGTAGAAAACATTTTGGAAAAAGGAGAAAATGCTGGTTACCAGCATTTTCTCCTGTTCCCACAATGTTTTCAAAAGCCTTCTCTATCAGGGGTGTCAAAAGTCGTCATTGTGTGGTAAAGGGTTAAGTGTTGTCTGCAAATGCTTCCAAAATAGATGAGTAAAAAATTAGCTGTTGGTTAAAAATTTAACCCTTGACCACACAATCCCGACTTTTAACGACCCTAAGAAAGAAGCCTTTTGAAAATATTGTGGGAAAAGGAGAAAATGCTGGTAACCAGCATTTTCTCCTTATCCCACAATGTTTTCTATCAGTCCCGAAAAAAAATTCAATTTTTCAGTCACTTAAATTTTGTTGTCTGCTAATGCTTTCAATTTCGACCAGTGTAGAATTTTGTCATTTGGTAAAGAGTTAAAGATTCATTGTTACTCATTTAAGCCAGTTTTTTAACCCATTTAATCTTTGTTTTATGAAGATATACATCTTATCATTCTTGTACCTTTATACCCAATTTTGCCCCTGATGGTTGCAAGCTGGCACAGATTATGACTGATAGAAAATGCATTTCATTCTCTTGGGGCCATCAAAGTAAGTATTGTTGTTGTTTCTGGTTTTAAATCAAAGACAAATCCCTTGAGTTTCTTCATCCCTTACACCATATTTACTGATTATTTACCTGTATATGCTTACATAGCTGACCAATGTCTGAACCATTCTACACATTATCAAGTTTTAACAGCATTTTTTCTTGCTGTCTGTAAAGATGTAACTTTAACTGATTCCCATATAGGTTTAATTCCATTCCAAAAGAAACTTGATGGTTAACCTGTTACCACAGTCATATATTTTAACGACCCCAAGGAAATATGCATCTGAAAACATTGTGGAACAAGAGCGGCAAATTGTCGCAAGATATGCCCGTCCCACTGCCAGTTGTCAAGGGGGTATAATAATCGTAAAGGGCAGGTAATGCAACAAACATGTTTACCAAGTCTCAAGTCAATTTGACTTGAGCTAACAAAGTTCCGTTCCAGACAAGCAAGAAATACTGTAAAAATGAAGATCAAAGTGGAATTACTCGAAATCCGCACAGGGCAGAGTTATTGTTCTTGCGCAATGTACTCCGTAATATTGCAACAAACATGCATACCAAGTTTCAAGTCAATCGGACTGGAGATGACAAAATTATGCTCCAGACAAGCAGAAAATGCTGTAAAAATGACGATCAAAGGGAAATAACTCAAAGACAGCACGAGGTAGAGTTATGGTTCTTTTGCGCTGCACTCCGTATTATTGCAACTAACACACATGCCAAGTTTCAAGTCAATCGGACTGGAGATGACAAAGTTACGCCCCAGACAAGCAGAAAATGCTGTAAAAATGACGATCAAAGGGAAATAACTCAAAGACAGCACGAGGTAGAGTTATGGTTCTTTTGCACTGCACTCCTTATTATTGCAACAAACACACATGCCAAGTTTCAAGTCAATCGGACTGGAGATGACAAAGTTATGCTCCGGACAAGCAGAAAATGCTGTAAAAATGACGATCAAAGGGAAAAAACTCAAAGACAGCACGAGGTAGAGTTTTGGTTTTTTCGCACTGCACTCCGTATTATTCCAACAAACACTCATGCCAAGTTTCAAGTCAATCGGACTGGAGATGACAAAGTTATGCTCCGGACAAGCAGAAAATGCTGTAAAAATGACGATCAAAGGGAAATAACTCAAAGACAGCATGAGGTAGAGTTATGGTTCTTTCGCACTGCACTCCCCCTTGATGAGATCTATCCACCCATGAAGTTTTATAACCATAGCTAGCATAGTTTTGGAGATATGCTTTGGACAAAGTTCAAGTATGAATATAAACAAAGGGAAATAACTCAAAAATTAAGGAAGCAAGAGTTATGATTCCTGTGCACTGCACTCCCCCTTGATGAGATCTATCCACCCATGAAATTTCATAACCGTAGCTAGTATAGTCTTGGAGATATGCTCTGGACAAAATTCAAGTATGAAAAATAACAAAGGGCAATAACTCAAAAATTAAGCAAGCGAGAGTTATGATTCTTGTGCACTGCACTCCACCTTGATGAGATCTATCCACCCATGAAATTTCATAACCGTAGCTA
The DNA here is from genome assembly GCA_946811185.2 of Hippopus hippopus. Taxonomy (NCBI): domain Eukaryota; kingdom Metazoa; phylum Mollusca; class Bivalvia; order Cardiida; family Cardiidae; genus Hippopus; species Hippopus hippopus. Next base: position 14,280,744 of record OX328099.1, on the reverse strand, counting down.
GCATAGTTTTGGAGATATGCTCCGGACAAAGAATGGGGACGCCGCCCGCCCGTCCGCCACGGGTGATCCCATAATACGTCCCGTCTTCGACGGGCGTATAAAAAGGAGAAAATGCTGGTAACCAGCGATTTCTCCTTTAACTGCAATGTTTTCTACTCTCTCAAAGACAGCTTTCATCATTTGTATCATCTTCAACAGCTTTGAATTTGGACCAGTCTAAAATTTTGTACTCTGGTAAATTAAAGAGTTAAAGGGAGCTAATCAATAATCTTAAAAAACTTAGACATTGATCTATAGCTGAATAATCTCTTTACCAAACAATGAAATTTTAGACTTGTCCAAGCTGAAAGCATTTGCAGATGGCAAGTTACATGTGGCTGAAATGATGGTAACTGCATATGAAAGTGTAAGTAGAAAACCTAGTGGGAAAAGGAGAAAATGCTGGTTACCAGCATTTTCTACTTTTCCCAAAAGGTTTTCAAAAGGCTATTTCTTCAGGGTTTTTAAAACTTGGGATTGTGTGGAAAAGAGTTAAATATGGGGATAGCTGGAAAATCATCAGTAAATACTTACGCAGTCGGACATACACACTTTATATTCTTCAGTCTGAGCCTTCTAAAGGCATCAGACCAACCGTCTCTGAAATGTACGTAATACAATTTATAACAACACATGTATAACTTTTTCTTTTCAATAAAGACGTAGTGGTGGCCAAAGGTAAACAATGATGATGTTAAAATGTACATTCACATTTGAATCATACAATGTACCATTTAAAAGTATGGAGATTACTGTGAAGATGACAACATATTGTCCTGTCAGTCCAAGTGTTAGTCACCAGCAGAAAAATTAACTTTTAAGCTACTAGGTAGGTAGAAAGTTGTCAAATCTCTCTACCTTTTGTTTACTTTACCTGATCTTAAATTCACTTTTCTTTTTCTGCCAGCAAGGTTGGGCGGTCGAAACCAGGGACGGTTTTAACTGTTTAAAACCACCCCGGTCAATACTCTAGAAGTGGTCAATACTAGACAATAGTGGTCGATTGAATATTTGTAATGGTCAGTTGGAAATTTTGATGGTCAGATGAGTCTTAACAGGACAGTTATGCTATTTAGTGGATGACTTGAGCAAAAAAACTGTTTTAACCCTGGCAAGGGTACTCATCAGCTGGCTTTTGCTAGTTTTCCATAACTGTGCAGAAGTTCCAAAAAAGGTCTTTAGATTTCATTTTTGACACCTTAAGTAATTGCTTGATGATAAGATAATATCTTGATTGCATATAAGTCAATATTTCACACTGTAGGATGGTGTCAAGTATAATACCCCAAATAAGGACACATGATTGGTCACTTTGGTATTTAGATTTTAGCCACACCCACAAGGGTAGAAAGGGGCAACTTTTTCACCTTTTAATGTGTTTTGGCAGCAATTTGAAGGTGTAGCAAGACAAAATCAATATATACTTCAAAGACATTAATGTATCCTTAACCACTGCTTGGTTGATCAGTTACAGCCTTCTTCATGTGTGCCTCAATATTTTTAAAGATTAATCACAGGTGTATTACTATTTCGTATGTTTGCTTATGGGTGACACTTTTTTCTGCAGTTTTACACAAAAATGATATATTAGCTGCTTTTTGATGCTACTTTTGAACTTTTATGATCAAACTCATATTTTAAATAATCCATATTTTTAAAACCTAAGTGTGTTTTGGGCGGAGAGACAGAGAGAGAGATGTATAAACAATTATCTAACCTATAAGGAATGAAGATAGATGAAAATTGTTTGGTTGAAAAGAACCGAACTGTATGTAAGTTCAAACAGGAAAGTCAACCCAATCAACCTCTTCAGTTGAACAGCAATAATATCTTTTGAATTATGATTAACTCTTTACCAAACGACAAAATTTTAGACTGGTCCAAATTGAAAGCATTTGCATACGACAAAATTAATGTGATTCAAAAAATGAAATTGTTTTGGGAAGGGTGAAAAACATTTTGGGAAAAGGAAAAAATGCTGGTTACCAGCATTTTCTCCTTTTCCCACAATGTTTTTAAAAGGATTCTTTCTCAGAGTCATGAAAACCCGGGATTGTTTGTTAAACAGTTAAATAAAAAAGGACCTTATTGATAAAAACTATGATACTGTTGATAATATTTAATATACCTTCATGTACAGGATGTAGGAGGAGATCTTTTAAGACTAATTTAGAAACAGGACGGGTATGTAAGCCAGTGATTTAATCCACCCAATCAACCACTTCAATCGACCACCAATCGACCACTTTTGACCAGCATTGACCGTTTATTATTGCCGGCCTGGTCAATACTCATACTGACCAGCTTTTTGCCAACTGTGTAACCAGCATTTTCTCTTTTTCCCATAATGTTTTCAAAAGCCTTTCTCTTCAGGGTCATTAAACTCCAGATTAAGAGGTTACAGGTTGAGGTAGCAAAGTTAAGTCCTCTACTGTTTAACTTACTGGTTCCCCTGTTATAGTCCAACTTGTCCAATTTTAACGTTAAAATGTCCAGAAATTACAAAGATACTATAAGATGTCAACAGTTTTTGTAAGACAACAGAGATGACAGTGCAAACAGTGACACCAGGGACATGTCAATGTCAATACATAGATGTTTTCTTTGAAAACAGCAGAGCTAAAAATGTCACCATAAAGTCTTTCATCGATCATTAGAGTGTTTTCTATGAGCCAGGGTGATCAAGCTCACAACCCTGCTATTGCCAGCGTAGCATTTGACTACTGAGCTAACAGGCCTTAGAATCCTTGACAAAGAGAGATCAATTGTATGGTGTTTAACACAGTTTTCAACATCATTTCAGTTATATCGCAGTGGCCAGTGCACCTATCCGTGCCTTCCTGTAGTTTCTTTTACCAGTACTCCGCACAATATTCTTTCCAAGCCACTGGCTGCTTTACCACATTCATAACAATTGTAGAAAAAATGGCCAGCGGTGAGAGAGGAATAAAACTTGTCACAATGACTATCACCAATCCCCTGAAAAAAATTTGGCAGAGCCCCTTGACAAAGAAATGAAAAGATAATAATTATAAAGGAAATATGTAAGCTGTAACTTACCCAGTATCACCAAGCCCATGAAGGAATATCAACTGAAATGAAAAGGGTAACATACCTAAATGCACGTAGATCTAACCCCTAACTCTTTACCACATAATCCCGAGTTTTAAGGACCCTAAAAAACAAGCCCTTTGAAAACATTGTGGCAAAAGGCAAAAATGCTGGTAATCAATATTTTCTCCCTTTCCCACAGTGTTTTCTACCCCATCAAGTACAAATTCTATCATTTGACCATATTAGAGTTGTCATTTGCAATGCTTTCAGTTTGGACAGGTCTATGATTAACTTGTGTGGTAAAGAGTTACCATAACAAAAGTTTAGACTTGTTCAAATTGAAAGCATTTGCATACAACAATAATTCAAATGTGACTCAAATGATTGACCTTGTCTTTAACAGGGAAGACACATTGTGAGAAAAGGAGAAAATGCTTTTCCCACAATATTTTCAGAAGGCTTCTTCCTCAGGGTTGTTTGAACTCTGGATTTTGTGGTAACAGGTTAACCCTTTACCACACGGCAAAATTTAAGACCTATCCAAAGTGAAAGCATCTGCAGAAGACAATTTCATAGTGGCTCAAATGACGCAACTTTTCTTGGATAGGGTAGAAAACTTTGTGGGAAACGGAGAAAATGCTGGTTACCAGCATTTTCTCCTTTTCCCACAATGTTTTCAAAAGGCCTCTTCTTCAGGGGTGTTAAAAGGCGTCATTGTGTGGTAAAGGGTTAAAATGCTTTTCTGATTTATGACTGCCTTTGTGGCCAGTGTAGTATAGATCAAGATCAGACTACACATTATATGCAAACCAGTCTATGATCTTCACTATCCACTTAGCTAAAGTAACGTAGATCTAAGAAATGTGTTCAATACAAATTAGACTGGAAATGTTTTCAGACTACATTAAGTCTAATTCATATTGAACATATTAAAAGTCAATGTTGTCAGAATTAATTGATCAACCCACATAGCTCAGGTTGTAGAGCATAGGACTTGTAAACAAGTCCTGGGTCACTTGAGGGTGTGGGTTCAAACCCCACGGCAGGCCTTTTAAAATTATTGTCTTTCGGATGAGACTTTTAACCAAGGTCCTATGTGATGGTGCTATACACGAAACACATTTTGTCCCGTACCTTGCACTATCCCCCATAACAAAACTAACACTCTTCAGGGGCCATTGCCCATTTTGGCAACTGTTAGTGACAATAAACAGATTCAAATCCAATCAATCAGAATTAATTACAAATATAATCATTATAAACTCTTTACCAAACAATCCTGTGTTTCAACGACTCTGAAAAAGAAGGTTTTTTGAAAACATTGTGGCTAAAAGAGAAAATGCTGGTAACCAGCATTTTCTCCTTTTTTTCCCAAATGTTTTCTTCCCTCTCAATGACGTCTTTATCATTTTGGGCAAATTTGATACTGAGTTTGCAGATGCCTTCAGTTTGGACAGGTCTAAAAAATCAGTTGGCTGGTAAGGGTTAACTCTTTACCAAACAACAATAATTCAGACAGGTCCAAATTTAAATCATTTACAGACAACAACTTAAATGTGGCTCAAATGATTGGACCTGTTTCTGAAAGATTAAAAAACACTGTGGGAAAAGGAGAAAATGCTGGTTACCAGCATTTTCTCCTTTTCCCACAAGGTTTTCTAAAGTCTAATTTCCCAGGATCATTAAAACTTGGGATTGTGTGGTGAAGGGCTAAGAGATTACCATCACCAAAGAGAATACATGTATTACCATATACATGTATCATATCCTACCTATTCTAATGATATACACATGTACATAATGATGTATATTGTTATTGATCCAAGCACTCTACTCTAAATAATTAATATTATACCTAACAGGTATAGGTTTCAGTTACTGTGATGTTTGACCCATACAGCACATATGTATGAGTATTAGCACCCTTGCAGGCTAGCACAATGGGCTCCCCATACCCTTATCTACTCTCAGCCCATTTCTATACACATTCCAATTTTTCAAAGGCCCCGTAGCAGCCAAAAGTAACCAGTGCAGGTGTTAAATTGCATTTGAATTTATATCATACATTTAAAAAAGAATGAAAATGATTGTGAAGATGACAATCTGTTATTGTATGAATGGTCCAAGTATTAGTTGCTAAAAGAAAGATGGATTTAAAAACTAGGTGAGAATTAAACAAAGGAAAGAGCGACCTGGCAACTTGTGAACTACTTTTAAAATCCATCTTTTGCTGGCAACAAACACTTGGACCAACCAAATAACAGATTGTCACACTCACGGTAATTTCTATACTTTTAAACTAGAAAACATAGCGGGCAAAGGAGAAAATGCTGGTTACTAGCATTTTCACCTTTTACCAATATGTCTTCAAAAGCTTTCTTCTTCAGGATCTGGTAAAGGGTTAACATTGTGTGGTTAACGCTATCAGAATTTCATTCAAAATGTAATGCAATCATTGCTTTTACTCTAATAGAATGATACAACCCTGAACATTTTAAGTTATGAAAATTATTTCCTAAGTAACTCTAACTCAGCTACCTCTTTCTGTTACCCTACCATAAATTGATCTCACTGTGTATCTGGGTGTGAAAAACAGATTTAATTATTAACGTTTATTGTAAATTGTTACTTCAATTAATCTTGAATAGAAAAACAATTAATAACAGCTTTCACGATCGGATTAAACTGGGATTATGGCGCCTTTTTTAAAAAGTCAAGCTTGAGGTCAAAATGTGTGCATGGCGCAGAAAATAGAATTTTGTAAAAGTAGGTGAAGTTGTCTTCCAATAATTTTTTCTTTAAAGTTGTGTGCATGCATTGTAACTTTGAAATTCATCATCACAGTTCATTGTTGAAAGTGAAAAATCACATAGAGAGTAATTACTTGTTTACTTCTTCCTCCACTGGGTTTTTAAAGCCTATCGGAAAAGACTTCTTATGCCATCCCGTCATATGTTGTTTGAATAAGGCGTGTGACATTTTCTATTGTTTATTGTTTCTTAACTTTTTACCACAAAAAAAAAAATTTCAGACCTGTCCCAATTGAAAGCATTTGTAGACAACAATATAACTGTTACCGAAAAAAAAATCAAAATTTGTTTTGGGAAGGGTAGAAAACGTAGTGGGAAAAGGAGAAAATGCTGGTTAACAGCATTTTTTCCTTTTCCCACAGTGTTTTCAAACAGCCTCTTTCTCAGGGTCGTTAGAAGTCTGGATTAAAGGAATTTACGAAGGTTGAAGCCAAACATTCTTTAGGTATGCTAACATTTTTAAACCATTCCATTCAAATGAAAGTATCAAGGATTGTACTACAATCTATTATAAAATTCAAAACATGACAAACATGGTATAATTTAGTAAAATTAGAAAGACGCTTTTTGAAAACATTGAAGGAATAGGAAAAAATGCTGGTAACCAGCATTTTTACCCTTCTCCTACAATGTTTTAAAGCATATCAAAGAAAAGTCCATCATTTCATTCACATGTAAATGTCATCTGCAACTGTTTACAATTTGGACAAGTGTACATTTTTGTTTTGTGGTAAATAGTTAAGCCTTAGGGGTTCTCCTCTTGTTCTACTTTTGATATCAGTTAAGAAAGCATTGCATGGAATGCAGATTGCACCGATGTCTTGACTATACAGGCGTTTAATAGGGGCTAGGCAAAGTTTTCTTTGGACAGGAAGCCTCAAAAAAAAAAACATTAATTTTGTAAACGTAAAATGAATTTAAAGAGATTAAATATCAGTACAGTATTCCGACGATGCTAAAACGAGCACTCACGGTTGCCGTGTGTCTTGCTTGCGCTGCAACAACGATAGGGGCCGACATATCTTTTGACGAGCTTCCTCCCATACAAAACCAGTGATAAGATACAAACACCAAGAGACTTATGATACGCTCAATTTTCGCACTAATTTATGAATGACAATCAATGCCGATTACTTGGAAGCTGCTTCCTGCCACAAGTTGCATTAAACGTCATGTGTTTACCACTTTTCAGTGACGTCATTAGTTTTTGCTGTAGCAGACTGGTTCAGTTAGGTTGAGTAAACCGACTTTAATTTCGCCCACTTCAGTTGCATTGAAAGCGATTTCGCAACAATAACATTTGCTGCGCCCCAAATGACAGTCTAGAGGCACAACCCCTATGCGCATAAAACTATTTAACACTTTCACAGGCTGATGAGTGGCATTATATATATGAGTCTGACCTCTTTTATTCTACTAAACTACAAAAATTTAGACATGTCCATATTATACACATTTGCAAATGATAAATTAAATGAGTCTCAAAAGGCGGGATTTATTAATGCAAGGTTAAAAACATTTTCGGAAGAGGAAAAAAATGCTGTTTAATAACTGAACTCGGCGTCGTTAAAACACCGTATTTTTTTTTTTAATAGATAATGTGTTGCCCACTGTTGGGAGCAGGGATCGTATATACACTGTATATAAGATCCCTGTATAAGATCCCTGTTGGGAGTTATCATTTTTCAAAGGTATAACAGGGCAGTTGTGGGGAGGGATCGACCGCAGGAGCTGCTTTGTCGTCCTAGCAGAAACATTCCATTCTTCTTCTTCTTCTTCTGCTGCTGCTGCTCTGCTGATATACATTTTTTTTAACGATCTTACGCATATTGGGGCGTATTCCTATCCATGGGCGAACAAACTTCTATGATTCAGATAAGGTGTTGTTTAGTGAATCCAGGGTCCGCATTCCTATGAATAATCTCAGTCTTATTATTCTCCAGAATTTTCTAAGTTTAAAAGAAACACAACTTCTGACTGGTTTTCTTTCTTCCAAATGTTGAAAATCTTCAGCATAAGACAAAGAATGCTCTTAACTCTTACGCTGCTAAGCGTGACTCACTGACCTTTTGCGGGCAATGTAGATCAAGATCAGACTGCACAGAACGTGCAGACTGGTTTTGGACCTTCACTGTCCCATAAGGAGATATCTTTTCCCCCAAAATACCTTTGAAATAGCAACATTTGGGTTTTTACTATCCGCTTGAACGTTTCGTTCCAGTTATTTAGCAGGATAAGTGTTACACTGTATCACACAATGCCGACTTTTAACGACACTGAGAAAGAAAGTTTTTGAAGACATTATGGGTAAAGGAGAAAACGTTGGTAACCAGCATTTTCTCCTATTCCTACAAGGTTTTCTACCCTTTCGAGGACAAATTTTGTCATTTGTGCCACCTTTAATTTGTCGTCTACAAATGCTTTCAATTTGGACCAGTCTGAAATTTTGCCGTTTGGTTCAGAGTTTAGAATGGTTGGTGAATACGTAGACATGTTTTGCCTAGATTTCATAGGAAAACGTACAAGAAACAGACTACCAGCTAGACGAAAGGTTTTGTACCAATAGGCCTATTGATGCATTTGCATGTTTGTTTGGTGCTTAATGTTGCTTTCAACATTATTTCATTTGTATCGCGGTGGCCAATGCATCCAATCTCGGAGTTTCATTTACTAGTACTTTGCACTATAGTTTTTCCCATGCAAATGACTTCTTTCCCACATAACCATCGTTATCTAGAACAATGGTCAGCGGTGACAGAGGCATGAATCCAACTGAGCTAGACGGGCAACCTGGTCGTCAACGTCAACTACAACAAAACATTTACTGGGGGGAAAAATCAATTTTCCGAAACGACGTCAATAACGTCTCTGTGCTAAATTTCTATTTTTCCCGCCAACGAAGTTCATAATGCATGCTTAAATCGGTAAAAATAACTCGATCAGTTGACCCCGCTTTCAATCAGTATATATAGCTTTCCTTCTCTAGTTGCATGAACAGAATCAGCTAAATAATTTTTTTGCACACTGAACAAGTATTTAAGTCTATGGGAATTAGATCTAATAGACATATGATGAAATACTTTTGGCCCCTGACTGTAAATAGACAGGTCTGTACAGCTAACAAGTGGGTTCTTCCCATCTCCCGTTTTTGAAAGCGATTTTGGGGATCGAGTGTGAAAACATCATCATGTGCTTGGACAAAAAAAATCATTCTGCTAGAGTATTTCTACTGTCTATGCAACCAGGGATATACGATCCCTGATGCAACCGAGTTTGAATTTAAAGAAAACTGTTTAAAAAAGTAAACGTACTTGTAAGACAGACTTTGAATGTGATTACCATTCCGTGTGGGGAGTTAAATTCCTTTACTACAACTTAGAAACATTGCCCTTACTTTAAAGAAAGAAAAATCCTCTCTTAAATGAAGGTTATCTGTCAAACCAGAAACTCGAGAAAAAGAACATGAAGATTGATTAAACTAGAAACTATTTGGTTAATAAGAACTCTTTCCTGGCCAATTATGATAAATCATGGAAGAATTTCAACTTCAATAGTTGTTTCAAAGGAGCAACACCTTTTGATTTACGCCATAGTACTTTTCAACTCTGTCTCAAACGGTGAGAATTTTGCTATTTTGCCTTGATTATCAAGTCGATAAGGAATTTAAAAAGCTGACTTGCATACACACCATATAGAATATACCCTTGACACACTGATAATCGCGATGTTAAGCTTCGGTGTTTAGCAACTTAAATTACAGGGATAAAAATCAAACTCCACTTGCCTGTATGTGTTAAACAATTAATGTCCTTCAAGTGTACAAGACATGTCTATTTATTTTCAAATATTCACAAAAATATTTTTGTGAGCGTAACACATTCGACACAGAGAAGCCATTTTGTTATGCAGGTATATTCGCAGAAAGTGAGAATAAACCACCATTTTAGAAAGAGACTGACCTTAAACATCCCTCGCTGACACGGTCATTTGACAGCCATCATCAGGAAATCCTGATGGAAGTGTTAATATTTTTTAAACATGGTTTTGTCTTGAAATGATTCATAGTTTTTATGGCAAGGGTTTTTGCGTTAGTGGAATGACGTGTGTTGAAAATGAGTTTTTAAACTTTGTTGATTTGACTATTTTAACCTCATTTTCCTGCAATTTTCGCAGACGATAACAATATTAATAAACAGTATGACATCATCAGCCTCAATTTCGAGACAGTATCACATGACTAACAAGAAAAACAAAATGGTCGCCAAGTTCCATATAGCGCGATTTTAGATGATTCCATAGTATTTTACAGAAATTTAGAAAGATCTTAGCTCTCCATTCATTGTACAGATTGGCATGCCAGATGTTTACTACAGATAACTGTCCCCAAAGGCGATGTTACTTTTTGACTGGTCACCTCTGGGCACAGAGACGATTCAGACAAAAAAACAGTTGAAATCTCCGCACAGATTTTGTGCGCAAGTTTGAACTCTCAGAATTTCACAAATAGAGCACAAAACTAGGATTTGAACGTACCTGTTTCTTGCGTATTCAATAATCCTTAGCTTGAAATACAAATATTTTCAATTTAAACACTGAACATAAGAAAAAACAGTTCAACTGATCAGTTACTCAAGTTTAAAACAGTTCAATTGATCTGTTACTCGAGTTGTTTACATCCTTGAAAAACACAAAATGGCCCCTGCACACAATAAATTTTGTCAGTTTTTTTCTGAGATTTACATTTTATAAACGACTTCTACAAGCTCTTTAGGTGATGAAAGGTTTAATAATTTGTCTTTGGTCATGTTTGTTACTAAAAGTTAATTGCATTTTGCTGCAATACAGATTAAATCTACAAAACTGAAAGTCAGTATAGCTCTCTATCTTTGTTACCAGAAAATGCAAGATGAACTTGAGATGGTATGGTGCACAATAAATGTCCAAATATGAAAAAAATCGCCATAGCTTCTCATTATTGAGACTGGGCAGTTGCAGCCCAAAAATTTATGATATTCTACAGTTTCATTGACTATGTTGATCAAGTTGGCTTTTTATCACTTACAAGTGTCAAGTTACAGAATATCAATGCTCATATCAATGTTGCTAGCTATCAAAAGTACGCAATGAAAACTTACATTGTTAAAAACTATCTTTACAGTCTTATACAGATTGTAACCCTTTACAACACAATCCCATGTTTTAATGACCCAAAAGAAGAAGACTTTTGAAAACATTGAGGAAAAAGAAGGAACTGTTTGTAACCAGTATTTTCTCCATTTCTTACAATCTTTTCTACTGTTTTGGAGTCAATATTACCCTTTGAGCAACTTTGAAATATTAATCTCCAACTGCTTTAAAGTTCTGCAAATCTAAAATTTTGTTGTTTGATAAAGAGCCAAAAGGCAAGTGTCACACCTTATTTAAAAGGATTTGAGAACCTTTGAAAATGGCCTGCACTGTACTAATTGTACCTTGAAGCAATTATTACGGTTTAACTTCAACTACCTTTGTACTTATTCATAAAAAGATTTGACCATGTTCTGTGAAAAAAGGGGTTTGATGTGTCTGCAAAAAGTATTGACCCAGGTCAGCCTGTGCAGTCCACACAAGCTGACCTGGATCAAACCACTTTAGTCAATTTTCTGCATGTCAAAGTACCAGTGTACCTCATGATGCAGTTGATTGTTCGACTTACTAGATTAAATTGATCCATAAGAATGGGATGACTTGCTTGGTATAATGCTTCATGAAGATACATGCACAGTAAAACCCCTATTGCTAGAGCATAGCTCATCTTTACTTAACTCTATACCAAAGGACAAAATTTCAGTATTGTTAAAGGATTGTAAGCAGTTGCAGCCAAAAAATCAGATAAGGCTTAAAATTTTTGATTTGGATAGAAAACATTTTGGGAATGATTACCAGCATTTTCTTTTTTTACTGCAGTGTTTTCAATAGGACTGTTTCTTAGGGTTGTTAAAGCATGGAATGGATTGGTAAAGGGTAAATTTGTTACATCTGATAGGATAGTATTGACTTGCTGTTATACGCATAATAAATAATTTTATGTATGCATTTCAATTGTTTATTTGGTTGCATCTTAAGTGGGAGCATGATATTTTTCTTACAGTTAGTCCTTTACGACACAGTCTCGAGTTTTAACGACCCTGCGAAAGAACGCTTTTGAAACCATTGTGAAAAAAGGAGAAAATGCTGGTAACCAGCATTTTCTCCTTTTCCCACAATGGTTTCAACCTATTCAAGGACAAAATACTATCATTTGAAAAATTTGTGAATTTTAGTCTGTAAATTTCTTCCACTCAGATAAGTCTAAAATTTTGCCGTGTGGTAAAGAGTTAAAGTTAAATTTTGTAAATCTATCATAGATTTGATACACTGTGATTTTTACTGACATAGAATTTTGATGATGCAGAAAAGATTTTGTAAAAAGGAGCCAGCCTTTGTAACAATCAGAGGTTAGAAAAAAAGATGCAATTTTACAGCATTGGTTAAATCATATTAACTCATATGTTACAAGTACTCAGACAACCATAGGTCCTGGAAACATGGTTATTGTATTTGTTTTTAAGATAGCTAACATGATATTTGGAAACTAGTTCAGCTGTATTACAGTAGATTAGGTCTGACATTTTCAATCTCAAATGACACATAGTATTTTGACTCCGCATTCTTGCTGAATCTACAGGGTTCTGCAGAAAGAATAACAATCAGTTTCTTTTTGTTTCATGCAAATTACTTTTAAAATGTTAAATTATTTCTAACTGAAATGCACAAAGTCATATACACTGACCAAGATGCAAGCAAAGGATGTTCTGGGGCCTGACTTTTACATGACAAATCCTCCTCCTAAAAGTCTGACAGTTTTATGTCTTCTTGCTTCTGAAGAGATGGTAGTTGTAAACCGTTTACCTTGTTCATCTGACCCGAGTCCCTGTAATAGAATATTTTCAGGATTATTAGGAGTAAACTGATTTCACATAAAGAAACCTTTTATTTCTCTTTTAGATGCTGTGATATTTACAGATGTCCATTGGAGCTCAGCAATTAAATTGTCTCAATATGTGGGCTACAAATCAGTGGCACTCCTGTCCTATAAAATCCCAGACCAAACAGCCCAAACTATTCTCAATTTGGAGGCAAGAACCATAGGGGATAACTGTAACTTCAAGGAAGTATACATGTAGGTATTGCTTGGTCTTACAGATGATTTTGATTTAACCTAATACCGTACAATCCCATGTTTAAATGACCTTGAAGAAACAATTTTAAAGCATTGTTTGAGAGAAAGAAAATGCTAATAACCAGCATTTTCTCCTTTTCCAACAATATTTTCTACCATTTCTTAGACAGAACTTGTTGTTTTATTTGTTGTTTGCATATTCCTTCAACTTGACCAAGTCAAAATTCTTGTCATTCAGTAAAGAGTTCCAATACCAATATTTTAGTGTACATGTCATAACCGGTATTTTCTCCTTTTTCCTTTCTCCTTTTGTTATAATTATAATTTCAAGACAGTTTTGGTCAGGATATGTCAAAAGTATGCAAATCCAAGATCAGACCACATCTTCTGTGCTGTCTGATTGTGATCCATAGTGTGCACAATTGTAACAAAAGTTACACAGGGTACTGTATAGGATAACCATATCACCCATAAGTAGGTAAAAGCTTGTCCATCTGTCTGTCTGTCCATATAGACAGTTTGTGTCCTCAGTTTTGTTTCCTCTTCATTTCCTAAAGTTTTCAATCAATTAGACTAAAACTGGATCCTTTACCACACAGCCCTGACTTTTAAGTGCCCTGAGAAAGACACCCTATGAAAATGTTGTTGGAATAGGAGAAATTGCTGGTAACCAGCATTTTCTCTTTTTCCCATGTTTTCTACCTTTCCCTAAACAAATTTCAATTTTTGATCACACTTTGTCTGCTGCAAATGCTTTCAATTTGGACTAGTCTCAAATTTTGTTGTATAGTAAAGAGTTAGTCAAAGTTTTCCTACCATTGGAATTTATGCAACTGCAGTTACATCATGATTGGTCGACTGTAACAGAAGTTATGGCCTTTTGAATATTTTTCCTGATCCAGTGACAAGGCAACTAATGGGTGAATAAGTTAAACTGAAGCCTTATTCACCAACCATTCTAAAAAACAGTCTTAGTCGTATCCGCAAGAATTTTCTGAATTGAAAGTAACACAACTTCTGATTGGCAAATCCAAATGGTGTTACTTTCTAATTCTGAAATCGGACTTGGAACGAAATTAGGAAAGGTTGAACTTGGTGAACTTGACAACTGTAGGTATAGTCTGTAATATGAATCAATGTGATTTCTTCAGTAATACTGCAAAATAATGTTACAAATAACCCTTTACTGAGTGATACTATACTGTAAAGGCTTCAATGACCTTGAGTTGTTTGCGAAAATAGTGGGGAAAGGAGAAAATGATGGTAACCAGCATTTTTTTCTTTTGCTCACAATGTTTTCTTCTCAATAGAAGAGAAATCCTTTCACTTGAGTGACATTTTACTAGTAATATGCTTATGCCTTCAATATGGATTAGTCTAAAATTTTGTCTTCCAGTAAAGTATTAAACTCCATACATTTCAGCTACCTACAGCATGGGGGATATCCACTGGCGTTTCCTTATAATGAGACATTTCCCGATCACTTCTATACCAATAAAACAGATGCGTATTACCTCAAGCTAGAAAAAAATAGGGGAATGTCCCAGGTCATTATGTCCACCCCGAAAGCAGGACAGTGGTATTTTGCAGCATTTTTGCCTAAACCTGAAACAGACAAGATTGAGCAAAAGGTTGTTTTGTTATCCTTTTTTTCTCTGTGTGTGCTACCGATATTCAACCACTGTTAACCCGTTACCATAGGATCCCGACTGTTAACAACACTGAAGGAGAAGGCTTTGAAAACATGGTAGGAAAATAAGAAAATGCTGGTAGCCAGTCTTCTTTTCTCACAATCTTTTCTATCCTATCAAAGAACTTCAGTTCATTTGTAACACTTTTGATTTTACCAGCTGCTAAAGTGTTCATTATGGAAGAGTCTAAAATTTTGTCGCTTGGTAAAGAGTTAAACCTGGCTTAGAGATCACCTGTATTAAACAATCCACTGTGTTTAGAGAACAGTGCCTTGATTCCACATCCCTTCTTAAAAATTAACTTATTTAAACTTGCTGTAAAAGACCACCTGATGAAAGAGACCAGTTTTATTACTTCTTTTTGGTGGTCTCGGGATTAAGTATGGCTTTTTTTGTGCAATAACTGTTTACTACATAATCTGTAGTTTTAGTGACCCTGAAAAAAAAGGCTTTTGAAAACATTGTGGGAGAAGATAAAAATGCTGGTAACCAGCATTTCATCTTTTCCCACAATGTTTTCTTCCCTATCAAAGACAAATCAGTCTTTTGAGCCATATATAATATGTTGTCTTCGTATGCTTTTAATTTGAATATTTTGGTTAAGAGTGAAACAAGTCACTGCCTTAACCCTTCAGTTTACCACACAATTCTAAGTTTTAACAACCCTGAAAGACAAAGGTTTTTGAAAACAATGTGGGAAAAGGAGAAAAAGGCTTGTCACCATTTTTGCCAGTCATTGGGTAGGTTTTGGAGCCAGAGCAGAAATGAAAGGTTCTACCACCTTCCAAAGGGTTCCCACAAAAAGTCAAGATTTCACTCCGTTTGTTTGTATGGTGCTCATGACTTTCTGGTGCAGCTTTCAACATTATTTCACTTATATCACAGGGGCCAGTGAACCTATACATGCTTTCCTAGAGTATCTTTTAACAGTACCTCCAATAATATGCTTTGGAAGCCACTTACTACTTTCCCACATAAACATTGTCAAATTGGTATCCAGCAGTGGAAGAGAAATGAATCCTGTCACAGTGACTTTCATCAATCCTTGAAAAGAAATTGGCCAAGCTGAGAGAATCAAGGTTATCATCTGAGCTTCTCAGCTTTGTGTTAGATGTCTTTGTTCATATTTCAGGGTTTTAATCAGAAGTGCATGTTTGGCATGTTCATTGTGGTAGAATCACAGGGCTTCGATGATGTTCAAGAAATCCCACTTGAGAAATCCAACCAAGTGCATCTGAAACAAGACCTTGAGAAACGATCAGTATTATACAGGTAAGTCAATGTATGGTCTGAAAAGACCAGGTCTGTTTGATCTTTAATCATTTACCAAACATTCATGAGTTTTTATGACCTTGGGGAGGAAGGCTTTTGAAAACATTGTGGAAAAAGGAGAAAATGCTGGTAAGCAGCATTTTCTCCTTTTCCCACAATGTTTTCTACCTTTCAGAGAAAAAAGATATCCCACAATTTTAGCCATCATTAATTTGTTTCTTGCATATGCTTGGGATTTGGACAAGACCTAATGTTTGTAATTTTGGTGGAGAGTTAGTGTCATTTATCATTGAATTTCATTAATGTAATGGTGGCTAATACACCTATTCACATGTTTCTCATGTTTGTTTGACTAGTGCTACAGACAATATTCTTTCCACTGACAGCTTTCCCTCATAACCGGAATCGAAAATATGTCCAGAAAAGAAAAAGGATTGCACTTGTCTTGGTATCTTCTTGAAATATTTTAAGCTGAAATTGCGTTGGCAAATAAATACTTAAGAATTTTCTTGATAAAGTCCTAGGCTTGAAGAAAATTGGTATTCTTAGTCTAGAATTTAGGAAAGTTTGGTGAAAACGAGCCCAGGGTTTCGGCTTACCACTTTGCTACCAAAGGACTTTGCAATCAAGGGCTTTAGACACATATAGCCAAGTTCTGACAGTCTCAGATCTGGCATTTGTTCACCTTTTGAAAAGACATTGGTATTCCACAAGCTGAATCTTGTAGTTTTTTGTCTTACTTGGAATTGTCTAGGCCAGTTCAAGGTTAAGGATGGAATTCTTATGTTTTAACTCTGAACCACACAACCTCAAGTTTTAAAGACTCTGAAGATGGACCCTTTTTGAAAACATTATGGGAAGAGAAGAAAATGCTGGTGACCAGCATATTCTCTTTTTCCCACAATTGTTTCAAAAGGCCTTTTTCCTCAAGTTGGTCAACACTTGGGATTGTTTAGTACAGGGGTTAACCAGGACTTACTGGGAGACCTACACTGTGACTGTGACAGATATGCTTTACATTAACAAAAGCATAATCTAGTACATGTATTATGAAAAACAACTTGCTATTTATCATTTCAGATTTATTTTACCAGAGGATACTGCCTTGCTTTCAGTCCACATTGATAACTGTTCCACAAAATACCTGACGGATCATCCAGTGGTTAATGGGTCTCAATCCAGTTTGACAATCAACACTACCATGTCACCCACCGAGGGAAACAGCACCAACACATCACAGTTGTTATTTGAAACATTAGCACTAGTAGTATCAACAGCATCACCAGAACTGTCTACAACATCATCATTACCAGCGTCATCAGCATGTCCAGTTATACTGACCACAGACTTTGAAGAGTTGCCGTCAGTGAATTCAAAACATATTAAAAACTGTACAAATCATTCAAGTTGCAACATTGATGCTCTGTCGCCTACAGTTGGGAAGTGGGTTTATGTGCAAGTAGCTCTGGATCCTAAGTATGCTGTTCAGGAAATGACATTGAGACTGAAGGTCAAAGCTAAAAGTGAGTGATTTACTTAACCCTTTGCCAAACAAGCCTAAGTTTTAACTTCCCTAAACAAGAAGTCATTTTCTCCATTTTGCAAATTTTTCCATAACCTTTCCAAAAACAAATTTTATTTTTTGAGTCAGAATTATCTGTTTTCTGTAAATGCTCTCAGTTTAGAAAGGTTTAAAATTTTATTGTTGGTAAAGAGAAAGCCCTGAACTTGAATTTGATTTTTGATGTGGGACAATGTAGATCAAGATCAGTGCAGAGGTTTGATCTACATTGTCCGATTGTTGGCTAGCAATTCTGACTAAATAGCTTTGATATTGCACTGTCTGCATCTTCAGTACTAAGAAGGTCCATTTCACATACTTAGGACTTATCCAATCTTACAGTGATTTTGGTGTTAACTCTTTACCATACAACAACATATTAAACATGCACAAATTGAAAGCATTTGCAGACAACAGAGTAAATGTGACTCAAGAACTGAAACTTGTTTTTGTAAGGGTAGAAAATGAAGTTGGAAAAGGAGAAAATGCTTGTTACCATCATTTTCTCTTTTAAGTACAGTTTTTAGCTCCACTGGCCGAAGGCCAGAGAGCTATTGTCATGGCGTTGTGTCCGTCGTGCGTCCGTCCGTCCGTCTGTCCGTTCGTCCGTGCGTGCGTGCGTCCGTAAACTTTTTCTTTAAAAAACTTCTCCTCAGAAACTATTGACTGGATTTTTACCAAATTTCACAGGAATGTTCCATTGGTGGTCCTCTTTCAAATTCCTTCAAATAATTGTGTTCCATGAAGAATTCTGGTTGCCATGGCAACCAAAGTAAAAAACCTTTAAAAATCTTCTCCTCCCAAACTGCTATTTGGATAGCATTATTATTTTGCAGGAATGTTCCTTAGATACAGGTTTACAGAATTCCTTAAAAAAAAAAAGATCTGTCAAAAAACATGGCTTTTATGGGAGACTCATTTTCCTTTTATGGTATAAAGTAAAATCTTTGAAAAATTTCTTCTCTAAAACTATTCATTGGATTTCATTGTTGTTTTGCAGGTAAGTTCCTATGGTGGTTGTCTACCAAATTGTTTCTTCAGTGAGCTAAAATGCAGGATTGAATGATAATTGTTAAAAACTTCCTTTCGCCATTATAGAAATATCAGGCCTGTGGAGCGATACAGGCGCTCAAGCGCCTCTAGTTTTAAGAGTTTTTCTTCTCACAGTCGTTAGAACTCAGGACCCTTTTAGTTAAGAGTTTTTAGCTCCACTGGCCAAAGGCCAGCGGGCTTATGTCATGGCCTGGTGTCTGTCGTGTGTCCGTCTGTCCGTGTGTTAACTTTTATTTCAAACATCTTCTTCTCTGAAACTAAACATCCAAATTTGATGAAACTTAATAAAAATGATCCTGCCATGGTCCTCTTCAGATTTCTTGAAAGAATCTGAATCCTTCAAAAACTCTGTTTGCCATGGCAACAAAAGCGAAAAATACTGAAAATCTTTGAAAATCTTCTTGTCTGAAACCATAAGGCCCAGGGCTACCAAATTTGGTATGTAGCTTTATGTAATGGACCTCTAAGAACTTTCTTCATATTATAGCCCTGGGGTCAAAATTGGCCCAGTGCCAGGGATCACAAGTTTAGCATGGGCTTATATATAGTGACTTTAATTTAAATAGTAATCAAGGGAAATAACTCCTGTTATAAGAGATAAAGTTTGTTACTATTTACCTCCCTTGATTATCAAACTGCAATGATACATGATTGATGTTGATATTCAAGTTTTTTGGATAGGACTGTTGTCAGGGAGAGTGATTTATTTTGATGCTAGTAGTTATGCTCTCATCAGTGGAATATTAAACTTAAAGTAAGGTTTCTGTCATTCAGTTTTCTTTCCAGAACGTTACCTTTCATGCCAATGAATAAACCTGCTTGTATTCACTGACATAATCTTTGCACTTAGGGAGATATGACTTTTTAGCTCACCTGAGCACAACATGCTCAAGGGGAGCTTTTAGGATCACCTGGTGTCCGTCGTGCGTCATCCGTAGTGCGTCATGTGTCGTGCGTCGTCAACAATTCTTTAAACATCAACTCCTCCTAAACCGCTGGGCCAATTTGGACCAAACTTGGCTGGAATGTTCCTTGGGAGGTCCTCTTTAAAAACTGGTCACAGAATTTGATTCCATCAAAAACTCTGGTTGCTATGGCAACCAAATGGAATTTTCTAAGAAATTCTTTAAAAATCTTCTCCTCTGAAACAGCTGGTCAGATTTTGAAATAATTTCA
Organism: Hippopus hippopus; assembly: GCA_946811185.2. Lineage (NCBI taxonomy): Eukaryota > Metazoa > Mollusca > Bivalvia > Cardiida > Cardiidae > Hippopus > Hippopus hippopus. The sequence continues at coordinate 14,260,887 of OX328099.1, read as the reverse complement.
CAGAGATGTTCCTTGGGTGACCCTTTTCAAAAACTGTTCGCGAAATTTTGATCCGTCAAGAAACATGGCTCTGGTGAATGGGGGCTACTTGCACTCTACAGAAATGAAGAAATTCTTAAAAATTCTTCTTCTCTGAAACCGCTGGTCAGATTTTAAAATAATTTCACAGAGATGTTCCTTGGGTGACCCTTTTCAAAAATTGTTCGTGAAATTCTGATCCATCAAGAAACATGGCTCTGGTGAATGGGGGCTACTTGCACTATACAGAAATGAAGAAATTCTTAAAAATTCCTCTTCTCTGAAACCGCTGGTCAGATTTTGAAATAATTTCACAGAGATGTTCCTTTGGTGACCCTTTTCAAAAATTGTTCGCGAAATTTTGATCCGTCAAGAAACATGGCTCTGGTGAATGGGGGCTACTTGTACTATACAGAAATGAAGAAATTCTTAAAAATTCTTCTTCTCTGAAACCGCTGGTCAGATTTTGAAATAAGTTCATAGAGATGTTCCTTTGGTGACCCTTTTAAAAAATTGTTCGCGAAATTTTGATCCGTCAAGAAACATGGCTCTGGTGACTGGGGGCTACTTGCACTATACAGAAATGAAGAAATTCTTAAAAATTCTTTTTCTCTGAAACCACTGGTCAGATTTTGAAATAATTTCACAGAAATGTTCCTTTGGTGACCTTTTTCAAAAATTGTTCGCAAAATGAGCATGTGCTCTTCTTCAAGAAATTGTCCTTGGGTGATCTATCCAAAAATTTATTTGCAGAATTCTGATTCATCAAATTCATTACTGTGGTGATGATTGTAGAGGTGGTGACAGATTTTGAAATGACATTTACAGGTGACCTTTTCAAAATTGCTTGGCAAAATAATGATTTTGTTTCCAAAGTTTCAATACCTCAAATAAAAATTGGCTATGTTCCTCTCAAAAATTCAGGTGAGCGATCCAGGGCCATCTTGGCCCTCTTGTTTTTTTTTTTTTTTTTTTTTTTTTTTTTTTGGCAGGGGGGAGGTTATGTTTTCCAAGTAAGTTTGCTACCATACAGACTTGTTATGCTCTATGTCTCTGAAGTGCCATTTAAGTGCATGATATGTTAATTTTACTCTTTAACGTCTCAGTAGCGTCCAACTGAATAAACAACTTGTTTATAAAATAAAAATAAATTTCATTTTTACCATGCAAAAATATGGCGATTATTATGACTTTCACGATATGTAAAGGTGTAGTTCGCAAAAGTTCCAGTCAGTGGCAGCAAAAAGAATTTTGAAACTAGAACAGATCATACCATGCCGCATTATCTGTTTGTTTACATCGATGATCGCCGACGATTAGCCGAGTTTTCGTCGTAAATCTCCGCAGTGATGTGTTAGTGACGTAAACACCACGTGATCATTCAAAGCATCGAAACAAACCCTTCATTCACTTGATCGTTTTGTTCCCATTCTAGGCTTGAAAAACGTAAGTTTATCGACATCGTAAACAGAAACAGTGACACAGGCTGATTATCGCTTATTCATTTATCATCAATACAGGAAGAGTTTACTACATCTAAATGAGAAAACAGGTTCAGAATGAGCAATCTTACTCTCCGATGACATAGTGTTGGAATTGTAAACAATAGTCCTGTCTACTACGTCATAGCACTAATGAGATGCAATTTTATCACGTGACGTTCTCGAAGACCTAGTTCGAATATACACGAACGATAACGACGGTTGTCTCAATCAATGGCGTCCCTGAAATCGACGGGCTTCTCCATGCATTTTCGCACGCGTATATCATGGCAACCAATGCAGTAACTGACACGTTCAGGTTTTCTTCGATCTTATATATGTGTGTTGTGATGAGTAATCCGTTATATTTTCGAGTTTTAAACAGTGAAAATTACCTGTTCTTTGGTTTTACTGAGGCTTTAAGAAAGGACAAATTTTTTGACTGGACCAAGTTTAAAGCCATTGCAAAAGACAAATTGAATGTAGCTTAAATGATTATATCTATCTTTGCTAGGCAGTGCTCGCGCTGCCAATCGACATTATCGACAATTGTCGATTAATTAATTCAGCTGTCGATTAATTCTTCCAATTGTCGATAAAAATTGTCGATTAATTTATTCCCCAAAAAAGTGGGGTAAAATTCCCTTTACTTGTCTGGATCACGCGCTTATTTGCACCGGAAATGTGGAAATCGCTTGTTTCACACCCCAGCGGACGCAACCACTCGTCACAACTCGGCCGATTCCGTACCTACATCTATGATGGCTCCCATCACCCGAGGTATGCCGAATGCGGACGCAACCTTAGGTAATCGAAAGGTCACAGTTGGCTTGTATATTCCACAACGCGTGTCATGTTATCGGTTGTTATTCTAAGCCGTTAATTGGAGAACGCGATTATTTATTTATTTCACGTTAAATTTTGATTGACTGTTTTACTCGACGCAGTGATAGAATGCCTTGGATTTCAATACCGCCAGAAACGGCGATGGCGACTACAGGAAACCAATTAGATATCATAAATTCGTTTACATTGACAACGTAAACCAGTGAATAGCAGTATGAAAATTCAAATTAGATTTAAAGGCTTAGGTTGATAACCTCGTCCACTTCACTGTGCATGTCTTTTCTTTTAAACCAAACTTCGTGCGCTTAATTTGTCTATTATTTTTTTCAAGAAAAAGTTGTTGGCCATTATTTTACTTGGGCCAGAGCTAGCATTGGTTTATCTCATTAATAGCTTCAACCCTATTGATTTTGAAAGAAATCCAACAAACAGTATGGGAAAAGTAGCCATTTCAAATTGAAAATTTCCATTTCTTGTTTACGCAATAAAGTCTTCATTTGTGATCAGATTTTCGTGAAACTTGCGCAGTTTGTTTATCTCATCAATAGCTTCAACCCTATTGATTTTGAAAAAAAAAACCCAACAAACAGTATGGGAAAAGTAGCCATTTCAAGTTGAAAATTTCCATTTCTTGTTTACGCGATAAAGTCTTCATTTGTGGTCAGATTTTTGTGAAACTTGCACAGTTTGTTTATCTCATCAATAGCTTCAACCCTATTGATTTTGAAAAAAATCCAACAAACAGTATGGGAAAAGTAGCCATTTCAAATTGAAAATTTCCATTTCTTGTTTACGCGATAAAGTCTTCATTTGTGGTCAGATTTTCATGAAACTTGTACAGTTTGTCTATCTCTTCAATAGCTTCAACCCTATTGATTTTGAAAAAAATCCAATAAACAGTATGGGAAAAGTAGCCGTTTCAAGTTGAAAATTTCCATTTCTTGTTTACTCGATAAAGTCTTCATTTGTGGTCAGATTTTCATGAAACTTGCACAGTTTGTCTATCTCATCAATAGCTTCTACCCTATTGATTTTGAAAAAAATTCAAGAATGGGTATGGGAAAAGTAACCATTTAAAGTTAAAAATTTCTATTTCTTGGTTACGCGATGAAGTCAGCATTTGTGGTTGGATTATCATGAAACTTGCACAGTTGCTTTGTATCATAAACAGCTTGAACCCTATTGATTTTGAAAAAAAACTGACATTCAGTATGGGAAAAGTAGCCATTCAAAGTTGAAAATTTCCATTTCTTGTTTAGGCAATGAAGTCCACAGTGTTGATCCAAATCTTGTGAAACTTGCAAAGATTATTTGATTCATCAAGGGATTAAACTCTATCAAAAGTAAAGAAAATCTAGTAAACCGTTTCGGAAAAGCAGCCATTTGATGACTTAGTATAGTTTACTCAACAAAGTCTTCATTATTAATCACATTTCTTTGATCTTTGCTAGTTTTGTGTTTTTTGTCTTTTTTCTTTTTGTATCATGAATTCATATGTATGCTAGCAAAATCACTGCCAGGCCAGTAGAGCAATTTCAGGCCCTCATGGGCCTCTAGTTTTATTATTGTAATGGACATGATTATGTGAATGACAGTTTGAAACTATGAGCAAAAAATATAGTTTGTTCAATGCTACATGTGCATGTTTTTTTTTTTAAGCCAAACTTCGCGCGCTAACTTTGTCTATTATTTTTTTCAAAAAAAATTTGTTGGCCATTATTTTACTTGGGCCAGAGCTAGCACTGGATAGGGTAGGAAACATTGTTGGAAAAGGAGAAAATACTCGCTGACAACATGTTGTCCTTTTCCCACAATGTTTTCAAAAGCTTTCTATTTAAAGGTCATTAACACTTCGATTTGTGTGGTAAAGGGTTAAAAAGCCAGTGGAGTGATACAGGGCCATAATGGCCCTCTTGTTTTTTTTTCTTCTTTATTACAATGGAATATAACTTTTATGAGGGAACAGACTTGAAATCTGACATTGAATGCAATTTAAATTGTAATTTGATTGTGAAAAGTAGAGATAATTTTAACCTTTTACCACACAACCACTAGTTTTAACAGCCCTGAGAACGAAGCCTATTTGAAAACATTTTGGAAAAGGAGAAAATGCTGGTAACCAGCATTTTCTCTTTTTATACGCCCGTCGAAGACGGGCCGTATTATGGGATCACCCATGGCTTACGGGCGTCCGGGTGGGTGGGCGGCGTCCAGTTCTTTGTCAGGAGCATAACTTTGTCATCTCCAGTCCGATTGACTTGAAACTTGGCAATTGTGTTTGTTGCGATAATACGGAGTGCAGTGCGAAAGAACCATAAATCTACCTCATGCTATCTTTGAGTTATTTCCCTTTGATCGTCATTTTTACAGCATTTTCTGCTTGTCCGGAGCATAACTTTGTCATCTCCAGTCCGATTGACTTGAAACTTGGCATTTGTGTTTGTTGCAATAATACGGAGTGCAGTGCGAAAGGACCATAACTCTACCTCGTGCTATCTTTGAGTTATTTCCCTTTGATCGTCATTTTTACAGCATTTTCTGCTTGTCCGGAGCATAACTTTGTCATCTCCAGTCCGATTGACTTGAAACTTGGCATTTGTGTTTGTTGCAATAATACGGAGTGCAGTGCAAAAGAACCATAACTCTACCTCATGCTGTCTTTGATCATCATTTTTACAGCATTTTCTGCTTGTCCGGAATATAACTTTGTCATTTTTAGTCTGAACATCTTCAAATTCGGTATGCATTATTGTTGAAAAATTACGGAGTGCAGTGCACAAGAGCCATAACTCTTCCTAGCACGAATTTTGAGTTATTCCCCCTTAGATCTTCATTTTTATAGCATTTTTTGCTTGTCCAGAGCATAACTTTGTCATCTTAAGTAGGAATGACTTGAAATATTGTATGCTTATTTGTTGCAATAATTGGAAGTGCAGTGCGCAAGAATTGTAACTCTACCTCATGCTGTCTTTGAGTTATTTCCCTTTGATCGTCATTTTTACAGCATTAAGTGCTTGTCTGGAATATAACTTTGTCATCTCAAGTCAGAACGACTTCAATTTTGGTATGCATGTTTGTTTTGCAATATTACGGAGTACAGTGCGCAAGAACAATAACTCTACCTAGCGCAGATTTTGAGTAATTCCACTTTGATCTTCATTTTTACAGTCCAGTTCTTTGTCCGGAGCTTAACTTTGTCATCTCCAGTCCAATTGACTTGAAACTTGGCATTTGTGTTTGTTGCAATAATACTTAGTGCAGTGCGAAAGAACCATAACTCTACCTCGTGCTGTATTTGAGTTATTTCCCTTTGATTGTCATTTTTACAGCATTTTCTGCTTGTCCGGAATATAACTTTGTCATTTTTAGTCTGAACATCTTTAAATTTGGTATGCATGATCGTTGAAAAATTATGGAGTGCAGTGCACAAGAACCATAACTCTTCCTAGCACGAATTTTGAGTTATTACCACTTTGACCTTCATTTTTATAGCATTTCTTGCTTGTCTGGAGCATAACTTTTTCATCTTAAGTAGGAATGACTTGAAATATGGTATGCTTATTTGTTGCAATATTTGGAAGTGCAGTGCGCAAGAATTGTAACTACCTCGTGCTGTCTTTGAGTTATTTCCCTTTGATCGTCATTTTTACAGCATCAAGTGCTTGTCTTTGTCATCTCAAGTCAGAACGACTTCAGACTTGGTATGCGTGTTTGTTGCAATATTACGGAGTACAGTGCGCAAGAAGAATAACTCTACCTAGCACGGATTTTGAGTAATTCCACTTTGATTGTCATTTTTACAGTATTTCTTGCTTGTCCGGAAGGGAACTTTGTCACCTCAAGTCAAATTGACTTGAGGCTTGGTAAACATGTTTGTTGCAGTTATGAAAAGTGCAATGCACTGGAACCGTAACCTTACCTAATGCCCTTTTGGAATTATTCCCTATTCATTATTTTTTTTTTACAGCTTTTCATGCTTCTCTACAATATAACTTTGTCTTTTCATGTTGGAATCACCTGAAACTTTATATGCATGTTTCCTTAACATTAGACATTCATGCCTATTTCAATCACTTACATGATTTCTGCTGCACTACTATTTTCCTCTACCTGCCCTTTACGATTATTATTCCCCCTCGACAACTGGCGGTGGGACGGGCGTATCTTGCGACAATTTGCCGCTCTTGTTTTCTACAATGTTTTCTACCCTTTCAAAGGCAGGTTCCCTTATTTGAGGCATGTCTAATTGGTCTATTGCAAAAGCTTTCAATTTGGACATGTCTAAAATGTTATCATATGGTGAAGGGTTAATAGGTTATTGGTATGGTCATTGCAAGAAAAAGTGCTTTTTCTGAGCGTCTGATCATTTATCTACATTTTATCATTTTACCAAACATTCACATTTTTGTATCAACCATGATATTGACTTTTTAAAACATTGACGGCATGGAGAAAATTTTGGCAAGCAGCATTTTCTCTTTTTATTAATGTTTGTTCTATTTTTTTAAAGACAAATCCCATCATATGAGCCACATTTGATTTACTGTCTGCTAATGCTTTCATATTGGATGAGTCTAGAATGGTGTCCCCTGGTCAAGAGTTAGGTAATATGCTGTCAAATTAGCTTAGAGTTGGTTTTGTCGGTGGTCCAGGAGTACGCCTAGTACCAAATAACAGAATTTCAGATTTGTCCATTGACAGGATAGACAACATGGTGGAATAAGGAGAAAATTGGTTAACAAAATTTATTCCCCTTTCCCACAATGTTTTAAGAAACCCTTTTCACCAAGGTTGATAACCCTGTACCAAGCAGTCCAAAGTTTTAACGAGATTTAAACAAAAGGCCTTTAAAAAACAATGTGGTATTAAGGAGCATTTTCGTCCTTTCCCATAAGGTTTTTTATCGTTCTAAAAACAGCCACATGTAATTTATTGTCTGTAAATGTTTTCAAAATGGACTAGAATAAAGTTTTGTTTGGTATTAAGGGGTTTACTGAACATCAGTATTTTATTCTCAGGATGTGAATCACTGAAGCTAGTTGTACCAAGAACCATCATGGAGGTATTCAGGTCTGCAAGAACCTCACAGAATGTTACAACAAGTCTGGCACAAGATACATGTTTGCTGATAGATTCCCTCGGAAGATATGTCTGGATGGATAGTACATTCAATCTTACATTTCTGAGAGCAGAAAAGACAGTCATTCCCATACAAGCTCCTTTACGAGATCTTCACATCCCGGAACATACAGTGATAGTAATGAATTTCCGCATTGAGGAGATGACGGATATAGGTGGCACTCTAAAATTTTATTCAGAATTTTTCAACAATACAGTGGAGGTAGGTTATTGAATTTCTTCCTTCTTTTCACACTGTCTTAGATTTCCTGCTCTGTTATTTGAACATAAGTGTACTATTTACATGGCACTGAATTTCTTTACTATACCACAAACTTTTGAACTTGTATATATTGAAAGTATTTGCAGAGGACACATTAAATGTGGCAAAATTGATTTGACTTGTCCTTGAAAAGTTAGAAAACTATTCTGAGGCAAAAGGAAAAAATTCTGGAAACAAGGGTTTTCTCTTAGCTAATTGATAATTTTCAAAAGCCTTTCTCCTTGAGGTTGTAAGGATATTTGATTGTTAGGTAAATGGTTAGAAGTTCAATACTGTCAAGGGTGATAGGATAATATTTGTATAGTAAAGTATCGATAATTTAAGTAATCTACAAGAAAGGTTTGGCTGAGAATAAGGCCTTATCAATCAAATAAACCCTTTAGCCAAAACAGTTTGAACAATTTTATCATACTTTGTTTTCCACAAATTCAGACTGTTAACTCTTTACCAGATGACAAAATTTTACACCACTTGTCTATATTAAAAGCAATTGATGTCTGGACAACAAATTAGGTAAAACTCATTTAACAAAATTTGTCTGGGAAAGTGTGAAAAACATTTTGGAAAAAGGAGAAAATGCTGGTAACCAGCATTTTCTCCTTTTCCCACAATGTTTTAAGGATAGGGCACCCTAATGGCATCTTGTAACATCGCCTTTCTTCGCCGAAAAACATATGGATTCAGCTAAGCCTCGGGTAATCTGCAATTGATGTGCAAAACCTGCGTCTATCGGCCAATCGACTACGAATTACCCGAGTCTTAGCCGAATCCGCATGTTTTTCGGCGATGAAAGGCGATGCTACAAGATGCCCATTAAGGTGCCTTATCCTTAAAAGGTTTTTTTTCTTAGAGTTGTTAAAAATGGATTGTTCAGCAAGGGGCTAACTAGCATACAGTTGCACATCTTCACTTGTTAAAAAAGTGGATAAATTACTTAGTCAGAGTTTGGGTTTGAAGTACTAGTATCATTACGTATAATTCTATGTCAGTGTTAGACTGTAGATTAGTACACAGTTGTCCATTTTTGTTTGCAAAAACAGTGAATAAATGGAATTGAAACTTGGACTGAATTTTGGATGTCAGCAATCTGTATCATAATTTATATTGTTTTCTTGTCAATGTCAGAGTGTGAACCAGTACACAGTTGTACACCTTTGTTTGCTGAAACAAAGGATCCCTGGAGGAGAGACAGTAAGAACCTGCCATGATGGAGTTCATCATTTACTAAACACTAGCTCTAAACTATCTACAGTAACATATATACCATATCCTGAGTCAGGGGTTTGGTTTCTGGGCGTTGTCGGTCAGTGTGTTCATAAACATACAGGGTGAGTATAAAGTTTTCTGTTTATCTTGTGACAGTAGCTATGGACTACGTGTATCATCAGTAAAATAATACTCTATCCTTAGTCAGGGTTTTGGTTTCTGGGCGTCACCAGTTAGTGTATTGATAAGGATACAGGGTAGATACGTATATAATGATTTCTGTTTATCTTCTAACAGTAGCTATGAACTATACATATCTACAATAACATATATACCCTATCCTGAGTCAGGGGTATTTTTTTTTTACTATCTACAGAACAAAACTCAAAAAATTGACTACAAGAGAAACCAGACAGTGTTGTGAATAATTTTTTGGTATAAGTTGTTGAAGGAAATAGCCTTTTGAAAACCTTTTGGGAAAAGGAGAAAATATTGGTAACCAGCATTTTCTCTTTTTCCCCACAAGGGTTTTCTACACTTTTACAGACAATTACCATTGTTTCAGCTAATTTAACATGTCGTCTGTAAATGCTTTCAAATTGGACCAGTTTAAAATTTTGTCGTTTGGCAAAGAGTTTCAGCACCTTATACAACTATAGTTACCTTTGTGGTCAGTGTAGATCAAGATTAGACTGCACAAAATGTTCAGTCTGATATTTTGATTTACACTGTCCACTATGTTGAGACTTTCTAGATCAAAGCAATGTTGACATTACAATAATTTGGGTCTTGTTACAAGACTGAAAATGTCTGTTAGGTTTTACACAGTGGTCTAAGGGTTAACCCTTTACCAAACTATCTTAAGTTTTAACAACCTTGGGAAAGAATGCTTATGAAAACATTGCAGGAAAAGCTGGTAACCAACAGTTTCTCCTTTTCCACAATGTTTTCTACCCTTTCAAAGACAAATGTTACAATTGGAGTCGTATTCAATTTGAAGCCTGCAAATGCTTTCAAGATGGAAAGGTCATAGATTTTGTTGTTTCGATAAAAGAGTTAACAACTTAACACTTTACCAAACAAAAACAACATAGACTTGTCCAAGTTGAAATCATTTGCAGACAAATGTTTAAATGTGGCTCAAATGACTGAATTTGTCCTTGTTGGGGTAGAAAACATTATGGGAAAAGGAGAAAATGCTGTGTACCAGCATATTCTCCATTTCCAACAATGTTTTCAAAAGACTTCTCTCTCAGGGTTGATAAAACTTGGGTTTGTGTGTAAAGAGTTAAATAGGTCTTAAAATAGCCATTATAGTTATGGTTTGATATCACAGGATTGTATTACAAGTTCAAAATACTTTCTTTATTTCAGTTTACCTGTAAAATGTGATCGGGAGCCTCAGATTAATCTAGATCTTACCATATCTGGATGTGTCGATTCTCAGTGTGGACGTTATGGTCGCTGCCGAGATTACATTAGTGGAGTCCATGTGTTCAGCGCATGTGATTGCATAGCAGGTACATTCTTTGGTGTATTCTGAAGAATTTTCTAAATTTGAAAGTAACACAGCTTCTGATTGGCTAAAGTAGTGTTACTTTCAAGGTTAGAAAATTGTTCAGAACAAGACAAAGAATATTATGTAGACAGGTTGGTGAATGCTGACCCAGGTCACAACAAAAACGAGAAAAACTTAACAAATAAATTACGGCAAGGGCATGTAACTGGTGCTTCCAATGCAGATAAATAGGCCCAGGCGCCCAGACATTTTAGTATTAAGGTAGTACCCTCCTAATGGAAAACAGCTATTTCTGCTATAACATTATCCTACAAAATTTGCTATGATTATAAAAGAGTATTATTGTACTACTTTAACCGAGCCACTTTTTCCTTTTTTTCCTTCTTAGAATTATCATTTATAAATCTAAAACCACTATATTCTCATTACAAAGGGAGATAATAATTACCTCCCTTTTAAAGAAACTAACAAAAGTATCAACAAATAATTTCAAGACAGACATCAAAGGACTTTCTGGTCGGTTAGAAATGTGCAAAAATATTATATCAGTATAAATCCTTATTTATCAACTAATAAGAAATTTTATTCCATGTTGCACTAGAAGTGTTAGGATGGTAATACCTTAATGCTTTATCATTTGTAAGACAACCCTACAGTCGTACAGCATATATCATTTTCTTTAACCCCTTACCACACAATCCTGACTTTTTGCAACTCTGAGGCAGAATCCTTTTGAAGACATTGTGGGAAATGGCGAAAATGCTGGTAGCATTTTCTCCTTTTTCCCACTGTTTTCTATCTTTCCCAAAATAAATTCCAGTTTCACATTAATAGTTTTTTTCATCTGCAAATGCTTACAATTTAGACTAGTGTAAAATTTTATTGTTTGGTAAAGAGCTATAAAAAGGAGGTGATTATGCTAGCTGTTAAATTGTCTTCTGCAAGATTAAATAAAAACGGCAACTGATGTTTTCAAGCAGAGGACAAAGTAAAACTGTTGCAGTTTAACCCTTTATCACACAATCCAGAGTTTTAACAGCCCTGTAAAAGAAAGCTTTTGAAAACATTGCAGAAAAGGGAGAAAATGCTGGTAACCAGCATTTTCTTCTTTTCCACAAGGTTTTCTACCTATTCAAGGACAAGTACTATCATTTGAAAAACACGTCAATTGTCTTGGAGAATTTCTTCAAAATGGACCAGTCTAAAACTTTGCTGTGTGATAAAGGGATAAAGACTTGACACTTTTTACTAAAAAATTCGTAAAACCATTATTTTTCTTCTGTTTCTTGCAATTTAATCTTAACGACGTATATGACAAATTTTTCTAACAGACAGATTTTTTTAAAACTTTGCACAAAGATAGCTCATCATATCTCTAGCAGATTACAGTAAAAAAAGATACCGGTCACCGTGCTCGTTTCTGAGAAATTTGCCTTTGAAAAAGGTATATACAGTTCCAAAATTCAGCTTATATTGGATTTAACACACCTTTCCTTAATAGTCCGTTAAACAAGAAAATTACCGGAAAATATACAAACGTACATCATTTTAATGAAAATTCATTTAGTTTTGCACAAAAAATATTTAAAAGCCTGGTTTTGAGCATGGTAAGTGTACAAATATGCATATCATATATAGACCATTGAGTTAAAAAGGGAGATAATTTGACTGAATAAAGGTTAATCTTTACAAAATACATACTTTCTAATGGACAGATTTTTCTTAAAATTTCCACACTTATAGTATTTTTAATTCTTAACAATAACAAAAAATAAAAATGGCACCTATCTGTGCTTATTTCGTCAGAAAACAAGGATGAAGGTCACTGTGGAAGTTGAATTTTTCAAGGAAAAAAATGAGATAACAGCTCAGCAGACATAGTGGGAAAAGGAGAAATTGCTCAATATGAGCGATTTCTCCTTTTCCGACAATAATTTTCAAAGTGGAAACAGCTGTACTTCCACAGCTTTAAATTTTCTGCCTTTGTTTGCTTGTTTTGTGTATAACGCCATGTCAACAGTATTTTAATTATTTCACGGTGACAGATCCATGTTTTTCTCTTTACTAATACTCCCCGAAGAAAGTGTTACTTGTTTCAGTGCACCAATGGTATTACCATATGTGCAAAAAATACATATGTGCACTTTTGATTCACTGTCCATAACAAAGACACATGTGCAGTAGGATGCGCGCGAACATAATGTATATACGTCGTAAATCAACAACGTCCATTAACCCTTTACCAAAAAATCCTGGGTTTTCACGACCCTGAGAAAGAAGCCTTCTGAAAACATTGTGGGAAAAGGACCAGCATTTTCTTCTTTTCCTACAATGTTTTCTATTGTATCACAGGCAAATTTTACAATCCGATCAATATTAAATTTGTTGTCTGCAAATGCTTTCAATTTTAACCAGTCTAAAATTATGTCGTTTGGTAAAGAGTTAACCATTACCAAACAGTCATATTGTAAAAGATTTGAAAACACTGTGGGAAAAAGAGAAAATACTCGCCACCAGCATTTTCTTCTGTTCCCACAATGCATTCTTGCCCTTTCTACAGCAGCTTTCACTATTTGAGCCAAATTTAGTGTGTTGTCTGGAAATGTTTTCAAATTAGATGAGTAGAATAGTTTTTTGTCTGGTTAACAGCTTACGTCAGCATAATTGTGTACCAAAAGACAAAATTTTGGACCTGACAAAATTACAGGCATATGCAGATGACAAAATCAGTGTAGCTGAATAATCTGGATTTGTCTCAGAAAGGAGAGAAAACATTGTGGGAAAAGGAGAGAATGTTATTTACTAGCATTTTCACCTTTTCCCACAATATTTTCTTAAGCTGTCTAATTCTTGGTCAGTCAAACACAGGTTTGTTTGGTAAAGGGTTTATTTTGTTTTAGGATTTCTCAGGGTTAAAGCCTAGAATTTTTTAACAATTCTGGGTCAGAACAGGGATCGGGTATATTGTGTATATATGATCCCTTGTCAGAAGATGTATGAAAACCACCATGTTTAACATAGATCATCAACTTGAAGAAAGGTTTACCACAAGGATACATCTGGGAACTTGTTACAAAGGGGCCTATTCCTTTTCATAAGCAAGTTTTCCTTTTGCTACAGTGTTTCCAAAAGTAGTCTTTTGCTAATATTTTTTTTTAAATAATATCCTGCTTCAAGATGAAAAAGTATCCTGTAGGAGGTAATGAGTCAGTTTCAAATGAATTCTTCTGCTGAAAAAAAACTACTTGAACATTGCTCTGGGAAAAGGGGGTTTACTGCATCTCTGTGATGCATTATACCAAGCAAATCATCACATAATTATGGATTCATAAAATCCATTCTCTCTGACAACTGACTGAATCCTGAAATAAACTGGTCCTATGACATGCAGAAAATTAACCAGTAGCATAAAGTTTTGATTCAGATTGGCCTGCATAGACTGCACAGGCTGACCTGGGTCAATACCTTTTTGCAGATGCTTTATTCCCCCTTTACACAGAGCACAGAGTATGACAAGGGCAACAGCATTTATTCACATTACACTTTTACTTACAGGTTGGCGTGGGTATGGTTGTACAGACGGTAGAGAGGCTCGGTCCGACCAGGAAGAGTTACTAGCCGTCCTTCTGCTCACACTCAGCAACTTGTTCTTCATTCCAGCAATAACTTTAGCAATCTACAGAAAGTTTTATGTGGAAGCACTTGTGTATGCATACACAATGTTTTTCTCTACTGTAAGTGCTACCCTGTTTTCTGTATGAAAAATGTAATATGCAATCAAAAGATACCTGGATAAGTATTCACCAACCATTTGTAATACCATTCTTAGTCTTATTCTCAACAATGCTCTAGATCTTAAGGATACAAGATTTCTGATTGGCTAAACGTTTTTGGCTCATCTAAGGATTTTTTATTTTCCTCAAGAATGTTTCTCCAAATACCTGTAGGTCCCAGGTTAGGCTGCATATCCTATGCTGTCAGATTTTTATCTATCCTGTGTCCTCTTTGACAAAGTTACATAAGCATGTTTACAAAGTTTAAATCTTTACTACATGATCCTAAATGACCCTGATTGAAAGTGCTGAGCATTTTTCCCTTTTCCACAGTGTTTTCTACCCTTTCACAAACTGAAACTTTCATTTGAGTAACAGTTAATTTGTAGTCTGCATGTACTTTCAAGTTAGACCAGTCTAAAATTTTGCATTATGGTAACCAGCATTTTCTTCTTTTCCGACAATGTTTTCAAAAGCTTTTGACCCAGGCTGGTTACAACATGGGATTCTTTGGTAAAGATTTAAAAAGAGAAAATAATTTCAGAATGACAAGGCAGTCAATTGCTTGTCTTCTTAACCTTTTGCCACATGACAAAAGTTAGACCTGTCCACACCAGAAGCATATGCAGATGCCAAATTGAATGTGGCTAAAATTGTGGAAGTTGTCTTTGATAGGGTAGAAAACATTGTGGGAAAAGGAGAAAATGCTGGTAACCAGCATTTTCTCCTTTTCCCACAATGTTTTCAAAAGTCTTCTTTTTCAAGGTCTTAAAAGTTGGCCATGTGTGGTAAGATGTTAACTCTTTACAAAACAACAAAAGTTAAGACTTGTCCATTTTGAACAGATTTGCAGACAAATTACGTGTAGTGAAAATGATGGTATTTGATTCAGAAAGATTGGAAAACATTGTGGGAAATTGAGAAAATACTGGTTACCAACAGTAACTAATAGTCTTCTCTGTCAAGGGCATTAAAACTCAGGATTGTGTGTGAAAGAGTTTTAATTCTGTTTTTCAGTTTTACCATGCCTGTGATGCTAGCAATCTGATCTATTACTGCATGTTCAAGTATGACGTTCTGAGTTTTGCTGACTTTCTTGGGTCAATCAGTTCTTTCCTTGTAACCATGTTGGCAATGGCTGACCTGGGGTCACACCCAAGGTCATTTGCCCATGTGATGGGAGTATTGGGTGTGGCAGTAGGCGTGGAATATGACAGACATGGACTTCTTGTGTTTGCTGTTCCAGCTGGTCTTGCAGCTGCCATTATGTTTTTATCTTGGGTATGTGTGGTATGCCTTAGTTTACTTCCCTTTTTATACACAGAAGATTTTTCAACTTATCAGTAAACATTTAGGAAAAGGAAACATTAGCATTTTTTGCTCTGCAATGTTTTGTTTATGAAATTTTACCTTTCTTTCCTTCATATGTTTGGTTTTTCTGGAGATTGAACAATGTATAAACCAGATATGGGAAAAAACCATTGAACTCGTTTAAAGGTATATAATTTCTGCCTGAAAGGGATTAAGTTAACTCTTTACCATACGACAAAATTTTTGACACCTCCAAATTGAAAGATTAAGCAGATGACAAACTAAATATGGCTCAAAAGTTTGATTTGCCTTTGAGAGGGTAGAAAACATAGTTGGGAAAGCAGGAAGTATGCTCGCTTCCATCATTTTCTTCTTTTCCCACTATGTTTTCAAAAGCTTTTTTTCTACGGGTTGTTTAACCTCGGGATTGTGTGGTAAAGGGTTATGATAATGTTTTAGAAATAGTTAAAGTACAGTCTTATTTGTCATGAAAAACATAGATTTGACAGTACTTTGTTTTGTTTTACTGAAAATGTTTGTATCAGATTGTATATGAAAAGTCTTATCTGGTAAAGATATATTTATAATTCGATTAGACTCCAAAGTTACTGGGTGGTTAAAGTATTGGCTCTGTAATTCAGAGGCTCTAGTATTGATCCTTGCTTGTGTTGCCTGAGTGTCCTTTGGCAAGGAACTGTACAATCCAAGCTATGCACTGCTGAAACCCATGAAATGCATGAAGAGGTTAGCAGTTACTGCAATATGACTGAAAGACCGTTGAAAGATGTGTTAACACCATTCACACAAAACAGTAACTCTCATTTCAGGGTTTTCGGTGCAAGAAGGAGCGGAAGCTTTTTCCATCTAAGCGATACTTCCTCATTCATCTTCTGCCAGGCCTTCTGCTTGCCATTGCTGGACTGGTTCTCTTTGCATTTTTAGAAACTAAAGAAAACTACAAAATAACACACAGTCTATGGCATATTGCCATGTCAACATCCATAGTGTTTCTGCTGCCAAACAAGAAGGAGAAAGGTATAGATTTGGAGGCACAAAGAAATACTAACACAGACACTAACAATGTTAACAGTAACAGAATTATTCTTGACTCATACACTAACACTTCTAATGGTCACATAGCAACTGTAACCGAGCAGATTGAATCTGGGGAGAACCCTGCATATGTTCCACCAGATTAACACTTTTCCCTGATATATATAAAAGTATTGTTGAAATGATAATAATTTTTGAATTTTAGCCAGATGATTTTATGCTTCTACTAGTCAAGAGCAATTGCCTCATGATTTCCCAACAAAACAAAATTATGTCCATCTATATGTCTGTCAATCTGTCTGTGGCTAGTACATAGGTAATTTTGTGCTGCAATCTTCCTCTTCAGTTTTGCTGTCATTTTACTGAAACTTTGTTCAACCACTACCAGAAACTGTAGACATGCATGAGACAGTTTTGGGATGTCTTTTTATGGGCATGCAAGAATTATCTCCCCTTTGACTTAAGAGATTTTTGTGCATAATACATATCAGGTTTGAACATCACTCCAAGCTTTTGGTAGGGTTACTGACCCTTTACCATACAACAAAAATCCTAGTCTTGTTCACATGGAAGGACTTGTAGAAGAGAAATTTAAATGTGGCACAAAATAAAACTAGTAATGAGACTTGTTTTAAAAAGGGCAGAAAGCATTGTGTGAAAAGGAGAAAATTTCTCCTTTTCCGCCAATGCTTTCTCAAGCTCATGTCCTTGAGGTTCTTGTTTGGTAAACGGTTAAGTGAGTGTTTTTTTTATGTTCTTTTTTATCTTGGCACACTACTAAATACAAGAAAAATAAACTTTGGGTTTGCTTAAGAGAGGAAAGTACTGTTTATTTTTTGTTGAAAAAATGTTAAGAAACCTTCAAAAGTATCAGGGAAAGGTAGCTTGTCATAGATGCTTTTTTATTCTCCTCTTTATTTTGTTTTGCTCACAAGTTAGAAAATCACGCATGTAATTATGTGGTATGATAGCACTGTGCAGCAGCTTGTGTACATGCTGTTTTGGCTTAATACTTTACCAATCAACACAATTTTAGACCAGTCCAAATTGGAAGAGTTTGCAGATGTTAGATAAATTGTGGCTCAAATGATGAGACTTGCCTTTTGAAGGGTGGAAAACATTGTTGGAAAAAAGGAAAATGATGGTTACCCACATTGTTTTCTTTTTTTCTCAATATTTTCAATAGCACTCCATCCAAGGGTCATTTATTCCCCACAACAACAATCCATAGTTTTACCGAACCTAATAAAAAGGCTTTTGATAACATGGTGGGAAAAGGAGACATAGAGGATATTTGTTTTTTATGGTGAAAGATCGAAATTTATTTAATCGACTGAACATCATCGGTAATATTTTCACAAGTGGCGCAGCCATGAGTGAAAGTATTACCGATGATGTTCACGATTTGAAAAAATTTCGATCTTTCACCGAAAAAAATCCAGTACAGTTCTTTTCAGTTATTCCTTGTGGCGTACCCCTGCCGCATAGCAACACATTACAATATTACATCAAGCGTGAGAAATGTAAGGTAAATTATGTCATATTTCCATCTGGTTGTGAGGCACACGCATTTTACCTAGGTATCTAGTGCGCGGGAATAACTGTTTCCGCCTTCAATTGAAGAGTTTGAATATAAAAATCAGTATTTTCACTGGTCGTAACCATGAAATATCGAAAAATATTTCTCCGATATTTCTTGAAAGCATGAAATAAAATGCTGGTAACCAGTGTTGTGTCTTTTTCCATTCCATATCTTATACCCATTCATTGACAACAACCATTAGTTTGTGCACAAATAATTTGTCATCTGCAAATGCTTTCAAATTAGACTATTTTAAAATTTTGTCATCTAGTAAATAGTTTAAACATGAGATTGTATGGTAATGGGTTTATACTCTTTACTCTCTGAAACAAACACAGCTGAGGACTTTTAAAATGTCCTTGTGACATTAAGGACAATCAACATAAATAATGGCTTAACTCTTTACCAAAACAACAAAATTTCGTGCTTGTCCATATTTAAAGACCATGAATCAAATGTGGCTCAGTAGATGATACCAGACTCTAAAAGGGTAGAAAACATTGTGGGAAAGTGGAGAAAATGCTAGTTACCAGCATTTTCTCCTTTTCTCACAATGTTTTCAAAAGGCTTCTTCCTCCGAATCATTAAAATTCGGGATTGTGTGGTAAAGAGTTAATACACAAGTAAGTGTGAAAACATAGAGGCAATAGGTTACTTGTAATTTCTTCTTGCACTACAACGTTTTCAATCATGGCTTGTTTCCGGATGGAAAAGAATTTAGCAATTTCTCTATTTTATTGGATGTTTACATTAATATTTTGTGTTTGTGTTTTAAATTGTATTTTATGCTCCATATTTCAAAAGGGTATTTTCAAAGTTCTGTGCTGTAAGTTTGTTTCTGGAGGTACTTGGTAGACCCTTAACCAATCAGCCCTATGTTTTGACCAACCTGAAAAAGTGTGGTTTTGAAAACATTTCCAGGAAAAGAGGTAATGCTGGTTGCTAGTATTTTTCTCCTTTCCCAAAAAGTTTCATACTGTGTCAAAGAAAAGTCCTCTTTTTTCAAGCTATACTGGACTTGTTGTGAAGAGTCTAAAATTCTGTGATCTGGTAAAGAGTAACACTTTACTTAATGTGAGACTACAAAATTTTAGGCATGTTCAAATTGAAAGCATTTGCAGACAAAAAATTGAATGTCTCCGAAAATGAAACTTGTCTGGAAGGGTGGGAAACATTATGGAAAAAGGAGAAAATGCTGTTACCAGCATTTTCCCCTTGTCCCACAATGTTTTCAAAAGCATTTTCTCTTAATGTAAGTCAAAACATAGGGTTGATAGGTAAAAAGTTTAGGATCATTCCTATCAGAAATACCTTATTACTCATTCTATTGCAAGTATTTAAAAAGTCAGGATAAAAATTGATAGTTAATTTTTTTATTGCATGGCAACCTTGTATTGTTTTACCCCAGCTTTTTCTCTTACATTTGCTTACTTTTTTAATTTACTCATTCACATTTTTGTATTTATGCTTTCTGTAAATCTGTAGGAATTGAGGGCTGTCAAGTCCTGAGACCACAATTAACCTATCACTTGAATCATTTAGCAAACAAAAAATTTTAGACCTGTTAATAGTAAAATCATTTTGCAGATGACAAATATAGCTCAGTTTAGCTGGGACTGTCTTTGAAAGGTCCAGAAACATCGTGGGAAACAGAGAAAAGGCTGGTTACCAGCATTTTCTCCTTTTCCCACAGTGTTTTCAAAAGTCATCTAATTTAGTTATGTTGAAGTATGGGACTTTTTTTCGGAAAGGGCTAAGTTAAATTTTAAATCTGAACATAGTGACTATTCATCTGAATGGCTTAGACAGAACAACCAGATTGCTAGTTTTGAAATTTGCTTTGGCTGTTGGGTTGTATTCAGCAAGTTTAATTCTATTTTCAGTTTTCAAGCCATCTTATTGGCTTAAGCAGAATATTTAACCCTTTACCACACAATCCCACATTTTAACGACCCTTGGAAATAGGACCTTTGAAAACATTGTGGGAAAAGGAGAAAATGCTGGTAACCAGCATTTTCTCCTTTTCCAACAATGTTTAATAACCTTTCAGAAAAAATCCAATCATTTTAGTCATATTTTATTTGTCGTCTGCAAATGCTTTCAATTTGGACCAGTCTAAAAAATTTTCATGTGGTAAAGAGTTAATCCAATCAGAATTACTAGTATTTGAATATAGCATTAGAGCAGTATTAAGAATTGCTGGTAAATATGACTTACGTTTAAGCAATACCTCTACTACTCTCGTATCATATTATTAATCTTGATAATGTGAACTGGAAGCAATTCAAATATGCGTTTTATCAGTCGGTTAAAAGACATGTCTGTTACAGACATGAAAAAAAAAAAAGATGCAGAAGCTGTTTTTAGTATTTGAGAGTGCAACTGTTAGCTGCTTAGTTTTCTAAGTAAAACATTCATTTATAAATGAAGGAATACAAAAGACCTGTGAAGTACACTTGCCTGCAATAATCCTTTGTTGGAATGTGTTCTTAAATTTTGAATAAGTTTTTAGTAATCTGTGCATATAAGATATAAAGTGTTACTGGAATGATCTAGATTTAGCTGTTTATAACTTAAATAATTATTTTCTGAATATACATGTATTTTTTACAACATTAAAGTGCAGTGTGTAAAACTGCATTCAATTAAAAATCAAACTTCAAAATGATAACTAAAATGAGAGGATGTTAGTGTTTTGCCTTTTTTTAGAAAAAAAAAAATCAGAGAAAAAGTGAGTTGATACTTTATACACAAATTTTGATATTTTCACTTTTGTTGAAGTTGTTTAACTCTTTACTGAACAATCCCGAGGGAGCAACCCTGAGAAAGAAGCCTTTTGAAAACATGATGGGAAATGTAGAAAATGCTGGTTGCCTAGCATTTTCTCCTTTTCCCACAATGTTTTCTATCACAGACAAATTCCATCATTGGAGCCACATTTGAATTTTCATCTGCAAATGCTTTGAATTTAGACAAGTCTATATTTTTGTTGTGAGGTAAAGAGTTAAAAAGCATTTGTTTATGGAAGAGTAAGCTATTATTGTCATGTAAAGTTCAAATTTTCACAGACAGGCTATTTTTAGACTTGTCACCAACTTGAACAAGTAAAGAGAAGTATCTGTGGGAAGGAAAATAACCTTCTTGAATGATGTGGAAAGCACTGTTTGAGTCGAATCAGTTGTTTTTTACAAGCCATTAATTTCTTTTCCGGTGATTTCAAAAACAATCAAGCCATTCTGTGGCAAAAGTGGCTTTAATGCATCTCTATTAAGAATTATATGAAGCAAGTTATAACATGATTGTGGATCCACAAAATCCATTTCATCCAACTCTTGAGGTAGAATGGTCCTTGGACATGCAGAAAATTTACCAAACAAAGTTTCGACCCAGGTCACCCTGCCCACACTACTTTTCGCAGATGCATTAAGCCCCCTTTTCGCAAAGTATGACTCAATTATTCCTCATAGGGGTTATAAATAGAGCATGTTTTTATTATGGTAAAAGTTAAAGATAAAAAACTAATGTGCAATAAAGGGCAGCAATTCATATCTTGCAATACATAGCTAGCTTTAAACCAGCTATTGTTTATAGTTTAGGTATTTACCATGTTTACCCATGTTTTGTGAATGTTCTCGGCTTATAAAAAAAGGTTTGTAGAGCTATTAGTTGCTTTTTTTTTTCTGTAGAAGATATTTTACTGTGCCACCATGTGAAAAAATGATACATTACTGTGCTAATATACTGTAAAGCCGTCATAACTCTGGATTGAAAGATAAAGGGTTAAATTGCACATACTGTTTCAAGGATCAAACTATACTGAAATACATGTATTGTTAGGAGAAAAACTACATATAATTTAATACTGAAAGTTTTTTGTTTTACGTGTCAAACATGTATTACTATTTAATCCTAGGAGGGTCAAATAAACCCGCGAGACATTCTTATTTTAGAAATAAGACCCATTAAAACTGCAATTTCAAGGTTATTTTTGTCCAGAATGTCTTAGAATAGCAGACAGTGTGGATCAAAGATAAGACTGCATATTTTGTGCTGTCTGATCTTGAGATACACTCGACACTAAGGCAACAATAGTTGTGAAAGGTGCTTCAGGTTTGATTGATTCAAGATTTTTTAGTTTTTGGAAGAGGCTTTTCATAAAATGTTACCTTCTACTGAATGTCAAAGATATAGAATTTGCCAAAGCCATTGATATTTTCATTTTGAATCACTGTATTTTAAACAATTTTAAAGTAAGTTATACTGCACATGAGGTATGGTTATTAAGAAGTAATTTTTGATAAAGACAATCTTTTATACACATTGTTAGCTAGGGTGATGTTGAAGAAAACATTGAGGTATTGTCACAGCCCTGTCGTCGTCTGCGTCGTTGGAGTGCAAAACCTGTGACATTTTATAATCTCTCCGTCATTACTGAAGATGTTTACTTCAAACTCAGACTTGCTGTTAACTATCAAAAGGAGAACTCAGACAACAGGGGCAGGTAACCAACAACACATTTTTGACACAGTTATGCCCCTTTTTTGACTTAGAATTTTCAAAAACTGTGACATTTTATAATATATATGTCCTTACTTCGAAATTGGACTAGTTGTTGAGTGTTAAAAGGGAAATCCATACAACAGGGTCAGGTAACCATCAAATTACTATAACACAGTTGTGTTCCTTTTTCAAAATACATATAGAATCTTTACTTAAAGCAACAGCAGCCGAGTGTTGGTATCCGTATAAGGTGTTCTTGTTATAAGCATTAGCCTAGATACCCATGATGAGTTGTTGTTGTTTTCTGTGCCAAATAGACTACCATAGTGGTCAAAGTCTTGCATTGTTCTAGCAGTGTCTCCCACCTTTCGTCCTGGTTAAAACTTTTGACTCTTTACCAGAGAAACAAAATTTTAGACTAGTCCAAATTGAAGGTATTTGCAACAACCAATTACATATGACTGATAATTTAAAATTTGTTTTGGAAAGGGTAGAAAACATTGTTGGAAAAGGAGATAATGCTGGTTACAAGCATTTTCTCCTTTTCCCACAATGTTTTCAAAAGGCTTCTTTCTCAAGTTTTTGTTGAAAGTCAGGATTTCATGGTATAGAGTTGGCCCTTCTGGTGCCTTCCATGACTACCAGTATACATGTAGCTTCTTTTGTGGCCAGTGTAGATCAAGATGAAGCTGCCTTTTTTTAACTTTCTGATCTTAAGTCTACACTGTCTGCTATCCTAAAATATTGTGATAATAAAGCAGCCTAAATACTGCAAACATTCAGGTTTTTTGCAGGTCTGAAAACATCCATTTGGTTATTTGGCACTATAAAGGTTAAAAATGAATGATTTTTTTTTTTTGATTTTGATTTTTTAAAGTAAAAGAACTGAAATCCATTGTTACAACAGAGGTTGTTGTATTTCTGTAGTATTATAATCAGAGTATTATTATTATTGTTGTTATTGATGATTTATGATCTAGGAATTAAAAGAAAGTTTCATATGGCTGCCTTTTTATTTTCCCTTTTGTTGTAAAGCTCTGATATAACCTTTTGTTGTAAAGTTCTTTTACAACTTTGATCCATTGCTTAACATATAAATACATGATCCTGTGTTTTATCAACCCTAGAAATGAAGGCTTTAGAAAACATTATGGGGAAAAAAAGCAAATGCTGGTAACTAGCATTTCTCCTTTTCCCACAACGGTTTCTCTATTTTCAAAAGCAAATTTCTTCATTCTAACACCACATAATTTGTTGTCTGCAAAATGCTTTCAATTCAAACAAGTCTAAAACTTTGTCATCTGGTAAATAGTTTACAAATCAACAAACCTGCTGGATTCACAAAATAACTCATTACTCAGCCCTGACAGTCAATTTTCAGCTAGGCTGTTTTCAAAGAAAACTATGAGTTATTGTCATTGGCCTTGCGTTGTCTGCATCGTTGTTGTCTTTGACTGGGTCGCCGTTGTGCAAAAACTTTGACCTTTTGCAATATCGTTCCTGAAGATATTTACTTCAAACTTGGACAAGTTGTTCACTATCAAAAGGGGAACTCATACAACAAGGGCAGGTAACCATTAAAATATTTTTGGCATAGTTATGCCCCTTTTTTTACTTATAATTTTCACTGAAAATCAAGCACTTGCACCCCCATGCAGTGCTCTTATTCTGTTTTGGAATGCTAGACATATACCCCTTTTGAAAACATTGTTGCAAAAGAAGAAATATGGTAGCTTTTTGCTTGCAACCTTTTCTTTTGCCATCATATTTTGAAATGTGCTCATGTGTTATTTAAGGATTGTTCATTATGCATATTGCTAAAGGATGTTTTTACAGTGATGTGCTGAGAAATTAGGTAAAGTGTCCTATCACTTTCACAGCTTATGGAATCTAAATGGGATCTTAACTTTTCACTACACAATTCCAAGTTTCATTGATCCTGAAAGAGAAGGCTTTTGAAAACATAGTGGGAAAAAGAGAACATGTATGTAACAGCATTTTCTCCTTTTCCCGCAATGCTTTTTATCCTATCAAAAATAGAAATCACTATTTAAGCTGCATTTAATTTGTTGTTGGCAAAAGCTTTACTTTGCTCTAGTCTAAAAGCATGTCGTGTGGTAAAGGGTTAACTCTTTACAAAAAACAATATTCATGACTTGTCTAACTTTAATGCATTTGCAATGTAGATCAAGATCAGACTGCACAGAATGTGCAGTCTGATCTTAGATCTACACTGTCCGATACGGAGATGCTTCTAACCAAAAAATAAGTTAAAGTAGCACTATTCGGGTTTTTACGATCGAGTTGAAAGTTTCATTGAGTTATTTAGCAGGATAAGGGTTACTATGGTGGTCAAATGATGGGATTTGTCTTTGGTATGGTTGAAAAGCATTTTTTCTCCTTTTTTCACAATGTTTATTACTTTTTACTATTTCCCACAATATTGCCCTAACATTTCATGGACAAATCCCCAACATTTCAGCCAGGCATAATCCATCAACTCTTTTCCAAACAACAAAATTATAGACCTGTCCAAATTGACAGCATTTGTGGGCAACAAATTAAGTGTGATACAAGTCATGAAAGTTTTCTTTGAAAGATTGGAAAAGATTGTGCTGTTACCAGCATTTTCTCCTTTTCTCATAATGTTTTCAAAAGCTTCCTTTTTTGGGGTTGTTGAAACATGGGATTGTGTGGTAAAGGCATAACTGAAATGGTTTCAATACAGACGAATCTGAATTTTTTTCAGCTGGTAAAGATTTGAATTGAGCCATGCTCTTCGAAAAGGAGGCTTAATGCATCCGCAAAAAGTGTCAACCCAGGTCAGCCTTCTCAATATGTGCAGGTTGACCTTGGCCAGAACTTTTTGCCATTGGTCAATTTTCTGCATGTCCAAGGACCAGTTTACCTCATGATTCAGTCGGTTGTTAGACAAAATGGACTTTATGTATCTATGATCATGTGATGACGCGTGGTATGATGCATCAAGGAGATGCATTAATCACCCTTTTGCCAGAGCATGGCTCAATTATTTTAGAAGTTTTAGGCTTATGTGTTGTTGATTATCTTATTTCAGATGACCTTATGAAAGACCTGGGTATGGTGTCTGTAGATGGTTTCTCAACCAACACTGATACAATGGGACCTCCACCTGTCTTATGAACAATTAAGGGAACCAAGATGGAGCATGTTTTCAAGATAGAAAATGGGAACAAAAAACTAACTATAATTATATTCTTTGTGATTGGCATTATGAGCAAAGCTCAAAGGAGTTTATATCATGGTGTTGTTCCGTCATCTGTCTTTCAATTATTAACTTTTTACCAATCGACAAAAATATAGCCTTCAAGTGTAAGTCGAAAGTATTTGCAGACGATGATCGTTTTTCAAATCCAGAAATTTCTGTTTTAAAGGGTTATCAGCATTTTCTCCTTTTCTCACAATGTTTTCAAAGGCCTCTACCTCAGGGTCATGAAAAGTTGGGATTGCGTGGTAAAGGGCAAATATTTTCTTGTCTTCATAAAATTTCTCATGAGGATAGATGCTAACTTGTACATCATGGCCAGAAAAGGGTCCTTCTGTTTAAGTTTGATATAAAAATAAATGTAAAGGAAGGTAGACCAAAATATTTCACGTTTATGAGTGTTTTTGTTGCCTGCAGAAACATTTTAATGCCGTAACTTTTTCTCTTTTGAACTTATAGCTCTATACCAGACAATCCCAGGTTTTAAGGAAAGAAGCATTTGGTAAATGTTGGGGAGAAAAAAAGGAAAAAAGTGCTGGTTTCCCTTCATTTTTTCCCTGAATATCTTCTATCCTTTGAAAGACAAATTCTCTGATTTAAGCTACAAGTTTGCAAATTTTGTCTGCCTTCAGTTTTGAAGCTATCCTGCACATAATTCAAGAACTCTAATTTAAGGTGTAGTCACTATTTACCTGTTATTGTTTATATAGCTGACTATCAAAGTCTTACTTTTACTCTATTTTCAATTTTTGTAAGGTATACTTATTGCAACATCCCAATGTACATTTTGCAGGTTTAACGCAAAACATTTGTAACTCCTTTTTTCACCAAAAATGACTTTTTTACAGTTTTGTAATATGTATCCATCAATACATAATTCCTCAAAATATTCCTTGAAAATTCCTGCTACAACCAAAGAAAATGTAGAGGTTGTATCTCAAATCAGAACTGTCTTTCGTTGAAAATCAACCAGCTTTTAGCTCTACTGGCTGAAAGCCAGCAGAGCTTATGTCATGGTGTGGTTTCCGTCGTCTGTCCATCTATCTGAGCATCCGTCAGTCCGTTAGTCCTTTTCTTGTTGACACAATGAAATCTGCATTTGTAGTCAGATTTTTGTGAAACTTGCACATTTTGTTTATCTCATCTATAGCTTGAACCCTATTGATTTTCAAAAAAAATCTGACAATCAGTAGGGGAAAAGTAGCCATTTGAAGTAAAAATTTCCATTTCTTGTTTACGCGTTAAAGTCTGCATTTGTGGTCGGATTTTCGTGAAACTTTCTTTATTTTATCAATAGCTGAAATCTTATTGATTTTGAAAAAATTCTGACAATCAGTATGGGAAAGATAGTCATTTGAAGTTGAAAATTTCCATTTCTTGTTTACGCAATAAAGTCTGCATTTGTGGTCGGATTTTCTTGAAACTTACACAGTTGCTTTGTATCATCAACAGCTTGAACCCTATTGATTTTGAAAAAAAATCCAACAATCAGTATGGGAAAGTAGCCATTTAAAGTTTAGAATTACCATTTTGTATATGAAGTACACATTTTCGATCCAATTCTTTTAAAACTTGCAAAGATTATTTGGTTCATCAAGGGATTGAACTTTGTTAAAGGTGAAGAAAATCAAGTGATCAGTTTAGGAATAACAGCCATTTGATGACTTAGTATTGTTTACTCAACTAGGATTGTTGAATACCATGCATACTGAAACCCTATCAAATTCAGCTGGATTCCAAACAGTTTGTTTTGAGAAATTGTACTCCAATTTTTTTTTACTTTTTTTTTTTTCAATTTACCATGACTACTTATGCTGTCTTAGTGGGTTAAAGCCCAGTTGCAAGAACATCTCCCCCTTTTTTTGTGTGTGTTTTTGTCTTTTTCCATCATGAATTCATAATGTATGCTAGCAAAAAAGCAAAATCACTGCCAGTAGATTTCAGGCCCTTCAAGGGCCTCTAGTTTCCTTCTCCAGTAAAATATTGAAACATATTGAAATAAAGTACATAGTATTCAGTCTGTCATGGCCTGTAGAGTGTTTTACGTCCTCATGGGCCTCTTGTTTAGGTTTTAAACTGTTTACTAGTCAACAAAATTGACAACTTGTCCATGTTGAGGGTATTTGCAGGCAACAAATGAGACTCAGTTCATAGGATTTGTCTCGGTAAGGATAACAAACATTTTGGAAAAGGCAGAAAATGCTGTTTTCCAGCATTTTCTCCTTTTCCAACAGTATTTTCAAAGCCTTTCTCAGGGTTGTGTAAATATGGGGACTGCAGTAATTGCAGTGTTTCCGTTTGAATAAAATTTTACTGAGTCCCTGGGACCCAGTGCCACTGAAAAAGTTGAGTCCCATTGAGTTTCTTCTGAGTCCCATTTTTTCTTCCGTAAATCATCTTTTTAATGAAGACCACTTTGGTTGGGGGATAGAATGAAGATGGGAAAAAACCTTGCTCTTCACAAGATTTTTTCCTCCCTTTCCACATAGTCATTTTCAGAGGACAGCAGTTTTGAAATACTACCCTGAGTGTCTCTCTAATGGAATGTAACCCTTTACCAGTCCACAATATAACCGTGAGTAAGAAAGCCTTTGAAAATAGTATGGGAAAAGGAGAAAATACTTGTAACAAGCATTTTCTCCTTGTCCTACAATGTTTTCTACCCTTCTTTAAACAAATTTCAGTGTAAGAGTCACTTTTCTTTTGTCGTTTTCAAATGCTTTCAGTTTGGACAAGTCTAAAATTTTACTGTTTCGTAAAGAGTTAAATGGATTGGCTTGTTAACCTTATAAAAAGGAAGATCAGATCACAAAAGAGAACTAAACTTAGATACTAAGTAAGCCTTGTAATATAAATGACTAGTTTAACCTGACTAGAAATTAAAAATTCTTTATGGATCCTTTCGCAGACTTAATTTGCTGAGCAAGTCGGTGGCCGTTGCTCGAAATGTATGTCATACGATTGAACTTCTCTGAAAGTCCGTACAACCTGTTGTGAAAATATTTTTCTGCTTGGTTTCACTGCAAATTAAACACTTCATGCAAATGCAAGAATCTGAATCATCAGTGTCTTTCACTAACCAAACTTTAAAGGCAGGATCTTTCAGCCATTGGTCTTGGAAAGATCGAGAATGTTTTTTCTTTTCTGCCGGGGAAGCCATCTTCTGTTTCAGTATACAAGTGCTAAGCAACAGCTGTTGTCCCGCTCAGTTCGCCGGGAAAGACAGTATAGATGTAACGCGGGTAACCAGTCTTAGGAAAGAGATTGGTAAGAGTTTACATGTTGGCGAACCAAGTTCTATTTATAGACATTTTGGAATTCCGATGGTCAGTTTGTACAGGCGGAGTTGAAATCTTCGTATTTCGAATTGTTTTCGGTGTTGATGTAGTCTAATTAAATTATCGTTTGGACTCAATTTTGACTGCGTCCCAGGGACGCGATCAGCTTATTTATTTTGCGTCCGAGCTGATTTTCATGCGTATATAGATACTTTTACGTCGTAAACGGAAACCCTGTAATTGGTTTATCGGTCTTGAACAATTTTGAATGGACTGTACAATTTTATATTCAGTACTATTGGATATAATACCTAATGCAAATGCTACCTAGCTGAAACTTTGGTCATCCTGCAAAATAGATTAGACTGCACAGATTTTTTTGTATATGACCCTTTTTCACGAGTATGGCAAAACAGTCTTTAAATTGCTGTAGGTGAGTCTTTCCTACCAAATCAGATTGTCAGTATTAATTTAGCTCTACTGGCCAAAGGCCAGATGAATGTAAGTCATGGCCTGTTTTCTGTTCTGTCCAGCATCCGTCATCTGTTGTCCAGCTATTAGATTTTTTCTTGTTTATATGATTGTCACATTTGTGGACGGGTTTTTATTTAATTTGCAAGCCTTATTTATGTTACCAGTAGCTTAAACCCTATTGAAAATGGAGGATACTTGACAACATTTCATGTGCTAGTAACCAGTTTTTTCTACTTTTCTCGCATTTTTTTCTACCCTTCTAATGACAAATTTCAGTTTTAAAAAACATTTGATTTGCAATTGCTTTCAACTTGGAGGAGTCTAAAATTTTGTCGTTTGGTAACGGCTGAAAGCCGAGAAGATGGATTTTCTTTTAACTTTCTTCAATACAAGTTTCAAATGGTTTCCCCCAGGTCAGTAACTTCCAGTAGAGTAATTCAGGCTTTCATGGGCCTCTTGTGTAGCTTTCTAACGGTAAGATATACCAGAAAACAGAAAATGAAAAATTGTCTTTAATGAAAGGACTTGCAGGCTACAAATTAAAATTAATGTGCTTCAAATTATACAATTTTTGTTAGAAATGGTAAGGAACATGGTGGAAAAGGAGAAATGCTTTTCATGATTTTCTTCTTTTCCTATCATGTTTTTAAAAGCCTTCATCCTCTGTTTAACATCAACCTGGGATCATTTGGGGAGAGCACATTAATTCATTAGGCATCCTCAGGGAATTTTATCAAAGATGCTCTGAAATCCACCAGTCTTGTCAATCAAGGTTTTATGGTAGTACAATATACGTTATGCATCTTTTCTTTTTCATTTGTTTTAGGATTTTAAGTGAAAGAATTTAATATATGGATGACTTAGAATAATAAGTTTGTAATTTGCAAGATACTGACTTGAGAAAACTCAGAAAGCATTTACACTACTACAAAAACAATTTGTATATGACCCTTTTCACTGGCTCTTTTGGTCAACATAACACAGTCAGATTTCGATGAAATTGCAATAGGATGAGTTAAAGAGCTTGAAATAGGGCTTACAAATAAGTAATGCATCATTTACAGTTGTTAGTTGCACTTACATTTCCATTGTTCTGAGACATCCAAATTAGAAGGCAACTCTCTACAAACTTTTATAGTACTGTATTTCATATACATCTACATAAAAGTATTAGTGGTTTTGTATCTGTTTAGTTAGTGCGAATATTGAATTATAATTACCGTAATTCTTTACCAAAGAAATTGAAATTTGTTTTGGGAAGGGTAGAAAAAATTGTGGGAAAAGGAGAAAATGCTGTTTACCAGCATTTTTTCCTATTCCCACAGTTTTTTCAACAAGCTTTTCCCATTGGGTTGTTAAAACTTGGGATTGTTTAGTAAATGATTAAACCTTGATGATCTCAAGGTTGCAAATTGCAAATGACTTTTTGCATTATGCAGCACAGAACTTGTCTTCACCCTTGTACCTGATAACAAAATTGCAGGATTGTCCAAACTGAAATTATTTGCAGATGACAAAATAAATGTGACTCAAATGATGAAAATTGAAGGGTTAAAAAACATTGTGAGAAAAGCAGAAAATGCTATGTAACAGCGTCTTCTCCTTTTCCAACAATGTTGGATATAGCCCTCTTCCTCAAGAGTTGTTAAACCAAAACTTTTCTCATTTATAGTTATGTATTTACACGTTTTTCTCTTAGAGAATTAATTGCAATGCATCAGTTAACTTCTAGTCAAATATGTTAACCTGTGCTATAAAATGATGTTTTATGTTGTGTTTGCGTGTGAGCCATGCTCTGTGAAAAGGGGGCTTAATGCATCTACAAAGAGTATTAACCCAGTGTAGCCTGTCCAAACTGACTTGGGTCAAAACTTTTTGCTTGTTGGTCAATTTTCTGCAAGTCAGAGGGCCAGTGTATCTCATGATTCAGTCAGATTTTATGGATCTATAACTATATGATGGCTTGCTTGGATTCATGCATTACAGAGATGCATTAAACACCCTTTTGCCACAGCATGGATCATATTATTGTTATTGCCTTGTTATAGAACTACAGTAATATTATTTTTGTTGTTTAAATTTTTCAAGATGCCAAACTTTTAGACTTGTCCGTATTGAAAGCATCAGTTCTGCAGATACCAAACTAAATGTGGTTTAAAAAAAAAAAACAGGACTTGTCTTTGAAAAGGTTAAAAATGTTGCGGGAAAAGGGAGGAATTGCTGAGAACTAGCATTTTCTCCTTTCCCCTGAATGTTTTTAAAAAGCTGGTGTACCTCAGGATTGTTAAAACTGTAGACATCTTCTTTTGTACTGAAGTAATGAAACAGGCCAATCTTGAAAAATTGTGGGAAAAGGAGTGATTTCTCGTAACAGGCAATATCTCCTTTTGCAACAATGTGTTTATCAGTATTCATGTATTAACCCTTGAGGTACTTTTTATGACTATAGTTGCCTTTGCAGTATTGTGGATCAAGATCAGACTGCATAAAGTATGCAGTCTAATCTTTGATCTACACATTCAGCTTTACTAAGACATTCTAGACAACAGCAACACTGAAAAGTGCGGGGGGGGGGGTTCTTATTTCTGGGCTAAAAATGTTACCTTGGTTTATTTAGCACTTTAACTCTTACAACATGATGAAATTTTAGACTTATTCAAATTGAAAACATATGCAGACAACAGATTCATTTTGACTCGTATGATTTGATTTGACTTTGCAAAGTTAGAAAAAATTGTGGGAAAATGAGAAAATGGTGGTTATCGTCATTTTCTTTTTCCACAATCTTTTCAAAGGCCTTCTTTCTCAGGGTCATTAAAACTTGATATTGTATTGTAGAGGGTTATGTTCTGCTGCAAGTAAGGTTCAGGAGGTGATGACTTTTTACCTATGTAACTGCAGGCACTGAAAAGTTGAAACATTGTAAAAACAGGAAAGAGTTAGGGACAAAGTGCCAAAAATTAGCCTAATGATTGGAGAAATTTATTATTTTGTTGCATTGATTTTGAACACTTCCTTTTGCAAAGGATCTAAAAATTTTCTGTAAGGGAGAAAGAATGGAGAAAAAATTACTTTAAATGTAGGAGGCGCTTGCTGTTTTCACAAAACATCATTTTGGTCTACATGATACCACATGAATACAAATGTTCAAGTCCTTGCTAGAGGCTGCTTTTAAAAACTCTGCAGGAAAAGGAAGGAGTTGGTTGTTGCTCCTTAGATGAGGAAAAGGCTAGGTTTTTTTTTCAATAAAAACAGCATAGAAAATATGAAAATCATTGAATTGGGAAAACCTCTGTATTGCTGACCTATCATTTAAAATATTAATTTCTAAATTGTAATTAGCCCTTTACCACACAATCCTGAGTTTTAACGACCCTGAGGAAGAAAATTTTTGAAAACATTGTGGGAAAAAGAGAAAATTGGGGTTACCAGCATTTTCTCATTTTTTTCCAACAATGTTTCCTACTCTTTTAAAGAAAAATCCCATCATTTCGACTGCATTTGATTTGTCATCTGCAAATGCTTTCAATTTTGAGAAGTCTGCAATTTTGTCGTGTGGTAAGAAGTTAATTGACCACTATGCAGGGCAAGTATTGTGCCTTTCCCTGAACATATTTCCAAGCCTGATTGTATTCATTGGAAAATTTCTGCAATTTCTTTGTATCACATGACATATTTTTAGCCAATCAAAAGCACTCTTTTGTTAGACATCAGTTATGCTCTGTCGAAGCACAATCAGTTTCCAATTTATTTATTAATTCTTCATTGCATGAAAAAAATTGCAGTATTGTTCAAATTATATACATGTAATTTGCAAATGACAAATATGGCTGAAGTGCTAGAGTTTGTCTCATTAAGGTTAAAAAACATGATGGGAAAAGGAAAAAATGCTGGTTACCAGCATTTCTTCTTTTCCCACAATGTTTTCAAAAGCCTTCCCTGTTAGAGTCTCTCAGGAGCTTTTGGTAAAGGTTTGAATTTCAAACTTTTATTGTTGTAATGATTGTTATTGTATTCCTTTTAGAATATACATGTATAGTATTGAAAATGTTGTTGCTGTATTAGATATACATATATGTGTCCTTATTAATAGACTGATTTACATATTCAAAATTTCTTTAACTCATTGCTTTTTGCAGATTGTGGGGTCCTGTGTGGCTCAGTGGTGAAGAGTAGGACTTATAACCATGAGGCCCTGGGTTTGAGCCTCACTGTAAGCAATCGGGTTTTCATAAGATTGTCCTTTGGCTAGACACTTCAGAGCCCTAGCTCTAGCCCTACTGGTGAAACCTGGGACATAAATAAATAAGCAAGCTGTCAGCGTATTATGACTGAAATAATGTTGAAAGCTGCGCAAAACACCATTTGAAATTTAAATCCTGCTCAGATGGCTTTTCAGCTCATCTGAATACAAAGTGCTCAAGGTAAGCTTTTGTGATTGTGCAGTGTCTGTTTAGTATTATCCTTCCTCAATTGTTTACCTAGCTTCTTTGCACTGTAGAGCTGATATTTTCTTTCCAATCTTCATCACACTTGGTCAGAATGTTTGTCTTCATAAAATCTTGGATGAGTTAGAAAGTGAAATGCCTCAAATCAAAAAGAAGGTCACTAAGCCAAATCAAAAGAGAATCTTGTGTGAACTATAAAGGCTACATTTTGCAGTCCAGTACTCAAGAAACTTGGTCAGGCATGTTGAAATGTGGATCACCTCATTGCAAATGGTCACCAGAGCAAATATAAGTTTCATAATATTAGTGAGCCATGCTCTGGCAAAAGGGGGCTTAATGCATCTCTGTGATACATTTTACCAAGCAAATCATTACATAATTATAGATCCATAAACCCATTTACTCTAACAATCAACAGTTGGATCTGGGGTTAGAATGGACCTTTGCCATGCAGAAAATTTACAAATAGAAAAAATGGTTGACCTATGTCAGCCTAAGTGTACTGTTCAGGCTGACATGGGTCAGTACTTTTTGCAGATGCATTAAGCCCTCTTTTCACAGAGCATGATTCAAGTTTTTTAGCAACAGATCACTGTCTCTAAGACCCTTTCCCCTTTCAAAGTGTTTTCTACCCTTTTAAAAATGAGTCGCATCATTTGAACCACACTTAATTTCCATGTTTATTTTTGTCTGTCCATTTAGACGAGTCTTACACTTATTCCTTGATTAAAGAGGAAAATTTGATGTTTTCTTTTGGGAAAAAGTCCTTATCATTTATTCAGTGCTTTGAAGATACAGGCTTAGCCCTCTACTAAACAATCCCAAGTTTTAATGACCCTGAGGAAGAAGGCTTTTGAAAACATTTTGGGAAAAGGAGAAAATGTTAATAACCAGCATTTTCTCCTTTTCCTACAGTGTTTTATAGTCTTTCAAAGAAAATTTCCACTGTTTTTTGAGCTACATTTGATTTATCACCAGCAAATTCTTTGGAATTTGACAAGTTCACAATTTTTTGATGTGGTAAAGAGTTACACCTTGGGTTGAGGTTGCATAATGGTTGGTGGGTAAATAGCCATTAGCCCATGTTTGCTTGATGTCACTGACGATCGAGATGAATTATCAAAGAGTTGATCCTTCTGGTTACCACGACAATGACCTTGACCTCGGCATAGCATGATAGTAACAACTGCAACAATGATCAAGAAGACCAATGACACGACTGATGACACAACGATAACTGTGAGTTGGCTTGAGCTCTCTTCAGTTCGACCTGCAACATGAAAATTTCATCTGTCAACCCTTATAATGCCTTTCACAAGTTTTGATTTTTCTGCAGCTGAGGAAGGAGTTTGCAACACAAACCTTCTATCAGGTGCATAGCCAGACATGTAATATAGATGAATACCAATTTATTCTAAGTTTCCTTCTCTCGCTCATTTCCTTTTTCCCATCATTTTTCCGATAGCAAAATAGATATTAGCACCTTAACTCTTTACCAAACGACAAACATTTGGAGTCATTTAAATTAAAAGCATTTGCAGGCAACAATTTAAAATTGGCTAGAATTAAGGAATTTGGAAGTGAAAGTGTAGAAAACATTGTGGAAAAAGGAGAAAATGCTGGTTACCAGCATTTTCTCCTTTTACCTCAATGTTTTCGAAAGCTTTCTCTATCAGGTCTGTTAAAACTCGGGACTGTGTGGTAAAGGGTTAAAAAGCCAAGTACAACTTTGTCAATTCTTTAGACATTGTAAATTAAGATCAGAATGCATAGACCATACAGACTGATCTTTAATCTACATTGTCTGCCATTTAGTTTTTATTTTCTGGCAAAAGCAATATTGAAACTGAGATGATTGGGTCTCTTTTCCTGATAAAGCACACTGTTTTTTCAATGCTTTGATGGTTAACATTTGAGCCCGCCTGACTACATACTGTATAAGTGGAAATTTTTGTGACGTGGAAAATTTTGCCATTTTGCGAATTTGGAAAATTCGCAAACTTTTCTGTCCGCGTATTTTACTAAAAGTATACAAACAAATAACAAGTGTCTTGAATTTGCAAACATTTCAGTACGCAAAATATCCATAGTCGGTCATTTGCAAATTTTTTGACACGCATATATTTCCACGCATACAGTACCTGCCTATGTGAATGATTGTACACAGATGTACGGACAGGCTGATTTCAGTATACATTTGAAAACATGCCAGTTACAGGAGTATATTCAAGGATGGCTTTGACCGATTGATTTTCATTTATTCATTGTTGCCACTAGTTACCCCTATGAGCGATGCCCCCAGAAGACTGTAAGTTTGCTACAGGGGATAGTGCAAGATACAGGATGAAACTCATCCTAAAATAAAGATGAAAATGATTTTTTTAAAATTCATACATTTCCTGATGTTTATTTGTCTAGCAGATTACCTATTTGAAAACACTGTAGCAAAAGGAGAAATGGCTCATTAGAAGGAAATTTTGCCTTTGCAACAATTTTCCGCACATGAGCTCATATAATATTACAGCTTTAACTCTTTACCAAATGACAAAATTTTGCCTAGTCCAAATTGAAAGCATTTGCAGACGACAAAATAGACGTGAATCAAAAATTGAAATTTGATTTGGGAAGGGTAGAAAACAATGTGGGAAAAGGAGAAAATGCTGGTTACGAGCATTTTCTCCTTTTCCCACAATGTTTTCAAAAGCTTTCTTTCTCAGGGTCGTTAAAAGTCGGGATTGTGTGGTAAAGAGTTAATCATGTCTATCAATTCATTATCCATATTTTGCAAGGATAATTCAAAAGTTGCTTGCGTCATATTTGTTCCGGGTATTACAGAATAGATTCTATTTGAGGTCTTCATTGACGCCCTGTTTCAATCAACATATAACAAAATTTAAGACCTGCCCAAATTGAAGGAAACGTTGCAGATGACAATCAAATATGACTTAAAAGCTGAAATTTGTCTTTGGATGGGTAGAAAACATTAAGGAAAAAGGAGAAAATGCTGTTTAGCAGCATTTTCTCCTTTTCCTACAATATCTTCAAAAGCCTTTCCTTCAGGACTGTAAAAAAGTCAGGGTTGTTTCGAAGAAACAAGAACAGAGGTTTGCTTTACCTTCAGTGTCCAGGGTATGGTCTGGTGAGGCTTCATCGATTTTGATGGCTATTGTTATTCTGTCGTATTCAGCCTGCTCAACTTGCCTCTTTCTACGAGCACTGTTGAAGTCACAGAACTGAAGAAGCAGAAAGGATACCAATTCAGTTTCACATAGACTTATAATCCTGACGCCCTGCAGCCTGTCATAGATTGGTCCACATTTACCTGCAAATTTCTTGTAACTGGCTTCCATAGAATAAGAGTTGTGGTCAAATGAGCATTTGTTACTTTCAAGAGGAGATAATTCAGAAATTAAGTCATAGAGCATCAAAAAACTCAGACACATTTTCAGTGTAGAACTTAGACCCAAATAATTGCAATGTCAAGGTTCCTTTTGTCTGTACTGTTTCAGCAAAGCAGACAGTGTAGATCAAAGATCAGGCTGCACGTTTTGTGCAGATTGATCTTGATCTAGACTGGCTACAAAGGAAACAGTTGTGATGAAAGACTCTTTAAGGGTTAAGGTAGCTAGATGTTTGTCAATTTTGTAAAGAATTGTTTTTTGTTGTTGTTTAACCCTTCTTTGGAAGACTTTTGAAAACATTGTGGGAAAAGGAGAAGATGGTGGTTACAAGTACTTTTTCACAATGATTTCCATCCCATCCAAGACAAATCCAATGCCAATAATAGGCAACAGGTGGCAACCATGAATATAGTCAAAAACAAACAAATCCAATTAAATGCACCATTCTCAATATATTGTTTGCAAGTGCTTTAAAATTTAACGAGTACTTCTCAAAAATTTTGTATTTAGGTAAAGAGTTAACTATTTACTAAATAACAAAATTTTGGACTTGTCCAAATTCAAAGCATTTGCAGACGACAAATAAAATGTGGCTCAAATGATTGGACTTTATCAGAAAGGGTAGAAATCATTGTAGGAAAAGGAGAAAATGCTGGTGACCAGCATTTTCTTCTTTTCCCACTATGTTTTTAAATACCTCTTACATCAGGATCATTAAAACTCGGGATTATTTGGTACAGAGTAAAGGACTTACATCAGTACATCTAGCGTCAGTGCCGAGGGACCCAAAGCAATAGCCTACATAACAGCTGAAATAGTAGAAGTTGTTGGGAGGATAGTCACTGATCATAACAAAGCTGTCAGTCTCTGTTGTAAACACTCTTTTGTTCACTGAGGTTGAAGGTTCGATTCCTGCATAGCGAAAGCCATTTGTCAGTCCGAAAGCATTGGTCTCATTAGGGCACCTGTTTTATGAAGAAAAACATAGAAAAATATCCCACAAGTCATCTTTACCTCCTGAAAATAATGTGCAGGAAACCACTTTGAAAATGAGCCATGCTCTTTGAAAAGTAAGTTTAATGTATCTGCAAAAAGTATCAACCTAGGTCAGCCTGCACAGTCCGTGCAGGCTGACCTGTTTGAAAATTTTTTGGCCATTGGTCAAATTTCTGCATGCCAAAGGAGAAGTCAATCTCATGATTAACTCTGTTATTAGACAAATTAGACTTACAGATCCACAATTATGAGATGACTTGATTGGTAAATGGCACCACAGAGATGCCTTAAACCCCAGTTTCCCAGAGCTCTGCTAAATTTTTATTGTTGAAATCTTGCTAATCAACCTGTTACCAAACAACAAAACTTTGCTCTTGTCCATATCCAAAATATTTGCAGATGACAATTTAAATGTGGTTCAAATGATTTCATTGTCACTGATAGTGTAGAAGACATTGTGGAAAGAGGGGATGAGGAGAAAAAATGTGGGTAACCAGCATTTCTTCTTTTCTGTCGATGTCTTTTTTAGCTTTTGTGGGCAAATTCCACCATTTTAGTCACACTGAATTTGTTGTCTGCAATTACAAGCTATTAACACGGCGTTAAAATCCAATACAAACAAACAAAGCATGCAATATGGACGAGTATAATTCATCATTTATCATTCTTTAATCCAGATTACGCCCCTGGATTTGTATCCAAGAGTAATCTATATTTACCCTGAGCTGAGGATAAAAACTGTTCTTTCAGCTTTGTTGAATGGGCCAAAGTCACAACTGAATGAGTAAACACCATAAGGATCTGTAAAAAAAAACATTTCAGTCACGCTCTCTGAAAAGGAAGTTTAATACATCTGTAAAAAAGTATCCACCCATGTAAGCCAGTGCAGTCTGCAGGCTGACCCAGTTCGAAACTTTTTGCTCTTGTTGAAATTTCTGCATGTCAAAGCACCACTCTAACTCATGATTCAGTCACTTTTAGCTGAAATGGATCTGTAAGATGCAATGACTTGCTTAGTATAATGTATAAACCCTTTACCAAACAATCCAATGTTTTAATGACTCAAGACAAAGCCTTTTGAAAACATTGTGGGAAAAGGAGAAAATGTTGGTAACCATCATTTTCTCCTTTTCCCACAATGTCTTCTACCCTTTCAAAGACAAGCATCATTACTTGAGCTACACTTAAATTGTTGTCTGCAAATGCTTTCAATTTGGACAAGCCTGAAATTTTTGTTGTTTGGTATAATGTATTAATTATGAGGATGTATTCAGCCCCAGCATTTTCTCCTTTTTAAACAATGTTTTCCAACTTTTCAATGACTGATCAAGTCCTTTAAGTCATACTGAATTTTTCATCTACAAATGCTTTAAATTTGGGTTAAATAGGGTGAAAGGTAGCAAAATTTAAAATTCAATGTTTTTATAGTCCATAAGCAGTTCCTTTGAAAGGGCATGTGGTTACATCATTTTCAATCACAATTTCTGTCAATAGTGTACCTACCTAGGCTAGATTCCACACTTGTCACCTCAGATGCTATTTGAAGCTTTACTGACTGTTCCAGTTGAACAACAGCGCTCGGCAAGAATGGTCCATTGCGGGTTGTTTGCCGTAACAAAGACATTGTGTTGACAGGACTTAGCTTGGATGAACTTCCCCTCAGATCTTCGCCGCTTATGTTGTAAAAAAAAAAGTTATCCCTCTATCACACAATCACGAGTTTTAACGGTCTAAAGGAAGAAGCCTTTTGAAAACATTGTGGGAAAAGGAGAAAATGCTGGTAACCAGCATTTTCTCCTTTTCCCACCATGTTTTCCCCCCTATCAAAAACAGATTCCCTCACTTGAGCCACATTCAAATTGTCTTCTGCATGCAAATTCGGAAAATCTTACTTCTTTTTTGTTTGTGGTAAAGAGTTTAACCATTATTGCACAAGCATGCCCTTACAGTTAACAGTTTTGAGGAAATAATCATGGTAAAAGAAGCAATTGCTTGAAAAAAGCAATTACTTGTTTTCTAAGAACTATTCCCTCACTACAGAAACACTATATTATCATCCCTTCATAATTATGTGAAAAGTCAAATAGCATTTCCTCCTTTTTGGACAATGTTTTCTAACTTTTCATAGTAAAAATCTATCAGATGAGCAAATTTTAATGTGTCAAGTAAAATTGCTTTGATTTTGGAAGAGTCTACAATTTTGTTGTCTGACAAAGAGTTCATTTTTTACCATATAGTCCCAAGTTTTAATATCCTGTCAAGGAAGGCTTTTGAAAACATAATGGAAACAGGAAAAAATGCTGGTAATCAGCAATTTCTCCTTTTTCCACGGTGATTCTTCCCCATCATAGACTGAAATCATCATTTTAGCTACATTTATTTTTTTGTCTGCAAATGCTTCTAATTTGGTCTAGTCCAAATTTCTGTTGTTTGGTAAAGAGTTAAGAGCATATATTAGCTGCATTATTAAATGAGCCGCGCTCTGTGAAAAGGGGGCTTAATGCATCTGCGAAAAATATCGACCCAGGTCAGCCTGCACAGTCCGCACAGGCTGACCTGGGTCGAAACTTTTTGCTATTGGTCAATTTCCTGTATGTCAAAGGACCAATCTACCTCATGATTAAGTCGGTTATTGAAAAAAGTGGCTCCTATGGATCCATAATTTTGTGATGACTGGCTAGTATCGTGTATAACGGAGATGCATTAAGCC
This sequence comes from Hippopus hippopus, assembly GCA_946811185.2. Taxonomy (NCBI): domain Eukaryota; kingdom Metazoa; phylum Mollusca; class Bivalvia; order Cardiida; family Cardiidae; genus Hippopus; species Hippopus hippopus. Next base: position 14,219,646 of record OX328099.1, on the reverse strand, counting down.
CCCTTTTGCCAGAGCACGGCTCATAATTATTATAAATTCCAGGTATGTCACAGATTTGAATTTTTCACATGTTCTTTTGTATTGCCTTAATTTTCATACATTCCGATCAAAGCATTTCAAGCCCGACAGTATATACATATTACATTTTTGATGCTGTCAGCATCAAATCATTTACTTTCTTCACGAAAGAGATTTAGATTTACCCCAAGTTACTACATGTATATGTCTTCTTTTGTACTTGCCAGATCTAGCCCCCTTTTTGTTTCTTGATCCCATTTGTGGTATCATTCTATTTAAATGTTGATCCCCTAGCTTAATTCTTCATCCCCTGATAGTCATTTATGTATTTCTCTAACTAGTATTTGCCTTCCTACTAAATTACAAGGGCGTGTGAGTAGGCAGGGATTGCCCAATCAATTAATAATGTCCATTGTGCATTTTTACAACACACCTTTACCTTTTTTTCAACCCTTTACCATGCAATCATGAGTTTTAACGACCTTGAAGAAAAAGTGTTTTGAAAACATAATGGAAAAAGGAGAAAATGCTGGTAACCAGCATTTCCTCCTTTTCCCACAATGTTTTCTACTCTTTCTTAAACAAATTTTAATTTTTTGAGTCACATGTATTTTTGTTGTCTGCAAATGCGTTAAATTTGGACTAGAGTAAAATTTTGTTGTTTGATAAAGGGTTAATGTACAATTTTCAATCACCTAATCATTAACACCTTTTCAGACCTGTACCGAGTCCTCTTTCAACATCTTCCTGTACACCTTGTCATGTACGCTCAATGACTTTGGATGCAGATGCGCCCATAAACATAATTTACTCATTTATTAATTTCTTCAAGCTTGTACTGTGTGTTTCTTTTGACTTTTTATCATAAGTGTAATTAGAGGTTAAATATAGAGTACAAAAAGCAATTCCCAGTTACCACACAATTCAGATTTTAAGCAACTCTGGGAGATCACACTTTTGAAAATATTTTGAGAAAAGGAGAAAATGCTGATGACCAGCATTCCCCACAATGTTTTCCAACCATTGGAAAAAAATCCCATCATTTAATCCACATTTAATTTGTACTCTGCAAATGTGTTCAATTTGGACCAGTCTAAAATACATGTATTATCACATGGTAAAGAAATACTTACAACACGCTGATTTGAGCTACAGCAAAGTTGTCCAAGGCAGAATCATAGATACACTGGACAAAATACCGTCTGTCTATACCTACATAGACTCGTAAATTGTAGAGAGCTCTGACTTCAACAACCCACAAGAAATTGTTCTATGAAAGAAAACAGCAAATATCTGTTACCCTTTAGCTGATAAGGATTAGCTTCCATCAAGTAGATGGAGTGAGACACAGAAGTGACAAAATGAGTAAATCTCAATTTATCAGAATGTTTTCATGATTTTCCTACAGTACAACCTGGGAAATACCCCCTCCCTACTCACTAAAAGGGAAACAAATATATAGTATTTCATGAAAAACAAGAAATGTCTTTGAAAAAGATAGCATAAATTTGCCAGCGTAAAGGCAAGGGCCTGTACATTAAACATGTCTACATTTTTTACCTATCACAAACTTCTATTTATTCATTTGTTTTCAAAACCAAAAAGTAGGTCAAAAGCCAGCACATTCAGCTATGGCAAAAGAGAATGTCACTATGCTGCATTCAATGACTATTAGTTCAACCAATATGTTCCCCCATTACATAGGTTCCAAAGACAAAATCAGAATCATGCTCTGTTAAAAGGGGCTTAGCCCATCGGCATAAAGTATCAACCCATGTCAGCCTGCACAGTTGGCACAGGCTGACCTGAATAGAAACTTTTTATGACTGATCAATTTTCTGCATGTTAAAGGGCCATTCTACTTCATGATTGAGTTGGTTGGTAATGAACAAAAATGGATTTTTATGGATCCAAAATTTGTCGTTTGTTAAAGAGTTAAATAAAACGTCTCTATAAAATATCTTTGTCCTCCACATGTTATCTTTTAGAAATTTACTCTTGCATAGTTGATGCTGTAAATCAAGCAAAGGATCAAGGTCTTACAGCACAAAATAAAAGTAATCAAATTCTAAACGCTACTTTACTTTAACTGGAGGACTATGTGAGCCATGCTCTGTGAAAAGGAGGCTTAATGCATCTACAAAAAGTATCGACCCAGGCCAGCCGGCGCAGGCTTACCTGGGCCCAAAACTGTTTGCTTTCTGCAACTTTTCTGCATGTTCTAGAACCATTCTATCATAGAATTCAATTGGTTTTTAGACAAAATATATTTAACCCTTAGGCTGCTAAGCGCGACTCACTGACCTTTTGCGGACAGCGAAGATCAAGATCAGACTGCACAGAACGTGCAGTCTGACCTTTGATCTACACTGTCCGATAAGGATCTATTTTTCCACCCAAAAAAAACTTTGAAATAGCGGCATTTGGGTTTTTATTATCGACTTAACCCTTTACCAAACAATCCCTGGTTTTTACGACCCAGAGGAAGAAGCCTTCTGAAAACATTGTGGGAAAAGGAGAAAATGCTGGTAACCAGCATTTTCTCCTTTTCCCACAAAGTTTTCTACTCTTCTAAAGTCAAGTTTCAATTTTTGAGTCATGTTTATTTTGTCGTCTGCAAATGCTTTCAATTTGGACAAGTCTAAAATGTTGTCGTTTGGTAAAGAGTTAAAGGACTCATGTTAGTTATTTAGCAGGATAAGAGTTAATGGATCCATAATTATGTGATGTCTTACTTGGAATCATGCATCATAGAGATGCACTAAACCCTCTTTCACCAGAGCATGGCTCATATACATATACGCAGGTTGGTTTCATGTATTTGTCAATGTTTCATTATTAGCAATTTTACACAGGCCTGGAATGAAAACAAGAATACTTACAGTATTTCCAATCTGAAATCATAAATACAAGATAATGTAAACAAATATATTGAGTATGTCTATCAAGTTTTCCTGAAACACCAGAGTTGCATATAGATGACTTTAAATAGTATCTCTTTTGTTCAAAATAATGATAAAAAGGAAGGGGCATGACGATGGCATAGATCTATTTGTTAACAAAAGTGGTCAGAGGTGCGTAACCTCCACTAATGTCTTTTTATCAAATAAAAGAAATAGCTGTCGGTGTAGGTTGTACTCTCTGCACATCAGTTACCAATCAACCGTTCATAAATAAATGATAGAAATAAATTCAAAGGGCCATAACTAAAAGAAAAATAATCAAACGTGTGCACATTTCATCCTTATGCGGTATTTTTCCTCGAAGTTTCGTTGAATTCCATCCAGTCATTGCTAAGAAATAACACTGAAACGAAATTAGATACTAAGAATTCAAATGGCCATAACTGTGAAGAAAAAATCATAGAACCAGAGCATGCTAACAATATGAGCATGTCATCCTAAAAGTCCAGCTGCCCATGCAGTTTCGTTAAATTCCATCTAGCAGTCGCTGAGAAATACCGCGGAAAAGAAATTGTGGACGCACAGACAGACGGGCGGACGATGGACAACATGGCAATGCAACACTCCCCCCCCCCCCCAACACACACTCGAAAGTTTTTTTTCGGGGAGCATAAAAAATAGATAAAAACCGAGTTGTAGGCAGCGTTTTAGAAAGCATTGTTATGAAGCAAGCCATTTTTCACAAACAATTTCTCTTTTTGTAAAACACATTCCAGAGGTATGTCATTTAAAAATTCTTTCCTCCCTATTATATCTTCACTAAGGTTTAAAGATTTTAATAGTCAAAATATGAAAAGAAAACCTTACTCTTCTTGCTCCACATCTGTTATTATCATTGATGCCTGACAAAGATACTCTAGAGTTGAACTCCATGCTATCACCAGTATTGTTAGTCATTGTGCAAGCAGCCTCGTTCGTAGAATCATCGTCATTTCTTATAAATACATCGTCTTCAAGCGCAAGCACCCTGTCAACTGGGTTACCTCCAAAGTCAACGTAAAAACGCAGTTCTAGCGTCTGTGCGTCGCTATCTTTGATGCATACTGCATTTGCTGTAGCACAGGAATTGAAAATTTTCAACGCGTTTCATAACTATAGTTCGCTTTAGCGGTCACTGTAGATCAAGATCAGACTGCACTGAGCGTGCAGTCTGATCTTTGACCTATACTGTTCGTTTTCCTTAGACACTCCCACCAAAAGCAATCTTGATTTTGCCTGAAAGTTCCATTTGCTTTGCAGAAAAGTGTATGAAAGTTCACATCATATTACTAGAGAGATGTTTTCAAAAACATCTGCTGCATTCTTTTTTCCTTAACCATTATCCGGCCAAATTGGTGAACTGAAAATTTCAAGATTATAGTAAAACCCAAATTCAGCTATTTCAAAAGAATTTTTTGGAGGTAAATCTCCATATCGGACAGTGTAGACTTCAAGATCAGACTGCACGTTCTATGCAGTCTGATCTTCATCTACACTGTCCGCAACAGATCATTAAGTCGCGCTTTGCAGCCAAAGGGTTAATTAATGAGTTGTACATAGACAGCCTCAGGGGCTCATTTGTAGCTGTAGATTTCGATTTTTTTGACACAGTCTGAATGCGTGCATTTTGAATGAGAGTCATACTATGTGAAACGATGCATCTGCAAAAAGTTTCGACCAGTGTCAGCCTGCGCAGTCCTCGCAGTCTGACATGGGTAGAAACATTTTTGCTAATCGTAAAGTTTCTGCATTTCAAAAGACCATTCTGCTTCATGATTCTGTCGATTGTTAGACTAACTGATGTTACGGATCCATAGTTATGTGATGGCTTGCTTGGTACCACCACGGAGTAGCATCAAACCATCCTTTTATCAGAGCTCCGCTTCATTTTTCATAATATATTTTGTCTCGTTCAACAAAACCTGGGTTGGGTCACAAGCTCTTCAAACTTAGAACCAGTCTGCCTACTTGAATAATTTCAACAACATATGATATTATACAACAGTAGAATTTCTTGTGTATTTTTTGTGAACATGTTATTAATGCAGATCAACATAGAGAGAGAGTGTGTCTTTATGCCTAATATCATCTGTACAGGGCGTTCCAAAAGTATATGTCACATTACGACGTTGTATGTCTTAATAACTATTGAGGATATCAAAACGCGATTTATATATACTGAAAACTTACAGTCTCACGTTTATCATTAATTGTTTAAAGGTGTTCAATGTATCTGTGGGTTACACGGCACACATCCAAACAAGAATCCATTTCTTGCCAAACGCGTCCTAACATAGCGTTGTCGATGGTTGCCAAGGCTTCTGTTATTGGAGCCTTCAGGTCATCCATGTCTCTGCGAAGGGGAGATACATACACCAATCCTTTCACCGGAGGAAAAAGTCGCATGGAGTGAGATCTGGAGACGTAGGGAGCACGCGATCACTTTGTCCTGAACGTGCAATCCATCTGTCAGGCAAGGTGGTGTTCAGATACTGCCTAACTCTAAAACTCCATTGAGGTGGTGCCAAAAGAGACGAAAATTACAAAATTAACAGATGAAAACTCGATGATTTTAGCCTTGAAATGGTATCAGTAACATCTTGCTACCATATGTAGTTCATGACATACGAGTAATTGGAATGCGACATATAGGCCTATTTTTGGAACGCCCTGTACTTTGATGTAATTTTCTTACCTTCTTTTCTGTTCACTGTATCGACATTGATGGCCCCAGTGACAAAGCTGACCACAAAAATCTTGATAAAAACAAAAAGAACGTTAGGTGAGTATATTATAAGTCGTTGTTGCTGATACAATTTGGCCATGCTCTGTGAAAGGGGGGTTTAATGAATCCCCGTGATGTTTCGCACCAAGAAAGTCGTTATATAGCCCAATCGTGAATCTGTAAAACCCATTTTGTCAAACAACCGAATTAATCTGGAGACAGATTGGTCTTTTGACATGAAGAAAATTGACCAATAGCAAAAATTCTCGACCCATGTTAGCCTGCACGGACCGAGCAGACTACCCTGGGTCGAGACTTTTTTTTTTTGCAATTGCATTAAATTCCCTTTTCATAGAGCACGGCTTAAGTCTGTTGTCTTGCATTTCCTTAACATCTTTCTGTTTATTTAGTGTTTCGCTCTTTCAGCGCTATAGGAGAAAGTAAATTTCGCGGAGGGCGTAGAGCAAGATCAGACTGCACAAAAGCTTTTTTTCCAGACAAGTCTGTAAGATAAAAATCACTTCTAATTTACACGGTATGTATTTTCAACAGTAGGGAAGAAAAACACACAGACTTGACCCATGCTTTGTGATGAGGGAGTTTAATGCATTTGCAAAAAGTATCGACTCAGGTCAGACAGCGCAGACCGCGCAGGCTAACCTGGGTCGAAAGTTTTAGCAAATGGTCAATTTTCTGCATGTCAAAGGACCGGTCTATCTCATGATTCAGTCGTTGCTAGACAAAATTGGTTGTATTTGTCCATAATTATATGGTGACTTACTTGGTATTACATTGATACTGAGATGCATAAAACACCTTTTGCCAGAGCGTGACTAATTTATTTTGTAGCTAAAGAGTTAAAGCTGAGCAGACGACAAATTAAATGTGTTTCAAATGATGGAAGTTATCTTTGAAAGGACAGAAAACACTGCGGCAAAGAGGAAAATGCTGATTTCCATTATTTTATCCTTTTCCACAATGTTCTTATACAGTCCTCTTCCTCAGTATAGTGCCAAGCCCGGTGACGCAGTCAGGAATTGAAACCTGGAGGTCGCTGATTCGAATCCCTCCCGCTCGGCGAGTGTCTTTCTGAGGATTAATGATAGTCATAGCGACAGGGTTCATTCTTCCCTTATCACCGTTGATCATTGTTTCGACGATGGTTATAAGGGAAAGCAGCCATTGGCTTGGGAAGACCAGTGTTCGAAGTACTGGTAAAAGAAAATCCCGGAAAGCATGAATAGGTGCACTGGCCTCCGTGATGATATAACTGAAATATTGCTGAAAACGGCATTAAATACCAAAACAAACATACAAATCCTCAGAGTCGGTGCATACTGTGTTTTAGAAGATAGTGAGGTGAATGGGAATAGTAACTTTAACCCTTAACTCTTTACCAAACAGCAAAATTTTAGACTTGTCCAAATTGAAAGCATTTGCAGATGACAAAATAAACGTGACTCAAAAATTGAAACTTGACTTTAGAAGAGTAGAAAACATTGTGGGAAAAGGAGAAAATGCTGGTTACCAGCATTTTCTCCTTTTCCCACAATGTTTTCAGAAGGCTTCTTCCTCTGGGTCGTAAAAACCAGGGATTGTTTGGTAAAGGGTTAAGCTCTTAATAAATTAAAGATTTCCAGTTAAAAGAGAAAACCAATAGTTAACGATTTAAAAGTTTTGCTCTTCGGAGAAATCTCACTGTATCGGACAATGTAGACCTAAAACCAGACTGCACGTTTGTGCAATCTGATCTTGGATCTACATCGTCCACAAAAGCCCACAAAGTTGCGCCAAGCAGCTTAAGTGTTAACTCTTTAACAGACGCCAAAATTTAAGACTTTGTCCAAATTCGTAGAAGTGGCAAACGAATAAAGGGTAGAAAATATTGTTGGAAACGGAGAAAATGCTGGTCACCAGCATTTTCTCCTCTTCCAACATTTATTTATTTATTTATTTATTTATTTATTTATTCCAAAAGTTTCCTTCCGTGAAGGTAGTTAAACTGTGGATTGTGTGGTAAAGCCTAAAATAAATATAGAAGTCTTACAAGCAGCAAGGGAAAAGAAGCCTTCATTCCTGCAAACACGATCGGATGTGAAGATCTACCTATAAAGAAATAAAAGCACCGCACAGGATGCAAACGCTTAGCTGCAGTTGCTTTTGGATTTATAAAGTCGAAAAGGGGGCATAATTGTGTTGAAAATGAGCCGTGCTCTTTGAAAAGGGGGCTTAATGCTTCTGCAAAAAGTATCGATTCAGGTCAGCCTGCGCACTCCGCGCAGGCTGACCTGATTCGAATCTGTTGGCTCTTGGTAAATTTTCTGCATTTCAATGGACCTGGCTACCTAATGGTTCAGTCCTCGATTATGCAAATGGGTTTTACAGATACATAATTATGTGATGACTTGCTTGTTTTCATACATCATGGATATGCATTAAGACCTAATTTGCCAGAGTATGGCTCATTTTTTTTTTTTTTTTTTTCAGAATTACCTGTCATTTTGGTATAAGGTCCGCCTTTTGACAGTATAGCCAGAGTTTGAGTACATGTAAATATCTTCAGTTATAACAGACGTATGGGAAAGATATCAAAGGTCGTCAAGTTTTTGCACGACGGTACAAAGACGACGGCATCAGGGCTATGACAATACCCCGATACTTTCCTCGAAAAAGAATGGCCGAGCTATGAAATAGATGTTGCTCAGTCCTACGCTGTCTATTTATGTTGCGAGTTTTTAAGTGGTGTAGCAGATGGACATACTCCAAAAACTAGTTTTCAGCAACTTTGGATTGAGTTCTCGGATGGCACAACAGAGACGACTGTCAAGATCTCAATATTCGTAGAGAATTTTTGCTAAAGTATTTTTCGAAATTGTTGCGTAAAAATCTATTTCAACCCTCAAAGTTATGTTTGCGGACAGTTCAGATTAAGATCAGACTACACAGAATGTCCAGTCTGATCATCAAGGCTTCGATCTACTTTGTCCGACATTTCGTTCTAACGTTCTGGCCAAAAAGCTTGGAATTGCAATATCCAGTTTTTGTCCACAGTCTGGAAATGTTTGATCATTTTCAGCAATGTTCTGAGAAAAGGGGCTTGATGCATTTGCAAAAAGTTTCGACCCATGTCAGCCTGCGCAGTCTGCTCAGGCTAACATGGGTCGAAACTTTTTCTATTTGTAAATTTTCTGCATGTCCAATGATCATTCTACCTCATGATTGAGTCGGTTATTATGCAAAATGGATTTTTTAAATCCAGAATTATACGATAAATTGTTAGGTACGGAGATGCATTAAACTTTTGCCAGAGCATGGCTCTTTTTTGGAGGACCCAAGGATTACCTGGCCTGTATATACCAGCCGATCTAAACTGCATTTGTTGTCTTTTTCTATCTAAAAATAAACGCAATATCTATTTGGCGAAACCATCTGGTTCAATCAATTATCTGGTTTCACAAATAAAAAAAAAATCATCACGTTGAAAAACAGAAAGTTTCCGAGACAATGCCTCGGTATGTTATAAACCTTCTGCCAAACAATCCTGTGTTTAAACGACCCTGAGGAAAAAGGCTTTTGAAAACAATGTCACCAGCATTTTCTCCTTTTCCAACAGTTTACTACCCTTTAAAAGACAAATCTGACCATTTGAGCCATAAATATAAATTTGAATTTTGTTTTCTACCAAAACTTTGTTGTCGGCAAGTGCTTTGAATTTAGCTGAGTCTAATGTTTTGTCGTTTGTTCAAATGTTAAGAATGGTTAGTGGAATCGGACGACGGTGTCATGGTTTTGATCTCTAGTCAGAGTGACCGCAATATGTGTATATTCCCAGGATTCATTTTCCTACATGTATCCTGAAAGTCTTAGAAACCAGCTTTTTTGTTGGTATATAAGTCACACAGTCTGTTCAAATCTAATCAGCTTGCAAATTTGAAAGTCGGCTTCAGAGTAAAACTGACATTACATAAATGATTGGATTGATGTGATATAAATCTTAAAATGATTGCAGTATCAATTGATACAGTGCAATGCTTCAAAAATAGCAACATTTTCTGATTAAAAGAAAAAGGCCAGAAAACAAATTCCCTTGATCCCTACGAAAGAAAAGAAAGGGGAAAAAATACTCACCCAGAAAATTTTATTTTCCAGCCGTCTTCTTCAACGTCTGAAATGCTGTCAACCATAAAATTTTCTACACAGGGTATATTCAAAAAACTTTTTCGTGTGTAAAATGTCAAACTCATAATTTGCGACACATTTTAGGCGTTACCACAGCACCAACAAATGTGTTTTGCACCATTGAACCGTAGCAGTTCAAGCTCGTAAAATTTTCTAATTTTCTTTCGGAGACTGAAACCGGCAGTCAAGTGTGCAAAACTTGACTTGGGTGTAAGTAATATCGCCTATTTTATTTGATTAATACCACAGTTATAGCAATATTCATTACTGTTTAACCCTTGAGTTGCTATATAAATGAACCGAAAGCTTCAAGCCGACGATAAAAAGCTTAATGTTGTTATTTCAAAGACATATTTTGGGAAAAAATATCTCGGCATCGGACAGTGTAGATCCAAGATCAGACTGCACGTTCTGTGCAGTCTGATCTTGATCTACACTGTCCGCAAAAGGTCTTCCAGTCGCGTTAACCAGCCTATTGGGTAACACTTTACCACAATCGCGAATTGTAACGACCCTGAAGACGAAGGCTTTTGAAAATATTGTGGGAAAACGAAAAAATGCTGGTCACCAGCATGTTCTCCTTTTACCCACAATATTCTACACTTTCACAAAGGTTTCATCATTTGGGCCACATTTTAATTTTCGTCTGCAACTGCTTTGAATTTGGAAGTTCTTAATATTTGTTGTTAGCCTACGACATAATCTTAGACCAGTCCAGATTGAAAGTCTTTGCAGACGACAAACTAAATGGGGGTTCAAATAATGGAATGCGTCATCGACAGGGTAGTTCTAAAACGTAAGAAAAGAGATAATGCTGGTAACTGGCATTTTCTTTTTTTCCCACAATGTTTTCGAAAGCCCCTTTTTCTTGGTGTTGTTTAAACTCGGAAATGTTTAGTAACGTTATAGGGTTAACCTATAGAACACAGACATTATCACCCTAGAAATAGGACCAAAATTAGCCATGCTCTGGCAAAAGGGGGCTTAATGCATCTCCGTGATCCATGGTACCAAGCAAGCCATCAAATACTTATAGATCAACTATAGCCACTTCTTTTAACAGCCGACTTAATCATGAAGTAGACTGGTCCTTGTAAATACAGAAAATTGACCAATAGTGAAAAGTTCCGGCCCAGGTCAGCCTGCGCCGACTGCGCAGGCTGACCTGAGTCGATACTTTTCGCAGATGCATTAAGCCCCCTTTTCACATAGCAGGGCTCAATTACAGTTGCAAGGTAACCTTTGTTGTCCAGGGTACCTCAACAAAGCTATGTAGATCAAAGATCATGCTGCATGATTTGTGTTGTCTGATCTTTATCTATACTGATTGAAGGGCCACCGAATTTGTGAAAGGCGCTTTAAAGGGTCAACATGATGTCATCAGACAAAAAAGTTTGATTGTTTCTAAAACATAAAGTTTCCGCAGCAAGTGAACTACAAGGTGCAGCTTTCCATTACTGAAAATATTGTGAAAAATGAATTATTTCCTCTTAAGAGCATTTTCTATTACTGACACATTATTTTCTTTTGTATTCATGCATATATTTTACATTATTGTACGATGATTGCGTGCATTTACAAGACGTTTTCATAGTCGTGTCGTGCGAACTCGCTTCCAGGCGGACACTTGACTGATAAACAAAGCTTGGTTGTTCACTGTCTGCTGAACATTGAAAGTTTGAGTTAGTTGTATATCTAGATTATCTCCCTTTAACCACAAAATAGTTGCATGAATATGTCCTCCTCACTCTGTAGAATAGAAAATACTTGATATTCGCATATTTTCACAGTAATAACCAACTTTACCGATAAATATTCAATCAAACCTTTATCAGACAGCATTTTTACACTTGTCCAAAGTGAAAGCACTTTAAGACACTTTAAATAAAACATGTCTTATCTAATATGGAAATTGTTCTTAAAAGTGCAAAAACCATTGTCGGAAATGTAGAACATACTTTAACCAACATTTACTCCTTTGCCAGCATTTTTTTTCAATAGTCTCATTGGAGTCGTTAAACCTTTGGATTGTTTAGGACAGGAACGACCGTCATGTTCACTATAAATTATCGTCATTAGTTGCTGTTCCCGCAAAGGCCTATATCGCACCTTCATAATCAAATGCGTTTTTGGATTATTTTTCAGCTGTTTTAGATATATCTACACTTTACCAGACAACGCAAGCCGTTACAAACTTGTTCAATGGCAAGCTTTGGATAGCGATTGGCATTTCACTCGTGTGTTACCCCGGTGGTTTTCTTTCTCAGTGTTGTCGTCATGACTCTAGCGTAATTCTGATGATGTCAAAACTGCTATTGCTGTTGTGCAGGAGAACCACTCGTCTGCCTCCAGGCACGGGGCACGTCATACACCTATGGTTCAGATAATGATCTTGGTGGTGCAATGGATGAGATGCACCGACTGCAGGCACAACTTGATGTAAAAACTGTTATCCTTTAGCCTTTAAACCCCCCCCCACCTTGGGGCTTTACTACCAGACACGAGTCATGATTGCCCTTCCGGTGTTCCTTCCTCTAGTGTCGGGGCCTCCCATTGGGCATCATCCGGAGTCTAAAGGAGATCTTCCCTATGAGGCCGAGTGGGAGACTTCTAGGCTCGCCTGGCTAGCTAGGATTTCATTCAATTCTTTACCTGTAGTATCACTTCTTGTTGCTGGCATAAGGAAATGAAGTGTGATAGTAATCAAACGAAAGTGTTCCAAGATAATACTGATAAAAAATACACCTTTAACCGAGTGATGCACGTCAAGGAGCTAGACGGTTGTAATGAAGCGATGTGCGGACCTATGTGGCTGATGATAGACGTCATTCAGGCATGTTTCAGTTTTGTTCTTTACTGATAGGCTACTCAAGCAAGCGTTACTCAAGTATTGATGTTCCTTTCATAAGTATAGATCAACGCAGACATGAAATACTTAAACGGGACCATACTCACCAACTACTCTAAACGACTTGCACTCTTACTCTAATTTTAAATTTAAAAAGATTTGCAACTTCTAATTGGCTAAATCAACTAGTTTAGCCAATCAGAATTTGCGGTATTTTTACATATAGAAAAAAAAACCTTGAGATCTTGAAATCACTTATCATGTTCTCTATCACAGCGAAAAACTGGAGTGTGACACTGGCTGACATAAATATTTGGACGGAGAAAGACAGCAGTCGGAGTTGGGGGCTTTTATTATACAATAAATACAAGTGAAAATAATCTTGGCTACGCAAATTGTCTTTCAAAGATTATGGAAAGACTAAAGCGACCATTTGTTCTTGTGCCACTATGTACTATTTTGTTGACTGTTGAAAAGCCAGTAGCAGGAAAGTCTGCATGGCTAGGTGCGCTAGTCACTTTAAAATGGTTGAAATGTGATAACCGTGTTAAGCTCCAACAAAATTCGCCCTTTCTTATTGAAATGTAATAGAAAATCTAACAAGAATTATTCTTCATGTTCGTTTAATTTTAAGATAATCAGTGCAAAGTCGAAAGGTCATGATCGAAACATTTCAAATTGTAGATATATGTATACCATGTTATATCTTTACAAAGTTCATTGCTTCACTTCTTGTAGCAGACCATATTTGAAATCGCCAACTCTTTACCACGTGCACGACAAAAATGTAGACTTGCCCAAATTCAAAGTATTTGCAGACGAAACTTAAAATTTGGCTCAAATGATGGAATTTTGTCCGTGATAGGGTAGAAAACATTGTGGGGAAAAAGAGAAAATGCTGGTGACCAGCATTTTCTCCTTTTCCTATAATATTTTAAAAAGGCCACTTTCTCAGGGTGATAAAAACTCGGGATTGTGTGGTAGAGGGTTAAAGCAAAAAAGCCTGAACTTTTCGATTTTGACGTTCTTCAGTCCATTCATGAGTGGTCAATATCAAATAAAACATGTTATACATTTTCCCCTCAGCACTTCGCAAGGCCAATGGCAGCTTTTGAAAATGTAAGTGGTACAGCAATGTCCAGAGTGCTCGAATGCTGAAGGCTCCAATAGGAGAAGAGCGCGAGACAAGCCCCACACCCCCTGACCCAATAAAGAACTTTGAATATAAAACTTATGTAGATACTATCGTTGAAACTCATTATACGTTCCAAGTGTTTTTTATTTGAAAACCCCTGTATAAGCAGTTCCATATTTGGCCAAACAACTGGTCTGACTTAACCACTTGCTTCATCAAGGAGAATTTACATCAAATCTTTCAAGGAGGTATGAATTCAATATGAAACTTACAGAAAACTTCCCTTTACCAAAAAACTTTGTATTAAATATTACCCCGATGAAAGAGACTTTGGAAACATCGTGAGAAATGGAGAAACTTTACCTGTCCAGATAAATTTTCAAACCTTTCAAACAAAAATCTTGTCATTTGAGCCACATTTTATTTGTCATCTGCAAACACTTTCAACATGGATAGGTCTGATATTTTGTTGTATAGTACAGAATTAATTAACCCTTATCCTGCTAAATAACTAAAATTAAATTTTCAATTTAATAGAAAAACCCAAATATTGCTATTTCAAAAGTTATGTTTTGGGGAATAATATCTCCTTATCGGACAGTGTAGATTCAAGATCAGACTGCACATTCTGTGCCGTCTGATCTTGATCTACATTGTCCGCAGAAGGTCAGGGAGTCGCGCTTAGCAGCCTAAGGGTTAAGTACTGTATGGTACAAATTGTGAAGCTAATATCTGTATTGTTTATTAGACATTCTTGTTGCGGCTGATCTTTTTTCGCTTATTGGTAACGAGGCCAGGGAAGGCGTGTTACTGTGTCTCTGGTATTTTTCGGTCAGTTGACGGCGTTTCTTGAATAACACCATGACGAACACAACAAATAACAGTAGTACCAACACTGCAGCTACCGAAAGCCCGACTGCATACCAAACAGGGAAGGAGGTACTGTCTCCAACCTTTGTTCCTATGAATGACAACAAAACAGTTATGTTAACCCTTAGGCTGCTTAGCACGACTTAAAGACATTTTTCGGACAGTGTAGATCAAGATCAGACTGCACAGAACATGTAGTCTAGTCTTGGATCTACACTGTCAGATAGTATCTTTTCCCCAAAAACACCTCTGAAATAACAAAATTTGGAAGTTTACTGTCAGTTCCAAAGTTTCATTTTATTTATTGAGCAGGATAAGGGTTAAGCTTTGTATAGCGTTTAATGCGATCTCCAACATTATTTCAGTTATATCCCAGCAGCCAGTGCACCTACCCAAGCTTTTCCTGTGGGTGCTGATGAAATAATACTACACGAACAAGGTAAAGCAGGCACACATGTATCTGGGCCTAACAGTAAGCTCTTGGAATGCCAAGATAACAAAAGGAACCAACATGGTGTTAGAAGAATGTTCATTGTCTTATTTTTCAGAATTGTCTACATTTGAAAGTAACACAACTCCTGATTGGCTAAACCATTTGGTTTAGCCAATCAGAAATTGTATTACTTTCAAATTTAGAAAATTGGAAAATAAGACTAAGAATATTTTTAAGAATGGTTGGTAAATACGAAGAAGATCATTTCTCAATAACCGTTGTCTCTGACAAATAGAGAGATGATCCGTTTGTTTGTTTGTTTGTTGGTATGGTGTTCAACATCGTTTACAACATTATTTCAGCTATGTTATGGCAGGTGGTGCACCTGCCCATGAATGCTTTTCTGGGTGTTCTTTTACCAGTATTTTGTACAATATTTTTCCCAAACCACTGGTTGCTTTCAAACATTATCATTGTCAAAACAATGATCAGTGGTGAGAGAGGAAAGAGTCCTTTCACTAT
Organism: Hippopus hippopus; assembly: GCA_946811185.2. Classification (NCBI taxonomy): domain Eukaryota; kingdom Metazoa; phylum Mollusca; class Bivalvia; order Cardiida; family Cardiidae; genus Hippopus; species Hippopus hippopus. The sequence continues at coordinate 14,203,974 of OX328099.1, read as the reverse complement.
TACTGTAAGTTACTGACTTAGTTACCAGGCTCGGTAATAAGAGGGCCAAAACTAATGGAGAGGGGGGATATGAGACCAGGTACACTGTTAGCTTAAGTGCATTGCTATAGAGCAACATGTGCTTCTATGGCCACACTGCAGAGTGTATCCTTACTGACTTTTGAGTTGTGGGTTTGAACCCTGCCTTGGACAGGCTATTCATGGGCAGGGGAAATGGATTAATTTTTAACTTTTGCTATTCCATTACTACCCAACTGTGATAACACACCTTCTGTCACGTATACAACATCTTCCGGAACAGTCTTCACGTCTATGTAAGTAACCAAGGTAACTGTTTGATTGGCTGCTTGTCGTCTGCGTCTTGTATTGCTATCACATCTCTGAAAAACATTTAAAACTTGACAACCTGCAGGCAATGTTTTTGGTACTGAAGCTGACTCCTTCTCAAAGCATGGTAGCAAAAGGGCTGATTGGTCATGAACAGCAGTTTCACCTTTCTTTACAATGTTTCACCTGAAATTGTGTAATAGCTTTCAATTTTCGTAGATCATCAGTATCATGTAATGTTTTCAAAGTTCTAGGTTGCAAATTTGTTAAACCCTTCACCAAACAAATTCAGATTTTTAACGACGCTGAGGAAGACGGCTTTTAACTCTTTACCAAATGATAGAATTTTAGACTTGTCCAAATTGACAGCTTTTGCAGACGACAAAATTAATGTGACTCAAAAACTGAAGTTTAATTTGGGAAGGATAGAAAACATTATGGGAAAAGGAGAAAATGCTGGTTACCAGCATTTTTTACTTTTCCCACAATGTTTTCAAAAGGCTTCTTCCTCAGGGTCGTGAAAACCAGGGATTGTTTGGTAAAGGGTTAAGAAACAAAAGAGCCATGATGGCCTTGAGGTTGCTCACCAGAACCTTTTGACCAAATATGACAAGTATTCTGACCAACTTTCATGCGTATTGAACTGAAAATGTGGCCTCTTGTGTGTAGCTTTTTCTAGGGTTTGTCTCAGTGACTCACTTTTTCACTTTTTGAACAATTTAATTTCTCCTCTGCAAAATTAATGCTTTTGATTTGGACTAATCTAAAATGTTATGAGTTAAAAAAGTTTTCAATAACATAATTGAATTAAAAAAGTTCCAAAAATTTTTACACAAACTTACAACTTGACACTTAGTATCGGATTCTCTCCAACAGAACTCAGCTAAACAGATGAAATAGACTCGACCAGAACTGGCTGAAATTCCTGTGGTATCTGTCTTATCAAACCTAGCAGCTTGCATGATTCCCGTCTCAGCGATGAATTTATCCTGGTTGCCAGTCTGTACAAAGTTGGTGACGGGGCGCAAAAAGTCAAGGTCATCCCTTGGGCACCTTGATGAAATAAAGTTGATAACTGAGGTGCATGTGTTTTGTTACTTCTTCACTGGTCAACAAAATTGTAGATTTCTCCATATCTAGAGTATTTGCAGATTGCAGGTAACATGCAGATCAGGTTGCGATTAATTAAAAAAAAATGTTTATCCTTTTCTCACAATATTTTCAAAAGCTTTCTTCCTTTGGTTCTGAAATCATTAGATTAGTTTTGAAAAGGTTTAAGACATAACCTAAAGCAGCCAATGAGCCAACCGTCAGGAGGAGGGCTTTTGTGGGACATAAAGAAAATGCTAGTAACTAGCATTAAGTCCCTTTCCCACAATGTTTTCTACCCATTCTGGGTCAAATCCCACCGTTTGAGCCTTGTTTAATGTTTTGTCTGCAAATACATACTCTCAATATGGATCAGTCTAAAATTTTGTCATGTGGTAAAGAGAAAATGTACTCAACAAGAACATTAATGGATAAATCAACTTCAAATAGCTGCATTCTGTAACTACTGGTCATTGTCTGATTATCAAGTTATTGAATTCTCAAATATTCTTCATTTTCACTAGGGTTTCAAGCTGTTGAAGATATCCACAAAAAAAAAATTCACAAAATGAGACCATACATGTGAACATCATCAAGTAAATATAAATCTAGCCCTTCTGTAAGTAAATGTCCCTGAAGAAAACCCTTTTGAAAACATTGTGGATAATGGAGAAAATGGTGGTAAACAGAATTTTCTCCTAATTCAAAGATGTTTTCTGCCTCTTAAAAGGAGAATTTTATCATTTTAGCCACATTTAAGTAGTCCACTGCAAATGCTTTCAGTTTGGACAAGTCTTAAATTTTGCCCTTTGGTAACTAGTTTATGAAATCCAAGTTTTCTCTTATAACTCTTTACTCTTTACTAAAGAAGACAAAATTTTAGACCGGTCCAAACTAAAAGCAAATGTAGACAACAAAATAACTGTGACTCTAAAAGTAAAATTTGCATTTTGAAGGGAAGAAAACATTGTGAGAAAAGAAGAAAATGCTGGTTGCCAGCATTTTCTCCTTTTCCCACAATGTTTCAAAAGGCCCTTTTCCAAAGGTCATTAAAATTCAGAATTATGTGGTAGAGGGTTATACATCACCACACCCTTGACTGTTTTGAAGGGGCACTCTGTTGTCTGAATCCAAAGCAGGTGTTGCGTAAAGCTCTACACAGTATACTCCCCATGGACGTAAATCTGTCGACAATAATATATAAACCATATTCTCCAAATCAGCCCATTATCATACGTTTGTTCAAAAGCACCAAATAGACAATGTCTTGTATATCTTTGTATGCCCAGCAGCACTTGTAGAATAATCCAATTCTCAAGAATATTAAAAATAAAATGTATTACATAAAACCTTCTTCAGGAATGTAAACCTGTGACTTATTTCTGATAATCCACTAGTATGTTATGATATTTTGGGTCCCAGTTCTGGTAAACTTTTGTTGTTAATAGCTCGTGAAGCAGGCAAAACCAGCCAAGGCATGTGCCAGAATTTTTAATACTTGGCCATTTCGTGAGAAAATAAGGTCGTTGTTGCTAAGATGTATACGCGCAGGAAATGTTATGATTTTCATGTTTAATAACAACAAGAAGTTATGCAGCATATGTTATTTAGTGTTAACAAAATTGCGGAAATTTTTCGATTTATTCCCTCCATAAAAAGTTTAATTCTACTTTCGATGTAAATGTCACAGAGCTATCTTCTTGTGTATATACTCATATCAAACCAAACTACAACTGTAAACATGGAGCCATGAATGGTATATAGGCTGAAGGTGGTGATGCAGGATACTCAGTCATTTGTTTTATGTGATAAAAAGAATCTCACATTTGTGTAACCTTATGTATGATCATTTTTATCCAACTTATCAGAGAGATCTATTTAAAATGTATCGTGACACTTGCCAAGGCTCGCATCATATGATTTTGGTCAACTCAATAGATAAAAATGATAATATGTATTGGCTATAAGAATTGACCTGGCAGGGCATAGCTAACCTTTGACATAAGCCAACCAGTTTATTTTAGTAGCCTCAAGCCAGTTCGGAATTGCTTGTCGTAAATCTACGTAAACACATGCATTATAATAGTACTTAATCAATCCTTTGCTTTATGGACACATGAAGTGCATGCTCTTTTACCACCTGCAAAAATTGTAAAAAAGTTGCTTCTTATCTATGCTGTTCAGTTCTTGCTTTCTTTACCTTTAAATTGCATTTCATGCAGCTACTCAAGATAACATAACTCTGACCTGGTTACCAGCATTTTCTCCTATTCCAACAATGTTTTCAAAAGCCTTCTTCCTCAAGGTTGTTAAAAGTCGGGATTGTGTGGTAGCGGGTTAAATGGATTAACCTTTCACCAAACAATCTTGAGCTCTAATGACACTGAGGTAGAAGGCTTTTGAAAACATTTTCTCTTTTTCCCACTATGTTTTCAAAAGTGCCCTTTCTCAGGGCCGTTAAAAACTGGAATTTGTGTGGAAAACGGCACAGAAAATCTTTACATACCTGGATCTGTGATGTCATCTACAGGAAAACTTGATGGCTGATACTCCAGTCTCAGAGAGATGTTTTCCCCCAGATTAACACTGCTGATGATTAAACCAGCCTCCGACACCACACTGAGTCCGATGATTCCATTGTTCTGTGTTATGTTGTTATCTACATTCACCCTGAAAAGACAACAGGTTATTTTTTATTACATCAAACCCCCTTTTTTCATGAAACAGCATTAAATAAAAAAAAAGAAGTGTATTGGCGGACTAAAATAAGTAACACATGTATGAAGTTTCATCAATTTTCATTGAGGATTTTAGAAGGTATCTCCATATGGACGTACAAGCGAAAGAATGGACGAACAGACAGACAGACTATAACCCCTAAGCTCTCTTCCACATGGTCATTAAATCAATAAAGTTATTTTCACTTACAGCAAGCATAGCCTTTACCACATACATGTATTTCCGAGTTTTAACAATCCTAAGGAGTAAACCTTTTCAAAACATTGTGGGGAAAAGGAGAAAATGATGGTAACAGGCATTTCTCCTTTTCCCTCAATGTTTTCTACCCCATTGAAGACAGAATTCATCATTTTAGCCATATTTTAATTGTCGTCTGCAAATGCTTCAAATTTGGACTAGTCTAAAATTTTGTTGTCTGGTAAAGGGTTAAAAAGAGATTTATCGGCTTTTGCAAACCTCTTTTAAAATCTCTATCAAGGCCTTTCCCTAGTCCATATGCTGTGAGCCTTAAAGCCCGTTTCACCACTGCAGTTGCCTTCTGGGTCAGAGTAGATCAATATCAGACTGCATGTTTTAATCTACATTGTCTACTTTGCCTCAAAATTCTAGACAATACCCACCTTGAATTTATAGTTATTTAGGTCTTCGGTCTAAACATGGAATGCCTGAAGTGTTTATTCCGCAATGGAAGGGTTAAGTAAATGCTATTTGAACCTAAAATAATTGAGCCATGCTCTTGCAAAAGGGGGCTTAATTCATCTCAGTGACGCATGATACCAATTAAGCAATCATATAATTATGGATCCATAATAGCAACTTTTTTTAACAACTGACTTAATCTTGAGGTAGACTGGTCCTTGGATAAACAGAAAATTGACCAATAGTGAAAAGTTTTGATCCAGGTCAGCCCGTGTGGACTGCTCAGGCTGACCTGAATTGATTTGTTTCACAGATGCATCAAGCCCCCTTTTCACACAGCGTGAATCAACTATAATTATGATAAACAATATAATACCAAACTTCCTGCTATTTCTGTTTCTAAATACTCCCCATTTTCTCCAATTTTTAGGGACAAATTGCTGATGGAAAAAGTGTAATTTTCCACAAATTCGGTAGAATTTTACCTTATTTTTTGTACAAATTATACCAAAAGGTTTCCACTTACTGTACTTTATATTCTGAGGTAAGAACTGTTGGAAGGTCCTCAGCTGTACATTGAAACTGAATATATTCATCACCCTCCACTTCTCTGTCAAACTCATGGTAAGCATGGGTAATCCAACGGTACTCTTTTGGGTCTGTGTCAGGAACCTGTGCGAGTAAAGTTACGATGAGTTAAAGCTTCTGAGTTTTAACATTCCTGACAAAGAAGGCTTTTGAAAACATTGTGGAAAAAGGAGAAAATGCTGGTAACCAGCATTTTCTCCTTTTCCCACAAGGTTTTTACCTTACCAAAGGCAAAAATCTGCATTTGAGCTGTATTTAATTTGTCCTCTCCATAAGAATTCAATTTGGTTGAGTTCAAAATTTGATTGTTTGGTAAGACTCAACTCTTTACCAAGCAAACAAATTTCAGCCTTGTTCAAATTGAAAGCCATTACATAGGACAAATTAATTGTTATTCAAAACATGAAATTTCTATTTCAAAGGGTTGAAACCTTCTTCTTCAGGGTCCTCAAAACTCAGAATTATGTGGTAAAGGGTTCATGCATATTATGGCATTAAACTGCAGCCTTAGCAAACCCTCCCCAGTTATTTGGTCAATGTTTGAAAGCTTGTAGGTTTTGTTAATCATAGTACAAGATTGGCATAGCATATTTTTCTTTGGCTGACCCAATCTGAAAATATTTCCTATGGGCCTGGAGTTAACCACTTATCATACATATACATATGTGCAGTGCTCTGGCAAATGGGAGATTAATACATCTGCATAATGCATAATTCCATGAAAGTCATCACATAAAAATGAATTCATACAATTCATTATGTCTAACAGCCGACTGAATAATGAGGTAGAATGGTCCTTTGACATGCAGAAAATTAACAATAGCAAAAAGTTTCATCTCATGTCAGACTGTGCAGACTGAGCAGACTAATATTGGTCAATACTTTTTTGCAGATGCATTAAACCCTCTTTTCACTGAGCATGGCACACATATGTTCTTTTGTCCTGAATTTACACTGGTTGATATTTTATGAAATATAATGTGGGGGTGGGGTCAGAATTTTTATAATCACAAAAAACTTTAAATAAGAAATATCTTTGAAAGATATAGAAGACGTAAATTTGACAGCTAACAGGCAGGAGTCCTTAGAATAAACATGTCTGCATCTTTGACTAATCACAAATTTCTATTCCATTTATTCATTTGTTATCAGTACCAACAAGAAATATCTTTAAAAAAGATGGACGGCGTAAATTTACAAGCAAATAGGCAGAGGCCCTTCGAATCAACATGTCTACATTTTTGACCACAGGAACCCTTAGAATAAACATGTCTACATTTTTTTACCAATTTTCTATTCATTCATTTCTTATCAGTACCAAAAAGTAGTTATCTATGCCAGGTTAGCTATGCCAGAAAATGTTTTATTGCTGAGTTAAACAGCAATACCTGGCAAACTGTCAATAAATAAGAAAGAGTAAGAAAATTAAAGTTAATGGTACTTCCTTGTTGGGACTTGTAATGTCTTTACCATTTACCACAAAATCCAATGTTTTAAAGACCCTAGAGAAGAAGTCTTTTGAAAACATCGTAGGTGAAGGAGAAAATGCTGGTTACCAGCATTTTCTCCCTTTTCCTACAATGTTTTCTACCATATTGAATCCTATTGCTTGGGACACGTGTATCATGCCATCTGCATATACATACCAATATATGACCACAATAACTTTGTCCAGATACTGGATTGTCTGTGAGTGTATCAATTTGTAGATTACTCCTGAAGGGGTTGCTGTCCGAGCCATTCCCAGTGAACAAACAGTCATCTGACCTGTATCTGACTCGCTGTGATTCAACACCAAAGTACTCCGCCCCTGTTATGTCTGAGCCATTTTTGAAAATGGCAATCGTTACATTTAAAACATCGCCATTCAGAATACAGTATATTGAACCTGAAAGATTTTAAACATTAAAAAATGTCAGTTCAATTATGCAAATCAAAAAATGAGAGAGAAAAAACAAGACCACTTCAAAAGGGTGCCAAGGCTTGGCTACAGGTGCATTTTTCTGAGAAAAATTTAAGTTAAAAGGGGACATAACTTGTCAAAAATGTGTTGAGCATTACCTGGTCTTTTGGCATGGGTTTCCTTTTTGATAGTAAACATGTAGCCCAAGCTTGAAGTAATATTTTTCAACAATAGCAGTGGTATAAGAAAATGTAAAAGTTTTTTTTATCTGTAGGTGGCAGATGGAAAAAAACACTGACTGGGTTATGGCAATACCTTGACATTTTCTTTGAAAACAGTCATGCCCAAGACTGAATTCTTTCATTGAATACACCGGCCCTTGTGAGGTTTTTCATCACAACTACATTTCATCTGTTTTGTTTTCTTGTCAAAACATATTTTTGTTTTTTATTTCTGAGTCAGGAGACAGAATGTGTCTCCTTGGTGATAAAAGTTTTTCTTTATCATTAATCTTCAATCCAACAATCCTGTGTCTAAAGTTTTAAACAACCCAGAAGAAGAAGGCTTTTGAAAGCAATGAGAGATAATTAGAAAATACAGGCAACCAGCTTTTTTTCCGAAATTTTTGTTGTCAGGTAAGAGTTAAACCATTACAGTAGTGGCTTCTTTAAGAGCAGCCAAATGACTGTTAAAATTTGCACATTATGACATTAACAACTAAAGTCAAGGAAGATACAGAAGGAAAGAAAAAAACTACTTTTTTGATGTATCTACCAAACAACTAGATCGAGTAGGAGGTAAGTACGAGGGGTGATCAGAAAGAACGCGGACCAGTGCCTTTATCGGAATATTGTTATAAAAATCAACTTGGAATGTTTACTGTTTTTCAAAGAAACCTCCTTTGTGTTCTATGCACTTATTCATTCTTGATTCCCATGCGCGAAACACGTGCGCGAGCCCGTCACGTGACATCACTCTCAACGACCCGGTCATGGCATGGGTTAGCTCCTCTCTGCTCTCGTAGTGCGTGCCACGTAGAGAATCTTTCAAAACAGGAAATAGCCAAAAGTCACATGGGGCCAGGTCTGGACTATAGGCAGGATGGTCTAATGTTTCTATGTTTAGTTTTTTCAAAACTTCCTGTACAAGTTTGGCTTTGTGAGCGGGAGCATTATCTTGATGTAAAATGACGCCTCTCCATAGAAGTTCCGGCTGTTTTTTTCGGATGGCCTGTATTAAATTCATTCGAATAATGCTGGCATGATACTCAGCATTGACTGTAGTATGTATAGGTACAACATGATTTAGAAGAAAACGTTGAGAAGAGAAAAACATGATGCACATAACTTTACCAACAGACTTAGAAAGTTTGGCTTTAACAGGGGACGGCGATGTTGGATGTTTCCATACACTGCTTTGTTGTTTAGATTCGGGCTCGTAAAAGTGTACCCATGTTTCATCGCATGTCACAATACGATCAGTAAAGTTTGATCCTTCTTTCCTAATGCGTTCTAAAATTTCAGAACAAATTTCGACCCTAACCCCCATTTGCTCGGGCGTCAGTAGCCGAGGCACCCACCTTGCACAAACACGCGACATTCCAAGTTTGTCAGTTAAAATCTCCTGTGCACTTCCATAGGAAATGCTAAATGTGTCAGCTATTTCCCTGACAGTAACTCGACGATCTTGCTTTACATGCTGCTGCACATCCGCGATAGTTTTGTCCGTTACTGATGTTGATGGACGGCCAGATTTAGGGTCATTTTCAACGGTTTCGCGTCCTTCTCTAAATCGTCCAATCCATCTACAAATACTGGTTTTCTTAAGTGCTGAGTCCCCATAAACTTTATCTAAATCGGCCTTAATTTCCGATGAAGACTTTCCGAGTTTAACGTATAACTTTATAATTACTCTCTGCTCAAATAAAACGTCATCCGACATTGTGAACCGCTAACGCAGTATGTGATGTCATTGAAATGACGTCACTCTTTTCTTATTTGCCTATGACGTCATTTAAACGCTTGAGTAAGTAACCAGGTAATTAATGTTCATCTGTGCAAATTTTTGTTATCTTAAGTAAAGTAGTTTTTGAAATAATCGGGTGGTTCGCGTTCTTTCTGATCACCCCACGTATCTTCAGTAAGGACAGATATATCAAAATATGTCAAAGTTTCAACTAAACAAATTTAACAAATACCTCATTCTATACTTCGAGGACAATTGAACTAATAAGACTAAGAAATCAACACTTGAAAACTAAGCTCCACAGAAACATTACTTCAATGAAAAAGTGGGATATAATGCCAGTGATATAACTGCTGATACTGAAATAAGTGGAGCTCTCCAGAGTTCAAAATTTGCTAGGTATAGATTTTTGGGCCATGATGGGGTTGGCGCTGCCCCCTTAACCCATTATTACACAATCACAAGTTTTAATGACCCTGAGGAAGAAGTCTTTTGAAAACATTGTGGGAAAAGGAGAAAATACTGGTAACCAGCATTTTTTCCTTTTCCCACATTTTTTTTAAACCTATCAAAGACAATTTCTATCATTTGAGCCCCATTTAAATTGTCGTCTGCAAATGCTTTCAATATGGACAAGTCTAAAATTTTGTCATTTGTTAAAGACTTTTAAACTCCTGTTTGGGAATATCCTCAGGCATCCCTTTTGTATGTTTCAAAAAGGGCTAGGGATGCCCCTGAATGCAACAGAAGTGAATTTTAATGGTAGATATGTATGTATCAAGGTCCTCGCCTGGAACATTTAGCAAATGAAAATGAGCCATGCTCCAGCAAAAAGGGGCTTAATGCATCACCGCGATCCATTAGACGAAGCAAGTCACCACATAATGAGGGTTCCATAAAATCCATTTAGTCTGATGAATGACTGAATCTGGCAGAAGAGTGGTCTTTGGACATACAGAAAATTGATCGATAGCAAAAAGTATCGATCCAGGTCAGCCTGCGCGGACTGCGCAGGCTGACCTGGGTCGTACTTTTCGCAGATGCATTAAGCCCCCTTTTCACAGATCATGGCTCAAATAGATTTGCACTTACCATATTGTGGTTCTTGGCAGTATATTCCCACTGGCAAACCTAAAAGCTGAAGATATATAAGTTGTGGGGATGAATTTTACCTTTAGACAAATACCATATTCCGACATTATTTAACCCTTAGAGAGCCGAATAAAAGTCATTTTCATCCTAGAAATACGACCCAAATGATAGCAATTCAGTGGTTGCCTTTGCCTACAGTGTTTTAGCTATGCGGATAGTACAGATCAAAGATCAGGCTGCACATTCTGTGCAGCCTTAAATTGATCTACACTGACCGCAAAGGCAACTATAGTCGTGAAAGGCGCTTTAAGGGTTATGTTCTCCTCCATATTGAAAGAATTTGCAGTGAACAAATTGAATTGGTTCAAATAACTGAATTTGTCCTTGGCACAATAGAAAACATTGTGAGAAAAGGAGGAAATGCTGGCAAGAAACATTTTCTCTTTTTTTCCTAATACTTTTAATAAAGCCTTTTCTTCCGCACGGTTGTAAGAGTACAACATTCTTTTGTGAAGGGTTAACCAGAGCATATGACACCTATGAGAAATATTAGATGAAACAAAAATGTGCTAAATGGATTGACACAGAAGGTTTTTTTTGAAAAATAAGTAACTGGTTCCTTTTTCCAAAATGTTCGCAAAGACTATCAACTACGCACTCACTCAGTACCTTAATACTGCAATATTAAAACCCTCAGCTCTGCTGATGCTAGATTTTAAATATTTTTTCCCAAATGTCTAAAAAAATAATGAAAAATCACTACAAGAAGTTAGACATTTCACTGTTTAACACACATCCTGACTTTTAATGACCCTGAAAGAGAAGGCTTTTGAGAAAAATTGTGGGAAAGGGAGAAAATGCTGGTAACCAGCATTTTCTCCTTTTCCTACAATTTTTCTACCCTATCAAAGACAGAAATCATCTTTTGAGCTACATTTAATATGTCGTCTGCAAATGCTTTCAATCTGGTCCAGTCGAAAATTTTGTCGTTTGGTTAAAGAATTTGGTCAGAAAAAATTGTATGTATACACGTATCATCCAGCCTTTGATAGGCTCTGATCTTAAATGTACATTTACTGGCCATTAGTATTTTGAACAGTAAATTGTGAATTCTCAACTGACTTGTCATGCATTTTTTTCAGCGTGCAAAAAGAATATTAGATCTACTCTGCTTCTGATCTTGTTACAATAAGCCCTTTTTTCGCCTATTCATCGTGTTGAGTCTTCTCCAAAGACGAATAAGGTATAATAACTTAATGATAGAGTTTATAAATAGGATAGTCGGAAGAAATCGGAGGAGGAAGCATAGATATTGAGTACATGAGATTTTCCGAAAGAGAAATAGGTGAGGAATGTACGCAATTTAACACAAGACTCGCAACTGCACAGCGAGCAGTACGTTAAGTATTTTCGGATGACATCAATAATGATGGAGTATTTTCATGGATACGAGGGACCTCTGATTACAAAGGAGGCAGTTGTGTTGCTTCACGCTTTGGTCATAGAAACCTGGGTGTTCTTGCACTGACAGTATCAGTTTTTCCATTTGTTTAATGGACAATGCTGGCATTCTACCCTTGGTAGCCATGTTTTTAGCGGCATCTAAACAGACAAACGTCATTTAATACGTCAGCATTGCTGATACCAAGTTCCACATATGGGTATGCGGGTATTTCACCGTGCGGAAAAAAAAAAACTAACGTGTTTTTTTTTCCCGCATGGACTTTTTGCCTTGCGGTGAAAACGCATGGTTGGATATGAGACAATGAAATTTAACTTGTCCTTTTATTTTCGCTCTCCGCGCACAGAAAATCCGCATCACCCGCGCGGGTAAAAACGCGTGGTTGGAAACGAGGGCTAAGGAGAACTATACTTGTAGAAAGCAACGTTACTTGAGCTATTTACACTAATATAGGAATTAGAAATTGTCCCTTGCCATACACTAAAGTTTTACATGAAATAAATATTATAATGTTCATGTGATCTGTTTGAAATTGTTTAGATCTATATGTACACTGCCTTTGTATGTTCTATGTAAATTTTCTGTATAAGACGAATAAAGAATGTCATCATCATCAATAATCAGTCAAATATATTTCTGATGTAACCATTGACATTCACATTACAGATATTCTTTGAAAATGTCAATCACTTTTCAACATGTACATTTTTATCATATTTCAGTGTGTTGAGTCTGCTATTATATATTCATGTATTTCAATGTCAAATTTTGTATTCATATCAATTTCACAATGATAGATGTCTAGCTTTATTTTTGAACCAACAGTAAACTGAAAACTAAACTAGGAAAGATACAAAAAGCATACTTACTACGATACAAAACAACACATATCCCTTGTGAAAAATCATAGTTTATCTGAAAAATGAAATGAAATTCTTTAGATCTTGCATGCAGACTGGTATAGTTCACAGAACTAGTTAGTCATCAGTGTTTGTCAAGGTTTCAAAAGGGAAATGCTCATCGATCTAGTTTTAAGTTATATCTCAGAAATTCAAAAAAGAAAAAAAAAAAAAAAAAATCCTTTTTGTTAAGAAGATTTGCCAATATAAGTCTCTGTACGCGTTTATCCGTTGGAACGCCAAGCTGAAACACCTCGTAGGGTTCTCCAATTCTTTAATATTTAGATAGATATACGAGGTCTGTTTGATGAGATGTGAGCCTCAAATGTAAAGGTTTGACTTATGGCGAACATATTTCAATGTTTTGCAACTTAATACCCTTCAGTATCTATACACTTTTGCCAGCGATCTTTAAGGGCCTCAGTCTCGTTTAAATTAAAGACGCCCTTGCAGAAAGTCCTCCACTGCGTGTACATGTACATTATCTCACCAAAAGTGGGCAGCAGAAATGGCCTTTTTCAGTTTTGGAAATAAATGAAGGTCTTACGGAGCGAGATCACGCAAATAAGGCGGGTGCTCAATCAACTTAAAGCCACAATTATTAATGGCAGTCATGGTAATGACAGACTTGTAAACAGGGGCATTACCCTGGTGAAAGAACTGTTCTTTACTGTGTAAAAATTCCGGGGCGCTTGAGTTTAATATTTTCTCTTATCTGCCTAAGAAGTGATCCATAGTATAATATCTGCCTTTGACTGTCTGTCCTTTTTGCAGATATGTACCACCAGAATATCTATGACAGCATCCCAGAAAAACCAAGGTCATAACCTTTCCAGCCGCTGAGAAAGTCTTAACCTTCTTTGGAGGGGTGAATCAGGGTGCTTCCATTGTTTTAGCTTTCGTTTGGCCTTTTGGGTGAAATAAAGGACCTACGTTTCATCCATAGTTACAAGCCTCAGCAAGAAATTAGCAGGATTTGCCTGTAGAAGATTCAGATTAGCACGCGATAAAGTACGCCTGCTGTGATTCAGATCAACTGTCAGAAGTCTTGTTACCAAACGGCCTGGTAGCTTTCTCATTGCAACATCTTCCGTAAGAAAGGAATGTATTCTATCCCTTAAAATCTAAATTTCTCTGGCTATGTATTTTTCTGTAACGCGCCTGTCAGCCAAAACAATACCATGGACTTAACTGACCATTTTTTGGGGTTGCAACACTTACAGGCCTCGCGGGACGGGTGTCATCCTCAAGGCTCTGTCTGCCACGCTTAAATTCTGCCACCCACAAGTTTCCACCGTAGTATATAAATGGGGCATCATTCTCAAGTAAATTGCTACCACATCAGTATCTATATATAGGTACCAGACCTTTCTTATGAAAATACTGAATCACTGCTCTTTCTGCGTTTCTGTCCATTTTGCAAAAGTCACATGCCTTGTTTACTTAACAATACTTATCTCTTCGATATAGACCGACAAAATGACACAATTCTTCGGGTACACAGCTTCCAAATATCCCTACTTAACCGTCTAAAATACAAGGCTCACAACTTGTCGATCAGCCCTAGAACCTACATGATAGCAACACTTACACAGAAATATAGAGGATCTGGCATGAGTTGTTGTTTGAGATAGAATTTAATAAACGGGTCTAGGAAAAATGTCATTAGGCGAGCCAATCGCGAGCTTAGATTTAACATTTTTTCTTGACGAGTAAACTTAATAAAATTTTAACGCCAACGAATGTCAGATTCTTTTTATCACATAACGATATTTCACAAATTGCAGACCAGAAGATGCAAAACCATCTATAGACCAATTCACGCGCGGTAATATTTATAAAATCCATTCACGTCTATGAAATACATAGAGGATATTTGTTTTTTACGGTGAAAGATCGAAATTTATTTCATCGAGTGAACATCATCGGTAATATTTTCACTCGTGGCTGCGCCACTCGTGAAAATATTACCGATGATGTTCACTCGATGAAATAAATTTCGATCTTTCACCGAAAAAAAAACAAATATTCTATTTATTTCATGCTTTTAACCCTTTCTGGGGCGAACTTAATCAAAATCCAGTACAGTTTTTTTCGGTTATTCCCCGTGGCGTACCCCCTCCGCATAGCAACGCATTACAATATTATACGTCAAGCGCGAGAAATGTAAGGTAAATTACGTCATATTTCCATCTGGTTGTGATGCACGCGCATTTTACCTTGGTTACTAGTGCGCGGGAACAACTGTTTCCGCCTTCAATTGAAAAGTTAGAATATAAAAATCGGTATTAAAACTGGTCGTAACCATGAAATATCGAAAAATATTTCACCGATATTTCTCGATAACCTACCGGAAAGCATGAAATAATACAAAATCATGTCAAAAAATGACGTCACACAATTGTGATATCAAACGTGTATGAGATAAGAAAATTCGTGAGGGGTAGGCTATATTACCCTGAAAACAAGGGAGGTTATTTGATAGATATAGGATCTGACATGAGTTGGCTTTTGGAATAAAATTTTATTAAACAAGTCTAGGGAAAATGTTATATAGCGAGCCTTTGGCGAGCTTAACGACGTTCGCGATAGTTTCCATTTTCACGCTTCGTGTAACTATCACGCTCACCTTTTACTCGAAAAACGGTGAGCACCCAACACAATTGATCCTGCCACACTTGTCAATGTCTGCAGAATGGATAAAACAAGAACTAAAACGGGTCGTTTAATGTCAGCAAAATGAAGAAAAAAGTATTTGAATCAAGCCAAATAATTATATGCGAGGCAAGAATCCAAAATTACGCTTTCAAAAGATCGGACTGAAAGTCAAAGTGAATCACCTAACTACGTCACCTAACAACGGAAATATGGACACAGGTCATACTATTACTTGCGCTCTATCTGGCAGACGTATCGTTGAGCTAAAACACCCTTTCAGATGCAGATGCTTTTAGTTTGGTCTAGTCCAAAATTATATCACTTGGTAAAGACGTGCAGAAAACGAGGAGCTGTACATAACTCTTTCTCCTTTACCAGGTTGTCCCTTAGTTTGATGAGTCTGCAGCAGACAACATTAGAAAACATTGATGTCAAAAGGAGAAATTGCTGCTAACGATTGATTTCTCTTTTTCGCACAATGATTTCTGACCCATCAAAGAACTGTGATACATGAATACCAGGTTTTGGTTTAGCGTCTGCTAACGCGTCAAATTTAGAAGTCTAAATTTAGTCGTTTGGAAATTGGTTAAATGCTAACATCAGTATTACATTTATACGCTATGAATTGGTTTATTATGACCAAAAAACTTGATGCTTATAAAAAAAAGTTGTGTTACTGAAAAAATTGAGATAATTTACTTCATACAATATCTTTGTCTTTGACAAACCCTACATTTATTCATTAGTTAGTGTCCCACCCACAAACTTAAAATGTATTTTCTTAAAAAATAAGGCTGGCGACCTATTTGTTTTAAGCTTGATTCTTTTAGTTTAGTACCTGAATATTATTTATAGAAAACATAAGAAAAATCTGAATGTTAGAACATTTGAAAAAAATAACTTTAAAAGATACTCTTTGGGTTTTTTTTTTGGTTTTTTTTTTTTTTTTTCAAAAATAAAGGTGTTTTAGCCATAAGTTAAAGGTTTTTTTTTTTAAATATTGATACTCAGTATACTCTAAATTATTTTTTTCATTAAATTTGATGTTTCACCAATACAATGACATAAAATTTGCTTATAACTGTTGTCATTTAAAAAAAATATACATAGACTTAGTTTTCATAGGTGAAATTTCATCCTGAACTGCCGCAATGCAGGGTGTACTAAAAGAAATATTCATAGAATTTTCCCAAGGCTGGTGACCTCCTCTTTTTATCTCCTAATTTTGTAGATCAGATAATAAACTATCACAAAACAAAGTTTCGTGAAATTCTGAATGTTATATAAAAATGGTGAAACTGTAGCGATCGTCTTTAATAACATTTTTTCTGGACGAGTTTAGTAAAATTTTATCTCAAACGCCGACGAATGTCCGATTCTTTTTATCACAACGATATTTCAAAGATTATTGATCAGAAAATGCAAAACCATCTACAGATGCACCCGCGATAATATCCATAAAACCCATTCACTTCCATGAAATACGTACACTCATTTGTGATATCAAACGTGTATAAGATAATTCGTAATGGGTATATTACACCAGGGATCTTATATACATGTGTATATACGATCCCTGATTACACTGAAAACAACGGAGGTTATGTGATGAAAAACAATATGCTATGAATTTCGTGTGCTTTGTGTTCAAATGGGAACAAATTGAAGAAAACCTCAGAAGACGGAAAACGGAGCCAAGCATTACTTGACCTTTTTTACACCTGTTGTTTTTCGCTTCCTCTAGATAAAGTGTTCATTTGTAGGCAATATCAATTTTTACGTCACTTCAATAATATTTCAGTTATATCAGGGCGACAGCTACCTTATTCATGTCCTCTCAATGCCATAGGCGAAAGGAGGGCCTTCTGCGGATGGCATAGGTCAATTTCAGACTGCACAGAACATGCAGTTTGATCCTATACCGTCCGCTTGTTAAGTAAAGCCTATGAGATAACAAAAAATCTGAGTATAACTCCTTACCAAACGACAAAATTTTGGATTGGACCAAATTAAAAGAATCTGCAGACAACAAATCAAATGTTGCTAGTAAAATTGATATTTTCTGTCTTTGATATGGTCGTAGGTCTATAACATTGTGGAAAAAGAAGAAAATGCTGGTTACCAGCATTTTCTCCTTTTCCCCCAATGTTTTCAAAAGCCTTTTCTTTCAGGTGCGTAAATAGTCGGGATTGTGTGGTAAAGGGTAAAATGGATTATATATTCATCCATCAAAAGAGGTCGAGTTTTTACATTTGGTACCTAAAAAAGTTTTAAGCCGGAATCTATCGATTGTCTTGTCCAAGAACACACCCAAACGACCAGCGGCACCACTCGGGATCGTACCAGGGTTGCTGATAATAAATCCAGTGCCTTCACTACGGAGCCACGGAGCACCCTTTCAATGCAATTTATGAAAAGACCTGTTCGAAACGAAAAGACAAATAATTTCTGAATATCATTACATTAGATCTACGCCCACCAGAAAGTAAAGTTCGAGAAGTAGAAATATGATAGAAAACAAAACGAGCATACCTATCCAAAACTATGAATTTCCAGACCAAGGCGTCAAAAAGTATTTGTAGATTGTTCTACATCAGTAATTAGTGGCCCATGACAAATTGAAGTCCAAAATACATCGAGTTTTCAACACCCATATTACGGTAGGGTGAAACATTTGAAAGCTATCCTTCCGTGACGTTGTTCACGTTCCATAACATTAAACACTGCACCAGCCAACCATCTTCCTGGCTGATAACTTCATAATTGCTAAAATTTCATATTTTCAGCTGTAGTAAAGGTTTTTGATAAAATGGTAACATACTCGTATCCACAATGATAGGCCTACATGTGTATATATATGAGACATGCTCTGATAAAAGGGGGCTTAATGCATCACCGTGATCCATAGTACCAAGCAAGCATCACATAATTATGGATCCATAATATCCACTATTTTTTTATCAACCAACTTAATTATGATATAGACTGGTCCCTTGGGCATACAGAAAATTGACTTATAGCGAAAAGTTTCGGCCCAGGTCAGCCTGCGCGGATTGCGCAGGCTGACCTGGGTCGATACTTTTCGCAGATGCATTAAGCCCCCTTTTGCCAGAGCATGGCTCATACAGTTTCAGCCTCGACAGACGTTAGAGAACTGAAAAGATAAAGCATAGAGGACCATATTGTGTAAGCCATTGCTTTGGTTTAACAGCCCGTTTTATGGTTTTAATACAAGCAAAGGGCTGTGGACTTATTGTCCTGTCTCTCTCTCCTTCTCTCTCTCTCTCTCTCTCTCTCTCTCTCTCTCCCTCCCTCCCCTTCCCTCCCTCCTCCACAGCCTCATTCTCCTTGCCTGTTTGGATGGCTTCCATTTCTCCCCTCTCTCTCTCCCTTCCCCCCCTCCTCCTCCACCGCCTCCTTGCCTACGTTACTTGCTCCGTTCTGATGACCTTTGCTCAGACTGAGCATTTGAAAGGAGCAATGGCTGCTTACAAGAATAATTGCCCGAATTCCCTTCTCAGGCCTTACGAAAATGCTATAAATGACCATTGACTGCTTTTAGCATATAATATATGCTCACGGAACGGTCGTCGAGGGCTTACAAATACCTTAGTCTTGTTCAAATAAAGAGCATATTGCAGACCACGAATTAAATCATTTGCTACAATGACGGCTGTGTTCGATTGGAAAGAAAACATTGCGAGAAAAGGAAAAAATGCTGATAACCAGCATTTTCTCCTTTCTCCACAATGTTTTCAAAAGCCTTCTTCCTCAGGTTTGTTAAAACTAGGGAATGTTTGATAAAGGACTAAGGGAGACACAAGCTGAACTTAAGGAATGCATATGATCAGCTTGCGAATTTCGAAGCTTTTAAAGAGGCCCTTATACTCATTTTCAGCCAGTTTTAACTCATTTTGTCTTTATTTTATCAAACTATAGTCATTCTTATATCTTCATGCCAAATATTGCGCCTGACGGTTAAAAGGTTGCTTAGATGACGGTCGATAGACTGAAATGCATTTCGCTGAGTTGCGGCCTTCCATGTAAACAGAATCGTCGTTTCCGGTTTTTGAATCGAAGATTTCCGATATATCCGTTATACACTCGGGTAGATTCGTATGATGATCATGCATTCTGTCAAGTGACTATATTTGACCTTCGCCCTTCGTATTATGAGGTTAACAAAGGCTTCTCTGTTGCAGCCTCGATTTTTAGACGGAGGTCGCGGCCTATATGCAAATTACACCGTATCCGACTCTAGGCGGAAACCAACGATAAATTTCCGTGACGCACCGCCATTGTTTACAGCTTCGATCGTCAGCCAGTTTTCTTCTGACCAATGTTCGGTTTCTAATACAAATCTCCGTGTTTCTTTTTTTCAATTACACCATATATGTCAGTAATCTATCCATGTTTACACAAAGGACTGATTTCTGTACCATTCTAAATTGTTTGAAATTTAACAGCGTTTTTGCTCACCGGCTGTAGACGGGCATCTTTAATGTCTCATGGCCGTGAATAATCTGTAGACATTTTGCGAAGTTTCTATTGCAGCAGTTAGGCATCTATATGATGGGTCAATGAGGAGGGGCCTTCGTAAGATGTTTAAAAAGGATTTTGGACATTATCATGGACCTAGATTCAAACCTACAAGCTGTCCACGAACCAGTGCATTGACTAGTACTGCCTGAAAACGGAAATGTTTAATCCTTTACCACACAATGTCGACTTTAAATGACTCTGACAAGGAATGCTTTTGAAAACATTTTGGGAAAAGGAGAAAATGCTGGTAACCAGCATTTTCTCCTTATCCCAAAATGTTTTCTACCCTTTCCAAACCACATGTCAATTTTTTATTTAGATTTCTGATGTTGTCTGCAAATGCTTTCGATTTGGACAAGTCAGAAAGGTTGTTGTCTGGTAAAGGGTTGAATAGAGACTAAATCGGTGTAATAAGATTTTATTATTTCAGTGTAACCCAAAATGCCTAGCGCAAATCTTTTTTATATTTGCTGGCTGATTTGACTCTTTTCCAGACGACAATATTTTAAACTCGTCCAAAATAAAAATACTTGTAAACAACTATGTGTCTTAAATAGTTGGATTCTCTTTGAAGAACAGGTAAATTTTACGGGAAAAAGAGAACATGTTGGTAATCAGCGTTTCCCTTTTCTCAAAGTGATTTCAAAAGCCTTCTTTTTCAGGGCCGGTAAAATTCGGGATTGTTTAGCAAAGGGTTTAGAGTTGTATTTTACTTTTGTCAAGCTTTTATCAAACCTATATGTTGACTCTTTGCTTCTCTATGAAGGCAGTATAACAGTCTTGCAAAACCTGCAAGTTATCACGCTGAACTCTTTGCCAGATGGCAAGATGTTAGACCTAGCCAAATTAAAACCTTTGCAGATGGAAGATGGCAGAAATAATTGGATCTGCTCTGACAGGGTAGAAGACCATTTTGAGAAAAGGGAGAAAATGCTGGTTACCAAAACGTTGAAACCTCTTTTCACAATGCTCTAAAAAGTTTTTAGGGACGTGAAAACATGGGGCTCGCAGCTTGTGAGGGGACCAAATGCGGTGTTGGGGAAAATGTCTCGTTCAACTCACTGACAGTTACAAGATCGGCTATCTTGTACCATTGTACAGCCTCCGTCCATGAGTTAATCTCTCTGGAGCAATTGGTACACAGTCACAAGTATTCATCCGTCTGTGCCAAGATCAGACTTCACGTTCTGTATAGTCTGATCTTGATCTACATTGTCTGCAAAATGTGACTGAGTCGCGCTTAGCAGCTCAAAGGTTAAGTATGGTGCTGGTGCAGTATTGACGTTGAGGTCTTTTGGCACATTATAACCGGTATTCATTGCTTCTCATCTGGAAGAAATTACAGCAGTAACCAGTCGAATGTTTGTCAAAGCCTGGT
The DNA here is from genome assembly GCA_946811185.2 of Hippopus hippopus. Taxonomy (NCBI): domain Eukaryota; kingdom Metazoa; phylum Mollusca; class Bivalvia; order Cardiida; family Cardiidae; genus Hippopus; species Hippopus hippopus. The sequence continues at coordinate 14,182,693 of OX328099.1, read as the reverse complement.
GGAGTTAGCCGATTTCAACAGCTATAACCTTTAATAGGACATGAGCCATGCTCTGTGAAAAGGGAGTTTACTGCAACAGCAAAAAGTATCGATTCATGTCAGCCTGCGCAGTCCGTGCAGGCTTACCTAGGTCGATACTTTTTGCTATTGGTCAATTTTCTGCATATCAAAAGACCAGTCTACCTCACGATTCAGCTTGTTGCTGGACAAAATGGATTTTATGAATCAATAATTATATAACGACTTGCTTGGTATTATGCAAGCTGGAGATGCATTAAAACCCCTCTTGCCAGAGCATGATTCAAGTATATTGTTGAAATTGCCGTGGCTGCGATGGATATATGGCTTGCAACATGCGAAAAGGGGCATTCGGACATTTGCGTAAAGTGTCGTCTCGGATCAGCCTGCGCGGGCTAATCCGAAACGACACTTTCCGTTTTTATGTAATTTTCTGTTTTGCGCAAATCTGCTGAAGAACAAAATCTAATGAAGTCGTAAAGTGCCGTCTCGGATTAGCCTGCGCGGACTGCGCAGGCTGATCCGTGACGACACTTTACGCAAATGTCCGAATGCCCCTTTTCGTGTGTTGCAAGCCATATAATCTAAGAACTTCGGGTTTTATCGACGCTAGTAGTGCTGATTCCATTTTCAAGAATGACAGTCATGGTCCATAAATAAAGCACTGTAGGGCTTACGCAGGTAAAAGTAAGGATCTGTGAAATAAACAGCGATCGCCGCACTATACTTGACACACTGCTGGACTTGATAGAAGACATATTTTCAGGCATGGCTGAATGTGCTGGCTTTTGACCTACTTTTTGGTTCTGATAACAAATGAATAAATAGAATTTTTTGATTGGTCAAAAAATTTTAATCTCTTGCACAGTGGGTTACTTGTGGAGAAATTCGATATAGGAGAACCTGCGGATGGGTACACACTGGCCGCCGTGATTCAACCCTTACGCTGCTAAGCGTGACTCACTGACCTGCGGACGGTGAAGATTAAGATTGGACTGCACAGAACGTGCAGTCCGATCTTGGATCTACACTGTCCGATACAGAGATATCCTTTCCCAAAAATTACCTTTGAAATAGCAAAATTTGAGTTCTTACTATCGGTTTAAAAGTTTCATTTCACTTTTCAGCAGGACAAGGGTTATTAAAATTATGTTCAACACGAAATAAACAGTCCGACTACCCGGTATATACCCTCGAATGCAGCTGACCCAAAGTGTTGAACATTCTTGATGATGTATACATGGGTGTAACCGATTTGTATGGTTCATTAACTACATGAGCCATGCTCTGTGAAAAGAGGGCTTAATGCATCTGCGAAAAGCATCGACCCAGGTCAGCCTGCGCAGTCCGCGCAGGCTGACCTGGGCCGAAACTTTCCGCTATTAGTCAATTTTCTGTATGACCAAGGCCCAGTCTACCTCATGATTAATTTGATTGGTGAAACTATAGCTATTGTGGATGCATAAGTGTATGAATGCTTGCTTTGGTATCATGCATCGCGGACATGCATTAAGCCCCTTTTTGCCAGAGCATGGCTCAGTCATGTATTGGCAAATAAATAGTTGTAAATAATTTCCATCAGTCCATAAAAACACAAAATATACGATTTCAAAGTTTAGTTCGGCGGAAAAATATCACTATGTCAGACAGTGAAGATCCAAGATTGCACTTTCTGTGAGGTCTGATTTTAATCCACATTATCCGTATAAAAGCAATTTGTGTCGCTTTTAGCAGCCTAATTGTTACTCATGAACAGATAACCTCTTGAAATGGTTAAATTTTCTTTGGATACTAACGGTTATTGTAGGTGTAGACATTATAAACATGACGTCCTAGTACAACTCTGTGTTGAATTCTTTAAAAAAAAACGTTTTACTGTTTAGCAAAAGGGCTAGTCTATACTGTGATATTCTCTTATTTGTAAATTTGTAAACTTTTCAATTACCTACAATGACAACCTTTTCGTAATAGATACATTGTACCTTTAGCAGTAAAAAAAATAATTAGCGTAATCTCATGGCTATACGTGTCGGACCTTCAATACTTTCAATGTACATTTAGAAATAACGGTTTCTTTCCTACTTTTTTTTGGTACCACTTCTTAGAGATAAAGCGTCTGACAGTGTGATTTTCAGTGTTCATGATTTTGTTCATTTAATACCCGAGCCATTTTTTGTGAAAAGCGGATTTATTTCATCTGCAAAGGTCAGCCTGCGCAGTCCGCACAGGCTGATCTGGGTCAAAACTTTTTGGTATTTGGTCAGTTTTCTGTATGTCAGAGGACCAATCAATCTCATGATTCAGTCGGTTGTAAGACAAAATAGATTTTATGGATCCATAATTAAATGATGACTTCCTTGGTATAATTTATCACGGATATGTATTAATTCCCTTTTGTCAGAATATGGTTAAATTTAGCTTGGTAGACACAATATTGAGACACATGTTAATTTCGTTGAAACGAAATTTGGTAAAGCTTGTCTTCACTCTGACCAGACTAGATTACTATAATAATTGGTCTGCAACTTGCGAAAAGGGGCTTTCGGACATTTGCGTAAAGTGTCGTCTCGGATCAGCCTGCGCAGTCCGCGCAGGCTGATCCGAGACGGCACTTTACGTCAATATAAGATTTTGTCCTAGAGTAGACTTGCGTGAAACAAAAAATCACACACGATCGGAAAGTGTCGTCTCGGATCAGCCTGCGCAGACTGCGCAGGCTAATCCGGTACGACACTTTACGCAAATGTCCAAATGCCCCTGTTTGCGTTTTGCAGGCTATATACTACTATATAGTATTACAGTATCCTTACCAACCCTGGTAGCTAAGTCGATAACGTACAGGGCTTGAAATCAGGTGGTGGGGCGGGGAGGGGCGCTGGTTCGAATCAAAGGTGTAAACTGATCCGAGGTTAACAAGGGATTGCATATGTAAATATATACGAACCATGTTCTCGCAAAAGAGGCTTAATGCATCTCTGTGATGCATTGTACCATGCAAGACATCACATAATTATGGATCCGTAAAAAATCCCGGGCCATTTTGTTGAATAACTGGCTGGACTAAATTGTAGAATGATCCTTTGACACGGAGGAAATTGACCACTAACAAAAGGTTCGGATGTTGGTACTCACCCTCTCAATTTGGAGAGTGCAGGGCCAATGTTCATACACCATTCTAAATTAGATTCTTGGTTGAATTCTCAAGAATATTCTAAATTTGAAAGTAACCCAATTTCGAATTGGCTACACCAATTGGTTTAGCCAATCAGAAACTGGCTGACTTTCTTAATCTAAAGTTAGACCAAATGAGTGTTATTTAGAATAGTTATATATCAAATATGCCCTCTGGTAGTATTTTGATGAAGTAAGATTAACTACCAACATATTCTGATTTCTATTCCATAACCACTATAGAAGCATTTATAAAATAGTAACTTACTAATTAATTCAGCAAATTCAAAAATGCTTTTTAACACTAATTTTAATCATTATACACTGGGAATAAACATTTCTTACTTTTCAAAGCTTTGAAAATTTGTAAGTATACAAAACGCAAACAGTGTTGCAAGCAAGATATATTTCTATCAAAAGACATTTTTATTCACAACATTGTTTCATACATTAACATAATTATTTAAGCCATGCTCTGTGAAAAGGGGGCTTAATGCATCTGCAAACAGTATCGACCCAGATCAACCTGTGCAGTCCGCGCAGGCTGACCTGGATCGAAATTTTTTGCTTTAAGTAATTTTTCTGCATATCAAAGAACCAGTGTACTTCATGATTCAGTTGATAGTAAGAGAGAATGGATTTTAAGTATCAATAATTTGTGATAACTTGCTTGGTATCTTGGATCACGGAGATGCATTAAGCCCCCTTTTGCCAGAGCAGGACTCATTCCTTTTATTCATACAAAGTTATGCAGAGTTCCAATATGCTGCTTCAAAAGAGAGACTTATTAAAAAATGAATTGAATGTTTCAGTTTTGTTACCATGGCAACCAAGCCGTTTCATGGCACTAAACTCTTTTTGACAAAAACCATGGTAGAATTCACTTTTCTGAAGTTTGAACAGATTTTTCCTCATTCTTTCAAAAGAAGATATTTGAAATAAGAATTAACACACTGGTGGATGAACACTCATACAGACACACAACAAGCACCTGCCACCGACATTTAAGCCCACTGGCCTTGATCAGTGGAGCTAAATACAAGTACAAAAAATCATAAGGGCAAAAGGGATTTTTATGTATCACCGTGGTGCATTATACCATGCAAGTCATCATAATATTTTTGATCCTTAAAATCCATTTTATCTAACAACTGACTGAATCATAAGGTAGTCTGGTCCTTTAACTGGTCCCATGTATAAAATTGACCATCAGCAAAAAGTGGACTGTGCAGGCTGAACCTGGGCTGATACTTTTTGCTTATGTATTAAAACTCCTTTTCACAGAACATTGCTCAATTCTGTATTATATTCAGTGATTCGGAAACTTCAGTTACTATAATCTATGCAGGCTTTTGACAGATCACAATGATGTATGTCAGAGAAGATATTCCAAATACTACTACTACTGGAGCAACAGTTGTAACAGCAATCACTGTCGTTCTGATCTCATCTGCTCCTGCAATCAAACAATAATACATGTACTTTAACTCTTTACCAAACAACAACATTTCAGACTTGTTGAAATTGAACGCATGGGCAGAAAGACAAGTTCAATGTGACTCAAATTACGCCATTGTCTATGAAAGGATAGAAAACATTTTCTCCTTTTTCCACATTGTTTTCAAGAACCATATTGCTTTGGGTCTTTAAAACTCGGGATTGTGTAGTAAAGGGTTAACTCTTTATCAAATAACAACATTAGCATTTTCTTCTCTTTCCACAATGTTTTGAAATCTTCTTCAGGGTTATGAAAATACTGGATTGTTTGGTAAAGAGCTAATACTTCACACACATTATCACACAACAAAATTTATTTGTTTGTTTAGTATTTAATGCCATTTTCAACTTTTTTTTTTCAATTATGTCTCAGTGGCCAGTGCAGCTTTCGATGCCAGCCTTGGGTATCCTTCAACAGAGCTATGCACAACCTCCTTCCCATGTCACTGACATTGTTAGAACAATGCTCAGCGGGGACAGCAATAAAGAGCAATGACTATGGTCAATCCCCCTTATTTTAAAGCCTATTTTGTTTACAACCAGACCACCAGGCTTGGTCAAAGACAAAATCAGAACATTCAGTCTCAGCGATGCAGAATGCTGGTCTGAGGATTTAGAGTTGAATCAAAATTTAACTCTTTACCAAATGACAAAAATTTAGACATGTCCAAAGTGGCAGCATTTGCAAATGACAAGATAAGTATGGTTCAAAAATTGAAATTTGTTTTTGGTAAAGCAGAAAACATTGTGGGAAAAGGAGAAAATGCTGGTTACCAGCATTTGATCCTTTTCCCACAATGTTTTCAAAAGGCTTCTCCTTCAGGATTGTGTGATAAAGAGTTAAGCCATACAGTGCTCAATTAACCAAACAGACACATTCTCTCTAGAAATGAAACACAATTAAGTTCAATTTCAAGGTTTCTTACATCTATACTGTGGTATTTAACTCTTTACCAGACAACAAAATTTTAGACATGTCCAAATTGACAGCATTTGCAGACGACAATTTCATTGTGGCTCAAATGATGCAATGTTTCTTTGATAGGATAGAAAACTTTGTGGGAAAAGGAGAAAATGCTGGTTAACAGCATTTTCTCCTTTTTCCACAATGTTTTCAAAATGCTTCTTCTCAGGGTCGTTAAAAGTCGTCATTGTGTGGTAAAGGCTTAAGCAAAGTGGTCAGTGTAAATCATTGAGCTATTTGCTGGCTGCAAAGGCAACTATACTTGTGAAAGGCACTTTGAGAGTTATGATGGAAGCCAAAATCAGCCCTTGTACCTGGATGCAAAATATGTAGAGATTGCTTATTAAGGTTATCTCACATCAATTAGGCGGGCAGAGCCCATTAGCACAGTTGGTAGAGTACAGGACTTGAGACCAGCATGTCACTGGTTTGAAATCGACTCTCTGCTTACATATGCATAATTATAAATGTGTCACGTTATTTTAGTAGATACAGTTGCACTTACGAGCGGCTGTGCCACCACCCTCTTCTCTGGGTACAACCTGAATCTGCTGTGAAGAGGTCACTCCAAGGTCAAATGCATTAGACTCGGCAGTCACGGGTCCCTGTGCACATCTCTGTCAACATAGAAAATACAACTACGGTGGTCCATTCTGATGACTTAAAGGCCCAGTAGTAGCCAAAAGTAAACCATGTGGCTGTTGAAATGCTTTAAAATTTAAATTATGCAATTTTAAAGTATTGAAATTATTATGAAGATGACAGTGTTTTCTTGTGCTGTCATGTCTGTCCAAGCAGGGATCCTGTATATGTGTATATACGATCCCTGGTCCAAGTGTTAGTTGCTGGCAGAAAAACGAATTTCAAAAGTAGGTAAAAAGTTGGAAAGCCACTCTATGTTTTCTTTACAGACAGACAGGTGGGTAGATGTACAACCTGATTCTAGTGTACACCCCGACATTTTTGTATCAAAACTTGTATTAGTATCAAAATGTGTTATGGGTTATAAACAATATTATTATACTGCAAGGAAATTTCTCGCAATCTCATTGGATAATATGCCCCGAACATAAATTCCTGTACAGTGGCAAAATGCACGTAAAAGCAGTTTCCCTTTCAGGAGCCCCGTATACATAACTACATTTTCCAAAATGGTGGTGTTGATCAATACTAGCCGCCCACAAGACAAACATACTGAGTAGCCTGCACAATATCTTTTCTAGTTTTCCTTGATGGTTGTCAATAAAGCGGAGAGAATGGATTATTTTTGAAAATAAATTAATATATTCACATATATATTAGCGTTTGCTGTCACTCTAAAATATGTGGTTGAAACGAGCCATCCCTTCATCAGGTAAGCAAACTGTAAAGTATCGAAACTCATAGATTGTAATATTAAAAGGATAACCTAATGGTTGCTTGAGGCAACTAAAGGTCATTTACTTTTGCATACAAATCATTAAGATGCACAGAACTTTACTTACCTTGATGTTGTTTAGATCCATGTCTAAATGAAATATGTCAAATGTCTATTGCAGTGACATCATCAAGTTCATGTACCAAACTGTATGTTTTACCAAGCTTTCAGAGACGTCAGTTCTTATTGAATTGGGGCACTCATAAGGGAAATTCTATTTTGCCAGCGTACTGAATTTGTGAGACCATAAAAAAGGGAAATTTTACTGGATACATGTTGGAATGGTAAAAGTTTGCAGTATAATAATTTTGTTGTATGGTCAGGTGGCAGGGAACTTGGAAACTTGTTTATGGCTGTGGCAAATCATGTCCCCCTGAGTCTTTGTTATGGTTAGGTGGCAGGGGACTTGGAAACTTTTTCAGTGCTGAAACGAATCATGTAGCCCTGAGCCAAAGACTCAGGGCAACATGATTTGCCACAGCCATAAACAAGTTTCCAAGTCTCCTGCCACCTGACCTTACAACTAATCCTGTTTAGACTTACATCAACACAATAGGGGTTATTTGCCGTTGTGCATTGGCCTATTGAACATTGCCTGTATACCGTGCCAACATCGGGGGTGTTTATTGTTCCACAGTTCACTGTAAAAGGTGGGACACCAGGAAAACTGTTGTCTAGTCGGCATTCCTCACTTGTACTGTATCTAGTCTCCTGTGGATCAACTCCACATCTGTTTCAAGAGAAAATTTAAGCCCTGAACTAATGAATCATGGGATTTTATCACCATAGTGAAGTAGTGTTTTGAAAGCTTGTAGAGACAGGAGAAAATGCTGGGCATGATTGTATACTTGGAATTCCAACCATTCTTGATTTCATTTTAAGTCTAATTCCAAATTTAAAAAGTAACGCAATTTCTGATTGGCAGAACCATTTGGTCTATCTGATCAGAACTGTGTTAATTTCAAATTTAGATAATTTTTGAGAACTAGAACAAGAATGTTCTTACGAATGGTCAGTGAATACAGACCTTGGTTTTGTTTTCTACTTTTTCAAAGACAGATCTCATCATTTGAGCTAAATAGAATTTGTTGTCTGCAAATGCTTTCATTATGGATACATCTAAAATTTTGTCATCCAATGAAGAGCCACGAGACTTTTGAGCAACATGACCAACAACCACACAACTTTGATCCAAGTCATCTTTAAAACGTACCTTTACCAAACAATCCTATGTTTAAACAACCCAAACAAAGACAGCTTTTGAAAATGTTGTGGGAAAAGAAGAAAATGCTGGTAACCAGCATTTTCTCCTTTTCTTACAATGTTTTTTCTACCTTTTCAAAAATGAATACCATCATTTGTTCCATACTTCATTTGTCATCTGGAAACACTTTCATTTGGACAGGTCTAAAATTTTGTTGTCTATAAAGAATCTAAGAAATGAAAATGGACAAACACACAAGGCAAAGCATCAAATTGATTACTTTTCTTTGTAATGCCTTTTTTTTATGAAACTAGCCACTGATTCATTTGTAAGAAAGTTTTTAGTTCTATACTTATGTTGGTAAATGTATCAAGTATTCTGAAGAACTATTACAGAATATGGGAAAGATGTACATTTTTAAATCAAATTGGACAGCAGAATCAGATTGCCATAATGTGATAAAGGATACATCAAACAACCCAGTGTTTTAACATCCCTGAAAAAGAAAAGGCTCTTGAAAACATTGAGGAAAAAGGCGAAAATGCTGGTATCAAGCATTTTCTCCCTTTCCCTCAACATCTTCCACCCTCTTCAGAAACAATCACATTCATTTCAGCCAGAGCAGATTTGCTGTCTGCAAATGCTTTCATATTGGAGGAGTCTTAACCTTTTACCAAACAATCCTGTGTTTTAATGACCCTGTACCAGAAGGCTTTTGAAAACATTTTGGGAATAGTAGAAAATGCTGGTAACCAGTATTTTCTCCTTTTCCCACAATGTTTTCTACCATGTCAAAGACAGAAATCATCATTTAAGCTTTTTTGAATTTTATTTGTCGTCTGCAAATGCTTTGACTTTGGTTGAGTCCAAAATATTGTCTTTTGGTAAAGAGTTAAATTTTGTTGTTGGTTAAAGGGCTAAAAAGCTTTCATGTAATTAAGTGGAATGAACAGTTTAAGAATCTTTTTCATTTTGCTTATTCAAACATCTTCGATTTCTTTACCTTCCAACTTTCAACTGGATTTCATCACGCCAAAATAGAACACTCACCCATTGCTATCTACAAAGAAATCTTTTTCTGCATCTGTTGGATCTGGTTCTGATGACCCAAAACAGTCATAAACATAGATTCCTCTGGCATCATTAAAGAGATTGCCTGAAAAACAAATCTGACATATAGCAGTCCCTGATCCTGATGTTGTCTAGATTTATCTCTGGGATCAACTTCAGATTCACAAAATATTAGTTGACAAAGTTTCACCAAGACATCTGCATGTTCTGCAAACCTACTTTGACGAGGCTTGTCTTCATTATCTTTCGCTAGCTGGCATTTTTTTCAAATACAAACACGTACCTATCTGATTTAGGCATTCTGGGTACAGAACTGGACTACTTTTCAAACTTGGCAATCGATTCGGTGCATTTCAAAATAAATATACTTTTATTCAAAACAACGCTACCTGGTTCAATTCATTCAGCCATGGTTAGCTACCATATAATCTAAAACCATAAACACAGCCCCTACACAGGCTTGGGAAATAGCCCCGGTATAAGCCCAGACATTTCTTGTTGATAAGTCTGTGGAAAACCCTGAAGAAATCCCGGTTTCCAAAAAATCTACAGATGTATTTAGAAACCTTGTTCAAAGATTTACAGTAAACAACGGTAAATTTAACCCTTTCCCAAACGGCAAATTTTGGACCAGACCAAATTGAAAGCATTTTGCAGATGACAAATTAACAGTTGCTAAAAAGATGATTTTTCTATGATAGACTAGAAAACATTGTGGGAAAAGGAGAAAATGCTGGTTACCAGCATTTTCTCCTTTTCCCACAATGTTTTCAAAAGGCTTCTATTCCGGACCCGTAAAAACCAGGGGTTGTTTGGGAAAGGGTTAAAAAAACACTTTTTTTCCCTGTTTGATATAGTTATTTTCTTTTAGAAATCTGGAGTCGAAAACAGGCAAGATTTTTCCATGGAAATATTGTTTATAGCCATTTTCTACACTGCTACTTTTTTAGCGGCAGAGTTTTAGTTTACACACCGCATATTGATATTAATATCAGTATCAGTACAGGACAAAAATTGAGTACAGGATAGTTATGCTTCATAGCAGACAGGTCTAATCTTAAAAGAATATGACGTGCCCAGGCAACAGGCTTGTCTTCCAAACTGACTAGTCACAATATCCAACTTGTACAATCCCATAAGACAGGCCTTCATGGAAATCAAGACAAAGACTGTTCCCAACTGTAATTTTTCTCGGTTCAATATTCCCAAACTATATACACCAATACGATATTATACAATTGGGGTATTACAACAGTCTGCATATCTGCATGGTTGGATCAGGTTAGGTAGCATATGTAAAGAGGTGTGTATCCGATCAATTCCGATGCCAACCTCTTTACACATGCAACAAGACATGATTCAACCAAGCATAAATGAGGATTATTGTAATGTTCCTTTTATGAAATAAATCTACTTTCCTTTATAACTGTAAAATATTTGTTATTCTTTTTTCTCAAAAAGGAGCCCACAAAAATAAACTACTCACTGGCATCACCGACTCCACCTGGCACGACTGTTACACCAAAGTCCAAAACTGTCCCTGTTGTTACAGTAGCATTATCACCGACTATTTTTCCATCTGACTGGGTGACCTCTAGGCTAGCGACTGGCTGCACTGTTGTGCTGGAGAATACAATGAGAGAACCAGACTGATTCTTACAAATTACCCCAAACAGGTTACCTTTTATCATCATCCAGTAAAACACTGTTCAAAACAATCTTAGCAAAAGGAGAAATTGCTCCTGCTTTTTCTTTCCTTTCAATATCTTATAATATTTCTCCCCTCTGTCATTTGTACTACCTTTGTAGACACTGTTGATTAAGATCAAACTGCACAAAGGTACGGTCATGTATTGGAACTACACTTTCTGTTGAGTTGGGACAGTGGGCCAAAAAGCTTTAAAGTTGTAGTAGTTGGATTTTCCTTAACCCCTAAAGTACTGAACCTAGCCTCAGTTGCTTTTGCAGAGAGTATAGATTAAGATCAAACCAGACAAGATATGCAGTCTGATCCTTGATCTACACTGCCCAATACTTTGTGACATGTTCTGGCTAAAACAACTTAGAAATACCAATATTTTGGCTGTTTATTCCTATTTAAAGAGGTCCTTTTCCTTACCTCTTTACTATACAGCAGAATTTTAGACTAGTCTTAATTGAAAGCATTTGCAGATGACGTATTAAAGGTGGCTCAATTAATAAAATTTGTCCTTGAAAGTGTAGAAAAGATTGTGGGAAATGGAGAAAATGCTGAATACTAGTATTTTCTCCTTTTCCCACAATGTTTTCAAAAGCCTTCTTCCTCAAGGTCATTAAAAGTCAGGATCCTGTGAAAACAGGACTTTATTGTTTAATATATAAAGGAAAATGTCCATTCAATTTGTTTGGAAACTTTAGATCCATCTTTGTCTTATTCAAGGTGTCCCCTTTCTTCAAAAGCATGTCACTTTTAAGGTAAGGAGAAGAAAGAGATACTGCAGAAACAGGTATGATTGTTTTTGAAAACTGTCTACTTTTAAATCAAGGGATTGTTTCAGTTGAAATATATAAACCCATTAAAATAGATATAAAATTAGATGAGATTTTGTTTCATGCTTTAGGTAGTTCATCGAGAAATAATGGTGGAATATGGTTTGATATTTCATGGTTGCAATAACTGAAAAATACTGATTTCATATTTTCTAAATCTTCTGACATTTACCCTACATATGTCATGCTGTACTTATATTGTAATGCGTTGCTATGTGAAGAGGGTACACCACAGGGAATTACTGAAAACAATTGTACTAGATTTTGATGAAACCACAACAAAAAAGGTGTTAGAAGCATGAAATAAATAGAATTTTTTTTTTTTTCAGTGGAAAATCAAAATTTATTTCATCTTGTGAACATCACTGGCAATATCTTCAGAAGTGACTGTGCCGCTCGGGAAAATAGTACCGATGATGTTGACTCAATGAAATAAATTTCTATCATTCACTACAAAATACAAATATCCTCTATATCCTCAGCAAATTAAAGTATTCACAACACTTACTTTAAGATAGAGATGGAATATTCCAAGCCAGTAAAACCCAAGTTAAGGACAGCATTTTGGATGTTTTCTGTTGCATTGCATCTCTGACAAGATAAACAAAAATAAAGATTTTACTTCTTTTTCGGACAATCATCTGTTTTTATGATCCTGAGGAAGGTTTCTCAAAACATTTTGGAACAAAGAAGAAAATGCTGGTAACCGGTATTTTCTCTTCCCATGATGTCTGATGCACTTTCACAAACAAATCCTATCATTCTAGTCACACTTAGCTATTGAGTCTGCAAATGCATTAAATTTGGAGGAGCAAAAAAGCAAAAATTTTTACAGTCTGTTTAAAGGTAAGGTATGAAGGGGAGAAGGAGTCAGCTCCTCTAGATTTATAATAAGTAACAAGCATTTTCAAAAATACTAATGTCAGTAGAAGAGTTACATAATGATGCTAAATACCAATCAAAGAAACAGTTCATAAAGCAACACAACTTCTGATTGACTAAAACATATGTTTTAGCCAATCAGAAATTGAGTTACTTTGAAATTAAGAACATTATAGAGAATAAGGCTTAAAATCTAATTAAGAACTGTTGACAAATGTAGACCTGAGTCACCAAAACCAGTAAAACCAAAATAATATGAAGTTTACCTTGACGCAATAGTTGTGTCCGTCCTCAGTGCAAATTCCAGTGAAACATCTCACCCACAGACGGACGTAATTGGGTACACCCTGCAGGATAATTTCTCCGGTCTTTAGAGTATAAATGTTGTTTTCAAGGAAGTCCAATTCAAAAGCATCCACTGGAGATAATATGGTGCCATTAATGACACATCTGTAATAGATACAATGATGATAGTAAGGATCTGGTTTGATTTTCTTTAAACAGATAATGGATGGCTGAATGGATGGACGAATGGGCATGCAATACCATGGTTTGATTAAGGATTCATCTTGAATAGTTTCAATAATAAATTAGTAAAAATGTAGTAGGGAAGTAGGAAGGGAAGGAAATGTAGCAGAAAGGAATGGAGGGAAAGGTAAGGAAAGAAAGTTAGGAAGAAGGAATGGAGGAAGAGAAACGTCAGGGAGGGATGGAAGGAAGATAGGAAGGAAGGAAGTCGGTAATGAGAGAAGGAAGGTGGTAATGAGAGAAGGAAGGAAGATAGGAAGAAGGAAAGCAGTAATGAGAGAAGGAAGGAAGATAGGAAGGAAGGAAGGCAGTAATGAGAGAAGGAAGGCAGTAATGAGAGAAGGAAGGAAGCAAGCAAGCAAGGAATGGAGGGAGGAAGGAAGGAAGGGAGGAAGGGATGGATCGATGGATGAATTGATGGAAGGACGGATGGACAGACTGACAGACTGATGGATGGATGGATGGATGGCAGGCAGGTGGAAGAAATTTGATGGACAGAACAAATACATGTATGATGGTCAATAGTTTTCAATAAGCACTTTATAGTATATTATATGCTTAGGATGCTGAACAAATGAAATAGAAATTTTAACTTTATTCATGATTTCTAGTTTTAACTTCCCTGAGTAAAAAGACTTCTACACACATTGATGTAACATAGCATTTTCTGCTTGTCCTTTTAAAGACAAATTTCATCATTTAAGTCATATTTATTAATTTTGTCATCTACAACTGCTTTTACTTTTGACTAATTTAAAATTTTGCCATATGATAAAGGGTTTAGTTACAGAAAAATGGTGCTTACCCATCACTGTCTATAAACTGTGTTGAATCAGTCAAGTCCAAATTGTCAGCATATACACAGTTGTAAACATAGAACCCTTTGGCTGAACCAAAATCTGTTGAAATGATATAAAATAGTATAACAGCAGTTCATTGACCTTCTCAGAGTGTTACTGGGGATGTTGGGTGTTATTTAACTCTTTACCAGACGACAAAATATCAGACTTGTCCAACTAGAAAGCATTCGCAGACACCAATTAAAATGTGGCTCAGTTCACAGAATTTGGCTTTCACTGGGTAGAAAATGTTTTCGGGTCAAAAGGTGGAAATGCTGGTTAATCTTTTACCACATAATCACAGGTTTTAAGCACCCTGTGCAATAAAGCTTGTGAAAACATTCAGGGAAAAGGAGAATACGCTGGTAACCAGCATTTCTCCTTTTCCCAAAATCTTTTCTACTCTGTTAATGACAAATTCCATTTTCGAGCCACATTTAATATGTCAACTGAAATTGCTTTCAATCTGGACAGGTTTAAAATGTTGGTGTTTGGTAAAGTGTTGACAAAATTTTATCCCTCCCACTATTTGCTGCCCACTAGGTTAATTTCAAATGCATCATTAACCCTTAGGCTGCTAAGCATGACTCACTGACCTTTGCGGACAGTGTAGATCAAAATCAGACTGCACAGGATTTTCTCCTTTTCCCAGAATGTTTTCAAAAGGCTTCTTTTTCAGGGTCGTTAAAACGCGGGATTGTCTGGTAAAGGATTAACCCTTTACCAATCCTGTGTGTCCATGACCCTGACGAGGAAGGTTTTTGAAAATATCATGAAAGAGAAAAGGAGAGAATGCTGGTGACCGGCACTTTCTCCTTTTTTAACAACTTTTCTTTCCTTTATGTGAGACCATTAAGTTTTCAGTCTCGTATATAGTTTATCATCTGCAAATGCTTTTATTTTGGAAAAGTCTAAGAGTTTGTCATGTTGTATAGAGTTAACCCTTTACCAAACATTTCTGTGTATTAATGACCTTTAGGAGGAAGGCATTCAAAAACGTGGGAAAGGGGAAAACGCCAATAACCAGCATTTTTTCCTTTACCTAAAATGTTTTCCACCCATTTGAGACCTAATATTTTGTTGTCTGCAAATGCTTTCAATTTGGACAAGTCTACAATGTTGCCGCAAGGTAAATACTTAAATATCCAGAGATAGAGATTATTTACGGAATCTTACTTGGTATCGATGAAGCCCCTATTCCATTGGATACATGGCGCGATATAAGTAGAATTGGTGTCTCTACATTCACCTGTTCAAGGGCTACACTTTCATCGGTGGTTGTCGTGGCTAACAACTCCTGTGCTTGATTGCTATTGGTTAAAAATAGGATCTGCATGTGTTAACTCTTTATTGGACAACAAAATTTTAGATTCTATCAAATTGAAAGCATTTGCAGATATCAAAATCTATGTAGCTTAAAAGATTATTTCTGTCATTGAAATGGTATACAACAGTGTGGGGAAAAGAGAAAATGCTGCTTATTAGCATTTTTATCATTTTCTCACAATGTTTTCTTCTTTGTCAGGGTCATTAAAACACTGCAGTGTTTTGCAAAGGGTTTAAATTATCTCATGATAACTAGATTTTTGTGTCTTACAGCATTAACACTTTAACATTTATTGTACATCGCTAGAGAAACAAGTTTTTACAACTTATACTAATCTCTCTCGATTCTACTTCCTGGGAACTACACCAGTACTCGCCCCGAATGTGTGGGCCATTGAAAAATCTCAAAGTTGACACTGCTCCTGAGTCTCAAACTTTGGAACTTTTTGTTACAAGGCTGACGCTCTACCTCACAACCACCGACACCAGTAACATATTCACTACTGAATAAATTAATTGCATTTTCTCAAAGGCTAAAAATACTTTTCCTCTACAATATCAAGAGACAGTTTGGTCATAATCTAGAATATAGCAGTGGACAGTGTAGATCAGAGATCAGACTGCACGTTCTGTGCAGCATGATCTTGATCTACACTGTCCACAAAAGCTTCTGATGTCGTCTTTGGTATGGAAAGAGTTAACACTTTACCAGATTTTTTCACACAACAAAATTCAATCCATCTGAAAATGATAAGTTAATTGTAGCTTTAAAGATTATTTCTAACTTTGAAAAATAAGACAACAATATGAGAAAGGAGAAAATGCTAGTTATCAATGTTTTCAAAAGGCATTTTCATCAAGGTTGTTGAAATATACAATTGGTTGGTAAAGGGGTGGTTGTAAGATTGGCAACTAAGGTTTTCCAAGTTCTATCTCATTGGATTTGTCAAGGATTGTTTCGTAAAAGCTTAAGTATGATAACATATAATGCGGACAAAATCAGTGAAAGTAAGAATAGAGAAGCAAGGAGTGCAGTGGAAAATCAATCTGCACACATGTATAGGCTGATCTTGGTTTGCACTCTCTAAAAATAATGTCCTGTCATAGTCTGCACTTTCAAAAATATGTGTATGTATTTTAGTCATTAAAGGCATTACCAAAGTTTTGAAATCATTACCTGTCACATCAGTACATAATATTATGTTGTATTAACTTTCCCAGTGCTTGTATTTATTTCGAGCAGCGTGAGAAAATTTTGATATCGCGCGAGACCGAAGGTCTCAAAACTTGAACATTTTGACTAATCAAATCACAAATCAATGCATGCTTAGTCCATGTGTGAGATACGTCATCATTACATTGGAACCGTATTTTACAATGTGTAGATAAGGATATTTTTTCTGTTGTGTGTGTTATTTTATCTGATTTTGCCCCATGTGTTTGAGCGGGAAAATTTACTGGTATATAATAAAAATTGATATTTAATGGTAAAAACTACATTTGTCCCTAAAGTGACAAAAAGCATTTTAGATGATTTCCTTTTCTGTCTCATTTTTCATTTGCATATTGTGTGTTACGCCTTTGGTCACATGTAACTGTGTTAAAACTACTCTTTACAAAACCTATTTACCACCACTTTATAAAACATGATTTTCTGGCAGTAACTGTAACTCAAACAGTCTGAAAAGTCATACCACATGTTAATCAAATACTAACTGGTATTGTCAAACTGATTTTTTTTTTTTTTAAATAAAACATTGTAACCTCTCTCATCAATTTGTTATCTTTGCTCGTTGGTGTTTCTGTAATTCTTCAAAATGTGCAGTGACAGTTTATAAGTTTTGCTCAGTGTATCTAGATCTTTTTTGTAGTTATGAAAATCATACTCTTGAATCGTGAAGTTTGTAAAAATTTGAAGTCCACTGTCTACACCAGAAGGGGATATCAGGTTCTGTTGGAACGCCAGACAACTCTGAAATAACAAAATCTAGATCATAATAAACCCTATACCAGTCTACAAAATCTGGGAGTAGCAGAAATGAAGAGGATTTGCATGTTACAAATTTGATATGGCTCAAATGATGAAAGTTGTCTAATGAAAAGGAAGAAAATGTGGGTTTCCAGCATTTTCTCCTTTTCACACACAGTCTTCAACAGCCTTCTTCCTCAGGGTTGTTCATAAATGGGATTGTTCGGTCAAGGATTTAAGCAAATGATTTAGGTTTCCTTACAAGTGAAACACAACAAAAGGTAAATAGAAATGAGATTCAATTCAGCATGAAAAGTCTGTCCCGAAATACCACTCAAATTTTATTTTGAATACATTTGCATTCAAAAGCTTTTAATTGGAAAAAATAGTTGAAAATAGCAAAGCCTATGTAAAAAGCAAATGCCCTATTTCTATAATATTTTCCATACCCTTGGAAAACGAATGTTGCTTGAATGGTGGATGAATAATATAATGTAACATTTTGACCAATCAACTCAGAAAGCAAGCTGAAAGTAGTCCCCTTGTCAGTTATGTCACCATACCATATTTGGAACTGTATTGGACACTGTGTACATATAGGCTTTATGGCTGTTGTACCTAATTTTAGCTGCATGCAATGCATGTATTTAAGCAGAAAAATTAAAAGACATACAATAACCGAGTCATACTCTATGAAAAGGGAGTTTAATGCACATGTAAAAAAAAGTATTGACCCAGGTCAGCCTGCGCAGTCTGCACAGGCTGACGTTGGTCGAAACTTTTCACTTTTGGTAAATTTTCTGCATGTCAATGGCCCATTCTATCTCCATATCCAGTCAATTGTCAGACTGAATGAATTTCATGGATCCATGATTATGCACTGACTTGCCTGGTATAATGCATCACAGACATGCAGTAAAACCCCTTTAGCCAAAGTATGGCTCATCTATAAGACTGAGGTATCCAAACATACATTTATACAGCCAGGATCATTTTCTACTGTACACTTTTTAACCCCACACTGTATGAATATTGTATCAAAGTCCCCCACTTTTACTGCTCTGAAGAATGAAGCTTGCACAATGAGGGGAGAGTTTCCATGGACTGTGCCATTCTCAGGCGGGTTAGAAGGGTCAAAAGTTGCTCCACTCACAGGACACCTGAAATGAAAGGTATACAAAGTTGTTTTAGCACTTTACCAAACAATCCCATGGACCCTAAAGAAGAAGACTTTTGAAAACATTGTTGGGAAAGGAGAAAATTCTGGTTACAAGGGTTGTTAATTAGGGGATTGTTTGATGAGTGGTTAATCCGAAACAAAACAATCTTGTGTTTCATGAACCGTTTTCTCCTTCTCCCACAATTTTTTCAAGTCTTTTTCCTAAGGATAAGTTAAACATGGCTAATAAACAGGTAAGGAAAATGGCTGTTTAGGTTTCCTTAGTCTCATTTATACACACAACTATCTTTTTTGGACCCAAAGAAAATGATGGTTGCTTGATGCAGATGACTGCTAACGATAAGTGGTTGTTATAAAGGATTTAAATGTACTTACGGTTATTTTAAGTGGTCAATTTCCAAAACAAATCACCTCAATTTTAAGACTGCATATTCCTTTTTTCCAGTGCAAATGGATCTAGTTTTTGGAACTTTTCTATTCCAATGACTTCAGAAGATGAACATGAAAACAGTAAAATTGTGAAAGAAAAAGATATGAGGGTGAAGAAAGACCTTTCTCCTGCTGTCACAATATTTTTACATGTATTCCTGAATAAAACCCCTTGCTTTACACCAGGGGTCACTGGTTCAAATATCCCTTTTACCACACAGATTAATTGTAAACATGTCTAAACTGAAAGCATTTGCAGACAACAATTTGAATGTGGCTCAAATGATGGAATTTGTCTTTAATATGATAGAAAACATTGTAGGAACAAAAAGAAAATGCTGGTTACCAGCTTTTCCTTCTTTTCCCACAATTTTTTCAAAAAGCTTTTCTTCTCTGGGGTTGTTAAAACTCAGGAATGTGTGTTAACTCTTTACCAAACGACAAAATTTTAGACTGGTGCAAATTGAGAGCATTTGCAGACGACAAAATAAATGTGACTAAAAAATTGAATTTTGTTTTAGGAAGGGAAGAAGACATTGTGGGAAAAGGAGAAAATGCTGGTTACCAGCATTTTCTCCTTTTCCTACAATGTTTTCAAAAGCCTTCTTTGTCAGGGTCGTTAAAAGTCGGGATTGTGTGGTAAAGGGTTATGGGGATACCCAGCTCTGCCAACTTCTTTCCATGGACTGATGAAAGTCATTATCACAGGATTCGTTCCTCTCTCACTGATTGTTGTCTCAATGATTTTTTATCTTGGAAAGCAGCCGATGGCTTGGAAAGAATATTATGCAGCGTACTGGTTAAAAAAAAGCAGGAAAGCTTGGAATGGTGTATCAGCTGCCAAAATATAACTGAAGTAATGTTGAAAATGGTGTTAAACACCATGTAAACAAATAATCAAACCCTTTACATAATATAACTATGAGATACCCGTTTGAATCAATAAATAATTCTCTGCTCTGTGTGACTGTGTCGTCAACTCCACTGTAACAGTTTATAAGAGCAAATCCGGTGATATTTGCCTGCGCTGAAAATATGAAACAAAGTTCATGTAGTCTGATTACAATTATTCAGCATTAACCCTTCACAAAACAATTCTGTGTGTTAATTATCCCAAGGAGAGAGGTTTTTGAAAACTTTGTGGGAAACGGAGAAAATGCTGGTAACCAGCATTTTCTCCTTTTCCCACAAAGTTTTAGGACATGTTTCTTTTGTCATCTGCAAATGCTTCTGATTTTAAACTAAGATTTTGTTGTGTGGCTAAAAGTAAAAGCACTGAATTAATATTTTGGACCTTTTCAATCAGGAAAAACAGCTCAAAATATTGCTATTTCAAGGGTTTCCTTTAGAAAATGTAACATAGTAGCAGACTGTCTAGATCTAAGATCAGACTGCATTTTCTGTGATCTTCCACAAAAACAACTGAAGTCGGTTCCAGGCCTTTAAGGGTTAATATTAGATAACATTGTGTGGACAAATGAACAATTTTTTGTGTAAAACAAAAAACCTTGCCTCTTTTCCTACAATAGCTTTAAAAATTGCCCATTATCAAAGGCAGGAAAGCTCACATTTGTATTGCAATTGCTTAAATAAAAGTCCCATTGCAAAATTCTTTATAATAATTAGCCTAAATAATCTTACATGTCTGGGTTTTTAGGAAATAAAATATTTTCATAATCAATCAAAGAACTGAAAGTCCTGCTCAGCACAAGAAAACTTGATAGATCTTAAAGGTCCAGTAGTGGCCAAAAGTAAACAATGCAGATGGTAGAATACATTTAAATCTAGACTATACCATCTAAAAGGAGAAATGAATTTCAGAACAAGGCTAAAAGTGGCCACGTCATTCCATCTTTTGTTTACTTTTTTAGTTTTTACCTGGTTTTAAGTCACTTTTCAACCAGCCACTAACACTTGGACCAAATGTGCAAAAACAGATTATAATCTTCACAATAAGATTTATCCTTTTAAAGGACCTTCAAAAAGAAAGATCAATCTGCCTTAAGAAGTTACCAAAAAATACCTGCATAAGCAAATATAGGATAGTTGATACTTTATGCACATGTGAGATTATCACATAATTTAACTACTACTGATGATTTCAATTAAACAACATCTTCTTGAATATTCTGATCTTAATCTACAATGCCTGCAAAAGTGTAATGAGTAGAGCCTGGGGGGCTAAGACAAAGGACTGTCCAGATTTTATAATCTTTGTATGCCAGCTAGATAGAAAGATATGGTTTCCACCTACCTAAAGGAATGTTACGTCCATTTGGGTACAACAGACCTGTCAAAGTCAACTCTGAATTTGTAGCAAATGTGTTTTGTCCTGTTACATTTTCTGAGAATCTTGCTTCCACAAACAAGGAAGGGATGCTGAAAAAATATTATAACAAGATTTGACCGACTTCTGCACAAATACCACATTTTAGTATTAAGCTTGTAATAAGCAATGGCTCCATTTCTTTAAATGTGTTCAACACAACCCTAATTTTTTTTTTCTTTTTCCTTCTGTTTTTGCTTTATGTCACCTTTTTTTTTGTCTGGTAAAAGATTAGCAAGCAAATTTATGGATTTCAAAAAACTACCAGTAGAATATCAACTCTGTCACATACAGCAAAATTTTGAACTTGTCTGAATTCAAAGCATTCGCAGATGCCAAATTTAATGAGGTTCAAATGGTGGAAATTGTTTGAAAATTAGAAAACATTGTGGGAAAAGGAGAAAAACTACATGTAGCTACAAGAGTTGTCTTGCTTTCCTAACATGTTTTCAAAATTCCTTTTCCTCTGAGGGTCAATCAAACACTGTACTATTTGTTAAAAGGTGACCCTTTACAATACAATGTCGACTTTCAATGACCCTGAGAAAGAAAGCTTTTTGAAAACTTTGTGGAAAAAAGGAGAAAATGCTGGTATACAGCATTTTCCTCTTTTCCCCAAATGTTTTCTACCCTATCAAAAACCAATTTCAGTTTTCTAGTTACATTTGTTTTGGCGTCTGCAAATGCTGTCAATTTGGACTAGTGTAACATTTTATCATTTGATAAAGAGTTAACACATTATCATTTGCAGGCAACATCTATTCATCTTGCAACAGACCGCTTTTAAAAACATTGAGCTACACAAGAACTTGCACCTATTTACCAGACTACAAAATTTTAGACTTGTCCAAATTGAAAGATTAGCAGACGACAAATTCAATGTAACTCAAAATATGAAAATTGTCTATCATAGGGTAAAAAGCATTGTGGGAAAAGGAGAAAATAATGGTTACCAGCATTTTCTCCTTTTCCCACAATATTTTCAAATGCCTTCTTCCACCGGGTTGTTAAAACTTGTGATTGTGTGGTAAAGGGTTCAATGAGTAATATTTTCTTTTGTTACAATGTTTTCTGTTGTATGCATGCACTAAATCTTAGTACATGTAAACAAAACTTTAGACTTGTCTAAACTAAAAGCATTAGCAGTTGACAAACGAAATAGTAGTGCAAATAATTATTTTTGTCTTAAAGAGGGTAGAAAAAAATTGTGCAAAACGGAGACAATGCTGGTTACCAGCATTGTCTCCTTTTCCCACAATGTTTTCAAAGGCTTCCTTCCTCAGGGTCATGAAAACTATGGATTGTTTGGTATAGGATTAATCAGCCATATTTTACAAGTATATAATTATAATGCTTTTGATTTGACAAGTCTTACATTTTAGTTTAATTAGTTTAAACATATTTATTTTACATTGATTGAGAAACAAGTTCTTACAACTTAAACTAATCTTTCTCGATTCTGCTTCCTGGGAACTACACCAGTACTCGCGCCGAATGTGTGGGCCAATGAAAAATCCCAAAGCTGACACCCACTCCTGGGTATCGAACTCAGGACCTTATGGTTACGAGGCCGACGCTCTACCTCACAACCATGGACACCATTTTGATGTCTTGTAACAAAGTAAGTGAACATAATTATAAACAAAGAGAAAATTTGATTATAAACTTATCTTACTCAAAATCAATAACAGTTGTTGGTTCTCCTCCTGTTTCTGCACTGGAACATGTTGCATTTGTGATAAAACCTCTTCTAAGCACTCCGTTAGATCCTGATCCCGAGGCTCGTAAGTGCCAGGTATATTGTACTTCATTGAACACATTGGTCTGTAAAATAAAAGGTAAGCTGACTGTTCCCAGAAGGCACATAACCAAGTTGAACCTTGAAGGTCTTGACTTCAACATCAATGTTGCTGAACCCCGGTAGCTCAGTCAGTTGCTTATAGAATTTGAGAACAGGAGGGGTCGCCGGTTCGATTCCAAGCTTGGCCAATTTCTCTCTGGGGATTGTCATTGCGAAAGCATTCATTCCTCTCTCACCGCTAGTTACATGGCAAAGCAGCCAGTGACTTGGAAAGAATATTGTGCGGAGCACTGGTAAAAAAATATCAAGGAAAGTATGGATAGGTGCACTGGCTGCCGCAATATAAATGAAACAATGTTGAAAACAGAGTTAAGAACCATACAAACAAGTTTTCAGGCTTTCCTAGGAGAGACCTCTGATCCCCTTACTAAGAGTACTGTCCCTTTGTTCATTCAAAGTGATTTCATATTTACTAATAATGTTTTCAGAATTGGTATATCTTACATCAAGCTGCAATTTTTTATGACCAATTCATTCATAAGTCAAGGGTGTGACCTGGATTTAAGCAAAACTGAAGCTCATGACCAAAGCCTGTACAAAGCTTCCACATATTCTACCATTTTTTTTCACCATTTTTCTCAAAAAGGCATACATGTACTTGCAAAACTTCCACCTGACTGCCTACTTGTAAGTTGACAGCTAGGGATCCTCATTCTCAAAATTTCCTTTACTGTCATTTTATATATAAATTGGTTTAATTCTAAGCTTTAAGACAACCTGAGAAAATTAGTATTTGAGCTTAGGGTGTGTTCTGCATGTGGTGTCAGATGATGGTTTTGAAAATGTACAAGGAATCAATAAACATAGCAACTTTTCTTAATGCCAATATTTTTACAGACAAAAGAATTCATGACCAAGCTGATTAGAATGCACAGTATTGGCATTTTGTCAACGTCCCACAATGTCTTTGGTAACTTCGTTCTTCTGG
Organism: Hippopus hippopus; assembly: GCA_946811185.2. NCBI lineage: Eukaryota > Metazoa > Mollusca > Bivalvia > Cardiida > Cardiidae > Hippopus > Hippopus hippopus. The sequence goes on along the minus strand of OX328099.1, from coordinate 14,158,554 downwards.
GTCATTAAAATATGGGATTGTTTTGGAAAGAATGATATATGGATTATCAATTAAGGCTTTATACATCTAAAACATTGTGGCAAAAGGAGAAATTGCTCATTAGACCTATTTTTTATTTTTAATACAATGCTTTTAAAAGAGGTATAGTTGCTGCAGGGTACAAAAAAAGCCATCAGCATGTTATTTTGACATGAATTAGTCTATGCTTACCACTCGCACACCACATCCATTGCTCTCTGTATTTGATGTAAGGTTGACATATGAAACCACATAAAAAGGTGAACCTGGCATTCCACTTCCTGAATAATTACATGAGTCTATTTCCGTTTCATTTTCGCCCAGAGCCTTCAGAACAGTGGCCAGCTGATTCTCATCATATAGGTTGATTTCAAATTTCACCTGATTGTTTTCTGCTCTACTACAGATATGTCTCGCTGAATTAAAAATTGAGGATCACATTGTATTTAAATCTTTACCAGACAACAAAGTTGTAGTTGAAACATGAAAGCATTTCCAGACTACAAAATAAATGTCGCTCAAAACATGAAATTTGTCTTTTATTGGGCAGAAAACATTGTGGGAAAAGGAGAAAAATGCTGGTTACATGCTGGTTTTTGTTTTAACACAATGTCTTCAATGGCCTTCTTCCTAAGGGTCGTTAAAGGTCAGGAATGTGTGGTAACAGGTGAAATGACTGAGTTACAGAAGCAAGTTCTAAATAAGCTTTTACCAATTGAAACAGTGGTTTTACGACCAAGAAAATGTTTTTTAAAAATGGATAAAATCCTTGTAACAATCATTTTCTGATTTTCTCATTCTCTTTTCTTCACCTTTAAAAGTGAATTGATTCATTCAAGCATTATTTGATGTTTCATCTGAAAATCTACTGTTTAACTCTTTACCAAACGACAAGATGTTGGACTCATCCAAATTGAAAGCATTTGCAGACGAAAAATTTAATGTTGCTAAGATGACATTTTCTGTCTCTGATAGGGTAGAAAACATTGTGGGAAATGGAGAAAATGCTGGTTACCAGCATTTTCTCCTTTTCCCACAATGTTTTCTAAAGCCTTCTCTTTCAGGGTCGTTAAAAGTCGGGATTGTGTGGTAAAGAGTTAAACCTTTACCACATGGCAAAATGTTATACATGTACTTGCCCATATTGAAAGAATTCACAGACAACAATCTTACTGTTTTTCAAATCATACTGTTTTGTCATTGAATAGGTAGAAAACTTTGTGGGAAAAGGAGAAAATGCTGGTTATCAGCATTTTCTCATTTTCCTATAATGTTTTCAAAAGCCTTTTCTGTCAGGGTCGTTAAAAGTCAGGATTGTGTGGTATAGGGTAAATAGCCTAAAATTTTGTTGTCTGTGAAAAGATTAAACCTTTACGACACAATCTCGACTTTTAACGATCATTAAAAACAATGGGGGAAAAGTTTAATATGTCATCTGCAAATGCTTTCAATTTGGACAAGTCTAAAATTTTGTCATCTGCTAAAAGATAAACTCTTCACCTGACTAAAAATGTTTTGGTCTCATACTTTTAGATAGCATTTGAAGATGATGGCGGAATGTCTCTAGTGACAGAATTTGTCAATGATAAAGTAGAAAACAATGTGGGAAAAGGAGAAAATGCTGGTTACCAGCATTTTCTCCTTTTTCCACATTGTTTTCAAAGCCTGTTTTTCTGAGGGTCTTAAAACATAGGATTGTTTGGTAGGGGATTCACATTGTCTAACTTCAGACCCACCAGCTACTATAACAAAGTGGCTAGGAAAATCATCATGGGAAAAGGAGCAATTGGAAAACCTGTCCAATGCACAAAATGTTAAGTCCAATTTGTATAGTATAATAGGATATTTTCATTACCATATGGCTTGCAACACGCGAAAAGGGGCATTCGGACATTTGCATAAAGTGTCATCTCGGATCAGCCTGCGCAGTCCGCACAGGCTAATCCGAGATGGCACTTTATGACTACAATAGATTTTGTTTTTCAGTAGACTTGCGCAAAACAGAAAATTACATAAAAACGGAAAGTGTTGTTTCGGATTAGCCTGCACGGACTGCGCAGGCTGATCCGATACGACACTTTACGCAAATGTTCGAATGTCCCTTTTCACGTGTTGCAGGCCATATATGTATGACTTTTCCAGCTACAAAAGTGGCCAGTGTTATTTTGAGAAAAAATTTGGGTAAATAGCAGTTTTACTAGATCTAATTGATTATTTTTCCAATGTTTTCTATTTTTAAAAAAAATCCTCTTTCCTTTCAATTGTTTCTCCTATGTAGTCTATCATTTGAAATAAGATTGGTTAATTACAACAAGTTTTCACTTCACCCCAACGTTTTCAAAACCAACATGCTGCATGTCGAAAAAGTCATAATGTACGGGTACATGTGTTTAATAAACCTGCAATAAAGAATAAAATCATTTTTACTTACAAATCATTGAAATGTCTTGACCCTTAACTATGCAGATCAGCTGAAAAGAAAATTTTTTCCTACTTGAATTGAAATGTTTACATTTCTTGTAATGTAGATCTGAAACACACTGTCATCCATGAAAGTTAGATTTTTCTAAAATTCTAAAATTTTGAAAATGTAGATCTACAAATTGTCAATTTTATTTTGGAAAATCAAGAAAAAGACATTTTTTGATGGGCTGAAAATCCTTAAGGTAGGGACATGCCTGAAAACCTTCACCCAGTGCATTGTAAAAATATCTAGATCTAGATCAGCATTTGCATGCAAGCATTCCCTCCCCCAGCTCTTCTCCCTGAAACATACATTTACATAGGTAGGCCAACATTATTAAGAAGTGATTTGGGAAAAAGAAGTTTAATTCATTTACACGAAGTATCATAACAGGCAAGTCATAAAAAATTATGGATCCATAAAATCCATTTTGCCTAACAATCAAATGAATCACGAGGTAGAAAAGTCCTTGGCCATGCAGAAAATTGACCCAGAGCAAGAAGCATTGATGTCGTTACTTTTGTAGATGCATTCAGGTCCCTTTTCACAGAGCATGGCTCATATCTATTTGATGTCAAACACGGAATTTAACTTCAAAATAATTTTACTCGTTTCTATTGTCTTATATTGTACCTATACTGATACTGGAACACACTTGGTGAAGCAAAGAAATTCGTTTTAAAACCTAATTAATTCATTCACACGACCACCGGTAACCGGTTGTGCAATACAAATAGCATGACCACAAGGGCCGAATCAGTGCTTTTTGTGAGTTCTAACCTCCCTGTCGGATCGTAGGTAACTGTCGTATAATTCAGGCTCATCAATTTTTTTTTCAGGCTGAACAGCCAGGAACTAGTCCATCTATACCCCTGCACATTTTTCTTTTTTTTTTTTATTTGTTTGCATCATTTCATGATTCACTTGATCTTGGTAGAGCTAAAATCCCAGGGACTGTTATGTTGACATGAATGCAGTGTCTCAGCAATCCGCTTGACGATGTACATAGCGAATTTACCGCTCAGTTAGATCCTACAGATGCGCATGTGCACAAAGTTTTGTGGCCGCCTTGAGTATAAAGATCTCTTCCATTCTTTTTTTCCAGTGATAGTGTTAATATGCACGATCTATGCTTTTTCGAAGTAAATCAACATAAAAACAACATGTCCATATACTCAAAACCTTTAACAGAATTATATAATGTATTGTGTATCACTGAAAGTTTCAACAAAGGAACACTTACCAAACCGATACCAAGAACCAGGCAACCAGAAAGGAATCGTCGCTGCATTTTCGCAAGACCTGAAACAACGAAAGTCATTGTTTTAACTTGGTCTAGACTCGACACAGCAACAGATCAATGAGAATGGCTCTTTCAGAGCAAGTCTCACTCACATAGCAAAGTATTGAGCTATTCTCCTCTAACCTTCCCAATCCGTACTCCGAACGAAACGTGGCATGCACCCAAACTATGTACAGCGGGAGTACTGATAAGGTTCCAAGAAGCAATTGTGTCACAAACCGATTTAAAAATAAATAAGTCTAGGTTGAACCCAACTGAATAAAGTGGAAACAGTGTTTAGCGAAGAGACAAATATGAATACTGTAGCGGTGACTAGGCTATCATGATCAACCCTCGAAAAAAAAGTAGATCTAGCGTCTTTCAAGTTTGAGGCCCTTATTCGGTATTGATAGACCGGGGGTCATGGGTACTCGAGAGTTCAACGAAATCTTTCTTCTTAACGAAAGCAAGAATGTACTCTTACTTAGATCTCGGCCTATTTGGAGTTTTTCTGTGAAACTTCTGCGGTCCGACGTCCTTGTTGTAAGGAGCAGAACAGCTCTAAGATGAAGGCGGAGGACTTTAGATACAGAAGTTATGGGTTCGATCCCCGCTGAAGGCGCTGCTCGTATTTTGGTGTTCATAGGCAACCTGCAGAGTTTCAGCCATGCCGATTACAGCTGAAACTAAGGAGGAATACGTAATTAAGCCGTCACGGTAATGTGTCTGAAAAATTGTTAACAGCGGTGCAAAACTCTATTTGAATTAAACATGCAGAATGAAAAAACTTTAAAAAAAGAATTATCATAATTTACTTACTTTAAGATCTGGAAAGTTTAAAAATCCGAAAGTTTTCACAAACCCATTTCTTTGTCGGGAAAAAAGATACTTAAATTTTGACAGACAAAGTTTGCGTCTTGATGCGTGACTTAATTTACATCCCTACCTTGTTCGATACGTATGTCCATCAAGCGTGACGGGGCGCAAGGAGAAATATAGTTTTAAGTAATCATGCTGGGCTTAAACTCTGACGATCAGGTATAGATTTATTTCAGCTTAAGCTTTTAATGATAGTTCCAGGCAATAAGGGTCTTGAAGTTTCAAGACAGTAGGCTAAATGTACAAATTATGGTCTCTTGTAGGTTGTCTTTCTCCAGCTTTAAATAATGATGTGCACAGTCCTTTATTTAAGCCAGCAACATGCCGTTCATATGCAATATTTTAAGTATTCGATTATGCAGGTATATACGTACACAAATGCAAGCCATGTATTTATATACACATATGCAAGCCTCATGATCCAGTTACGTAAATGAAGACTGATTCTGGGTAGCCTATATCAGTTCACATGACCTCGAAATCAAATGTGCAGGGGACGACTTTGAAAAAAATCATCATAGGACATTGCCAATAAATCATAGCCTATGTTTAATACAGATGGGTCTGTATTCACCAACCATTCTAAACCCTTATCCTGCTGGATAAATTAAATAAACCTTTCTAGTCGATAGTGAAAGCCCGATAAATGTTTTTTTAAACTTATTTCTGTGCAGTCTGATCTTGATCTACACTTTCCACAAAAGGTCAGTGAGTCATGCTTAGCAGCTTAAGGGTTAATAACATTCTAAGTTTTATTATCATTAGTTTTTTTGGTTTTTTTTTTTTTTAAAGTAACATAACTTCTGATTAGCTAAGCCAATTGGTTCAACCAATCAGAAGTTGTGTTACTTTTTAAATCTAGAATCAGACTGAGAATGAAATTAAGAATGGTTGGTGAATACGGACCTTGCTTGGAGTGACTTGTGACCACAGAAAAAGATTGTTTAATTGAAGCAATTTCTCCTTTTTCCGCGACTTTCTAAAATTAGTCAACTGCAAGGCACAAAACTACGTCTGCAAGATGTAATGAATAGCCTAAAGAAAGGCCAATGGCCAAAGTTAGTACCAGCTCCCACTTCCGTCCTTTCAGCTGACGCCACTAGTATAAATTTAAGTTCGTAAGAAGACATATTAGGGCACTTTAGCCGCTAAGCGCCACTCACTGACCTTTTGCGGACAATGTAGATCAAAATCAGACTGCACAGAACGTGGATATATAAGGAGATTTTTTTTTTTCCCCCAAGAAATAAGTTTGAAAAAAAAAAAACATTTATCGGGTTTTTACTATCGGCTTAAAAATTTTATTGAAGAAGGATTTTGAAAACACTACGGAAAAAAGAGAAAATGCTGGTAATCTCCTTTTGCCAGAGCGCTGCTCATACATGTATTTGGTTTCTTTTCAGTTTAACCTTAAGGCTACTCAGTGCGCTTTTGCTGCCCGTGTAGAGCAAGATCAGACTGCACAGAACGTGCTGTTTGATTCTGGATCAGGCTGCATTCATTAATACGGCGTGATTTTTTTCCCCTTTTTAAGAAGGGACATTTGAGACCGCGATATTTGAGGGGGGGGGGGATGTTTACTATTAGCTGAACACTTTTTCATCTACGTTATGGAGCAGTTTAACACTTTACCTATAAGTCTCGAGTTTTAACGGCCCTAGAGCAGAAGGCTTTTGTAAACTTTGTGGGATAATCAGCATTTTCTCCTTTTCCCACAATGTTTTCCACACTTCCGAAGAAGAATTTCAGTTTTTGAATCATATTTACTTTGTTATCTGCAGATGTTTTTAATTTTGACAAGTCTAAAATTTTGTTGTTTGGTAAAGCGTTAAGGGTTTTATTTCGTAAGTTATTTTCTCTTCCTCATCTCCTTCTGTAAAAACGCTTTTCTTTGTGCAACAAAGTGTTCATGAAACTGATTGAATTGAATTGAATTGGAGTTAATTAAACGCCGTTTTAACAGCTTAGGTCATATCACGGCGGTCAGTGCACCTACGCATGTGCTCCTAGCTTTCTTACACCAGTACTGACACAACTTCCTTTTTAAGTCACTGACTACTTTCTCACCTGCATCAGAGGTGAGAGGGGAAAAATCGCCGGAAAGACAGTTTGCCTCCACCAGGTATCGAGCTCTCAACCACCAGGTCACGAGCCCGATACGCTAACCACTGAGCTAACCAGGCGGGCACGTTTTTTTTTTAAACATTCAGGCAAAAGGTGAAATTCGTAATAATAAGCGATATTTCTGCATGCAAAAATTGTTTCACAGTCAAGTGATAAACCTTATTTTCCGAATTGAGGTTCAATATTTTAAAGCGACTTTTTCAAAGTTGCCTGCAGATTTCTTTTTTAATGAAGTACTGGGTGAACGATAGCATAAAATATTCAATAATAAGCGATATAGTCTAAATCTTTATTACTGAAGAATTGTGTGCAGTACGTTTAACTAGAAGAAAATAAGATCGGTACATCTCTAGAAATGTTACCATGCAGACTATATGATTGGGCGGCGCTCTGGGGAAAGGGGGTTTAATGCAATTTAGCAATACATTATACCATGCAGCCGAGCCCTGGTAGCTCAGTCGGTAAATTACAGGTCGCCGGTTCGATCCCCGGCTCGGCCAATATCTTTCCGAGGACCGTTGATAGTCATTGCGACAGGATTCATTCCTCTGTCACCGCTGATCATTGTTTCGACGTTGGTTATGTTTGAAAGTAGCCAGTGGCTTGGAAAGAATATTGTGCGGTGTACTAGTACTGGAAGAATATTGTGCGGAATACTGGTAAAAGAAACTCCAGGAAAGCATGGATAGGTACACTAGTCGCCGCGATATGATTGAAATAAAATGTTAAAAACAACACTAAACACCATGCAATCTATCAATCAATCAATACCAAGCAAGTCATCATATAATTATGGATTCATAAAATCCTCTTGTCTAATATCCTACTGAATGAGATCCTCATGAGACTGAATGGTCCTTGTATTTATACTGAACCAAACAAGAAACTTCCCCTGTGTTTAAGTGCAAATGCAACTTTATTTAAAAAAATCAAAATGTCAGATGACCTACATATATTCGGGCGAACGATTATGTGTCCGATAAAACAAATTTTAACTCGATTGAAAGCATTTTGCAGAAGAAACCCTCTGAAAGCGATTTTCACGTGCATGCACGGACCAGTATAATTCGTGTACATTTTTTGAAACCTTTCAGTCTAATTTTATAGACTTTTATGTCAATAAGAAAAAGACGTTGAAAAAAATTAAATTCTTTTTAGTTTTCTTTATTTTTGATATGCCTAGAATTCCGCAAAATTTACGCGAACGTGCCATTGGCATGCTTAATGCTGGTATGACGATGAATGCTGTTGCTATGAATACTGGATGTTCTACTCGTGCTATTCGACACCTTAGGCAACGTTTTCAAGCAACAGGGCGTACGGAAGATCGACCACGTAGTGGACGTCCTCGCGTCACGACGCACTGCCAAGACCGCTATATTCGGAACACCCACCTGCGCAATCGCTTCCAAACTGCCACAGCCACTGCTGCTAACACCCCTGGTACACATAACAACCGTATATCTGCCCAAACTGTGCGCAATCGCTTGCGCGAGGGTGGGCTACGTGCACGTCGTCCATACGTTGGTTGTGTTTTGACGCGACGTCACCGCGTAAATCGTGTTAATTGGGCACGTACACACCAACGCTGGCTTAGACAACAATGGAATAGTGTTCTTTTCTCTGATGAGTCGAGGTTTTCCATTCATCGAGGTGATGGCAGGGTTCGAGTATACCGTAGGAGAAATGAACGTTATGCCGACTGTTGCGTACTTGAACGAGATCGTTTTGGGGGTGGGGGTTCTGTCTTGGTCTGGGCGGGCATTGCACATGGCTTTCGCACTAATCTCGTCGTTATCGAAGGGAATTTAAATGCCCAACGCTACTGAGATGAAATTCTTGCGAGACACGTTATCCCACTGTTTCAAAATAATGCCAATATCACTCTTTTTCAGCATGATAATGCCACAAGCCATACAGCTAGGGACAATGTGAATTTCCTCAGGGCGAATAACATTGCATTTATTAATGACTGGCCTGCCAAAAGCCCTAATCTGAATCCCATTGAACACCTTTGGGATAATTTGGACCAGCGTGTTAGACGTCGCCCTATTCCACCGTCAAACGTCATTCAGCTAAGACAAGCCTTAATTCAGGAATGGAACAACATTCCACAAGCCGAAATCAATACACTTATCCGTTCTATGCGCCAACGTTGCCAGGCAATCCTGATTTTCATATTTGTGTATATCTGCACTTAAACACAGGGGAAGTTTCTTTTTTGGTTCAGTATATATGCATAAAAATTGACAAATAGAAAAAAAAAAGCTTTGACCCATGTCAGCCTGCGCAGACTGACATGGGTCGATACTTTTTGCGGATGCATAAATCCTCCTTTTCATGGAAATGTTATAATGCAGACTATATGTTTGGGCGGCACTCTGGTAATACATTTTCGCAATGCATTACACCAAGCAAGAAGTTCATAATATGGATCCATTTTGTCCAAAGCCCGACTGAATAATAAGGTAAAATGGTCCTTTGACACTTGAGAAACTTGACCATTTGGCAAGAAGTTTCGACTTAGGTCGGCCTGCGCAGTCCGCGCAGGCCGACCTAAGTCGAAATTTTTTGCTGAAGAATTAACTCTTTACCGCCCAATCCCTATTTTTTACAACCCCATGGAAAAGGATTTTGTAAAAGATTATGGGAAAGGGAGATTAAACTAGTAATCAGCATTTTCTCCTTTTCCCACAGTATTTTCTACCCTTTCAAAGACAGATTGCATAATATGTGCAACATATAATTTGTCGTCTGCAAATGCTTTCAATTTGGACCAGTCTAGAATTTTGTAGTTCTATTTGCAGATAACTGTTGAATGGTTGAACAAAGCAGCCGACATTATACCACTAGTTCAGAAGGGCATCCAGATTGGGCTCGCTGCAGTCCTCCTGTTAATAATGTTAATTGTTTTGTTGGCTTTTCTGTTGTTGCTCTCCATGTAGAAACTTTGCAGGAATTACTATGCATATATCATTATTATTACTTAAGTTTATAAAGCGAGGCAGTTGAAGTAGACAATATTCGGCAAATTTCTATTTCAATTATTCCGGTACATTAACTTTAGCAAGAAGGAGAGCAAGCATAAAAATCTGGGCGTACTCGGTTGGATAGTGCATTGCTTGAATGACTTTGGGTGGTTTCGTTTCTTTTTGCACCCAGGCGTGACAAAAGTGTTGAATTCCTCTTTAATACTGAAATTACGACGTTCTTGATTTGCCAAGCGAGTCAGTGTCAACAAGTATTTACTGTAAGTTTCGTCAAAATATTTCGGTTGACTGAAGATATTATTTTGCCAACTTGGAGGGAGCCAGGCGTGACGAGCTCCCATTGCATATGTTACACTACGGACCCTAAATTTCAAGGTATGTATTTTCAACATTTACGATATTGTAGAATTTTTTATACATTTACTTCACGAGATACAAATCAAAATATTTCTTTAATAAACGAAACATTTTACAAAACAATAAAAACAAATATTTGTGTTTCATTTCGCCAACTTGGACCAGCCGTTCGGGTCTTGATGTGTTTCGAACCATGAGTGTAAGCGTCCGCACCGGACGTGGTGTCAAGACGCTTTTGATTGCGTAAGAACTGTCTTGAAAATTCGTAGACCCCGGTCTGCAACATTACGTGTAATAGTCTATTTCGAATTGCGGCCAGAAAAACTTGCGGGAAAAAATGGGTCTGGAACGTTATTATCGCAGTTTCCCTAGCACAAATACTGGTCGCTTCGATCGAAAATGATAGGAAATTTTAGGGTGTCATATGCACAGTTATTTTTTTTTTTTTTCTTCTTCTTCTTCTTCTAAGTAAGCCGTCACGAGTGTGAATGCTTTCGATCATATCATTCTGTCATTTTGAGCAATAACGTTCGCTTCCCGGCTCGGCCAATTTCTTTCCGAGGATTGCGACAGAATTAATTCCTCTCTCACCGCTGAACATTGTTTCGACGATGGTTATGTGGGAAAGCAGCCAGTGGCTTGAAAAGAATATTGTGCGTAGTACTGGTAAAAGTAACACCATGAAAGCATGGATAGGTGCACAGGCCGCCGCGATACACTGAAAAAATGTTGAAAACGGCGTTAAACAGTATTCAGTCAATCGATCATACGTGATTGACGCCGTCGCCGGGAAGAGAGTTGCATTACTTTCCGAGAAATTATGGACAGAACAGATTGCAGTTACGGGGCTATACATGTATTCAAATACGTATGAGCTGAAAGATATGCAGTAAGAGAGAGGGTTTTGACCCTGTAGGCCTTCTCAAACAAATGAGTCACACTCTAACAAAAGGGGGCTTAATGCATCTCTGTGATCCATGATACCAAGCACGTCGTCACATAATTACGAATCCTTAAAATGGACTGAATCATGAAGTACACTGGTCCTTTGACATGCAGAAAATTGACCAAGAGCAAAAAGTTTCGACCCATGTCAGCCTGGTTGATACTTTTTGTAGATGCATTAAGCCCCCTTTTCACAGAGCATGGCTCATGTACGTATCACAAAAGAGAGATGCCCTGGGAAAAGGAGTTTTAATGTATCTTCGTAACGCATTATACATATCAAGCATGTCGTCGCATTGCATGAATCCATTTAGTCTGAAACCGACTGAATCACAAGGAAGAATGGTCCTTTAACATGCAAAACATTTTCCAATAGCAAAAAGTGTTGACCCATGTCAGCCTGCCCGAAATGCACAGGCTGGTCAACATGAATGGATACTTTTGGCAAGTACAGGGTGTCCGGAAAGTAAGGTTACACTTTTGTACACTTAAAATATGGCTTTAGTTTAGGTGAAGATATGAAAATAATATGAACATGTACATGTTTATAACATATGTAAGTTTTTTGTGTGATAATTTCGTTTAATTTTCACAATGTTACGCACTTTAATACAAATTTCAAATCAGAAACTTGTACTTTCCGTCATTGGCGTCATTTTAGTAATGAATGACGTTCTCTCACTTCCTGTTGTCTGGACATGTTTATAAATGAAATATGCGGTTTTGGACATATGAATAACTTCACTGTCTGACAGAGAGCGCTGTTCAGTGAAAAGCTAACTGTATGGTGCACAATGTCATGTCATTGTGTTATTGGGCCATATGTCTTAAACGACACGATTGTTAGTTCCGAGCGCTACCTATCGCTTTTAGAAAAGTTTCTTCCCGCTCTTGAAAGGGAGCCCTCTACAGCGCAAAACACGTGCTTTTTACAGGGTGGTGCTACGGCACACACATCTACTACTGTGATAGACCTTTTTATTAGACATGTTCGGTGATCGGGTAATATCAATAGGCTATCCGGTGTTGCTGAATACTGTGGCCTGCGTACAATTCTGACCTCAACCCGTCCGACTTCTTCATTTGGGGTTATTTGAAGTCAACGGTCCACAGTCCCAAGCCAGACAGCACAGACTTCTTGTAAAAGATTATTAAATGTTAAAACGATTGATATTTGGAATGTGTGCTAAAGTGATTGAAAATTTCCTCTTGCGTTTATGGCGTGGAAAGAGCGCAACAGGCCGTCACACTGAAAACGTCACTAATTACTAAAATGACGCCAATGACAAAATTGTACATCTGATTTGAAATCTGTATGAAATTGTGTAATGTAATGAAAATTGAATGAAATTATCGAACAAAAAACTTACATATTTTATATACATGTGTATATATTTTTATTTCTTCATCTGAAATTAAAAGCCATATTATAACTACAAAAGTGTTACCTTACTTTCCGGACGACTTTTTCACAGGGTATGACTCATACATAGCATATGCCTCAAGAGCAGGTTGGCTACCAGGCGAAGGTAGCCCATCTAAAATTATTATTTGGGTAGCATTTTTAATCATTTTTTCTTTTGGTCCGAGAGGCCTTTTGAAACAGACATTACAAATACAGCAGATGCCTTAGGGAGGGCTGGCCTTCCGTAAAAAGGTTTCCCATTCAAACATGTTGGGATCCGAAATTCAACTCTTTTCCTTAGTTTCTTCTACATTAATGTACATTGTACTCTTTTATACATGAAAATAGTTCTGAAAAAAGCCACCACTCCATTTGCAAGCCTAGATCTAATGGCAGTTTCACGTTTTATGACATTTCTATACAAATCTCTAATTTCCACCCCCCCCCTTTTTTTTTTTTTTTTTTGTTTAGAATAAATTTTTACCCTTTACTTGTAAATACTGTGGCAGCTAAGCGAAAGTAAACCTCAGGGGAAACGTGGCTACTAGGCGATGGGTACCCCTCCAATATTGGTTGGGGGTACAAAATTTGAATTCTTTTTCTCATTTCCTTCTACATCAAATTAATAATGTCCTAATTCACACATGAAATACTGTGGCAGCTTATTGAAGCTAATGCAGAAAAAGCCTTCTTGGGCTCAGTTTCATTTGGTTAATTCCTTTCCGGCTCTTATTTTACATTGGGTTATGAAAAAAAAGTGCACTTCTGCTGGTCCCCTCATTTAGATTGACAATTCGTTTCATACGCGCGATAATCGGTCACAAGTACCGATGCAGAATTTGCCGCCTTTATTCCGCTATGCAGACGACTTTATAACGCATCATAATTTACCAGATTTATTTCTTGATTAGATGTGATCTATCACTAAAACAGATGTTTTTAAAGTTAAATGAAATTAAGCTAGAGTTTTATTGTGATTCTATAACTTGAATCAAAAGATCTGCCAGAGAAGCGTAGGGTTAAGATAATGATGCAGTGGACAGCACTTATAATGTAGCCTGGAGGCTGATCTTGGTCTACACACTTCCACTATGGACATCTACATCCAAAGTCGAGGATGGCATAGTGAAGGTCAAGGAAAGCAGATCCACGAATTTAGGATTAGATCTACTAGAAAATGTTCGGCAATCGTCCCATAGGCCTATATCAAGATTCCTCATTGCAGAATAGCCTACTGTGACAGATCTATTTTGGTAAGAAAAAAGCTGTCATCCTGCCGCGTATATTACTGAATGTGGCTTTCAGCCACTTCATAGCCATAGTGTCTTAATAGATCTAATTTGTTTTCACCTGCCATTCTAAATGTTAATAAAATTTCAAAGATTATCTAGATCTAATAGTTAGCCATCTGATTCTCTGCTCACTGTTCAGCTCCTGCCAGTCAGATGGCTAGCCTCAGAAATTGTGAACTGAGCTGAAAATGGATAGTGAATTACAAACCGATCCACCTTTTACTACATTTTCAGGTACATGTAGGTTCTATATTTGTTAAACAATATCAAAATATAGGTTCTTTTGTTCAGTAAAAGGATATATGGCTTTGTAAGATATACATGTATGTATACATCTGCTGAGTAGGCCTACCATATACATGTTGAACATTCTGAGCACACAATACAATGGATATATAGCAAGTTTTTTGCTGTTAAAAAAGATTTTTTTTTTATTTTTAATTATAAACTAAATACTCCCAAATTTCTAGTTCTAATTTTTTTTCCTCTCTTTTTTTTTTTGCAGATGGCTGTTTGGATTTTATTAACAATCCTGGTAAATTTTATTTCAAACTTCACACCAACAGATTTTTAGAAATGAAATAAGACACAAATAACCCTTTACCAAACCACATAGTTTTAAGGCTTGCCCAAATTCAAAGCTTTTGCAGACGACAAAATTGTGGCTCTAAATGAGAAATTCCCCTTTGGAAGGGTAGAAAACATTGTAGGTAAAAGACAAAATACTGGTTACCAGCATTTCTCCTTTTCCAACATGTTTACAGAAGGCTCCTTTCTCAGCAAAGCAGACAATGAAGGCTATGATCTGACTACATATCTACAGTCTGATCTTGAGTATGAATTTGATAGGAATTTCATAAGGAATAGTGAATAAAAGGAAGATGTCTTTTGTGATGTGGAAAACATAAAAACATTTTCAGAGAAATGGCTTATTAAAAAGCTCCATACTTCACGGGCATTAACATTGGTTCTTGTGTCATAGTGGGTCAACTCATTATTGAAAAATCCTGAGTTTTAATGAACCTTATGAAGAAGGCTTTTGAAAACATTTTGGGGAAAGGAGAAAATGCTGGTTACCAAAGACAAACTTCCAAAGACAAATCCTGTCAATTGAGCTAACATTTAATTTCTCATCGGTGAATATAAAAATAGATAATCATAAATTTTATTGTCTGGTAAACCCTCTACCTCACAATCGCAAGTTTTAATGACCCTGAAGAAGAAGGCTTTTGAAAACATAGTGGAAAAAGGAGAAAATGCTGGTAACCAGCATTTTCCCCTTTTCCCACAATGTTTTCTATCTTTTTAGCGACAAATTTCATTGTTTGGGCCACATTTATATTTGTCGTTTGCACCAACTGGTTTCCAGCATCTTCTCCTTTTCCCATAATGTTTTCTGTCCTTTCAGACAGAAATTTCATTGTTAGAGCCACATTTAATTTGTCTGTTGCAACAGCTTTGAATTTAAATGAGTCTAGAATTTTGTTGTTTTTTACAGAGTTAAGCCCCTCCATTGTCCAGGTACCTTTGCAGTCAGAAAAAAACACAACATATTTAATTACAGAATAAAGGCACAGAAAAATTTGTTTCATACAATATATAACAATATAATCCATATCTCTTTGTAATCATTGTGGAAATAAAGTTTGAAAGTGTTGTGAAAAAAAATAAAACAATCAACACTTAGATTAAAACCATTTGTTACATTGTTTTTAAACATTTGCTTGAACAAAGCTGTCAATTTGTTACATGTTTTTCAAATGAAATCTGCATCATTTCTAAGAATGTTTATTGACTTTTCTGTTTTGTTTTTTTATTGCATTTCAGTGCTTGATAAGCGCCCAAGCCTTTGGATGGACAGGTTAGATAGTTATCACTTTCTTTTTTACTTAACATAGTAATGTATAGGTTGAGTTTAGAACAACCAAATGCCGGTGCAAGTAGCAGAAAGGACTGATATTTGAAGGAACTAAGTCTTTCTTGAACGGTGTGGAAAACACTGTCAAAAAATGCAGAATTGGGTTTGTTTTATAAATCTTTACCATACAATCTCATGTTTTATGGTTTTAAGACAGGAGCTTTTCAAAAATATTGGTTACCAGCACTTACCATTTCCTCACACTGTTTTCAGTCCCTTTGAAGACAAATCCTAGAATTCAAGCCACAGTTAATTTGTCTATTGTAAATGCTTTCAATTTGGATCAGTCTACAATTTTGTGTTCTGATAGAGACTTACCACTATTGGTTAACCAATTACCAAAAGACAAAATTTTAGACTGGACCTAATTGAAAGCATTTGTAGATGACAAATTTAGATGGTGATTTCTGTAATTGGTAGGGTAGCAAAAATTGTGGGAAATGAAGAAAGTATTTTCTTCATTTTCCACAATGTTTTCAAAATCCTTCTGTTTCAGGGTTGTCAAAACCCTGGATTGTGTGGTAAAGATTTAATTTTGGACGGACCAACCACTGGGATAAGTAACAGGAGGGACTGATATTTATAGAAACAGACTCTTTCTTTAAAGTTGTAGAAAACATCATGGAAAAAGAGCTTAGCTTGCTTCAAGAATATGAATTCTTATGCCTTACTTGTTTGACCTGTCGGATTTCACAAGAATTTGCAAAATGTTGGACAGAGTAAATCAAGATCAAACTGCATGATCTTGAATAATACCAAAACAATTAGAATGGTTACTTACTTACTAAATCCTCTTCTCCCATAGGTTGGCATAGGGCCTTCATCACTGTTTTTCAGTTGCTTGTATCTTCTGCCATTTTTTTGTCTTGCCCAACAATTGCCCAACTGCCCATAGCTCTGTATCAAAGTTTCTTCTCCATGTCAGTGCAGGACGGCCTAACTTGCATTTTCCTTATTCTCAGGATTCTTGGAAGGCTAATAACCAAGACTTGAAGCTTAAATGTTCAATGCTTTTGGAGTGTTGCCATGTCTCCATATCACATAGCATAGAGTAGAATATCATAGAGCAGATTTCACATTGAACATAAACAATCTTATCTTTGTTCCTTAGCCAAATAGCTGTGCTTTTCCAGATCTTAGATAGAGAGCTAAAAGTATCTTTTGCTTTCCCAATCCTACACTCTTTACACATGACGAAAAATTTTTAGACATGTTCAGATTCAAAGCATTTGCAGATGACACATTAAAATTGACTCAAGTGCTTTGATTTATCTCCGACAGGCTAGAAAACATTGTGGAAAAAGGAGCATTTTCTCCTTTTTTCACAATGTTTTCAAAGGTCTTTATACATGTACTTAGGGTCATTTGAATTCAGGATAGTTAGGCAAAGGGTTAATTAGAATGGTTGGTGAATATGAATCTTTATTTTTACAGTTGGTCCACCACTCTGCTCCAAGAATAGCGATACAAGCATGTTAAGAAGCCAGTTTAACATTCGTTTGACGGAAGGAGAGGTGTTGGATGATGTTTTTGGTTGTATTGTCAACCTAACAAACAATGGTTTACTGGAACGGACCCCCTGTAGCATTTCCAAGAATGAAACCGTCGTGGAACATGGGAACAATGTGACATATCTTACGATCAACTCCATGGTTAACTTGAATAATGTGTCTGATACAGATAATGCGTGTGGAATCACAGAGGTATGAGATTACAGTAAAACCTGGTTTAGAGACCACCTTTATTCAGCAAGCAACCTGCATATAACAAACATTATTGAGTTACCAGAAAAGGCAAATATGTTTGAGCTGTGCTCTGGCAAAAAGGGGCTTAATGCATGTCAGCCTGCACGGACTACAAAAGCTGACATGGGTCGATACCTGTTGCAGATGCATTAACTCCCTTTTCACAGAGCATGGCTCATTCAAATGTACCTGTCATAAGCAAGCACCTGTCATAAGCAACCTCATTTTGAGTGTCCCTTAGGCACAAGCTGCTTAACTCTTTTCCAGACAAGAAAATTTTGAACTTGTCCAAGTTGGAAGCATTTGCAGACAACAAATTGAATTGCTCAAATTATTGGATTTATTCCTAAAAGGATAGAAAATATTGTGAGAAAAGGAGGAAATGCTGGTAACCAGCATTTTCTCTTTTTCTCTAATTGTTTTCAAAAGCCTTCTTCTTTAGGTTTGTAAACTCACAGGATTGTTTAGTAAAGGATTAATACAAGTTTGAATGTGTTTTTTAAAATCAACTTTTCACACTTTAGCTGTCTAAAAAGTCAATGTGGCAATTTCTTCCTGTGACACAATTTTGTCACATATATATGTATGTTAAATCTGAATCTTTATGTAAAAAGTTAATTTCCTTATCCCAAATGAAATAAAGTGAGATTTTCTTTGAGTTTCTCTTAATTTCTTTGTTTTAAAACATATAATGGTATACATGTATTTGGATAATGTATATATGATATATACTGAGCCACTAGTCGTTCAATGTACATGACTGTATCATGACATTAATCGAGTCGTCTTAATGATAGTTTTATATTTAAAGAAGCACTTAGGTGGCCGCATTTTAAGTTAATGTTCTAAAGGTATTTGCTTTTCATTATTACTAGTGAGATTTTCTAAAGCTTTGAAAAACAAGAAAGCTGTCTAACGCTGTATTCTAACATTACATTCTCCTTTGTTTTGCAGACCACTTTACAAGGACAAAGGGTTGGTATTCATAATTTTTTCTGATTCAAATATATTTCTAATGGCATTAAATGAAATCAGTTTGATTAACTCTTTACCAAACAGTCCCTGGTTTTTACGACCCCAAGAAAGAAGCCTTTTGAAAACATTGTGGGAAAAGGAGAAAATGCTGGTAACCAGCATTTTCTCCTTTTCCCACAATGTATTTTCTACCCTGTTGGAAACAAATTTCAATTTTTGAGTTACGTTTATTTTGTCGTCTGCATGTGCTTTCAATTTGGACCAGTCTAGAATTTTGTCGTTTGGTAAAGACTTAATCTCTTATCAAACATTCCAGAGTTTTAACAACCATAACGATAAAGACTTATTCAAACATTTTAGAAATGGAGAAAATGCTGGTAACTAGCACTTTACCCCTTTCCACAATGTTTTCTGCTCTTTCAAAGACATATTTCATCATTTGATTTCTACAAATGTTTCAAATTTGAACAAGTGAAAAATTTTGTCACCTGGTAAAGAGTTAACTGGTTCATGCATCATTGTAATTACATGTATATGAGCTGTGTTCTGGGAAAAGGATGATTAATGCACCTTTGATACAAATTATAATAAGCAAGTTGTCACATTATTATGGATCCATAAAATCTACTTTTTCTAGCAACCAAATGAATCTGGTGGAAGAAAATGTACCAGCAGTAAAACTTTTGGCCCATGTCAGAATGTGCAGAATGCACTGGCTGACATGGGTTGGTACTCTTCGCAGCTGCATTAAACCCCTTTTCACAGAGCATTTAGTTAAAATGAGCACTTGCTGTTTTTTACAGGATACAGACTGTAATTATAATAAAGTATCATGCTCATTTAAATGAAGATTTTGAACCTTTCCAAGATGAAAAAAAAAATGAATTTATCTATTTACATAATTATGTAGGAAGCACTTGCAGAAGACGAAATAGATATGACACAAAAAGTTGAAATTTGTATTTGGAAAGGTAGAAAAAATTGTGGGAAAAGGAGAAAATACTGTCTACCAGCATTTTCTCTTTTTTCCACAATGTTTTCTAAAGCCCTCTTCTTTAGGGCCCTGTTTGTTAAAGGGTTAATGTGTGATGTGATTTACTTTGCAGGCTTTTCAGCTGATAATAGCCCTGAGGCAGTCGGCTGGTTTTATCAAACTGGGTGATGCCAACTATATGTGGCACTGCATTGAACTGTCTGCGACCAACACCTTTATTACAACAGATGTAGAAGTCTTGTCGTATGTATTATTTTTCTTTTCCTTTTTCATTATCCGGTGTAAGTTTTAAAAATTTACCAAACAGCTAAGATTTAGACTTGTCCAGATTGACAACATTGGTAGATGACTAAATAAAGGGCATAGAATATTGTTGGGAAAGGAGAAAATGCTGGGTACTAGCATTTTCCACTTTTTCCACAATGTTTTCAACTGATGCAAAAAACAAAAATTATTTCTGCCCTATATGAAATTAATGGAAGATTTGTGGCTAATAAGCGTACCAATAAGTTTTAAGCTCATGGTTTCACTTAAACCTTAACCCAAGTAATCCTGTGTTTTAACAAGCCCTAGGAGATGGTCTTTTGAAAACACTCTGGGTAAAAGACAAAATAGTGGTGACCAGCATTTTCTCCTTTCCCCACAATGTTTTCTACAAGTTTAAATCTTTACATACAAAAGACAACACCAGAAGCTTTTGTTGACAGTGTGGATCAAGATCAAACTGCACAGAACATGGAGTCTGATCTCTGATCTGCACTGTCCACTACTTTATTATTATCCCCCACCGAAGGCAGAGGGATATAGTTTTAGCATTGTCCGTCCTTCTGTCCCTCCGTCTGTCCGTCCGTCCATGTGTCCATCCGGGATAATATCTCCAATATCATTGGACGGAATTTCGTGAAACTTTATATGTGTGTACAATAACCCATTCTGCCGAGACACTTTATTTTTTTTATTTTTTGATTCAATTCAAAATGGCCGACTGGGAGCGATTTTAAGTTACCCGGTTGAGTAAATTTTTGATGTTTTGAGCCTTATCTTTACATCGAACTTGTCACATCTATCAACCACCATTTGGAAATGCAGGACAAAAACTTTCACCCAGATTGACCATGCAATACCAAATTATGTACGCTTTTTTAATGCCATGTCATGGAAAAAGGGGGCTTGATGTATATTTTCATCATGGACCAGGATCTCTTTAACTGCAGAATAAAATGTTATGAAACCTCACTTTTATATTGTTTATCACAAGCCACAGACAATAGTTATTTGTTTCTATTTCATGAAATGCCACATCATGAAAAAAGGGGGCTAAATGTATAATTTCATCATGGACCAATGACCATCTCTTTGTCCGTTTTTCCGGACAGATATCTTCTAAATCCTAGACAAAAACTAATGGAAATTCATACAGGTGTTCCTTATGATGTCCTCCGATACTGATTTTTTTTTTTGCTTTTTTGATATTCAATGTACTGTCACAGAAAAAGGGGGTTTCATGTATATTTCCATTATGGATCAATATCTCTTTAACTCAAAATCCTTTACAAAAATTGATGAAACTTCATACGTGTGTTCCTTGTGATAGTCCGCCAATATCATTATTTTACCTTTTTTCATTATATTTCGTTCCATGGAAAAAGGGGGCTTGACGTATATTTTCATTATAGACCAATATCACTGACTACAGGACAAAATGTAATTAAACTTCATCTTTATGAAGCCACAGACAATAGTTATTTGTTTTTATTTCATGAAATGCCATGTCATGAAAAAAGGGGGCTAAATGTATAATCCTATTATGGACCAATAACAGTCAGTTCGCCCATCCGTCCGCCTGGACAGATATCTTCTAAAGTCCTTGACGAACATTTATGAAACTTCATGCATGTCTTCCTTAGGATAGTCCGTTGATACAGTTTTCTTCTATATATAATGACGTGTCATGGAAAAAGGGGGCTTGATGTATATTTTCATTATTTGTTTTCATTTAATGAAATGCCATGTTATGGTAAAAGGGGACTTCATGTATAATCTCATTATGGACAGCTTATATATTTTTTATTCAATGAAATGCTGTGCCATGGAAAAAGTGGGCTTAATGTGTAATTTTATCATGGACCATTTACAAAAAGGCCACATGTACATGCAACACACAATACCTCTAATATGTTTGTATCAAAAAAGGTCTTTTTCGGCAGGGGATATCATTTCAACGAAATTGCTTGTTCCAGATTGTGACAGACCTGTCTCTTGATTTTATAGCTAAACTGTATTGCAACCTTTGAGTAAATGCAGTTTATTTATCCAGTAGTGAAAGGATTAAACACAATATCCATTCTATGAGCCACAGTTGGTTTGTGGTTTGTACATGCTTTCAATATGGAATAGTTAATGTTTCAATGATCCTGAGGTGGAATTTTTTTTTAAAACAAAGTTGGTAAAAGAGGAAATGATTGCAACAGTAGCATTTTCTTCTTTTGCAGCAATGTTTTCTACTCTTCGAAGAAAATATCCATCATTTGAGCCACATTTAATATGTGGTCTGTACACACTTTCAATACTTGTGATAGTTTTGATATAAGATATCCATGCATTTCTTTCTGATACAAATTTATAGATTTGGACTGACAAGACATTTTTGGTAACTCTTTACATAACAACACGATATTGGGCTTGTCCAAATTGGAAGCAGTGGCTGACAACAAATTAGATGTAGATCAAATGATGGCATTTGTGATACAAAAGGAAGAAAACATTTAGGATAAAGGAGACAGTGTTGGCTACCAGCATTTTTTTCCTATTCCCACAACGTTTTCAACAGTTTTCTTCTTCCATGTCATTAAAACTTGGGATTGTTCTGTGCAGGGCAAAAGTTTATTTCTATCACATGTTTGCATTGTTGAAACTTTTAGCTGCAATACATTATCTTGGAGTGTAATGTTTATTTTTACTTTCAGACCCAACTTGGATGTAGATCTTGACCCTATCCTGCCAGGTTTGAGACTGGAAGTATTGAAAGAAGACAGCAGCGCCAGTGATGGTTTCTCTGTGGCCTCAACCTGTAACATTGGAGAAGACTTGATTCTTCAAGTTGTTATGGACCGGCCAACTCCATTGACAGGTATCTAGAGACCATAAACTGAATTGCTGTCTGGACAGTAACACTCAAACTATATTTGACAAAGCTCTGCCCCTGATCAATTCAACTCTTAACCAAATGACAAAATTTTAAACTGGTCCAAATTGGACGCATTTGCAGACGACAAAATAAACTTTGCACAGATGATGAAATTTGTCTTTGAAAAATGGAAAACATTGTGGGAAAAGGAGAAAATGCTGGTTAAATTACCAGCATTTTCTCCTTTTCCCTTAATGTTTTCAAAAGTCCTTTTTCTTGTGGTCATTAAAGGTCGGGATTGTATGGTAAAGGGTTAAGTAGCACTTTGGCCTGGAGTCAAACATGCTCCGGACAGTTATATCTAAAGGCAACTACAGCACCAAACTGCATGTTCTGTGCATGATTCTGATCTTGATCTGTGCTGTCTGCAAAAGTTCCTGTTGTTACCCATGGCACAAAGTATTTGCCCGTAACCTGCTATATAAAATTATATGAAACTTGAAAGCTGATAGTTAAAACCTTAATATGGTTATTTCAGACTTATTTTTGGTGGAAAGCCATCTCCTTATCAGACAGTGTAGATCCAAGATCAGACTGCACATTCTGTGCAGTGTGATCTTGATGTACACTGTCAGCAAACGGTCTTTGAGTCATGCCTAGCAGCCGATGGGTTAACAGGATGTAAACCAAAACAACTTATTCAACTTACTGCAACCTTTTCTTTCAGATTTTCTTACCGCATGGGATCTGTTCAGCAAATTCATATTTTTGCTACTTTGTTTCTGTTACTAAGATGGTGATGAGTTGCAACTTGTTCTTTCAGATTTTCTTACCCCGTGGGGAGTATTCATGTATAACACAGTGTACGGACCAGACAGTGCATCTATCCTGTCCTCCGGTACTAGTTATCCATTGATTGGAAATGATGGGTAAGAATGGTCGTAGTTAATACTTAAATCTTTACCAAAGGAAACAATTTTAGATTTACCCAATGAGGCCTATTATTCATGTGGGTGGTGAGATCAAATCCTTGGCTTGTCAATATTTTTTCCTTTATTTGATCTGTAGTATGTGAGTGCATTTGGTCACACATTCAAGCATTAGACACAATGCATGTTACTTACTTTCCACAGAGAACAAGCACAAAACAGCAACTCTTGAAAAACTCATTCTCTAGCTTTGCTCAGATTAGCTCTTTACCAGATGGCAACATTTTAGACTTATCCAGATTATAACCAGTTGCAGATGACAAATTATATAATGTGCAAATGATATTATTTGTCATAGAAACATTAGAAAACATGTTCAAGTACAATTTTCATCATTTGAGCCACACTGTATATGAACTGTCCTCTGTGAAATGGGGGTTTAATGCATCTGCAAAAAGTTTTGACCCATGTCAGCCTGCTTAGTCCTGGCAGATTTACCTGGGTCAAACATTTTTGTTATTTGTAAACTTTCTGCAAGACCAAGAACCATGTAACCTCATGATTTTATGAATCCATAATTATGTAAAAATTCGCTTGGTATGAATGCATCACAGAGGCATCAAACCCCTTTTGCCAGAGCATTGCCCATCATTATATTGTCTGCAAATGCTTTCGAATTGGTCAAGCCTAAAACTTTGTTATCTGGTAAAGGATAAAAACGAATGTGTAATCCAAGTACGAGTGAAGCGAAAATTCCGATTGTTTTCTTTAATCTTATGAATTGTCATGAGGCTATTCATCTTTAGCTGTGGCTATTTTAGGAAGAAAACATCAAGGTATTGTCATAGCCCTGGCATTGTCTATGTTGTTATGTGAATACCTTTGATATTTTCTGATATCTCTGTCATTACTAAAGATATTTGCTTCAGATTCAGGCTAGTTGTTAATTTCTTTAACCTTTTTACCACACATTCCAGATTTTTTAAATGACTCTGAAAAAAAAAAGGCTTTTGAAAACATTATGGGAAAAGGAGAAAATGCTGCCGACCAGCATTTTCTCCTTTTCCCACAATGTTTTCTACCCTATCAAAGATAGAAATCATCATTTCAGCAATATTTAATATGTTGTCTGCAAATGTTTTCAATTCAATCCAGTCCAAAATTTTTGTCATTTGGTAAAGGATTAAAGGAAACCCTAACCAAATGGGCAGGTAGCCCTTAAAGTATTTTTGATACTGTCATGCTCGATTTGTGACTTCAGATTTTTACAAAGTGTTTTCAAAAGCCTTTCTAAAACAGAAATCTTAACATTTGCACCACGTTTAATTTGTTGTTTGCAAATGCTTTTAATTTGGACAAGTCAAAAGCTTTGTTGTCTGGTGAAGCAATAAATGAATAAGCAACTTAAGCTGAACCTTGACACCCTCAACGTCATGCTGTGCTCTGTTTTTTTTTTCAGATGTATACAATCAAATAGTCTCGAATTTTCCAGTTCATTTATAAGAGACAATTCATCTATCCAGGCACAGGCTGTATATCGAACAGGAGCTGGAAAGTGTTATCGATTTGGGACAAACAGCGACGAGCTCTGGTTTGCTACATATGTTGATTTTTGTTCTGGAGTGTATGAGGTAGATCAACGATGCATTGACGTAAGCAAATAGTTTATCCTAAAATTGCTGGAACCAGGTTTTTTGTCTGCCTTTGCAAGATACATCCCATTATTGGAGCAACATTTGAAATGTCATCTGCAAATGCTTTGAATTTGGAGAGGTCTAAAATTTAATGTTTGTTAAAGAATTGTGAGGAAAAAGAAAGGTAGAATTCATCAAATAAAATCAATTGATTACAATGAACATTGATTTTTCTAAGAATTTGTGCTTAGAAGAGAGATGTTGACAACTCTTAATTAACCTCACAAGAAAAATTTAAATTTGTCAAAATTGAATGCATTTGCATACCACAATTTCAATTTGGCTCAAATGATGGAATTTTTCTTTGATATAGTAGAAAAACTATATATAGTTAACAGTATTTTCTTCTTTTCCCACAATGTTTTCAAAAGGTTCTCCCTCAGGGTTGTTAAAACTCGAATTGTGTAATAATGAGTTAAGAAAAGGATTCTTTTGTTCCAGTACTGTTTGTCAAATGCAAGACGCAAGCGATCTGTAGCTCCAGAACCACGGACCTTATATGTCAAAGTGAAGATTGAAGAGGCGCCAAAAGGTATTTATATTTACTATCAGTACAGAATATTTTAAAAGAGCTCCTTTTCCCCCATCATGTTTTCAATATAATTCTTATAGGCATTTTCCTTCTTTTCAACTTTGAGTCCCCATCACTTGTCCTAGGTAGTGGTGTATCTTAAGGTATTGTGTGGTGTTTGACGTTTAACACCCTTTCAAAGTTCAAACATTACATGTATTTCTGTTGTATCTTTATGGCCAGTGCACCTGTACATGCCTTTCCTGGAGTTTCTTTTCCCAATGCTTTGCACACCACTCTTTCCAGGCCACCAGCTGCTTTCTACAAAAATGCCTTCTAAGCAATGTTAGTGATGAGAGAGGAGTGAATCATTTTGCATTATCATCAATCACAGAAAAGAGCTTGGCTAAGATAGGATTTGAACTTGTGACCACTGGGTTCCTAGCCTATTGTACATTATGTACATTACTGATTGAGCTACCAGGCTGTGGGTATCTTAACCCTTTACCAAACAATCCTCTGTTTTTACACCATGAAAGGATACTGCTTTTAAAACGATTGTAGGGAAAGAAGGAATTGTAGTCACCAGCATTTTCTCCTTTTTCAACAATGTTTTTAAAAAAGCCTTTTTCCCTAGCATCGAAAAAATACAGAATCATTTGATAAAGGGTTAATTTAATCTAAACTTTATCTTTTATATTTGTTTTCAGAGAGTGAGAGCAAAGCCTTAGAGCCATGGCTAATTGGACTTACAGGAGGTGTGTCCACGCTCCTTGTGTTTGTGGTTGCCATAGCGGTCTATGTGTTCTGTGTGAGAGGAAGAAGGAGCACTACATCCAGAAGTCGCTTCAGCAACTCCTCTCTTTCCTCTTCTACATCGTCTATCCCAGCAAAATTCTAGATTACCATCTTTAAATGCAGAATAGAAAATATCTGTTGCCATGTTGATGGTTAATGATTCTGAGGATTTTGCCTTTACCAAACAACAAAATTTTAGACTTGTCCAAATGGACAGCTTTTGCAGAAAACAAATTATATGTGACTGAATTCATTTAATTTTTCTTTGGAAGGCTAGAAAACATTGTGAAAAAACGGAAAAATGCTGGTTTCAGAAGCCTTCCTCCTTACGGGCTTAGCCCAGGTAGAGCAGTCTGTAGCATGCAGAAGTCGAGAACAGTGGGTTGCTTAATCAAATCCCCAGCTCCAGTGATTTCTTTCCAAGGATTGATGATTGTTATTTCGATGATGATGTGGGAAAGCAGCTAGCGGCTTGGTAAGAACTTTGTGCTAAGAAACTTCAGGAAAGCATGGATAGGTGCACTGACTGCTGCAATAGAACTTGGATAATGTTCCCCTGGGTTATTTGGTAAAGGGTTGATGCTAATGCACATTTGTTAGATTTGCGCTGACAAAACTTTTTTGAAAGGATGCATTGTGAAAAAAAATCGTTATTGTTACTTTCTGGAGCATATCAGTTTTATTTGATTAAAAGGTATTTTACATCAATTGTAAAACAAATTCTACAGCTTAATGATTATATCAATCACTCTCCATGACTGTGTCCTGAAAGTCTTAACTGGTACTCCTTGTGTGGGTAGTTCCTAGGTCCAAAGATTCCCACCTAGAACCTCTGATGTGGGAGGGTCACTCTCTACCCTACACCTTTTTCTCCCACAATACAGAAATATTAGAAGGAAACTTCAATACCACAAGGGTTTTCCTGTTAAAAGAGTAACTTACCTCTCAGAAAGAATTTTTGTAGCTCATCTGAGCGTTGACTTGATGTCTATCTTGATGTTGTTAATCTCAAGCAAGTGATTCAGGACACTTGGGTTGTTCTTGTCTTCTCTTTTTTCTAGACATTTTCATACATGAATGTTGCTGTGCTGTAATTCAGTGCTTTAACCACTTATCACACAATCCTGAGTTTTAAGGACCAACCAGAGAAGGCTTTTGAAATCCATGTGGGAAAAGGAGAAAATGCTGGTAACCAGCATTTTCTTCTTTTCTCACAATGTTTTCTACCCTTTTACAAAATACTGTCCCAAAATGTTAGCCACCTTTTATTTGTTGTCTACAAGTTAATAAAATACGGACGAGTCTAAATCTTCCTGTTTGGTACAGGGTTAATCTGTCTTCCATTGTTTTATAGAAATATTTTTGTGTTAATGTTGAATTCTAATCAGTTTATATACAAATACAGTGAACCTATAGACTCTTTCCTTCATACTAACAATTATAGAATGCTTAACTCTTTCATTACTGAATAAATAAATTGCATTTTCTCAAAGGCTACAAACACAGTTCCGCTGCAAGATCAAGAGACAGTTGCATGTTCTGTGCAGTCTGATCTTGATCTATACTGTCCACAAAAGTTTCTGGTGTTGCCAATGGTATGGAAAGAGTTAAAGCAGATTCCATTTTCACAAAACGAGGAAACAAGCATTTGCATGTACTTGATTTATGAAAATGTTTCAATAAATCCTATAGTCACACACTCTATGATTTGAGTTTTTTGTTCTTTTCTAGGCATCTTTCAATACAGAGTGTCCCAAGATTACAATGGTAGATGCTTTTAAATCTCCTTCATAAATGTTAAAGTGAGCGTTTCTTTTACAAATATTATTTTGTTGGTCATTTGTAACTGGCTGAAAAACAACCTGCCTAGGGCAAGGATTGAACCCAAAGCTTCCTTGTCTGTAAGAAAATAACATGTGACTACAAAAGCTAGCTCTACAGCAAGGCTGTACAAGCACCAAATTTTAGTTGATCTGACTACACTGTCATAATAGAAGTATACATTATTTTCATAACCTTGCAGTTGCCTGTTTTCCCACAATGCTTATCATGTTATTTGAAAAAAAAAGTCATTCTGCTTTCCTTAGTTTGTTTTTGTTTAAGTTTATAGCATGTGTAATATTCTAACATGACATGTGAATTCGGCTCTATAAACACAGTGCAACAAAGCGTGGTAAAATCTACGTTATTCTATGTAGGGTGACGTCATTCTGTATAAAGTAAGTAAGTAAGATATTCAATGGAATATAATCTGCATCAGTGTTTTTACTGTAAGTATGAACTTATTTTCCTTTCATTAAGAGTTGGTCATGTTAGAATCGAAATAATCTTCTTTCTATTGTGGTTTATCGTTCAATAAAACACCTGAGTTATGAGGCGCAATGAATAAACCACTCGGGCTATCGCCGTTGTGGATTATTTATTGTGCCTCATAACTCACAACTGTGGTTTATTGAACGATAAACCACAATAGAAAGAAGATTATTTCTTAAATAACTTATTCTGTGCAGTTTGAAAACATTTGCAGACAGTATATAAACAAAGCTTCAAGTGATGGGATTTTTCTTTGATAGGGTAGAAAACATTGTGGGAAAAGGACAAAAATGCTGGTCACCAACATTTTCTCCTCTGTCTACAATATTTTCTAAGCTTTCTTCCTAAAGGTCATTAAAATTCCCATTTGTTCCATAAAAGACTTTATACACGTTGCTAGCTTAACTCTTTACAACACAATCCTGAGTTTTAATGACCCTGAGGAAATAGCTTTTTAACAACCTTGTGGGAAAAGGAGAAAAAAGCTGATAACCAGCATTTTCTCTTTTTCCCACAAGATTTTCAACGTTTTCAAGGCAATTACCATCATTTCAGCTACATTTGTCGTCTGCAAATACTTTCAATTTCCACAAGTCTAAAATGTTATCTTTTGGTAAAGAGTAAACTAATACAGGTGGCCACTAAGACAGGGTTTAACCCTTTACCAGATGACAAAATTTTAGCCTTGTCCATATTGAAAGCCTTTGCAGTCGACAAAATTAATGTGACTCAAAAATCAAAATTTCCAGCGGGAAGGATAGAAAACGTGGGAAAAGGAGAAAATGCTGGTTACCAGCATTTTCTCCTTTTTGCACAATGTTTTCAAAAGCCCTCTTTCTCAGGGCCGTAAAAACCCGGTATTGTTTGGTAAAGGGTTAATCCTTTAACAGACGACAAAATTTCAGCCTTGTCCAAATTGAAAGCATTTGCAGTTCACAATTTCAGTGTACACATGTAGTTTAAATGGTTCAATATTTCTCTGATACGCTAGAAAATATTGTGGGAAAAGGAGAAAATGCTGGTTACCAGCATTTTCTTCTTTCCCCACAATGTTTTCAAAAGGCTTCTTTCCTAGGGTCATCAAAAGTTGGCTTTGTGCGGTAAAGGGTTATTACACTTTGTACACAGAGTAGTTAATTAAGCAGTAAAGAACAACTTCCAGCCGTTACTTGGCTTCTACTCACAGGTAAGTTAACCCTTTATGCACCAAATAAACCCAAGATATATTTTCAGTATAGAAATAAGACCCAAATAAACAATTTCAAGGTTGCTCTAGTCTAGAGTGTTTCAGCAAAGCATGTGCAGCCTGATCTTAATCTCCACTGGCCGCAAAGGCAACTATAGACTTTAAGGGTTAATACCTATTACTGTCATAGAAATGAAAATTGTAAAATCACGGAGCTTCAATTTTCAACTCGGGAAGAAACTAGTGAAGACAAACTGTACACATGAAAATCACAACTTCTTTATTTATGATAGTACTTCAAAGTTTGATATTTTTGCAAGATGTTCTAACCAGATCAGTATTTAGAAGTTTCAATATCTAGCAGATTTTAATGTCTGTCCTGACCAGATTTGATGTATTCATATTGATGAAGCTAGCTAAAATTATCAAAAGACCACATCATTATCATTGCTAATACACCTTGGTAAATAACAAATAACTTGTTTGTCTTGGAGTTTAACGCCATTTTAAGGTCATGTTACGACAGCCAGTGCACTTACACACGTGTTTCCTTGCTTTCAAACACAAGAACTGAAACAACTTTCCACAACTGACTACTTTCTCACATGCATCAGAGGTGAGAGGCGGGAAATCACTCGCAAGTTTTTTCACATGCGTCATTCCTGTAGTAATCTTTTATCTATATTGCATATATACCTATTTAAAAAGGATGTTTTCAAAGTCTGCAGCAGCAACATTATACTTAACCATGCTCTGGTAAAAGAGGATTTTATGCATCTCTGTGATGTATGATACGAAGCAAGTCGTCACAAAATTATGATCCATAATATCAATTTTGTATAACAACCAACTGAACCATGAGGTACAATGGTCCTTTGACATGTAGAAAATTGACCAACTGCAAAACGGTTTGACTCAGGTCAGCTTGCAGGGACTGCGCAGGCTGATCCGTATTGATACTTTTGCAGATGAATTAAGCCCCCTTTTCATATAGCATGAATCATTTATAAGAGAACAGACTTTTTCAATTAACTCTAGCAGCCCAGAAGATAAAAAAACTGACACCTTTAGCCAGTAAAAATGAATCCATTATCCAAATATTTACAACTTCATAGACAGAATATCTAAGATTAGACATTGTAGATCCCAATCAGACTGCACATTCTCTACAGTCTTATCTTTTCTACACTGTCTGCAATTACAACTTAACCACACAACCAAATTTTAGACAGATCCAAATTGAAAGCATTTCCAAAGGACGTAGTAAATGTGGCACAAGTAATGGGATTTGTCTGTAAAAGATAAGAAAACATTGTGGGAAAAGAAGAAAATGCTGGTTACCAGCATTTTCTCCTTTTCCCACAATGTTTTCAAAAGCTTTCTTTCTCATGGTCTTTAAAACTCAGGATTGAGTGGTAAAGGATTTAGTTGTACCCAGTGAATTCCAAGGAAAATATCTCCTTGCTAAAGACAAGTAAATAGAGAATAGATGGTTGGTGACTTGGATGGGATAAGGCAGAGGAATTAATCTGGTGAGCCAAAGGCAAACTGGATAAATTTTGGCCCCGAGCCCGATAAACTTAACCCATCCAAGACATCAACCATCTATTCTATTTATCCTGTCACTCACTGTAACGGAACGAAACAAAACAAACAAACGAAAAAAAAGAAGACAGAAACATTGATAAAGACCATACCTTTAATAAATTTCCAAAGCCGAACCTGATAGACTGATAGACTTTCCCTATCCAAGACACCAACCGTCTATTTTATTCATCCTTTTTCTCAATTGTAATCCAAAATCCAACTAAATCGCTCAAAATAACGCACATATTGACATCCTGAGAAAATTTAGAAAATGAAAAACCGTTTAAAGCCCTTTCAATATGCAGCTGCAAAAATGACGTCATGAATGATATTTGCTACGTCATAAATTGTGACGTAATCCGCACAAAAATGTTGTGGTGAAGAAGACAATATGTTATAACATTTATAACAGACTAGATTATTAAACGAGGAAAAGTATTCGCTAGCGATTGATTCATTCATTACGCCGGTAAGACGTTTGGTTGAAAATAGTCCCATTTTGCAGGTGCACACTTGGCAGTCACCTGACTAACTGACGGATAACAAAATAAATATACGGTACCCTGTTATCGGGTCCAAATTATGAAAGGTGACTGGATAAAATTCAACTACATTTATCTGATAATGTGGTTTTTTTTTTTTTTTAAACTTTGTATCCCTAAAAACTTACCATTCAAGCTAGGGTACAATTTGATTTTTCTTAAAGACCCAGTGGCAGCCAAGAGTCAACATTATGGGTGTTAAATGCATTTCAATTAAATCATACCATTTAAAAATACATGTATGCAAATGACGTGAAGATGGCAATCTGTTAGTGTATGGTTGGACCAATTGCTAGATCCTGGCAGAAAAATGAATTTTAAAACTAGGTTAAAAGTTGGCAAGTTGCTCTATAATTTGTTTACCTTTAACCTAGTTTCAAAATTCATTTTTTGCCAACTACTAATACTTTGATCAACAGTACGATAACAGATTGTCACCTTCACAAAAAATTTCCATACTTTTAAAATGGTATGATGCCAATTTAAATGAGCCATGCTCTGGCAAGAGGCGTTTAATGCATCTCCATGAAGCATTACACCAAGCAAGTCGTCTCATGATTATGGATCAATAAAACTCATTTTGTCTATAACCACCTGAATCATGAGGTAGATGGATCCTTAGACATGCAGAAAATAGTACTGCACAGACTGACCCGGCTTGATACTTTTTGCAGACTCATTAAATTCCCTTTTAGCCAGAACATTACTCAAATGCATTTTAACACCACCATTTGTTTACATTTGACTGTCACTGGCCTTTAATGAGGTAGTTGGTTTTTTATTGCATGCATACATTTATACATATTAACAGTACATAACAATATGAAAGGTGTTTTATGCTTTTATAAACAGTATTTTAGTTAAATCACTGTGACAGCTCACATAATAACATACCAACCCTAGGCTCTGGCTCTGAAGTACCTAGTCCACGCCCACACTCATCCAAGCAGGGTAGCTTTAGGGAGTCCTCCAGGATTTCCAGGTTACATAGCCAATGCTTTAACTCTTTACATGATGACTAAATTTTAGACATGTCCAAGTTGAAAACGTTTGCAAACAACAAAAAAAAAAATTTGACTAAAATGTAAACGAAAGTTGATTTTGGAAGAATAGAAAACATTGTGGGAAAAGGAGAAAATGCTGGTTACCACAATGTTTTCAAAAGCTGTCTTCTTCAGGGTCATTAAAAGTCAAGATTGTGTAGTAAAGAGTTAACCCTTTACCAAACAATAAAATTTTAGACAGGTCCAAATTGAAGGCATTTTGCATTGAAAAATCAAACTTGGCTCAAGTAATGAGATTTTTTGGAAGAAGGATAGGAAACATTGTTGGAAAAGGAGAAAATGCTAGTTACAAGCATTTTCCCTTTTTAGCTCACCTGAGCACAAAGTGCTCAAGGTGAGCTTTTGTGATCGTGCTGTGTCCGTCCTCCGTCGTCAACTTTCACCTTGTGTACGCTCTAGAGGCCACATTTTCAGTCCGAAAATATAAATAATAATAAACAATATAAATATGAAGTTTCATAAAATTTTGTCTAGTCGTTAAAGAGTTATTTGTCCATAATGGAAGTATACATCAAGCCCCCTTTTTCGATGACATGGCATTAAAAAAAAAAAAGAAAAGAAAAAAAAAAAAAAAAAAAGCGTATATCAGCAGACTATCATAAGGAACATGTATATAAGTTTTCATCCATTTTCGTCCAGGATATAAGAAGATATCTGTCTGGACAGACAAATGGACAGATGAACAATGCAAAAACTATGTCCCTCTGCCTTCAGCCGTCATAATAATTATTTTCGTTTACCAAAAATATTTTTTTTGAAAATCACCTGCCACAGATGCTTTACAATGCGTCAGTATTAAGGAAAGGGTTGAAATAGGAAAGGAAATAGCAAGCAGAACTATATACAGGATATGACCAAAATGATGTTTGAGTTTTTTATTGTTCCACATTGACATGGTTTCTCAAGTTGAAATCTTAGTTCACATTCACCTATAATAATACATATTGTTTAACTCTACCAAATGACAAAATTTTGGACTCATCAAACTGAAAGCATTTGCAGAAGACAAAATAAGTGAAGCTCAATGATGATTTCTGTCTTTGATAGGGTAGAAAACATTGTGGGAAAAGGAGAAAATGCTGGTTACCAGCATTTTCTCCTTTTCCCACGATGTTTTCAAAAGCCTTCTTCTTTAGGGTCGTTAAAACTCGGGATTAACTCTTTACCACATAACAAAAATTTTAGGCTTGTCCAAATTGAAAGCATTTGCAGATGACAAATAAAAATTGTTTCATATGATGGTGATGTCTGGGAAAGGGCAGAAAACATTGTGGAAAAAGGAGAAAGTGCTGGTTACCAGTATTTTCTTCTTTTCCCACAATTTTTTCAAAATCTTTTATTCTCAGGGTCATTAACAGTCTGGATTGTGTGGTAAGGGGCTAAGGTGGGCTGGTGAATATGGTACCAGAAAACACTAGTACAGAACAGTGCACAGATAAAAGCTTCTTATTCATTGTAAATGCATAATCAGACTGAGAGGCTTTCTAAGCATTTACCCTTTATGATTATCATACAATCCTGACTTAACGACCCTGAAAGAAAAGGCTTTATTGATAATTGTACAGTCTGTCCAAGAGTTAGTTGCTGAAAGAAAAATGAATATTAAAAACACGAAAAAAAGTTGTCAAGTAGCTCTATCATTTAGTTTACTTTTAACCTGGTTTTAAAATTCATTTTTCTTGTAGCGCCTTACACTTGTACTGACTGTACAGTAACACATAGTCACCTTTATGTCCATTTTTTTATAAATGGTATGATTTAAATTTTAATGCATCTTAACACCTGTGTTGTTTACTTCTGACCATCACTGGGGCTTTCATTATTTAGATCTACAGTTTATAGAAAAGATGACTGTCTGAATTTGTGAATGTCACTTGCATTAAATATCTATTTACATATTTTCAAAAGCTTTTCTCCTTCAGTGAACAAAAATTACATATTTTACTCTAAAATACTTCAAGTCACTGTGTTGCAAAAATCTGTGGCAATTCATCTAATTCAAAAACTTTGTAATTTATCATGCATACCTATCATGTTTAACTGAATACATCATTTTCCTTTTAGCCATATTAAAAGTTCAGACATATTTTACTGGCACATTTTCCAAGTTGTCCCCTGAAAATTTGTTTTCTGAGGTAATGACTTAATACATATGGGTAACACTCTGGCTAAAGGAGGTTTTAATGCATCTTGATGCATTATACCAAGCAAGACATATAATTCTGGATCCATAAAATCTATTTGCGACTGAATCACGAGGTACACTGCTTCTTCGACATGTAGAAAATTGACTAATAGCAAAAGGTTTTGACCCAGGTCAGCCTTTGCAGACTGCACAGGCTGACATGAGTCTATACTTTTTGTGGATTTATTAAACCCTTTTTTCACAGGGCTTGGCTCTTGTGCTACAAGAGTCAACTCAAAACAGGTCTTCACTCATGCAAGCCTCAATATAAATTATCAATCCTATTTACACAAACCATCTGTATTTTTATCTGTCATTATAATACTTTCTTGTTTTGGGCAAAGCTCTATAACTGAGTCACTGACACACAGGGCTTCAATGGTTCAATTCCACTGCAAACTTCTCTCTGAGGATTGATGAATGAATTCTTTCCACTAGTAAGGTCTGATGTGCAAGTTTGTATTTTCCTTTACTATCATCTACTCTTTTTTACCAAAAGAAAAAAAACTACTGATGTTAAAAGTGACACAATTATGGGCAACAGAATCAGTAGACCGGACTACTTTCTCTTTTAGGTCTGTCCAGGGAGTATCTTTCCAGTGGTAAAGTCTGGTGTGCTCTTATACAATCTGGAACAAATATACAAAGTTGTGATTTTATTTTCCTATTTTATAGTTATATTTGCGTTTTTTTTTTGTGTGTGTGGTTTTTTTTTTGCGTAGCTGCATAAGCTGGCTTTTCACCTTCGTCCAGGTATTTGTCTCAAATGAATACCTAGTAATTTGTTATAGGTCAAAATGTGGACATGTAAGCATATTTGCAAGCCAATTTATGACACATATATGCAAATGTTGCTATGGTTAACCAATACCATTTAGCTTTTATTCAAATATTAGCAAATAGATATAATCAGGATAATCCTTTTCTTGTGCTAATTAGTACTTTTTTATGTGTTACACTACAATCCATAAATCCAAACAGTCTGCACATATTTTCAGACACATCGCTTTTAGTAGCAACAGCTCCTTTACCAAAGATGAGTTGGGTTAACATCTAATCTTGAAAAATGTACCTAATTGAAAATTTCACTTCGAAAAATATGCAAAAACAATGAGGAAAAGCAGGCAAATGCTGGCATTTTTCCCTGTCATTATTTCTCTATATATGGAACCATGGAAGAGTTTCATCATTTGCAACCATTTACCTATTATGCCATCTATCTTGTTTCATGAGATCTTTCTTGTTTCAGTATATATTTTTTAAATCATTTCAACAAATATCAATACAAAATATGAAAATCTATATTTGCAAAGACAACCTTACGCATCAAATAATTTCCTGTTTTGATGACACTGAGGAAAACATTGTGCAAAAGGAGAAAATGCTGGTATCCTTTTCCCAACACCGTTTTCTATCATTTCAAAGGTATGTGTAATTATAATATTAGCCACATGTAGTTTATCTGAAAATGCTTTCATTGGTTGCCGTCATTTTCTCTTTTTCCCATAATGTCTTCAAAAGCCTTATCCCTCTTGTTGTTAAAACACAGGATTGTTTGGTAAAGGTTCAACTCACCTAGAAGCCAGGTTGACTTTACACAGGTAAGTCCAGGATGATAATCTCCCCCTACATACACTTTAGCTTTCTCCAAGTGACCTGTCACCTGTACAACATACATGTATGTACTTGATATCTTATGATCATATTTTTTTAAATCCCCCTTCAAAAAAACAGTTTTTGTCAAAAAGAGAAACTGATCACAGCAAGCAATTTCTTCCTTTGCCATAATGTTTTCACATTCATTCATGTTGACTATCCTTATCTATATTCTTAGAAGAATGTTTTTCAAAGTTGTCCACAGCAAATTAGTTTCAGATATAATGAAAAAATGAATTTAAAAGGAAGAATTATTAACTACATGTATGCTGGTAAAATCAAACACAACGTGGAAAAAAATCTGTTTTTACAAAGTGGCAAATATAGTTCCAAATAGGATATGATGACATGACCTAGTTCCAAATAGGATATGATGACATGACTCATAAACAGCCTGCTTTCAGCTGAGTCTCTAATTTGGTACATCAAAGTGTTACATTATAATATTGATCCGCTATTCATATTGAATTTGTGAATTTTAACCTTAACCAGTATGTTTTTAATATCTGACCATTTTACAATAAAAGTGTCCATAATTGCACTATTTTGTTCTTAGCATTTGTAAGTATATAACAAAAGGAAAATTATGTTGAAGAAACTCTTCTTGGGCTTGTATTAATTTTGCTTCTCAATATATAGGAAATTTTGACATCCTGCTCATTCTTTGCTTTTGTCAGATATAAAATTTTCACATGCAGCTGGAAGCAAATACACAATATTCCATATTTATACTTTATCTATTTTAACTCTCTACTGGACATTGTTGTCTGATAATGGAGTAATTTAGGATGAGTTCAAAAACATTTGAGCCATGCTCTGACAAAAGGGCTGTGTTTAATAATCTAGCTTTGCTTGTAAGGGGGGGGCCCATCGGGCCCACAGACATTGAGATGGAGGGAAACACTCAGAAATTTGCTTCACTGTTATGTGGAAGATCAACTTCAACTGAAAAATTTGTTACGAAGATTGATTACAGGATATCACTTTGATCCCTAACTATAACATCTGTCGAGTTATCAGTGAATTCTTATATTACTGGAAAGCAAAGTATTATGTCCAAGATTTTCCAAATTTGAAAGTAACACAAGTTCTGATTGGTTAAAGCAAATGTTGCCAATCAGAAGTTGTGTTAGTTTCAAATATAGAAATTTCTGGAGAATAAGTCTATGAATGTTCTTAAGAATGGTTGGTGACCCTTGATTCTGGACTTGAATCAAAATAAACATTTGTTTACAACACTCCAATTTCGGGGATGTTGCTTGTTCATTCAACTACAACAATATTCAATCAAATGTAGCCAATGAACCTTATCAAAATCAACTGCTGCTTTGGTGGAGGGTACAGATAAATATGCCTCTTTTTCCCCCACAATGTTTTCCAAAACTGTTAAAATAATTCTTTCCTTCCATTTGTTCAATTAAAGGAAAAAAAAAAAAAAATTGGAGGATCTTAAAAGAGCCTTAATATCTATGGGTTAAGTCTTTCCAAACATTTTTGACAATCACCATATGTACACATAAATAGATCGTTTAACTCATTACCGATGACAATATTTTTCCATGTGTCCAAACTGAAGGCATTTGCAAATGACAAATCATAATTTATGTGACTCAACTGATGGGATTACTCTCTGAAAGTGTAGCAAACATTGTGGAAAAATGAGAAAAGGACCAGCATTTTCTCTTTTTCCCTTAATGTTTTCAAAAGCTGTCTTTGTCAGGGGCTTTCAAACATAGAATTGCTTGGTATAAGGTTAGGAAAGCAGAAATCAAACAAACCTGGCCTCCACATAGTTTTACCAGTTGAACAAGCTGTGGTCGAGGTGGAGTAGATCTACCTGAGATATAGATCAGACCAGAATCAGCAAACATGGTCTGTCGGTATATACTTGTGCACTCCTCTCTCTCCTGACGAACAACCTTTTATGCAAACAAACACACAACTACCTTAATTACACTACGAAATAAGTAATTCAAATTGGTTTATTTTTCATTCAAACTTTTTCATTTTTCATTTATTGTGCCAGGCACATGTATTTCAGCTTTCATTTTAAAGTTCATTGAAGTCCAGTCAATTATATTCTCCTTCAGCACCATTCTTTGTAAAAGGGATACATATGTCACTGGGTATTACGCATGCTGCATGATTAGTTCTATTACATATCTATAAATTTTCCAGCTCAACATCATGCATTGCTTGCTGTTAAAACCAGAAAAGACAGTCCAGATAATTATGGTATGATGACTTAACCCCAATGCCAACTAATTTTTGGCTTAGTTTTCAGTTTGATTGGTCAAAATGATCTGCTACTTGCAGAATAAAAATATTACCTAGTAAACAAGTATTTGTCTTCATTTCTTACCATTTTCAAATAACATCAATAATTGCAACGTAAAATAAAATAACAGGCATATTGTATTGCAGTAACTTTCCTGGAGCTTGTACTTGCTTCAAGCCGCATATGAAAACTTGGATATCTCACGAGACAAAGGTCTCTGCAGCTTTGGTCTTGTAAGATACCAAATTTTTCTGTGCAGCTCAAGGCAAATACAACCACTAAGCAAGTTACTATATCATAATATTCTGTATTTATCTGTATGGTAAAGGATAAATAGTTAAATACCTTGCATACTGGGAAATAATCAACACATTCAAACTCCTCCTCTGGTATCCATTCTCCTGCTTCTAAAGACTTTATAACCTGCAAGTGAGACAGAAAAACAAACAGTTATAACAACAATTACTGTAACCTGCAACTTCCACAATTTTTTTTGAGTTGTTATAAATGAAACTACAAGTTACTGTAACCTGCTTAACCATCAAAACATTTAAACTTACAAGTCTTGAAAAAAGTATAATAAAAATGTTCATAAAATAAAATGCTGCTTATCACACTCTTCTATCTAATTGTATCTTGTTATCTGAAAAATGATAAAAACTCTCTAAATCCTCGTTTTTATTGTTTTTTGAAGAGTGCAAATGCTATAAACACACTTGGACTAGGTAATGATGTGTCTAAAAATAGCCTGCACCACTGTCAAAGTCCAAAAAATAGAACAATACATACCCATTCTTTAGACAACAACCACAGTCCCCTAGCTAGACACTGGAGTATATTGAGGGTCCGTCTAGGCTCCCCACAGATCACATGTGTTGTGGTCTCATTTACATTGTCTGTGATCACAAACCCTCCTAGCTTCTTTACAACCGAAATCACAACATCCTGCTCACTAGAAATAAGATGGTTAGTTGTTAAAAATGAAAGTACCACAGTTACTGTAACCTGAAACCCAACAAGTGTTTTAAAAGACAGAAGCAGGGATTTAAAAGAGCTTAAACTACTGAACAAAATGGAATACACTGTTAGAAAAGTAGAGACTGGTATTCACAAATAAATGAGTGGCACTCAGACCGTGCAAGTCATAATATAACTGTGGTACCATAACAACAGACTGAACCATGTGATAGACTGGTCATTTGACATGCAGAAAATAGACCAATAGCAAAACGTTTCACCCCAAGTTAACCACGCAAGCTGACCTGGGTTGATACTTTTTGCAGATGCAATAAACCACCTTTTCCAAGAGCATGGCTCAAATAATTAATTGAGCCATGCTCTGGCAAAAGGGGGCTTAATGCATCTTAGTGATCCATTATACCAAGCAAGTCATCACATAATTAGGGATCCATAGAATCCACTTGGTCTAATGAATGACTGAATCTGGAGGAAGAGTGGTCCTTTGATATACAGAAAATTGACTGATAGTGAAAAGTTTCGGCCCAGGTCAACCTGTGCGGAGTGCGCAGGCTGACCTGGGTTGATACTTTTCGCAGATGCATTAAGCCCCCTTTTCACAGAGCATGGCTCTTATTTATGTAAGAGACACTTAATTTTAATCCAACACAGTTATAGAAATGATCAACCTAAAGTATACTACAGAATTATATGCTCATGAACATTTTCTAGTTTCATCAGATTAGTATGCTTGCCTTTAAAGTAAAGATTCCAGCCTATGAATCAAACTCTAAAACTCAGAAATTCATTTTCTGACAAAAAGGTTTTGCTACAGAGAGCAATATATTATATTATTATTATATAATATGCAAAATTTTATGGAAATAATTAAGATGCAAGAAAAAAGTTGCATCCAAATAGAAACTAGAGGCACTTGAGCGCCTGTATCGCTCCACAGGCCTGATATTTCTATAATGGCGAAAGGAAGTTTTTAACAATTATCATTCAATCCTGCATTTTAGCTCACTGAAGAAACAATTTGGTAGACAACCACCATAGGAACTTACCTGCAAAACAACAATGAAATCCAATGAATAGTTTTAGAGAAGAAATTTTTCAAAGATTTTACTTTATACCATAAAAGGAAAATGAGTCTCCCATAAAAGCCATGTTTTTTGACAGATCTTTTTTTTTTTAAGGAATTCTGTAAACCTGTATCTAAGGAACATTCCTGCAAAATAATAATGCTATCCAAATAGCGGTTTGGGAGGAGAAGATTTTTAAAGATTTTTTTACTTTGGTTGCCATGGCAACCAGAATTCTTCATGGAACACAATTATTTGAAGGAATTTGAAAGAGGACCACCAAAGGAACATTCCTGTGAAATTTGGTAAAAATCCAGTCAATGGTTTCTGAGGAGAAGTTTTTTAAAGAAAAAGTTTACGGGCGCACGCACGGACGAACGGACGAACGAACGGACGCACGACGGACACAACGCCATGACAATAGCTCGCTGGCCTTTGGCCAGTGGAGCTAAAAATTGTGGTAAAATTTTAACTTCTTTATTGCAATGTTAGTCGAATTCTTCTTAAAACTTAGGAAGCAACACAATTTCTGATTGGCTAAACGATTAGAAATTGTGTTACTTTGATACTTGGAAAGTTTTTGAGGATATGACTTAGAATGCAATTTAGAATGGTTGATGAAAAGTGACCATGGTCTTCTGACTACATAAGAATGACAAGGAAAGAGAGATGAGTATTTACTGACTGTGAATGAAGACTGGTCATCACTAGGGAAGGTCGCATCTTTTTTCTAGGACCAGAGGAGTTTGAATGTTGACAGCTTCTGTCAGAGTCAGATGAACTAGTTGAAATGTCGACTTCCCTAATGGATGTAAAGGTCGGCACACCACGGTTCCTATTTCTTTCTTTTCTGATGTTTTTCTGTGAGAATTCATCAATACTGCGTCTTGCTGAGGCCATGATAGAAGACACATCACTGTCAGGGTAGGCACGAGACATAGACATGGATAAAGTTGTTTCCCTTATTGAACATGTTAATGATTTATCTTTAGTCAAGTTTAACTGACTAGCCAAGTCAGACAGAGGACCTACAGTGTTATCAGATCCTTTAGCTGTGACAACTATTTCTTTGTCTTCTACTTGTGTGTCATCAGCTAGAACTGTTTTCAATTTCTTGGCTTTCATGATCACAGGTTTATTACTGGCTCTCTTTCTTCCGTTAGTGTTCTGATCCTTTACATTCTCCACATTACCTTGCTGTTTAGTCCTTTTCTTTGCTTTTTTCTTTTCACCATCCTGTTCACTACAGGTCTGCTCACTTTTGTTGATAGACTGATGATTACTAACATTTTTCATTGATCTCCTTCTCTTTGTGGTTTTTCCTTCATCAGTTTTTTCATCAATTAACCCTTTTCTTTCATCATTGCTAGACTTGGATGGCTCTATCAACACAGAATGTTGATCTGCTAGATCGCTTAATGACATTAATTTCTTTTTTGTAGCTCGTTTAGGCTTTTCAAGTTGATCTTTGACATTAACATCTGTGTCCTCTGTTCCCAATTTTAATTTCTCAATACAACTATTATCTTCTCCAACATTAGTACTTGTATTTTCATTGATAGATTTTTCATTATTTTCCTGGTTGTGTTTGTTAATTGACCTTTCTACAAGAACTAAATTATCATTCTGTCTAGGCTTTCTCTTGGTATAAACGGACGATCTCCTTCTGTTTCTCTTTGAAGGTTTATCCTCTTGACCACCTAGGTCTACAAGCTCAACATTTCTATCCACTTCCATGCTCTGACCTTTGCCTTTCTTATCTTTGAATTCAGCATTAACTTTGTCACTATTTACATCAGTTTCACTCTTATTCATAGGACTCAAACTCAGCTGGAGATGAAGGTCATTGCTCTGTCTGTATGGATCTACATGGTTTGCTGAATCATTTTCTTTCAGAGTATCAACTCCGTCATTAATAATA
Source organism: Hippopus hippopus (assembly GCA_946811185.2). NCBI lineage: Eukaryota > Metazoa > Mollusca > Bivalvia > Cardiida > Cardiidae > Hippopus > Hippopus hippopus. The sequence continues at coordinate 14,115,333 of OX328099.1, read as the reverse complement.
CTTGTTTCTGATTTATCTACACTCCTGTTTTCATGTTCATTTACCAAATATGCTGCTGAAGGTTGGATTGATCTTCTTGTTGATCTTCTGGGATTTGATTTCTTAGCTGTAGTTTTACTGGTTTTACTCACATTTACTTTTGGTTTCATTTGCTCAACTCCAGTATCTTTAGTTATATCATCCTCATGAAGCTTAACTACTAAATCATCATCCCCTGATGTTTCTCTAACCACACCCTTAATATCAGTTTTTTGAGGTTGGATCTTTTCTTTAGTCTGAATTATTCCATCCTGTGAGCAAGTCAGGGAACTTTCATCTGAATCAGCACCAAAATAATTTCCTTTTGATAGAGAGTGCTTGCCCAGTGCTTCATTTATTTTCTTTGCCATATCTAGGATGTCTTCATTCAAAACATTATCATTTGCTATGTGGTTGGACTTTTCTGTATCTTCAGCATCTTTTCTTATAGGACTCTCTGATTCACTTCTATCAGATTGTACATCAAATAATTTCTTCTGTAAAAACTTCAAACTTTCCTGTTTAGCCTCTGCCTCAATATCACTTGCAGATTCTTTGTCTAGAAAGAAAATTATGTAAGACAGGCATTACAATACAATTTATTTAATATCAATGGAATAAATGAACAAATGTTTGGTGTAGTGTTTTATGGCCCTTCAACATCAATATCAATGGCCTCTGGCCCATAATACATTACATATAGAACTATTAATAAACATCAGAACAGCCATATTAAATACAATTTGCATAAACTATAGGTATAAAGACATTTGTAGCCAAAATGAATTGAAACCGAATTAAAATCAAAGGCATCCAGCCCATAATACAGTACATATAGAAATTACAGAAACATCATGAATGTCATATTAACTCTTAACTTAACGATCAAATTTCAGACTTATGGATGGTAACTGTGTGACTGTCTGAACGTGTAGAAAACCTAGTGGGAAAAAAGAGAAAATGCTGGTTACCAGCATTTTCTCCTTTTCCCACATTGTTTTCAAAAGACTATTTCTTCATGGTCGTTAAAACTCTGGATTGTATGGTATAGGGTTAAGGAGTACCAGTATATCTCAGCTGTGTTTCTTTTCTTGGAAACACTAGTAGTCACACCAAATATTTTCAATGATTACTTAAAACTCATTACCCTACAAAATACTTGTTGCAATCAACTGTTCTATTTCCTGTACAGTCGTCAATATTCTTGAAAATAAAGCTTTTTGAAAATTTGCAGTTACCAGCTTTTAAAAATACAGAGGGAAATAGGTTAATGCTTGTCAAAAGTGTATTACAGGGTTAAATCTAGTTTAACTCTATACAAATGACAAACTTTTAGACACCGTAAGTCCAATTGGAAAGCACTTGAAGACAAAAATTTAAATGTGGCTCATAATAAGAGCTCGCTAGGGTATATCATATTGTGAAGAAAGGAAAAAATGCTGGTAACCAGCATTCTCTCCTTTTCCCACAATACTTTCAAGGCCTTTTTCTTTAGTGCTGTTAAAACTTGTGATTGTTTGGTAAAGGGTTAGGCCTTTGTCACAGTCAATGAGGTCTTCCTTTCATTGCTCCTGTTCTCACAATGTTTACAGTTGTCTTGCAAAATAAATATTTGCCTTTCCTGGAATTGTGGTCTACTGTGTAACTCATCATAGTTTATGGAAGATCCAAAAATGACCATTATAGTGATAGTCCACAGTTTCTGGATGAATGTAAGTGATAGCATGTTGGTTACTTGTACAGCTAAACCTTCCTTCATGTCAATAACACATCTTTTACAATTTTTTTTTTCAAAATTGTTTGCTGAAAGCTTTTCTCACACGCTAATGGGTTGTCTCTATTAAAAAGACGAAAGCATTTGAAAATCAATTGTGGCAAAAAAATCTTGAAATTTGTTTTTGAAAGGTTAATCAAAGTTGTGGGAAATGCTGGATGCAATCATTTTCTCCTTTGTCAAACATTGCATAGGATTGTTTTGTTACGTGATTAATCAAATAAAATGCCAAACTGTACAAACCATCATTTTTCTTTAATAGGTTTAGCTCCTTCATCTTTTCTCTCATCCCTGGTGGGGTATCTGGTATTGTCAGGCGCACTGGTGTGAACACAAAATCATCACCCTACAAATTGAAATTCTAAATTTTTTATAATTTTGCAATGCACTGAATATCATGTGGAACAATACTGTAGTTAGACAAACAGATAGCAAACCACATACTAGTATTCATGAAGATGTAAATATACAAGGCGGCTAATTCTACATCAAAAACTTCTTGTCTATAAGTGAATAATTCATAATCTACATGCACACTAAGTAAGTAGATTTCTTGAGATTTAGCATGTCCTTACTTGCTATGTGACAACATAATAGAAAAGTAGTTGCTCTTGCAGCCACCAATAGGCTAGCACACATAAAATATTAAACCAGGACTTTCTGATCACAAATTCAAAGCCCTGATTAGTCAGCTGACAAGAGCCCTGTTTCAAATCTTCAAAAAGCTCCAGGTGGGGGGGGAGAAGGTCTTACTACTACTCACTTCAGATCTGGGTTGAGTGTCTTGAACTAGTACCACTGGCCGAGGGGAATATGGCGGAGTAGAGTCCAATGATCCAATATAATGCTTTCTCTGTAGAGTTTCCAACCTTTTTCTGTTTCGCTTCACCCTTTCTGCACTATTTGCTACCTCTTCATCAAAGTCACGAGGCTGCATAGATTTTACTTTCTACAATGAAAAAAATCTATTTTTCTTACACTATAAGTTTAACCTTATAACTGAAAAAGTTTGCATCACCAAGTTTTTTATTTGGCCCTAGAGAATAGAGAAAACATTGGTTGACTTTTGTCTACAGAATAGAGTAGACTTCTGTGTCTACTGTCTTTCTTACGTTACCATAGTTCTAATGTATGCATGTTGTGCATGAGCACAGTATGATTCTGGTGCAATTTACTTCTCTATCCCAGGGTATGCTAATTTTGACAAATGTAACTTAAAAACAAAAGGGTATTTTTGGAGGGAAAAAATTGTTATCAGATCAGGGTCTGTATTCGCCAACAAATTTAAGAACACTCTTAGTATTGTTCTCCAGAATTTTCTAAATTTGAAAGTAATACAACTTTTGATTGTCTGAACCATTTGGTTTAGCCAATCAAAAGTTGTGCTACTTTCAAATTTACAAAGTCTTGAAGAATAATTGATTCTAGGAAAGGTTACCTTCTTATAAATGGTTGGTGAATACAGACTCAGACTGCTGTATCTTCCCGGACAACCTTTGACAAATGGTGAGGTTACCCTCCATAAATATCCTTTTCATCAAGATTTTCAGACATAAAAATAGTCACACACATTTATGCTTTACCTTCATCTTTTTTAACAGCACATCAGTTCCTTTGGCAACATTTGGAACATTTGCTGGAAACAAACTTTCTGACACATGCTCTTGATTGAGTTTACATCTGAAACAACAACAAAAACATGAATGGACAAATCAAAATTGAATATTTCAAGAAATTCATGCATATACAAGCAAGCTGCTCCTTTTCCTGGATTGTTTTCTGCATCATTCAGAGAGAATATTTCTGCCTTCCTTTATAATAAAGTTCTTTATTTGATCTAGATACTGGCATAACTTAAAAAAGAATAACCTCTGTCATAATGCATGATCACATCGTGGCTAAAAAAGAATCTTCATCTGACAGGCAGTTCTCAACTTGCCACAGTGTTTTCACATGTACATGTATCTGTAGGTTATGCTAATCATCCATGCTTGAAAGGATTGCTTTTGAAGTTTTCAGTCAAATTTGTTTCAGGATGGGTTAGGTATTTATTTAACAGCAAAATTTAAGACTTTGTGGCTCAAATATTAGTATGTCTTTGGAACAGTAGAAAACACTGTCAAAATTTTTCAAAAGCTTTTTTTCCTTGGGATCGTTAAAACATGGAATTGTTTGGAAAGGGGGCTAAACTTCTATTTTCTACTTATGTTTTTCAATCCTTTACCAGATGTCACAATTTTAGACTGGTCCAAATCAAAAGCATTAATTTTCCAGACAGCTAATTCAAAGAAGCTCAAAAGATGGTTATTGTCTGTGGAAATTTAGAAAACATTGTGAGAAAAGGAGAAAATGCTGGTTACCAGCATTTTTTCCTTTTCCAACAATGTGTTCTAAAGCTTTCCCTGCCAGGGTTGTTAACACTCCGGATTGTGTGGTAAAGGGTTAACCAAAATTAAACAGCCACTTACTTATCAACCCAGAGAACTGACAAAAAATGAATCCCTTTTTTCAGAGCTTTGGTTTTTGTTCTGTTACATCCTTCTTTAAATATAACATGTGTGACATCATCAGTAAATTTCTTCACCACTGTGGCTCCAAGCTTCTGCAGTTCTCTACGCACAGACTCAGTCCTATTGTCTGCTCCTGATCGAACCTCAACATAGGCAACAACATCTACAAGTATGAAATAAAAATAATGGAACCATGCTCTGTGCAAAGGGGGCTTAGTGTATCTGCAAAAAGTATAGACCAGGTCAGCCTGCGCAGCCTGCACAGGCTGACCTGGGCCAAAACTTTTTCCTTTGGGTCATTTTTTTCTGCATGTCCATGGACCAGTAAACCGTTTACCTCATAGTTTAGTTGGTTGGTAGACAAAATGAACTTAACGGATCCGTGAACATGTGATGACTTTCTTGGCATCATGCATCACAGAGATATATCAAGCCCTCATTTGCCAGAGCATGGCTCATATCATTTTTCAACTGTATGAAAAATATTGTGGGCCACACAGAAAACTAGCTTATCATAACTCATGGTGAGCTGTGACTTTTCCAGCTGGAAGTTTAAGCACCTCTCGGTAAAAAATGTCAGGGAGGGGGAGGGGGGCTGTCCATACAAATACATGGGGGTTCAAATCTAATCTTCTTGATTACACTTTAAAATCAATTTTTGTGACAACCCATTAGTAGTTACAAAGTTTTTGTAAATTATACAGATCTGTAAGTTTTCGTAGATGCACAGTAATGAGCCTTTAAAAACACTGTGGGAAAAGGAAAAAGTGCTTGTAATAATCACAATGTCTGATTATGCAGCATGTAATTGCTTTACTTTATTGCAAAAAACATTACAAAGATAAAACAATACAAGAAAAATTCACTTTTACAAACAATTATAGCACATTAGTCATTCACACCAATTTGGAGACAAAGTAACTTCAAGGGAGATAATATTGAACATTCTAGTTTAGCATCATTTTTGGGAATCAGAAAACCTTGGCCTAGGGAGAGTGATTGTGAACATTTTGTTGCAGGTAGTTTCTGAAATTTGATTTTTTTGCTTTCTTTCTTTTGAATTTTTTTGTACTACAGGTAATAAACGTATGTGTCAACTTTTTCTCAAACAAGAATCATATACATTTATATGTGATTGTACACATAGATACCTGCTCCTTTGACACAAGCTTTTTGCAGCCACATATGCAGCTAGGGCATTCCCTATTCATGTAGAGAAAATGTTTATTAAAAAAAGGACAAATAGGTCTATGTACTTACAACCTTGACATATAAAATAATCATGAATACTGGATTTTCTAATTGGACAACAAGATTTTAGACAGGTCTAAACATTAGGAGAAAAAGAAAAATGCTGGTAACCAGCACTGTTTCCTTTTCCCCAAATGTTTTCAAACCTTTCAAAGAAAAAATTCTTAATTTGCACAATATTAAGTTTGCCATCTGCAAATGCTTTCAATGTTGACCGGTCTAAAATTTTGTTTTTCAGTCAAGAGTTAAAAGTATTCATAAAAGTTCATAACAAATTTGGCCTGAGTTATGGGCTTTGTCAACAAAAGGGTAGAAAGCATTAAGGAAAAAGGAGTAAATGATGGTTTTCAGTAGCCTTCTCCATCAGGGTCATTGGAATTGTGTGGTTAAGGTTTCAATATCTACTTAAAAAAAATAAAAATTTAAAAAAAAAAATAAAATTACAAATTGTACCTTTCAAAACTTGATCATCAACTGGGTCTGTCAGTAGACTGTCATCCTGTACCTCATCCATTCCTGGAAAAAAAAATGAAAATATCTACCATTTACTCTCTGATGTATGTACTTGGACAGTAATTTTCTCAAAGGAGGTCCCAGAATCCTCCCCCACCCTTATCATAGGGGGTCATCCCGTCTCGCGCCTTTGGCTCTCTGGGAAATATATATTGCTATTTAAGTCATCTTTGAAAAATATTTCTGAAGTCTTTAGTGCAAAAGATCAACAGCAGAGACAAATACCAAAGTTTGTAAGCTTAAATTTTCTTCATTCTACATTTAAGAAGGCTGCAATTTCACAGCCTCAAATTCTCCTTTATTCTGCTATCAGTTAAAATAAATATCAAAAATTTGGGTTCAATGAAATCAACTTTAGCTGGGGTTGAATTTTCCTGGGGGCGAATCTCCTTACTACCGTTCACTTTTCAGAATGAATATCGCACAAGATCAACAAAAACCCATCAAAGGTATGTAAAGACCGTTGGTTTGGTTGTTTTCATACAGAATATCGTTTGCTCATCCTCTCGATTCGATATTTATTTTATCAAACATAGAACTTAAATTTACCGCATTCCAAGAGCAGAGCAAACCGTGGACGTATGCGTGACTTAAATAAGTGTTAATAACTTGTGCATTGTTTTAGTGCAAGGAAAAAATAAAAAATAATTGTGAAACTTCTAAATGTAAAATCCGTGGAAACACAATTTTCCTTTAAAAGTTTGACGATGTTTAAGACGAAGATCATTCATCGATATATACAAACAAACTTGCTTTTCTCATTTACAACATTGTTAAAAATACTTTCCGCTACTTAACTTATTTGAGTTATTTGTCGCAAGGTAACTTCCGGTAACAACACATGAAAATTCCTAGAACGAATTACGAACGTTTGCAAGGTGTCTTATTGTCTGAGAACCCTAAAACATGGTGAGACTCTAGAATTAATCGATAGTATGAAAACAGAAGCCTGAAATTTTCGGTCACCCGCTTAAAGGAAAGATGACAATTTTGGTTATGTTCGGCCCCAAAATTCATCGACCAAAACGATCCCTCTAATCCTTGGTGCAGCGTTGATGCTGTATTTATGCCCCTTTAGGGTGGCATATATATAACCCATGGTCTGAATATGAGTTCTTCTTAATAATTTAGCATTCACATACAGCAATAAAACTTATAACAATGTTACGAATTTGGTAATATTGTAGAGAAGACTTGGTTTTCTACCCAAAATTTTTGTTGAAACAATCTGAAGGATTTTCATCATGAGTTTATGACCACCAAAAATTAAGGCCTAGGTACAAATATGCGTTCAAATTAATAGTTTATGTCCAATTTTCTTTCAAACATCTTTTTTGCTTCATTTTCAACTCCTCAATCTGAAATTGGGTTTTTTAAAATGACAAGTTGACCAATACATGCTCATGGGTGAAAATTCCATAAGCCCACTTGCAATGGTGACTTAGGGCGAGTTCATAAAATACCTGACAAGTCTGACAGGGCTTGTGCATGTTCTGGCCTATTACATGGTAAAATTTGTCAAAATTTTTAACAGAGAACTGCAAATCTAGCTGCAGTTTACATCTGATATTGATCGACGCACATGATTTCAAATCCGGGCAACTTGGAGTGTTATTCTGATATCTAATGCTTCAGTATTTTTTTCTTAGCTTACAGGAATGGTATGTATCGGTAAGGTTTTCTAAACTTACTGATGAAGTGCCATGAACTATTTTTCAGTAAATTGATTGAATCACTACAGATGCGTTACACAGTAGGTTTTGCATGGAAAGATAATTACCAAAACAACTTATATTAGGTTGATTTTGCATCAGAAAAAAGTCCTTTGATAAGAAAATGTGACAGAGTTGATGATAGGTCTTTAGTATCAGTATGCGGGAACGCTGTCTGTTTACATTTACACCCTTCGTAAGTAAAACATAGTTTTGTCTCAATACGACAGACACTCTCTTTTTGCAAGGCGAGTGGGAATTTGATGAGAAGACAAAAAGTTTGAGAGAGAAAGTCAGGAAGGAATAGTTAATTACATGGCTTTCAATTACAACATGATGTTTATCACCTGAAATTTAAAGCTAATTATATCAGACAAATATTTCACTAAAGAAAAAAGGGCCAGTGAAAAACTCTGCAGAGTGAGTAAACTTTACCTTTTCACATGCTTAAAGCCTTTAGCAAGCATTTAGAGAAGTGGACACAACTAGAAGACAGCATGCTTATACAGTCCACAAAAATAACAATGGCATTGTGTATCTGTCAGTCCCATTATTAGTACTCCTCATTCAATTTTTATGCGATTTTCACAAACAGTTATTTCAATGAACGATCAATATCAAGTGTAATAGGGCATTTTCCTGTGTTTTTTTGACATCAACAATTTGGAAGAATGATTGTCCTTTACTTACTTTAACCTCTAAATACTTCAGTCCTTGAGATTGCTCCCACATTCTAAATCTTTATGATGCATTATAGCAAGCAAGTCATCATATAACTATGGATCCACAGAATCAAATCTATCCTAACAACTTGCTGAATGCTGAAGTAGAATAGTCCATGGACATGCAGAAAATATACCAAAAGCAAAAAAAATTTACCCAGGTCAGCATGCGTGGACTGAGCAGACTGACCTGGGTCAATAGTTTTTCCAGATTCGTTAAACCCCCTTTGCATGGCTTATACTTAAAATTTTGTTTTGTTATAGTTTGCTTCACTGGATTTTGAAATTAAATCTTTAAAATGAAATTTAGTTGATCTAAAGCTAGTCCAAATTCATAGTTTAATAAAAATACTTGAAGAAAAAGAGCTATTGTTTTTACCATCTTTTGTTACAGCTACCCCTGTCGCTTCTTCGGACTGCTGTAAACCATCCTATGGTAAATATGTTAACGTGGGCTCATATGCTTAGCTTTTCTCTTTTTGTTCTATAACGTCCTCAAAGAAATTTGCAGAGGGCCATCCTGAAAGTTTCCTTGTGAGTGATAATAGTAAATATAGATTTAATACATGAAAACATTTTGACATCTACAGAAATTTCTTTTAGCAATCAATCTTTTCATTTATTGTACTGTTTTTGAAAAATGTTTGCTGAATTAAAGATATTCTGTAGGGGGGATGATGTGTTAAGTAAGTGCCATTTGAATATCTGGGATAAAACATGTCCACAGAAACATTTGCTGTATTTTGTCTTGGCTGTAGTAGGGAAATACGAAGGATCTGTAGTCCAGATAAGCCAATAATTGTTTTTTAATAAGAGTGCTAAATAACCCATTACTGTACAGGTTCAGTTACCAATTACTGTACAGTTTTATTTTGTGAGAGAAAAAAGATGGTACAAAATGCATTGAAGGGGACATTTTGAGGGTGGGGATGAAAAAACAGTAAGGTGCCTAATGAAAGTTATTTGGCCACATTAAAGTATGAATTACATGTACAAGATGAGTCAAGACAACACAACAGATTCATTTTATTCTGAAAAATTTGTTTGCTTCATTCAAAATTGTACTTGCAACATTATTTCAATTCTATTTCACTTCTTATAATTGTATGTACCAGATTTCACTTGTCCTTGGCTAAGGGCTCTGTTTGTTCAGGGACCCACCTGACCATTGCTAACCGTAGGGATTGAACTGAAAGCTTCTGGATTACAAATTGATTGCCTTAATTTTCCAGCCATGTAGGAATATCGGACATGAAAAATTGCTAATGAATAAGAAAACTATATGCTAAAGTTAATCTGTTTACCGGATAACAAAAATTTTGTCTTGTTAAAACAAAAAGTACATGTATTTCATTACAGCGAAACAAATGCATTTGAAATTATATACTGATATTTGTGTTTGAAGGGGTAGAAATATTGTGGGAAAGGGAGACAGTGCTGGTTACTAGAAATCCCTCCCTTTTCCCCAATGGCTATAAAGACTTCCTCTTTTAAAAACATTAATTCATTTGGTTAAAGTGTAAAACTCTGTCGTTATATTTCAGCTTGTGGAGTTGAAAAATGGAGAGACATACAATGGACATCTTGTCAGCTGTGACAACTGGATGAATATCAACCTAAGAGAAGTCATTTGTACATCAAGAGTGAGTTGTTACATGTTTCAAATAGAAGGAATGATTTACAGTACCTATGACACATTTATCTTGTGTGTTTTTTTTTTTTCTAAATGTGAAACAAAAACTTACTAGTAGTTGGTTTCCTATAATACAGTTGCTCTTCACCCAACAGTCTTGAGTTTTAACGACCTTGATAGAGAAAGCTTTAGAAAACAATGTGGGAGAAGTAGAAAATGCTGAATACCAGCATTTTCTCCTTTTCCCACAATGTTTTCTGCCCTATCAAAGACAAATCCAGTCTTTTATGCCACATTTAATACCCTGTCTACAAATGCTTTTAGTTTGGAAGAGTCTAGAGTTTAGTAGCCTGGTAATAGGTTAGGCCATAACCATGCTAATCTATATAATTCTCGTATAATTTTCTATATTCCTGCAGTAAACAGTAATCCTGAACAATTCACTGAGTATTGACAAGTGGATAGGAAGATAATGGTGCAGTCTTATCTTCGTCTTCTGCCTATGTAAGGGCATAAAATGTCATGAAATGCAAGATACAGTTTGATGCAATATTGACAAGTTTCCCATTGCTTTCAAAATTTAAGACAATATATAGAATTATAGCCTCTAGCAAAAATTGCATCATATGTTTGAAAACATCGCAGTTGAATTTCAGTATGAATTGAATTTCATACATGAATCAATGTGAAAACATTTTGACAGAAGGAGATGTTGCTCTTAGTGAGCCATTTCTCCTCTTGCAAAAATGTTTTTGAAGCTTGGCCGTTGCAAGACAAAAGATGTGGTATGCAGGTAGTACATGTAGTTTAGTACATGTAGTCTAAATGCCAGGTATTCTTTTTGACCACAGTCTTATTTTGAAACACCGCTTTATTAACCCTTTGCCACACAATTTCGACTTGAGCCTGAAGAAGAAGGCTATTGAAAAACATGGTGAAAAAAGAAGAAATTGCCGGTAAATAGCATATATGTTTTCAAACCTTTGAAATCTGAAGTTTGATCCACATTTAATTTCTTGTCTGCAAATGCTCTCAATTTCGACAATTCTAAATTTTTGTTGTTTGGTAAAGAGTTATATCTTTTATATAGGATGGTGACAGATTTTGGAGAATGCCAGAATGTTATGTGAGAGGAAGTACGATAAAGTATCTCAGAATTCCAGATGAAGTCATAGACATGGTGAAAGAGGAAGTATTACAGAAGTCCAAAGGTCGTGGAGAGGTCAGGGGTCGTGGAGGTCCACAGAGAGGGCGAGGTGGTAGAGGTATGAACCCAATATGTTTCATGGGGTCATATTTAAACCCAGTATTATCTTTCATAAATATTTCTTTTTGTGTCAAGAGGAGATCAAGATCAGACTACACACAACATAGTCTGATCTTACATCTACACTGTAAGCTTTGAAGAGATATTCTGACCAAAAGAGGCATTGAAATTGTAGAAACAAGACTAGACTGGTCATTTTGTGTAGTATGATCTTAATTTTTACTGTCTGCAATAATAATTGAAGTTATGCTTAAGCCTGTATTGTGCGTAAGCCTGTGTTGTTCAAAACAATTTTAGTGTAGAATGCTGTTGAAAGTCAAATCATATAACAAATGTCATTCATTGCATGAAGCAAGATACATGTACTTGTATTAAACCTTTACTGGACAATTCAAAGTTTTAAAGAAAAAAGGCTTTGAAAACATTCTCGTAAATAGAGAAAGTGCTGGTAACCAGCATTATCTCCTTTCCTTGTCCTACAATGTTTTCTACCTTTTCAATGATAAATAGTATATATACTGAACCAAAAAAGAAACTTCCCCTGTGTTTAAGTGCAGACATACACAAATATGAAAATCAGGATTAAACTAGATTTATATGCATTGAAAGACTATTTTATTGCGACTTTGTGTGAAAAAAATTATTGCTGAGGGTTTATCCAAAAGTAGTGAAATGGTAGTTAAAATGTGGAAGGGGTCGCTCACCAAAATCACAAATTAATGCTGGGTATGACCACCTTCAGCATGAAGGACTGCATGGTATCGTTGGCGCATAGAACGGATAAGTGTATTGATTTCGGCTTGTGGAATGTTGTTCCATTCCTGAATTAAGCCTTGTCTTAGCTGAATGACGTTTGACGGTGGAATAGGGCGACGTCTAACACGCTGGTCCAAATTATCCCAAAGGTGTTCAATGGGATTCAGATCAGGGCTTTTGGCAGGCCAGTCATTAATAAATGCAATGTTATTCGCCCTGAGGAAATTCACATTGTCCCTAGCTGTATGGCTTGTGGCATTATCATGCTGAAAAAGAGTGATATTGGCATTATTTTGAAACAGTGGGATAACGTGCCTCGCAAGAATTTCATCTCGGCATTCAAATTCCCTTCGATAATGACGAGATTAGTGCGAAAGCCATGTGCAGTGCCCGCCCAGACCAAGACAGAACCCCCACCCCCAAAACGATCTCGTTCAAGTACGCAACAGTCGGCATGACGTTCATTTCTCCTACGGTATACTCAAACCCTGCCATCACCTCGATGAATGGAAAACCTGGACTTGTCAGAGAAAAGAATGCTATTCCATTGTTGTCTAAGCCAGCGTTGGTGTGTACGTGCCCAATTAACACGATTTACGCGGTGATGTCGCGTCAAAACACAACCAACATATGGACGACGTGCACGTAGCCCACCCTCGTGCAAGCGATTGCGCACAGTTTGGGCAGATATACGGTTGTTATGTGTACCAGGGGTGTTAGCAGCAGTGGCTGTGGCAGTTTGGAAGCGATTGTGCAGGTGGGTGTTCCGAATATAGCGGTCTTGGCCGCGCGTTGTGACGCGAGGACGTCCACTACGTGGTCGATCTTCCGTACGCCCTGTTGCTTGAAAACGTTGTCTAAGGTGTCAAATAGCACGAGTAGAACATCCAGTATTCATAGCAACAGCATTCATCGTCATACCAGCATTAAGCATGCCAATAGCACGTTCGCGTAAATTTTGCGGAATTCTAGGCATATCAAAAATAAAGAAAACTAAAAAGAATTTAATTTTTTTCAACGTCTTTTTCTTATTGACATGAAAGTCTATAAAATTAGACTGAAAGGTTTCAAAAAATATACACGAATTATACTGGTCCGTGCATGCACGTGAAAATCGCTTTCATCGGGTTTCTTCTGCAAAATGCTTTCAATCGAGTTAAAATTTGTTTTATTGGACACATAATTGTTCGCCCGAATATATGTAGGTCATATGATATTTTGATTTTTTTAAATAACATTGCATTTGCACTTAAACACAGGGGAAGTTTCTTTTTTGGTTCAGTATATAATTTCAGCCACATTTATTTTGTTGTCTGCAAATTTTTTCGATAGGGAGTGATCTAAAATTTTGTTGTCTGTTAAAGAGTTGAATATTTTTTTATAAGCCCGTCGAAGACGGCACGTATTAGGGGGGGCGTCCGGGCGGGCTGGTGGGCAGGCGGGCGTCCAGCGGGAGGGCGGCTTCCAGTTCTTTGTCCAGAGCATAACTTTGTCATCTCCAGTCTGATTGACTTGAAACTTGGCATTTGTGTTTGTTGCAATAATACGGAGTGCATTGCAAAAGAACCATAACTCTACCTTATGCTGTCTTACGAACAAAGTCCGTAACAAAGAAACAAATGAACAAATGCATGGCAGAAATAAAGGGACCGGGCAGGATTCGAACCTAGAACTCCAGGACGAAAGGCCAATACCACAACCACTGAGCTAAAAAGATATCTCCCTAATGCAGTTGTTAGGTATTGTATTTAAATCGGGACGAAGCCATGCATGAAGGAGTGGTCTCCCGTAACACACCCCCTCTTAAAGTCATCATTTATTGATGACTCGAAGCCTTATTAGTCAGTAAGTCTTTTATTAAGACAACAAATGTCCGTTTTTGGACAACAAATGGGATTAATGGCTCAATGGCCAATTCCGGACGAGCCCCCATCTTACGAACAAAGTCCATAACAAAGAAACAAATGAACAAATGCATAGCAGAAATAAAGGGACCAGGCAGGATTCAAACCTAGAACTCCCGGACGAAAGGCCAATACCATAACCACTGAGCTAAAGAGATATCTCCCTAACGCAGTTGTTAGGTATTGTATTTAAATCGGGACGAAGCCATGCATGAAGGAGTGGTCTCCCGTAACAGCTGTCTTTGAGTTATTTCCCTTTGATCGTCATGTTTACAGCATTTTCTGCTTGTCCGGAATATAATTTTGTCATCTCAAGTCTGAACATCTTCAAATTTGGTATGCATGATTGTTGAAAAATAACGGAGTGTAGTGCACAAGAACCATAACTCTTCCTAGCACGAACTTTGAGTTATTCCCCCTTTGATCTTCATTTTTATAGCATTTCTTGCTTGTCCAGAGCAAAACTTAGTCATCTTAAGTAGGAATGACTTGAAATATGGTATGCTTACTTGTTGCAATATTTGGAAGTGCAGCGCACAAGAATTGTAACTCTACCTCGTGCTGTCTTCGAGTTATTTCCCTTTGATCATCATTTTTACAGCATTTATTGCTTGTCCGGAATATAACTTTGTCATCTCAAGTCAGAACGACTTCAAACATGGTATGCATACTTCAAACATGGTATGCATGTTTGTTGCAATATTATGGAGTACAGTGTGCAAGAACAGTAACTCCTGGGCGGGCAGGCGGGCGTCCGGGTGGGCGGCATCCAGTTCTTTGTCCGGAGCATAACTTTGTCATCTCCAGTCTGATTGACTTGAAACTTGGCATTTGTGTTTGTTGCAATAATACAGAGTGCAGTGCAAAAGAACCATAACTCTACCTCATGCTATCTTTGAGTTATTTCCCTTTGATCATCATTTTTACAGCATTTTCTGCTTGTCCAGAGTATAACTTTGTCATGTCTAGTCTGAACATCTTCAAATTTGGATTCCCATTTGATCTTCATTTTTAGAGCATTTCTTGCTTGTCTGGAGCAAAACTTTGTCATCTTAAGTAGGAATGACTTGAAATATGGTATGCTTATTTGTTGCAATATTTGGAAGTGCAGTGTGCAAGAATTGTAACTCTACCTCGGGTGTCTTTGAGTTATTTCCCTTTGATCGTCATTTTTACAGCATTTAGTCCTTGTACAGAATATAACTTTGTCATCTCAAGTCAGAACGACTTCAAACTTGGTATGCATGTTTGTTGCAATATTACGGGGTACAGTGTGCAAGAACAATAACTCTACCTAGCGTGGATTTTGAGTAATTCCACTTTGATCTTCATTTTTACAGTATTTCTTGCTTGCCCGGAACGGAACTTTGTCACCTCAAGTCAAATTGACTTGAGACTTGGTAAACATGTTTGTTGCAGTTACGGAAAGTGCAATGCACTAGAGCCGTAACCTTACCTATAGCCCTTTTGGAATTATTCCCTATTCATTTTTTTTTTTTTTTTTAACAGCTTTTCATGCTTCTCTACAATATAACTTTGTCTTTACATGTTGGAATGACCTGAAACTTTATATGCATGTTTCCTTAACATTAGAGGAGACATTCATGCCTATTTCAATCACTTACATAATTTATGCTGCACTACTGTTTTCCTCTACCTGCCCTTTATGATTATTATCCCCCCTCGACAACTGGCGGTGGGACTGGCGTATCTTGCGACAATTTGCCGCTCTTGTTTCAACAGTATTTAAGTTGAGTCAGGGCTACAAGTACACATATCCATGCTTTCTAGGAATTTCTGTATCAGTTCTGTGTACAACATGCTTTTGAAACCACTGGCTGCTCTTCCAAATAAACAAAGATGGATGAGAGAAATAATTCTATAGCAATGTCTTTCATCAGCCCTCGCAAGAATTTTTGCAGTGCTGAAGATTTCAAACTCTCAACTCTAGGATTACTAGCCCTGCGCACTACCACTGGGCTGGTTCTACTTGTTAGTTTAGTAATCTTTTCTTCCCTAGGAATGTTTATGTCTTCTTTAATTTGTATCTTGGTGTGGAATAATTCAAGTACACTTGGAACATCAGAACCCCTTACCATACAACTCTGAGTTTTAATGACCTTCATTAGGAAGGCTTTTGAAAACATTGTGGGGAATAGGAGAAAATGCTGGTAACCAGTATTTTCTCCTTTTCGCAAAATGTTTCCTATCCTATCAAAGACAAATTCCTTGATATGAGCCCTATTTGAAATGTCGACTGCAACTGCTTTCAGTTAAGATGTCATTTGATAAAGAGTTAACAAGAGAAGAAAGCGTACTTCATCATAACTACCAGTATAGTAGACTTCTTTTGTCACATTGTTAGAATATGAGTAGTTGCCAAAAGAACTGTCCTTTTCTTTGACCTATCACTGTATGACCCTTGATGCCTCTGCAATTGACAGCTATGTAATACATTGTGTAAATTGGAGCAGATGCTTGTAGCAGACAGTTGCTCCCCAGCCCACATTTTTTTTCATGGTGTAGAAAAAGGATATTCTCCCTACCTTGGAAATGTCCTTTGTGAAAATGTTAGAAGTAATTAAAAAACCTGTAATAGTAATAGGTTAAACATTCTTATTTGTATCATGTGATCTTGATAGGGTCTTGCAATAGCCTGTGTTAGTTGGACTAGGTCTTGATAATTTTATATATTTGTAGGTGCATTTGGGCGAGGAGGTGGTCGGGGAGGTCGAGGAGGTGGAGGAAATAGACCAGGAAAAGGTCGGGGAGAATGAGTCGTGGAATCTCCTGTATGTGATCTCTGTTATAAACTGTATAGGCCAACCCTTCAGCAAAGAATGTCATGATGTTGTGGCCCTGAGGTAGAGGGCTTTTGAAAACATTGAATAAAAAGGAGTAAGTGCTAGTAAACACATTGTTTTCTATCATGCCAAGGACAAATCCCATCCGTTTAGCCACATTACATTTGCTGTCTACAAATGCTGTCCATATTGACAAGTCTAAAACTTTGTAGTCTTGTTAAAGAGTTCTTAACTGATGTGCTTGTACAGGGTTGTAGAGAAGATAATCTTATATGAGGATCACCAGATCTACACCAAAACCCATGTTGTGGGTACTCAAACAGATTGTCTTGATAAGTCAACTCATTATGAGGACCCACAACTTAATTCTTAGTGAAAAGCAAAAATATTGTTGCCATTCAATTCAATAATGCTCCTTTTTCCAGCAGTTTTGCTAGTGATTGTGAGAGCAGCTGTGATTTTTGAAAGCAATGATAGTATGTCTGTAGATCATCCCTTGTGCTAGCACGTTTATCATTTTTGCCATGAATTAATCTTTACAGTATTTTAGACTGGTCCTAATTGAAAGCATTTGCAGACGTCAATGTTTAATGTGGCTCAAATGATTGGATTTGTTTCCAAAAGGTTAAAAAAAACATCATGGGAAAAGGAGAAAATGCTGTTAACCAGCATTTTCTCCTTTTTCCATAGTGTTTTCATAAGTCTTATTTCCAAGGTTCCTTAAAACTCAGGATTGTGTGATAAAGAGTTAACCCTATACCAACAATCCCATGTTTTAACAACTTTTAGGAAAAAGCCTGTTTAAAACGTGGGCATAGGAGAAAATTCCACAATGTGTTACATACCGGTAACCTTTCAAAAGAAAAGCCCGTCATTTGAGCTACATTTAATTTGTTGTCTGCAAATGCTTACAATTTGGATGAGTCTAAAATTTTGTTGTTTGGTACAGAGTTGATACTTTACCTCTTGAGACTGTGTGATTATCAAAATTTATGAAGGTTTAACACATACAGAGATTGTGATAAAAGAAAAAAAATAGCTTATGTTGTAATTTTTTCCTTTGCCCAATGTTTTCAAAAGTGGTTTATTGTAAGACAGAAAAGATGGACTACTGGACATAATGAGTCAACCAAAGGTATATTGGCAGATACTTTGTTAGTGTGTTTCCATATATTTTTTTGCAAAATTTCATACTGAAGTCACAGAACAAAGACATAAGGTCCTACAATAAATGAGCAATGCTCTGGCAAAGGGGGGTTTAATGCATTCTCATGATACATGATGCCAAGTAAGTCATCAATGCTCATATATTATGGTTCAGTAAAATCCATTTTGTATAACAACCAACAAACAATAATAGCCAAAAGTTTTAATCTGGGTCAGCCTGTGTGAATTAGACAGGCTGACATGTGTTGATACCTTTTGCAGGTGCGTTAAGGCCTTTTAAGGTAGTAGACACCTAACGCTTCTAGTGCAACATGGAATAAAATTTCTAGTTAGTTGATATAATACTTTTGCACATTTTTAACCGACCAGAAATTCCTTTGATGTCTATCTTGAAATTATTTGTTGATACTTTTGTTAGTTTCCTGAAAAGGGAGGTAATTATAATCTCCCTTTGTAATGAGAATATAGTAGTTTCAGATTTATAAATGATAATTTTAAGAAGGAAAAAAAGGAAAAAGTGGCTTGGTTAAAGTAGTACAATAATACTCATTTTTAATCTTAGCAAATTTTGTGGGATAATATAGTGGAGATAGCTGTTTTCCATTAGGGGTCTACTACCTTAACAGAGCATGGCTCAAATAATGTCATCCATTATCAACGATTTCAGCAAGTTCTCAACATTTATTGAACAATGTTTTGAAAGTGGGACTTTGCAGTCATCTTATAAAGTTTGGTTCATGTGTACATCAGATTCTTTTATATAGACCTTTATCAAACAGTTCCATGTTTTTGCAACCCTGGAGAAAAAACATGTTGAAAACATTGTGATAAAGGCAGGCTGGTTGCCGGCATTTTCTCCCTTTCTCCACCTTTTTCCTACCTTTTCAAAGACAGGTGACATCCTTTGAACCTTATTTAATTTGTTGTCTACAAATGTGTTTAGTACTGACGAGTCCAAAATTTTGTCTTTAGTTATATTTTTCATTCATTAGTGCTTTTGTTATTGCATTTTTCCCCCATTTTGGCATTGTATATAATTGTAAATTGTAAAATCATGCATAAAAGGAATAAAGATCAGAAATTAGATGCAATTTGTTTTCCTTGCCTGTTTCACTGAGGGGTTTAATAGCAAGCAGACTACTATTCTTTTAAGGAAAAATAAAGTATCTATTTTGAAAGTATTGAAAACATCAAAGGATAAAGAGCTTTAAAAAATCACTTCATTATCAATAATGTTTACTTCAACCGTCTTAAAAAGGTTTGGCAATAGATTTATAAAGAAAAGCCTTAACCTTTTACCAGGCAATCTGTGGTTTTAACGACCTTGAGAAGGAAGGCTTTTGAAAACACTCTTACAGAAGGAGAAAATGCTAGTAACCAACATACAAGGCTTGACACAAGGGGGTCTCTGGTGATTGTCATTGCAACAAGATTCATTCCTGTCTCACCTGTGAACATCGTTTCAACAATGTTAATTTGGAAAAGCAGCCATTGGCTTACCAAAAATATTTTGCAAAGTACTGGTCAAAGAAACTGCAGGAAAGCATAGGTAGGTGTACTGATCACAACGATACAACTGATATAATAGTGAGAACATTATTAAACACATACAAACAAATATAATCTCATGTACGCATTTGAATTAGCCCTTGACTGTTTTAATGATTGCATCATGTTTGACTAACTAACCCTACCCATCTTTAAATAACCTGAAGAAGGAAGTCTTAAGAAAACATTGTAAGAAGAGGAGAAATACTGGTACCCAGCATTGTCCAACAATGTTTTCTACTCTTCAAAGGACACTTTTCATGTTTTGAGTAACATTTCATTTGTCGTGTGGGGATTGTTTTCAATTTGGCCAATGCTAAAGTTTTGTCATGTGGCACAGAGTTAAAACTTCACTGTATGCATATAATAGTTCGATGATTCATGAATATTTCACTGTTTCACAAAACAACAGAAGTCAGAATGATTGAAGGGGAGCTTTTAGGATCACGCTGTGTCCGTAGTACGTCGTCAGTCGTGCAGCGTCAACAATTCTTTAAACATCTTCTCCTCCTAAACCGCTTGGCTGATTTGGACCAAACTTGGCTGGAATGTTCCTTGGGAG
Source organism: Hippopus hippopus (assembly GCA_946811185.2). Classification (NCBI taxonomy): domain Eukaryota; kingdom Metazoa; phylum Mollusca; class Bivalvia; order Cardiida; family Cardiidae; genus Hippopus; species Hippopus hippopus. The sequence continues at coordinate 14,095,192 of OX328099.1, read as the reverse complement.
GTCAGATTTTTAAATAATTTCACAGTAATGTGCCTTGGGTGATCCTTTTCAAAAATTGTTCGTGAAATTTTGATCTGTCGAAAAACATGGCCATGGTGGGGGGGGTGCTTTGCGTCATGCGGTGTCAACAATTCTTTAAACAACTTCTCCTCCTAAACCGCTTGGCCAATTAGAACCAAACTTGGCTGGAATGTTCCTTGGGAGGTCCTCTTTAAAATTTGTTCACATAATTTGATTCCATCAAAAACTCTGATTGCCATGGCAACCAAATGGAATTTTCTAAAAAAAAGTTTTAAAAATCTCTTTCTCTGAAACTGCTGGTCAGATTTTGAAATAATTTCACAGTAATGTTCCTTGGGTGATCCTTTTCAAAAACTGTTCGTGAAATTTTGATCCGTCAAAAAACATGGCCGTGGTGGTGGTGGTGAAGGGGGGTGCACTTTGTGCAGTGCGGTGTCAACAATTCTTTAAACAACTTGGCCGTGGTGGGGGAGGGGCTCTTCGCATTCTTTAAAAATCTTCTCCTATGAAACTGTTGGTCAGATTTTGAAATAATTTCACAGTAATGTTCCTTGGATGACCCTTTTCAAAAATTGTTCATGAAATTTTGATCAGTCGAAAAACATGGCCGTGGTGGTGGTGGTGGAGGGGGGTGCGCTTTGCGCAGTGCGGTGTCAACAATTCTTTAAACAACTTCTCCTCCTAAACCGCTAGGCCAATTAGAACCAAACTTGGCTGGAATGTTCCTTGGGTGCCCCTTTTGAAAAATTGTTTGCGAAATTTTGATCCGTCAAGAAACACGGCTGTGGTGGTGGGGGCCTATTTGCACTATATGGACATGAAGAAATTCTTAAAAATTCTTCTTCTCTGAAACCACTGGTCAGATTTTGTAATAATTTCACAGAATTGATCCTTTGGTGACCTTTTAATATTCACCAAAAGACTGTGTAGGTATTTTGATGAAAAGGGCTATTGCAGATGTCAACCTATACCAGGTGAGTGCACTGGTGAGAAATGCTGATCAATATGCACACTTTCTACTTGATGTATTTGATAGCTATGTATTGCAAGAGGTAATATAAAACTGTTATCTTTGGAATACATGCATAATATTTCACCAGTTTATATCGAAATGGCCTCTATTGGAGTGTTAACCGCCTTGTTGTTCACCATTTCTGTACTTTATGATAGATTGTTTTCTGAATTCTATACAAACTTTATATGCTGAATTCTGATTCGCCAAAAACATGGCTGTAGTGATGAATGTAGGGGTGCTGACATATTTTGAAATTATTTTTTCAGGTGACCTTTTCAAAATTGCTTGTCAAAATAATGGTTTTGTTTCCAAAATTTCAATACTTTAAAAAAATTGGCTATGGTCCTCTCAAAAATTCAAGTGAGCAACCCAGGGCCATATTGGCCCTCTTGTTAGTTTGTTTCTGTCAAATTTCAATAAAGAACAAACGAAAGAATCTAAATACCCACCTTTAAGACCCAAATTGTTAAAAAAAGCAGCTTTGTACAATGTACCATTGCCAAGGGCCACAGACAGGCTTATTCCAGTGGGATTAAAATAACTCAATATTGATAAAAACATATATTGTATTAACCCTTTACCACACAATCCAAGTTTTAAATCACTCTGAGGAAGACACCTTTGGAGAACATTGTAGGAGAAGGAGAAAATGCTGGTAACAGTGTTTCTACCCTATCAGAGGATTACAGCTCACTTTTTTCAGTTTCGAATTCATCTACTGTAGTTGCTGTCAATTTGGATGGGAAAGAGTTAACAACAATGTGTGTTGGTTTGAAATACATGTAGTATTTAGTTCAGAGGCAGTCCCTGGTGATTTTATCACTACTGTTTGATGGAAAAGTGCAACCATGCAATCAACACCTTAACTCTTCACCAAACAACAAACTTTTGAATAAATTCAAAGCATTTGCAGGCAACAAATTAAATGTTGCTAATATGATAATTTCTGCTTTTGATAGAGTAGAAAACAATTCCCAACAAAGTCATCTCAATCGGGGTCGTTAAAACTCGCTATCTAACTGCCACACAATCTTGTGTGGGCTCTGGAAAACATTGTGGGAAAAGAAGCAAATGCAGGTAACTAGGATTTCCTTATTTTCTACAATCTTTTCTATCCTTAACTCTTTACCAAACAACTAACTTCTAGACTTGTCCAAATTGAAAGCATTTGCAGGCAACAAATTAAAGGTGGCTCAAATGACGAAAGTAGTCCTTGATAGGGTAGAAAACATAGCTGGAAAAGGAGAAAATGCTGGTTACCAGCATTTTCTCTTTTTCCAGCAGTGTTTTCCAAAGCCTTCTTCCTCGGGGTCGTTTTAAGTCGTGATTGTTTGGTAAAGGGTTAACCAGACTAATTCCATAATTTTAGCCATATTTAATTATGTTGTCTGCAATTGCCTTGAAATTGGACAAATCTGACATGTCTGCTAAAGGGTTAAGTCTATACCAGATGAAAAAAATAGACTTGTCCAATTGAAAGCATTTGCAGAAGACAAATGTGACTCAAATGGCGCAAATATAACTTTAAAAGTGTAGAAAATATTGAAGTAAAAGAAAAAAAAAATTACTGGCTCTCCTTTTCCCACAATGTTCTCAAAAGTCTTTCTTTCTCAGGGTAGCTAAAACTCTGGATTGTTTGTTAAAGGGTAAACAATACCAAAAATAAAATTTGCAAGCAATCTTACCACTTTTCTAATTCTAAATTGAAAGATTAACTGCCTTAACCCGTTACCAAATGACAACATTTTAGACTGGTTCAAATTGAAACCATTTGCAAACAACAAATTTATTTACCAGTAAATGGTGCTCACATGAAGTCATTTGTTGTTTAAAGGGTGGGAAACATTGTGGGGAAAGGAGAAATTGCTGGTTACCAGCATTTTCTCCTTTCCTCACAATATTTTCAAAAGCTTTCATCGTCAGGGGTTGTTAAAACATGGAGTTGTTTGGTAAATGGTTAACCCATGGTAAATGGTAAGTCCAAAATTCTGTCATATGCCCCAGTATAGAGATAATGTCAGAGACTTGCATGAAAAATCATTTGTAATGTGCAATTTCTCTTAAATTTCTTCTTTTGCAACATTGTTTTCACATATATCAAAACAGCAAACTTTAAAACCCTTTACCAAACAATAAAAAATTTGGGCTTGTCTCAATCCAAATCATTCGCAGACGAAAAAGATGCCTCAAACGATGAAAATTGTTTTTGAAAGGGTAGAAAATGTTTTGTGAAAAGGAGAAAATGCTGGTTATATATACCAGCGTTTTATCCTTTTCCCAAAATGTTTTTAAAAGCTTTTACTGTCAGAATCATTAAAACTGCGGACTGTGTGGTAAAAGGTTTATTCATTTTAATTATCCAAATTTCAAGAGGACATTTTTGACACTATCTACTGGAATTTAGAATCTGATGGTACCAGCACTGCCTCTTTGCAAAAGCATCAAACTGTATCTACAAAATAACACTGATAAAGTTTATCCTTTACCGCAAAATCCCAAGTTTTAATAAACCCTGAAGAATAAAACTTTTGAAAACACTGTCGGTAGAGGAGAATAATGCTGGTAACAAGCATTTTCTCCATGTTCCACAGTGTTTTCTGCTCTTTCAGACACAAGTTCTGCCATTTGAGCCACATTCAATCTGTCATCTGCAAATGCTTTGAATTTGGACCAATCTAAAATTCTGTCATTTGGTAAAAGGGTTAACTCTACCAAACTATACAACTTTGGACTCCTTCTAACTAAAAGCCTTTCCAAATGGCAAGTTAGATTTGACTCAAATGATGGGATCAGGCCATGTATGTACTTGAATGCTGTCCACTCAATAATTTATCTCCTGAACCTCATGTACAATTTTAAAAAGATATTGCTGGGTCTGGTGGATCAGGCTGTAACATAGTGGAGCTGAAACGTGGGGGGTAGCTGGTTTGTATCCCAAGCTCGGCTAGTTTTTTCTGAAGATTGGTAATAGTCATCGCCACAGGATTCGTTCCTCTCACACTGCTGATTGTTGTTTCTGTTTGATTACTATGTGGCAAAGCAGCCAATGGTTGTGCCATGTAACCGGTCAAAAGAACTTACTGGATAACATGAGTAGGTGCGCTGGCTGCTGAGATACAATTGTGATAGTGTTGAAAACAGCGTGAAACACCATTATCATAAAGAGACATAAATCTTGTCAACTTTAATATTAACACACACTCGTCACAAAGAGCAGAGGTTTCGCATACCAATCTTCTGTTGAGGTGACGGTGGTCACATTCACATACAATATGCACTGTGTGTTGTCCTTGGTTGTGAGGTAAAGTGTCCGCCTTGTAATCATAAGGTTCGATACCCAGGATCAAGTATCAACTTTTGAACTTTTCATAGGCCCACCTTTCTGCTCAAGAATGGGTGAAGTTTCTAGGAAGCAGAATCGAGAGAGATTAGTATAAGTCGCAAGAACTTTTTTATCAATTGATGTAAATTAGATATGTTTAAACGTAACATTATGCACAGTAATTATGTCAGTTCCATATCTCTTGAATCCTTGTCCAATTTACAGATATTCCACATGTGTCTGTCATGTTGAGAGCCCAGCCAGGTAGCTCTGTGGTTAGCGTATCTGACACATGACCTAGTGGTTGTGGGTTCAATACCCGGTTGAAGGGAACTTCCTTTTCGGTGATTCTTTGCCTCTCACCTCTGATGCATGTGCAAAAGGTAGTCAGTGGCTTGAAAAGAAATCTGTGTCAGTACTAGTGTGATAAAGCCAGGAAACATGTGTAGGTGCTGCGTGACTGACCGCTGTGATATGACCTTCAGTAAGCTGTTAAAATGGTGTTAGCCCTTTACCAAACAATCCCTGGTTTTAACGACCCTAAGGAAGAAGCCTTCTGAAAACATTGTGGGAAAAGGAGAAAATGCTGGTAACCAGCATTTTCTCCTTTTCCCACAATGTTTTCTACTCTTCAAAAGTCAAGTTTCAATTTTTGAGTCACATTTATTTTGTCATCTGCAAATGCTTTCAATTTGGACAAGTCTAAAATTTTGTCATGTGGTAAAGAGTTAAACTCCAAACAAATTCTTGTTGACATGAGATGCAGAGCAGGGCCCATCACATATCACATGCATGGTCAAAGTACAGTGAGGGGATAAGTGTTACATAAGGGATTGAGTGTAGGATCTCTGGTCACATGCACTTGATCTTTTTTTGTTACACTTACAGAAACATCACAAAGACAAGACAAAAAAAAAAAAAGATTTATATGTTCATTGCTTTATAGAGCATTCATGATAACATACTGGGGTATGATATTTCTGCTTCTCCTCCGTTACCATTGAATGTTGAAGAAGATGTGAAAAGAGCATAATGTTTGGTAGGTTGACCCCTGCTAGGTCATGAATGTTAAAGTCAAAAAATGCAAAAGCAAAAAATTATTTAACTTTGTTTCTGTTAGAAATCAAATCTCTGCACTCCAATTTACCGCGTAGTAGTCTATTGACAGTGAAATTAACCCCATCTTTGTTCTTAAAATACTACGTAACATATTCATAACAGTGAAATAGTGTCCTTCATCACATCCGGGATCTGGCACTATCGATTTTTGACTCGAGAAAGTTCGTACCCTGAAACAAATTTCATCACCAGATTGATTGATACTTTTGACAGATAAGGTAATGTTGATAGGTGAAATTACCTACATATATTTCAGTAAGAGTGTATGCTTTTATGTAGATATATAGATTACATTTTGGTTATGTAGATGTTGATAATTTATGCCGAATTACCGAATCAAGCGACCCCAAAAGCAATCGCACTTGACTACCGGTCGTTCTTTCAATGAATTTCTGTCAGCATTTGGCCACTTGTAATTTGAACCCTTAGCAATGTTATATATTGACGTCATTGAAATCTTCATGATTGTATTTTCTTGTACTAGATCTATTATTTTTCTTAGATGTTTTTAAATAGTTGCTTCATTCTCTTGACAGATCGACTTCCAACATCAATGTTAAGTTTTCGAATTTTTTTTGCGAGTTTTCTAGTCACCTTTAAAATTAAATTTATGCCGCGCTAATGTTTTGTCATTTTAAATTGTTTCTAGTGAAGTTGTAGCAGAAACATTTGGATTGACAAGGGATTCAAATCTGTATTACAGACTAGAGTTTGTTATCCCCCTTTTGCTATTAGCCCTCTCGAGATAATAGACAACTTGCTGTAACTTTCAGCGCACTCAAATGCTTTGAGAGAATCTTCAAATCAGTTCTTGCAGTGAACTGTGCAAAAGCCTTAACTCTTTACCAAATGACAAAATTTTAGACTGGTTCAAATCGAGAGCATTTGCAGACAACAAATTAAATTCAGCTAAAATGATGGCAATTGTCAGTAAAATTGTAGAAAGCCTTGTGGGAAAAGGAGAAAATGCTGGTTACCAGCATTTTCTCCTTTTCCCATAAGGTTTTCAAAAGGCCCCTTCTTCAGGGTCATTAAAACCAGGGATTGTTTGGTAAAGAGTTAACCCTTTTCTTAATGATTAACTCTGTACCAAACGACAAAATTGTAAACCAATCCAAATTGAAAGCATTTGCAGATGACAAAATAAATGCGACTCAAAAATTGAAATTAGTTTTGGAATAGTAGAAAATATTTTGGGAAAAGAAGAAAATGCTGTTTTCCAACTTTTTCTCCTGTTTCCACAATGTTTTCAAAAGCTGTCTTTCTCAGGGTCGTTTAAACTTGGATTGTATGGGAAAGGGTTAATATTCAACTCTTTGAAATTCAAAGCATCTAATGACAACACATTCTATGAACATTGGTGCAGATGAGCTGCACTTTTTCTTATTTATCCCAAACATTTTGTAGATCTACTTGCCTGTCCCTCCATCTGTCTCTTCATCCATCAGTGCATCAGTCAGTGTGTGTTAACTTTTATTTCAAAGGTATTTTCCTCTGAAAATATACTTATCAATTTTGACTGAACTTCACAAATATGATCCTGTCATAGTGCTCTTCAAAATTCCCCCAAAGAAATTAATTTCAATAAAAACTCTGATTCCTGTGACAAGAAAACAACATTGAAATTCTTTACAAACCTTCTTGTCCAAAACCGCATGAATGTTATAGAATTTAGTTCAATTTCGGGTAGATAATTAAATTTAACAAATGCTCATTGTACTTATTTACTCCGACAGCTATGTTCAGTCGGCTCGGTTTTTCCATGATGTTTGTGTGTACTTTACATGGTGTCCATCCCAGCACTTGCTTTATAACTTAGCTTTACACCATATTTTTGCATGAATTGAACACATAACCTTATGTCCACTCTAGAGGCCATATTTTCAGTCTGAAACTCATGACACTCGGTTTGAATCTTTGTCTAAATTAATATCTCAGACAGTGTGGAATTTGGTCACTGCGGGTGAAAAAGTAGATCACTGGGCTAAATCTTAGAAAAACCTTGTGTGCACTCTATAGGGCACATTTTCAGCCCGATAATCATGAAACTTAGTCAGAATGTTTGTCTTGGTAAGATCTTGGACAAGTTTAAATTGGGTCTTAATGGGTGAAAAAGTAGGTCAGCAGGCTAAATCTTAGTTAAAGAGGCCCTTATACTCATTTTCAGCCAGTTTTAACTCATTTTGTCTCTATTTTATCAAACTATAGTCATTCTTATATCTTCATGCCAAATATTGCGCCTGACGGTTGCAAGGTTGCTTAGATTACGGTCGATAGAAAATGCATTTCGCTGAGTTGCGGCCTTCCATGTAAACAGACTCGTCGTTTCCGGTTTTTGAATCGAAGATTTTCGATATATCCATTATACACTCGGGTAGATTCATATGATGATCATGCGTTCTGTCACGTGACTATGTTTGACCTTCGCCCTGCGTTTAATGAGGTAAACAAAGGAAAATGGAGGCTTCTCTGTTGCAGCCTCGATTTTTAGACGGAGGTCGCGGCCTACATGTATATGCAAATTACACCGTCTCCGACTCTAGGCGGAAACCAACGATAAATTTCCATGACGCACCGCCATTGTTTACAGCTTCGATCGTCAGCCAGTTTTCTTCTGACCAATGTTCGGTTTCTAATACAAATCTTCGTGTTTCTTTTTATCAATTACATCATATATGTCAGTAATTTATCCATGTTTACACAAAGGGCTGATTTCTGTACCATTCTAAATTGTTTGAAATTTAGCAGCGTTTTTGCTCAACGGCTGTAGACGGGCATCTTTAAATATAATGTGCATTCTAGAGGCCGCATTTTCAGTTTGGTCCTTATGAAACTCATTTAGAATATTTGCATTGATGATATCTTGGATATGTTTGAGATTGGGTCACCTCAGGTCAAAAATTAGGTCACTGGGTCAAATCCTAGAAAAACTGTGTGTACTCTAGAGGCTACATTTTTAGTCTGATACTCAAGAAACTTGGAGTGTTCGTCTTGATAAAATCTCTGACAAGTATAAAACTGGGTCACATCAGGACAAAAAGTAGGTCAGTGGGCCATGTCTAATAAAACCTTGTGCATACTATAGAAGCCACATTTTCTGCCTGATGCCCATGAAACTCTGTCCGAGTGTTTGTCTGAAAAATTTGAAAAAGGGTGAATTTGGGTCAGAAAGTAGGTCACTGGGCCAAATCTAAGAAAGACAATTTATGCCCTTTAGAGGCCACATATTCGGTCTGATACTTATGAAACATTGTCAGGAAGTTGTCTGGATGATATATTGGACATATTTGTAATTGGGTCAAGTTGGGTCAAAAAGTGGGTCACTGAGACAAGTCATGGAAAAACCTCATGTGCTCTGCAGAGACCATATTTATCGTCTGATACTCGTGAAAATTAGTCTGAAAGGTTTATCTTGATGACATCTAGTACAAGTTGAAAATATGGTCATGTCGAGCAAAAAGTAGGTCACTGGAAAAAATCTTTAAAAAAATTTTTTTTGCCTTCTAGAGGCCACATTTTGTAATTGTTTTTGTGATCTTTCAAGTGCCTTAATTCTCTTAACTCTTTACCACACAATCCGGATTTTTAATGACCCTAAAGAAAAATGCTTTTGAAAACATTGTGGAAAAAGGAGAAAATGCTGGTAACCAGCATTTTCTTCTTTTCCCACAATGTTTTCTACCATATAAAAGACAAAATTCATTATTAGGGCTACTTTTGTTTTGTCATCTGCAAATGTTTCCTGTTTGGTCTATTCTAAAATTTTGTTGGTTGGTAAAGAGTTAATTAATCTTTTTACTCTTGTTGAATGTCATATTTCTAAGAATAATCATTTATTTTATCAGTATTTGTTACTTTAAGAACCTTTTTTAAGGTTTGAAATTAAAACCTATTTTCTGTCATTTTGATGAACGTTATCTACTTTAAAGGACTGTATCTTTGTATTTTGCACTACATCATGATTTTATTTTTTATTATTTTTACTCTGCATACATTATACACTGTATACTCATCTGAGCAAAAATGAAAGAAATCTGTCATAGGAAAAAAAACTGGCATAGGCCCTTAAATGCAAGACAAGTTTCAAACTGACCCAAATCGAAAGCATTACAGACAACAAATTAGATACTGTTCAAATCAGGGGCGTAACCAGAGTTTCAGAATAATCACACACTCTAAATTATTTTAACCTTTAATAGGCTGCAAAGCATGACAAAGTGCTTTTGCAGGCAGTGTAAATAAAGATCAGACTGCACAGAATCTGCAGTCTGATCTTGATCTACACAGTCCGATACAGTGAGATTTGCCATTGAAAAGAAATGGGATGAAATTCCAATATTTGGCTTTTCACTATCAGAACTTTGGAAATTTGTCAGCTGTTTTCGAAGAGAATTTTAGTGTATTTTTGTAGCCCTTGCATTGTATTCTTTATCTTGTAAAAACCTGGACATTTTATAAATGTCTGTTATTATTTAAGATATTTACTCGAAACTCTGACAAATCATTAAATGTCAAAAGGGAACCCATAAAACAGGGGTAGGCAACCATCAAATCATATTTATCTTATTTATATATTACCATATTTTGCCCCCTTTTCGACTTAAAATTTTCAAAAACTTTTACATTTTATAATATGCGTGGCATTACTGAAGATATTTTTTTCAAATCCTGAAAGTTGTTTACTACCACAAGGGGAACCCATACAACAAGGCCAGATAACCATCAAAGTATTTTTGTCACCGTTATTCCCCTTTTTTTGACTTGGTATTTTCACTTAAAATCAAGCAACTGCAGCTGAGCATTGGTATTCACATGGTGTGCTTTTGTTTTTAAGTAGATTGAGGCTAAATTACAAAGATGGAGTTGTTCTGTAGTGATAAAAGAATGTATGGCCTGTTGTCATTTTTTTCTACATCAGGCACTTGTGTATTGTGTGCTGCCATGATATAACTGAAATAATGTTGATGACTTTAAACAGTATACATATAAACAAAAGCATATTCAGTGTAATGGATGCTATGTCTTTGCAAATGATGTAAGTTGTCTTAGGAAAAGACTCTGAAAGTAGAAAACATGGTTGGGAGAAAGGAAAAGATGTTGGTTACCTGCATTTTCTCCTTTTCACAGGTCATGATTTGTATGAAAGTGTTTTGCCTCTGGGTCAATAGAACACAGGATTGTTTGGTAAGGATGTTTTGCAGTACGGCGACTCTAGGGTGATCTCTGACATCCCCTGTTTCTTTGAATGTGGATCCACAATTTTTTTTTTTTTAAGTCCCTCTTGATTGAAACATTTGTCATCTTTCATTCATTTGAAGGGGGTCAAATGACCTGCTCATGAGAAAGTCGAGGGAAAACCCAGTGACCCTGTGCTCACTGGTGCTCAGATACCCCTGATTCGGAGGGAAGCTCCAATGTCATTTTTGTGATTGTTTCTCTGCTACCCTTCAATGTTGTGGAGAAACAATGATGTTTTTTTGGTTCTCTGCTACCTTTCAATGAAGTGGAGAAACAATCACAGAAAAAGAACCATCAAAGCTACCCTTCATATTGAAGGTAGTGCTCAGAGAGTAGCATGATGTATGTTGAAACTAACATGTACCAGTGAAAAATGACAGGTAGAAATCAATATTCTGTGTGACAAGCTCTATCACAAATAGGAATATTTATATGGAAATGTTTTCAGCCAATAGTGTTTCTCCAGGGATCTCTGCTAATTATTCCCTTCATCTCATGTTTCACCCATTACTGTGCAAATACATGTATATTATAATATGACTTTTATACCTCTGAAAATGACAGGCTTGGACAACATTGAAGAGAAGCAGTATTTCCGTAACTCTCTCCTTGTTGGAATTTGAACCCCCAAATTTTCCAAATGGCTCTCAAAATTTACATGTTTGTCTTAATTCATTCATTTGAAGTGGGTCAAATGATCCCCATATGAGAAAGTCCAGAAGCATTTGATTGCTATCCATTCATTTAACCCATTATCACACAGAGTTGTAATGACTCTGGAAAGTCATACTCCTGGAAACATTAGAGAAAAAGGAGAAAAAGTTGGTAACCAGCATTTTCTTCTTTTCCCACAGTGCTTTTTAATCTTTCAGAGACTTAATTTGTTGTCTGCAAATGCTTCCAATTAAGTCGGTTCCAAAATTTTATCCTTTAAAAAAGGTCAAAACCAGCAATTTTAATCTTGTGACATTCAAGACTAGCCTTTATTGATTAGTTGAAAATGATGTTTCAACCAGACTGAAAGCTTTTCTTGGAAATTAAAATTACCTTAAACTCTTTATAGAAAAAATTCCATCCTTATAAAGATGGCTTTTGACGAGATTTTAGGAAAGAAGAAAATTCTGGTAAACACTATTTTCTCCTTATCCCACAATATTTTCTCCCCTTCTGAGGACAACTCTCAGTTTTTGCATTATCTCCCGCTAGATGGCATTCTACAAATACACATCTATCTAATTTGGGCATTCTGGGTACAGAACCGGACTACTTTTCAAAACAACAACCGTTACTTTGAATTTCAAAATGAAATAAACGTTTATTCAATAAAACGCTACCTGGTTCGATTCATTCAGCTATGATCGGCTAGCATGTAACCTATGTATCGGCCATTTATTAAAACAGCCCCTACATGCTTGGGTAATAGGCTAATAGCTTCGGTATAACCCCTACTTTTCCCAGGTATACGGGGATGGGTGATGCGTCATAGCAGACGGGTCGAATCTTGGAAGAATATGACATGCGCAGACAACACAGTTTTTGAGGTGCATGTAATTAGTTGTCTCTGGCCATATATTAAACCCTTTATCATACAGTCCAGGGCTTTAATGACCTTGGGGAAGAAGCCTTTTATTGAAATGATGTAGGTGAGGTAACTCTTTACCACACAATCCTGACTTTTAACGACCCTGAGAAAGAAGCCTTTTGAAAACATTGTGAGAAAAGGAGAAAATGCTGGTAACCAGCATTTTCTCCTTTTCCCACAATGTTTTCTACCCTTCCCAAACCAAATTTCAACTTTTCAGTCACATTTATTTTGTCTTCTGCAAGTGCTTTCAATTTGGACCAGTCCATAATTTTGTCGTTTGGTAAAGAGTTAAAGGGTTTAGTGAACTCTTTATCACACAACCCTGAGTTTTAATGATCCTAAAAAAGAAAGCTTTTGAAACATAGGGAAAAGGAGAAAACACTGGTAAGCAGCATTTTCTGCTTTTGCCACAGTGTAGTCTACCCTACCACAAGAAATTTTCAATGTTTAAGTCACATTTATTTTCTCATCTAAAAATGCTTACAATTTGGACCAGTCTGAAATTTTGTCGTCTAGTAAAAAGTTAACCCTTTACCACACAATCCTAACTTTTAACAACCCTGTGGAAAGAAGCAGTTGAAAACATTGTGGCAAAAGGAGATAATGCTGGTAACAAGTATTTTCTCTTTTTCCCACAGTATTTTCTACTTTGTCAAAAACAAATCTTATTGTTTTATTCATGTTTAGTTTATTCTATACAATCATTTTAATATGGATGAGTCTAAAATTTTGTCATCTTGTAAAGAGTTAATTGGAAATTGTGTATGCATGAATATGTAGTCTCTGACTGGCAGCTTCCAAATGGAAATTTCATATTTGAGCAGTGGCATGAATTAGGATACAGTGAAATATTATTGATTGGTTTGAGATCCAGGGTGGCGTGAAGGAACTGCCTGGATATTGTTCTGCAGTATCAACAATTGATTGGAAATATTGAGGAATATTGTTGCCGTGGTTTACTGAACTTCTCTTTTCTGTGAAAGTTGGTGTATTTTCCTCATCTACTGGAATTTTAATGTCTGTCTTTTGTTTTTTTACTTTGATTTTTTTTGTTTCGGTTCAGTTTTAGACGCTTTATTGTTCTGCATAATTCATTAACTTTGAGCCATAAATGTACACTAGCTTAGCCTCTTGCTGTGTCTTGTTAACTCTCTACCAGACGACAAAATTTTAGACCTTTCCAAATTCAAAGCATTTGCAGATGACAAATCAAAGGTGGTTCAAATGATGAAGCTTGCCTTTAAGTGAGTAGAAAACATTGTGGTGAATGGAGAAAATGCTGGTTACCAGCATTTTCTCCTTTTCCCACATTTTTTTCTAAAGCTGTCATTTGGAAGGTTGTTAAAACTCAGGATTGAGTTGTATAGGGTTGACAACTAGACAACATAAGCTTTGACCTGTCCATATTATAAGCGATTGCAGACGACAAATCAAAAGTGGTTAAATAAACATTGTTTGTTTTCAAAGTGGTAGAAAATATTGTGGAAAAAGGAGGAAATGCTGGTTACCAGCATTTTCTTTTTTACTCACAATGTTTTCAAAAGTAGTCTACTCTAGGGCCATCAAAAGAAAGGATTGTGTGTAAAACATCACGACCTGCATAAATGGTTAAAAGTTAATGCATGGTATGTGATTGTGTTTGACAATGTTGTGTCAAATTGAGACATTACTTTCTAGATGCAGTTTCTCCTTTTAACACAATGTTTTCCAAGAGTGGTCTGCTTCATGTAAAAAAAAAGTTATCTGCAGCCTGCACTGGGTGAAAAAGGGCATTCATGTATGGCAGTGTTACCATATCTACAATTATTTTCACTTAAAAATATCAATATTTCATAGTGCCCCTTCAATTTATTAGCACAAGTAATTTAGAGGATGTATATCATTTTTTGTGTCAGTTTTTGAACTCTCATGTTGAAATGTCATTTTGTAAGAAGGCTTTTATTCCTATTGTGGGAAATGGAAAAATGCTGTCTACCAGCATCCATCATTTAAGCCATACATGTACTTAATAAAATATGTCATCTGCAAAAGCTTTGGATTTGAACAAGGCTAAAATTTTGTTGTTTGGTAAAAGCTTAATCCTTAAAGAGACATTTTTACAGCCAGACAGTAAACAAACGCTGTTAAGACTTGATGGTGTTATAATCTAGTCAGCTGTGTTAACGTAGATGAAAAATCAATGTAAGATGTATGGGGTAAAGAAACTGTAGGGATGTGTCTTCGATTTAAACCGGAAACTGTGGTTGTTATGTCTATGGCTAGCCGCAATAGAATGAAATCATCAAATGCATTTTCTATCTGTGGTAATCTGTGCAACCTTGCAACCATCATGGGTAATATTTGGCATGAAGATACAAGAGTGAATATACTTTCATAAAATAAAGAAAAAAACAGTTAAAAAACTAGATGAAAACGAGTGAAGATGTATATTTAAAGGGTGAAATATTTCATGTCAGAAAGCCAGACCAATTACCTTAAACATGTATAGCATTTTTATAGCTGTTTTTGATAGAAAGTATTCATATAACGAAAATCAGGAAGTGAAGATCCAAGATCAGAATGCACTTTCTGTGTAGTTTGATCTTGATCTACATCCTCTGCAATGGCAATTAAAGCTGTGTTTAACAGGCTATTGAGATAACTTTGTAGACATTCAAAGTTGCAAGTCAGTTACCCCTGCAGTGACAAAGTTTAAAGATTTATGTTTCACACTTGGGTTACCTTTGATGAATAAAACCAGGCTCCTGAATGAATATTAACTTTATTACATTAAAAATAGTTGCTCAAAATATGCAGTGCAGTAGTAACTGTTACACACACCTGGCAATCCATAGTGATGTAAAAACAGAAATTGAAGTTTTTGAAATAAAGTTTGGAATTATTAAGGTGACTTTGTCCCCTGCCACCCCAACCCTCACATTCACCCAGAGGCGTTATTTTAACCAAGCTTTTATTGAGTTTTCACCTTTGAAAGAGAAATAGTTTAGGTCTACTCAAGACCAAAATAGTCATTGCTAATAAGTTTATCTTAAACTTGTCAAAGTACCCTATGATGGAAATGCATTTGGCTTCGATGGTTGTTGAGTGGACCTCATCTGGATTTGTTTTTGGCGTTATCTGCGAAAAAACATAGCTGTTGTGGATGTAGTATTTTTTGTATTATTTCAGCTCGGATGTGCAGATAGAATTTATAAGCATGGATAATCTAATTCTGAAAATATTATTCCGCTACCTTGAACCTACCTACCCATTACATAGAATTGTCTCAATGAGACAGTTCTAATGGGTACCCACAACTTGGGTTTTGGGGAAGAAAATAGACCATTTGAACCGACATTCTCCTTGCCAATGTAACCAGGGATTCCCTGATATGACCTGTAGTGTAATCTTCCTGTAATATTTCCTGTCAAGAGGACTTCCATCGTTAAGTTGATAAAATATTGGGTTGACTTTAATCAGAAAGTCAGGTAGCAAGAGAGAGCACTGTTGTGCCAAACCTGGTTCTACTGAAACCCAGGAAAAACATGTGATAGGACTGAAGTATTGTTGAAAGTGGCATAAACACCATTCAAAGACACAAAGAATTTTCTGTCAAAAGTTTTTGGTTGGGATTTCAGTAGTATAAAGCAAGAATGATCCTTCCTAGATGGAATGGTATCTCTTAACCACACAAAAAAATTTTAGAACTGTCCAAATTGAAAGCATTTGCAGACACATTCAATGCTTTGCAAATCATGCAATTTTTGGTTGAAAGCCGGCAGGGAAAAAATGGGGGGAAAGGAGAAAATTCTGGTCACCAGTATTTTCCCTTTTTTCCACAATGTTTTCAAAAGCCAGCTTCAAATGGGTCATTAAAACTTGGGATTGTGTGGTAAAGGGTTAATCCTTTACCATATAATCTCTCATTTCAACTCTTCACTACTCGACAATAGACAAGTACTTGTAATTAAATATTGTTCATATGATTGGATTTATTTCTGAAAGATTAGAAAACATTGTGGGAAAAGGAGAAAATGCTGTTCACCAGCATTTTGTCCTTTTACTACAATATTTTCAAAAGACTAAGTTCTCATGTTGGTCAAAACTCGGGACTGTGTTGTAGTGGGTTATAGACCATGAGGAAGAAGGCTTGTAAACAGCATTTTCTCCTTTCCCCACAAGACTCTCTACCATTTAATCTACCAAAAAACAAGCACTTGACTAGGTATTGCATTGTTTATTTTTCATTATACATACAGTAATGACCAATCTGTGATACTTTGTAGTCTTGAAATTTTAATCTAAAGTACCATAAAGGGTGTTGAGTTTCAAGTGGTTGATGCAAATAATAGAATCTACAGATTCAGATAAGTAAATCTAGTTTAATTCTTTACCAAATGACATAATTATAGACTAGTCCAACTTGGAAGCATTTGCAGACGACAAAGTTAATGTGACCCAAAAATTGAAATTTGTTTTGGGAAGCTTAGAAAACATTGTGGGAAAAGGAGAAAATGCTGGTTACCAGCATTTTCTCCTTTTCCCACAATGTTTTCAGAAGGCTTCTTTCTCAGGGTCGTGAAAACCAGGGATTGTTTGGTAAAGGGTTAACTTTATTTGGTATACATGTATATGTATGCATTGTGATAGGTAAATCATTTTTTGGCAACTTTATGATACAATTTTGGTAAAATTGCACTCATGCATGGGTTATTTTGTTGAAAATTTTAAACCCATGTCATGCAAAAACAGGAACTTATAGAGAATTTCCAGGGCATAGAAAAAGCCAGAAACCTTGCAAAGTCAAGGCCACTTTGGTCTGAGTTTTTGCTCACAATACCAAAGGATGTGGACCCAAGATAAGACAGCACTGTTTGGGCAGTCAGATCTTGATCTTCACTCACAATCACAGTAGCTTGTCTCTGATAGTCAAAGAGTTAACTTTTTACCCTTCTGTTTGGAAATAGGATATTAAATTACCCTTTAATGTGCTTTCTGTTTGATGAATATCAACTGATTGATTGGTATTTTACACTGCTTTCAACATTATTTAAGTCATATCATGACAACAGCTCACATTTTGGTGTGTGTCCTTGATTTCACCAGTACTAAGCTGGGGCTTTGAAGTGTTTTGCCAAAGGACACTCTCATGAAAAACCCATTACTTGCAGTGTGGCTCAAACCTGAGGCTTACAGGTTAGGATTCTTTCACTTTACCACTGGGCCACACAGGACCAAGTTACCAAATACTTGACATCGAAAACTTTGTAAGAGAAGGGTAGGAACTAAAAAGAATTAAGGATTACAACCCCTAACTCATCGGTAACATTGACATTTTTGAAAAGGCTGTTTGGCCAATCTCGGCAGCTTCCGTCTTTTAATACGAGAGTTAGGGGCCGTAGACTCACTAACTCATCGGTAAATATCGTGTAACATCGACGTTTTCATAGAGGCTATTTGGCCAGTTTTGGCAGCTTCCGTCTTTTAATATGAGAGTTAGGGGCTAGATCAAGACCAGACTGTAATAAGTTTGTACTCTGATCCTTGATCTACGCAGTCAGCTTTGCTGAGACATGCTTTAATACATGTACCTGTATGTTGGGATATTTGATCAGACTTTGTGACCAATGGAGAAAAATAGAGCAGTTTCCCTGTTAGTCACAATATTTTTTACAGCTGTTGTGGAGTTGAATCAAATGATGTTAACTTGTAACCAGCCAGCAAAATTGTAGACATCAAAGTTGAAAGCATTGGCAGATTTTTCACGGAAAAGGTACAATTAAATATTGTTACCACCATTTTTCAGTTTCCCACAATTTTTTCAACTGGTATTTTCCTTAGGGTTGTTAAATTATGGGATCGTATGGTAAAAGGTTTACTCCATTCTCAAATCAGAAACAAACTTGAGGGAGATAGGAGAGAGAAAAAGCTTGTTAATTCCAGAGGATTGGCTGTAAGTCTTGTCTTTCCCTATAATCCTTCACCAAAACCATGTTTTAAAGACCCTGAGTTGGAAGGCTGTAGAAAACATTGTGAGAAAATGCTGGTAACCAGCATTTTCTCCTTTTATCACAATGCTTTCCACTGTTTCAAAGAATGAAAAAATATCAGTGACTGGTAAGTGGTAAATCAAACTTTATTTGTTGTCTGCCAAAGCTTTCAGTTTGGCCAAGTCTAAAATTTGTTGTGTAGTAAAGAGGTAAAGTAAATCCATTATTACCCTAACTCAATTAGAAATATATTTTCAGTTGGTAATCAAAGCCAAACTTTGGGGTTTCAGGGTTGGTATGGGGTCAGTAGTGGTACAAAAGAGAGGAGATCAAATATTTTTTGCTGTCTGATCTACTCATTCAGCAGAGGCAGCAAAATTTGCACTTATATCTTTCAGGATTAATTCACAATGAGAGCTAGGCTTGTGTGACTCGTTTCTTTTCACATTCAGAATTGTGCAAATAGAAATTTCAGCCTGTACACTTAATAGGCAAAGTGTGAATTGCTTGTGTGACATTTGAGCTTGTAATTTGCATGCAGTTTACTTGCATGAATTTTATTGCTGCACTTAATTCTTCTTCCGTCTCTGTTTGCTCTTTCAGTTCATTTTCTTTGCATATGTACTTATATTTGAGCCGCGGTCTGGGAAAAGGGGGTTTGATACATCTCCATGTTGCATAATACCTAGCAAGTCATCACATCATCGAGGATCCGTAGAAGCCATTTTGTCTTACGACCAAATGTTTCATGAAGTAGATTGGTCCTTTGACATGCAAAAACTTTACAATTATCAGAAAATTTTGACCCATGTCAGCCTGCAGGGATTGCAGATGCATTAAGCCCCATTTGCATGGCTTATTTCTTTTTAGTTTAGCTGTATGAATCTTGAGTTATCTACCTTTGATAGTGTTTGGATAGTGATCATCCCAGAGCACAAACAGTGATTCCTCCACCCTTGAATTCTTTATAATAAACTCTTGATAGATAATTATATTGTGTGTAGAAACTGGCAAAATGAAAGCAGATGGCATGATTCAGGTATTGTAAAACCTATTTTTTTCCTTTTCATACAATTACAATGTATTGTGATCTTTGTAGCTTCAAGATTTCAGACTTGTCCATATTCAAAGCACTGGCAGTCAGCAGATAAATGTGGCTCAAAAGACTAAATTTGTATTTTAGAGTGAAAAGCATTTTGGGAAAAAGAGAAAATGCTGGTTACCAAGATTTTATCTTTTTCCGCATTGTTTTCTGGAGCCTGTTCTCTCAGTGTTGTTGAAACATAGGATTGTTTGGTACAAGTATAGGTGGGGGTCCTGCGTGTCTCAGTGGTAAAGTGTAGGAGCTGTAACCTGGAGGTCCTGGGTTTGAGCCTCACTGGATGCATCGGGCCTTTCCTTGATCTCTCCTCTGGCAAGACACTTCAGAGCCCTAGCCTAGTAACAGTGAAACCCAGGGAATACATAAATGGGTGAGCCGTTGCTATGATATGACTGAAATAACGTTGAAAGCAGTATTAAGCACCATTCAATTCGGTGTTTGGTTTAGGGTTAACTCTTTACCGCATAATACTGAGTTTTAATGACCCTGAAGAATAACAGCTTTTGAAAACGTTATGGGAAAAGGTGAAAATGCTGGTGACCAGCATTTTCTCCTTTTTATATGCCTGTCGAAGACGGGACATATTATGGGATCACCCGTGGCGGACAGACGGGCGGGCGGCGTCCCCATTCTTTGTCCGGAGCATATCTCCAAAACTATGCTAGCTACGGTTATGAAATTTCATGGGTGGATAGATCTCATCAAGGCGGAGTGCAGTGCACAGGAATCATAACTCTCGCTTGCTTAATTTTTGAGTTATTGCCCTTTGTTGTTTTTCATGCTTGAATTTTGTCCGGAGCATATCTCCTAGACTATACTAGCTAAGGTTATGAAACTTCATGGGTGGATAGATCTCATCAAGGCGGAGTGCAGTGCACAGGAATCATAACTCTTGCTTCCTTAATTTTTGAGTTATTGCCCTTTGTTGTTTTTCATACTTGAATTTTGTCCGGAGCATATCTCCAAGACTATACTAGCTAAGGTTATGAAACTTTATGGGTGGATAGATCTTACCAAGGGGGAGTGCAGTGCACAGGAATCATAACTCTTGCTTACTTAATTTTTGAGTTATTTCCCTTTGTTTATATTCATACTTTAATTTTGTCCAAAGCATATCTCCAAGACTATACTAGCTAAGGTTATGAAACTTCATGGGTGGATAGATCTCATTAAGGGGGAGTGCAGTGTGAAAGAACCATAACTCTACCTCGTGCTGTCTTTGAGTTATTTCCCTTTGCTCGTCATTTTTACAGCATTTTCTGCTTGTCTGGAGCATAACTTTGTCATCTCCAGTCCGATTGACTTGAAACTTGGCATGTGTGTTTGTTGCAATAATACGGAGTGCAGTGCAAAAGAACCATAACTCTACCTCGTACTGTCTTTGAGTTATTTCCCTTTGATCGTCATTTTTACAGCATTTTCTGCTTGTCCGGAGCATAACTTTGTCATCTCCAGTCCGATTGACTTGAAACTTGGCATGTGTGTTTGTTGCAATAATACAGAGTGCAGTGCGAAAGAACCATATCTCTACCTCGTGCTGTCTTTGAGTTATTTCCCTTTGATCGTCATTTTTACAGCATTTTCTGCTTGTCCGGAGCATAACTTTGTCATCTCCAGTCCGATTGACTCGAAACTTGGCATGTGTGTTAGTTGCAATAATACGGAGTGCAGTGCAAAAGAATCATAACTCTACCTCGTGCTGTCTTTGAGTTATTCCCCTTTGATCGTCATTTTTACAGCATTTTCTGCTTGTCTGGAGCATAACTTTGTCATCTCCAGTCCGATTGACTTGAAACTTGGCATGTGTGTTAGTTGCAATAATACGGATTGCAGTGCAAAAGAACCATAACTCTACCTTGTGCTGTCTTTGAGTTACATGTATTTCCCTTTGATCGTCATTTTTACAGCATTTTCTGCTTGTCTGGAGCATAATTTTGTCATCTCCAGTCTGATTGACTTGAAACTTGGTATGCATGTTTGTTGCAATATTACGGAGTACAGTGCGCAAGAACAATAACTCTACCTAGTGCGGATTTCGAGTAATTCCACTTTGATCTTCATTTTTACAGTATTTCTTGCTTGTCTGGAACGGAACTTTGTCACCTCAAGTCAAATTGACTTGAGACTTGGTAAACATGTTTGTTGCATTACCTGCCCTTTACGATTATTATACTCCCTTGACAACTGGCGGTGGGACGGGCGTATCTTGCGACAATTTGCCGCTCTTGTTCCACAATGTTTTCTACCCATTTAAAGACAAATACAGTCATTCAGGACACATCTAAATTGTCATCTATTAATGCTTTGAATTAAGACAGGCCTGAAATTATATGATGTGGTAAAGAGTTAAGCACAGAGCCATGCAGGACCCATGTCTGACCCTTGTAGTACCCCTGTCTGACCCTTGCAGTCGGTAATAATAGAGAACTTTGACAAAAATAACGAAGTTTAGGACTTTGCAGTATATTTGATAGTACTTCATATATACCTATGAGAAAAAGTTTAGCATATTTCATCTCATACAGTTAAAACAGTTCCTTTCGCCCAAATATATTGTTTTTTTCTTTAATATCTCTGATTAGCGCTTTTAAATTATATGTAAGTGAATGGAGGAAATGCACCAGACAAAATAAAGTCATATGTCATGTAATGTTGGTCTTTGTTTACCTCTTTTTCAAGGAATATAAAATATGCTTTTTAAATAAAATAATTGCTTTTTATATAACTTTTTCCCATAGCTACATGCACAATGCAGTATCATGCAGTATCATTTATCTCAAGTTTCAGTTCATCTCATGTTTCCCATGTGTACTAACCCTTTTGATACCAAAGTTGATTTTAGTGGTCTTATCAAGCTGGTTAGATCAATATCAGACTGTACAGAGTAAGGGCTTTGTTCTCTGCTATATTGCAAAATTCCTTGTAATGAAACTATGAAATTAGAATACAGTCCAAACTGTATTAACCCTTTACAAAATGAAGAACTTTTAGATAAGTCCAAATTGAAAGACAAAATCAAATATGACTCAGAAATTGAAAGCTGTACTGGAAAGGATAGAAAACATTGTGGGAAAAGCAGAAAATGCTGGTTATCAGCATTTTCTGCTTTTCCCACAATGTTTTCTAAAGGCCTCTTCCTCAGGGTCATTAAAAGTCGTGATTGTGTGGTACAGGGTTAAATCTTTATCAGACGACAAAATTTCAACTTGTCATAATTGAAAGTTTTTGCAGACAACAAAATGTATGTAACTCCAAAGTTGAAATCTACACTTGAAAGGTTAGAAAACATTGTGGGAATAGGAGAAATGCTGGTTACCAGCATGTTCTCCTTTTCCCAAAATATTTTCAAATGCATTCTCGTCTAGGTCATTTAAAGTAGGGAGTGTGTGGTAAAGGTGTGGTAAGGACTAGTAATGAAGCCAAGAAAGAAAGCTTTTGAAAACATAAAGGGAAAATGAGAAAATGCTGGTCACCAGCATTTCTCCTTTTTCAACAATGTTTTTATCCTTCCCAATTATTGTATTACATTTATTTTGTCATCTGCAAATGCTTTCAATTTGGACCAGTTTAAATTTTGTCATTTGGTAAAGAGTTGACCCTTTAGCCCTTTCCCAAACGACAAATTTTAGACTCTTATAAATTCAAAATATCAGAAGACAATAAATTTAGAACAGATTAAGTTGAGCTTAAGTTCTCTGATAGGATAGAAAACATTGTGGGAAAAGGAGAAAATGCTGGTTACTAGCATTTTCTCCTTTTTCCACAATGTTTTCAAAAGCCTTCTTTCCCAGGGTCGTGAAAACAAGGGATTGTTTGGTAGAAGGTTAAACTTGCCCAAATTGAAAGCTTTTGCAAACAACAAATTGATAATATTATGACTCAAAAATAGAAAGTTGCCCTTGGAAGGGTAGAAAACCCTGTGGGGAAAGGAGAAAGTGCTGGTTACCAGCATTTTCTCATTTTCTTACAATAATTTCAAAAGGCTATTTTCCTCACAGTTGTTAAAATTTGGGATTATGTGGTAATGGGTTAAGCAAGCATGTCAGGGACACTCAAACTGTGTTTGCATAAACCTTTACCACACAGTGTTGAAAGAGAAGGCTTTTGAAACATTTTGGGTAAAGGAAAAAATGCTGGCAACTTGCATTTTCTCCTTTTCCCAAAATGTTTTCCACAAATGAAGTAATAGTTAATTTCAAACTTTACAAAATTTTAATGAAGTAAATGGCTTATGTTCACCTTAAAAAATAAAATGAATGGATAATGTCCAACTTTACAAATGAAGTAAATGGCTTATGTTCACCTTCAAAAATAGAATGAATGGATAATGTCCAACTTCACAAATGAAGTAAGTGGCAAATGTCCAAAATTAGAATAAAGTGAACTGCTCATTTCCAGTTTCACAATTAAGTAAGTGGAAAATGTGGACCTTCACAAATAAATTGAGTAGATTATGTCTAACTTCACAAATGAAGTAGGTGGTTTATGATCAGCTTCACATATAATGTGAGTCCTAAATGTACAACTTCACAAATGAAGTAAGTGGCTAATGTCCACCTTTACAAATAAATAGAATTGCTTATGTCCAACTTCACAGATGAGGTTAGTGACTAATATCTGCCTTCACAAATAAATTGAGTAGCTAAGGTCCAACTTGACAACTGAAGTAAGTGGCTAATGTCCACTTTCACAAATATGTGAGTACCGGTAGCTAATGTCCAACTTCATAAATAAAGTAAGTGGTTAATGTTCACCTTCAGAAAGTGAGAAACATCACAATTAAAGTGAATTGCTTTAAATTTACAATATAACAAATGAAGTACCGTAAGTGGCTAATGTCCACCTTCACAAATGAAGTTAGTGGCTATTGTCCAGCTTCACAAATGAAGTAGTGGCTAATGTCCAGCTTCAATATGGACCTATATAAGCTTTTGCCATGTGTTAAAGAGTTTACAAATGAAGAGAGTGGCTAATGTCCACTTTAACAAATGAAATGAGTTGCTGATATCCACCTTCACAAACAAAGTTAATTGCTAATGTGCACCTTCACTAATGCAGTGAGTGACTATTGTCCACCTTGATAAATAAAGGGAATGGCCAATGTCTACCCTAATAC
Source organism: Hippopus hippopus (assembly GCA_946811185.2). Lineage (NCBI taxonomy): Eukaryota > Metazoa > Mollusca > Bivalvia > Cardiida > Cardiidae > Hippopus > Hippopus hippopus. The sequence continues at coordinate 14,070,705 of OX328099.1, read as the reverse complement.
ATGTAGTGAGTAGCTTGATGTCAACTATCACAATTAAAGTGGGTGGCTAATGTCATCCTTCACAAAGATAGGGTGTAGCTAATGTACACCTTCACAAATGAAGAAAGTGATTTGTCAACTTCCAAAAAATTAATGAAGCCTATGCTAATATCCAGTCTCAAATGAAATGACTAGCAGATGTTCACCATGACAAATGAAGTGAGTGGTTAATGTCAGACTTCACAAATGAAGTGAGTAGCTAATATCCACCTTCATAAATAGAGGAAGTGACTTATGTTCATCTCCACCAATAAAGTAAGTAGCTAGTGTCCACCTTCACAAAGAAAGGGAGTGACTTATGTCCATCTTCACAAATCAAATGAGTGGCTAATATCCACCTTCACAAATTAAGTGAATTGCTTATGTCCAACTTCACAAATGAAGTAAATGGCTAATGTCCAACTTCACAAATGAAGTGAATGGCTAATGTCCAGCTTCACAAACAAAGTGAATTGCTAATGTCCAACATCACAAATGATGTAAATAGCTAATGTCCAACTACACAAATGAAGAAAGTGGCTAATATCTACCTTCAAAAATAAAGGAAGTGATTTATGTCTATCCCAACAAATGAAGTGAGTAGCTAATATCGAACTTCACAAATAAAGGAAGTGACTTATATCCATCTCCACAAATGAAGTGAGTAGCTAATATCGAACTTCACAAATAAAGGAAGTGACTTATATCCATCTCCACAAATGAAGTAAGTAGCTAATATCCACCTTCACAAATAAAAGAAGTGACTTACATCCATCTTCATAAATTAAGTGAGTGGCCATTGTCCACCTTAACAAATAAGTGAGTGGCTAATGTCCAACTTCACAAATTTGAGTGAATCGCTAATGTCCAAATTCACAAATGAAGTAAATGGCTAATATCTAATGTCACAAATGAAGGAAATGGCTAATATTGTTCACAAAAATAATAAGTGGCTAATATTTAACTTCACAAACTAAGTTAGTGGGTAATGTTTATCTTTGGTAAAGAAGTGAGCAGCAGTGTCCTTCTATACCGAAAACGTCAGGAAATTCTTGAAATTCTAAGTGATGTCTGTCGAAAGTAAAAATTTTCATGGCAGGGTGTTCACAATGATTGTGATTTCTTTTACACTATTATAATATTAAATCTCGACTTAAGGTTACTGGAATATGGTACAAAGATCAATTGATGAAATTAAGCATGAAAGTGTTTAGTCTGTATATTTTCATTTTTTCTGTGCAGTGTATCACAACAAAAAGCATGTGATTTCCAGCTGTGAGAAGGCTTATGTCAACCTTTTCTGAAGGAGTAAATGCCTAATGTCCGTCCATATAGAAGTGAAGGAAACAGAGAGTTTGTTTATAGTAAGAAAAACTGTTCTTGCTTTCAGTATTTCAGCTGTTCGTTGCTGCAAAATCATTATAGTTTCCATCTTCATTTTGGAAAGTGTGAATGTATGAATGGAACTCGTGGATGAAGTCATGAAAATAGTGTTATATTTGTATCCATAGGCTAAAGCAAAATAATTGCTAATTTCTATATGGTAATTTGCAATCCTCAGATAACCATCTATCAGATTTCCTTCTTCCTTTGTGCTTGATTTTATTTTATGGGGTCAAAAAGATTTCAAGTACATGTACTTTCTTGAGGGAGCAGGAAAGAGAATGTACATATTGTTATTACAGTTGACTTGATTAAGAAAAGAATAGATCATCTTGTTATGTGTTTTGTGTAACTTGTCAGTCAGTTTTAGGAAATTCGAGTAAGATTAGAGAAGATTGTTGAAGTAGAGGGTCATAAAAGTTATTGATTGTATCACTTCTACTGACTAGCTTCTTTAGGGAAATTAAGATGAATTTTGTCTGGCTTTGGAAATTCTATTTTACAAGAGAACCAAGTCTACAGCAGATTGATAGTGGTATCATCAGATTGAATCCATGGAGTGCATTGAGCACTGAGAGCCACTTGTTTGTGCTGAAAGTGTAGATAAGATCAGATTGCACAGAATGTGATCTGATCTCGGATCTTGACTAGGGCTGTAACGATACATTGGACTATCAATGGATCCCAATGGTGAGTGTGTCGATGCTACTGCATCGATTGTTCAGTTGAAAATTGATAACTATCGCCGATATCTACCTCGAATATCGATAGTTTTGATAGTTTCACTGAAAAGAGAGAGAGAAAATAACGTGATTTGCTAATGTATTCGGATGCCCTGAAAGTTTGTACACTTTAAATTATTTCCAAAAATATTTTATTTTTAATCCTTTCTCTGAACACTTCCAAAAGTAAGTTTTCCTAAATATTCGGACATACTGTAAAGTTAATTTCCCAAAATATTTGGCAGGTAATTTTTAGCTCACCTGAGCATGAAGTGCTCAAGGTGAGCTTTTGTGATCGCCCAATGTCCGTTTTCTGTCATCCGTCATCCACAATTTCTTTAAACATCTTCTCCTAAACCACTGGGCCAATCTTGATGAAACTTGGCAGGGATGTTCCTTGGGTGAAGCTCTACCAAAGTTGTTCAAGAGATTGAATTCCACCCATAACTCTAGTTGCCATGGCAACCAAAAGGAAAAAAATAGCAAAATCTTTGAAAATCTTCTTCTCTGACACTGGAAGGCGTAGAGCTTTTAATGTTTGGTATGTAGCATCTCCTAGTGGACCTCTACCAAGTTTGTTCATATGATGCCCTTGGGGTCAAAACTGGCCCCGCCCCGGGGGTCACAAGTTTGAACATAGGAACAAAGAAGGAAAACTTTAAAATTCTTCTTTGCTGAATCTGGAAGGCGGAGAGCTTTGATATTTGGTATGTAGTGAACCTGTTCTAAGTTTGTTAGCCCACCGGAGCACAACATGTTCAGTGAGTTCAAAATTGGGTCACCTGGGGTCATAAACTAGGTCACTATGTTAAATTAAAGAAATACGTTGTGGGCACTCTAGAGGCTACATTTTTTGCTCAACTGACTTGAAAATTGGTCAGAATGTTTGTCTTGATAAAATCTCACATGAATCTGAATTTGGGTCAACTGGGGTCATAAACTAGGTCACTAGGTCAAATTAAAGAAATATAACTCTAAGGCTTTCTAGAGGCCACATTTATAGTTCAATTGATTTTAGAATTGGGTAAAATGTTTTTCTTGATCAAATCTAGGATTAGTTCAAAATTGGGTCACCTGGGGTCATAATCTAGGTCACTAGGTCAAATTAAAGATATACCTTTAGGGCACTACAGAGGCCACATTTCTTGCTCAGCTGGCTTGAAAATTGGTCGGAATGTTTATCTTGATAAAATCTCACATGAGCCTGAATTCGGGTCAACTGGGGTCATAAACGAGGTCACTAGGTCAAATTAAAGAAATATAACTAGGGCTTTCTAGAGGCCACATTTATTGTTCAATTGATTTTAGAATTGGGTAAAATGTTTCTCTTGATCAAATCTAGGATTAGTTCAAAATTGGGTCACCTGGGGTCATAAACTAGGTCACTAGGTCAAATTAAAGAAATACCTTTAGGGCACTGCAGAGGCCACATTTCTCGCTCAATTGGCTTGAAAATTGGTCAGAATGTTTATCTTGATGAAATATCGGATGAGTATGAAATTGGGTCACCTGGGCTCATAATCTAGGTCACTAGGTCAAATTGAAATACCTTGTGGGTGCTCTAGAGGCCACATTTATTGCTCAGTTAACTTGAAAACTGTTCAGAATGTTTGTCTTGATCAATTTGTGATAAGTTCTATATTGGGTCACCTATGGTGATAAAGTAGGTCACTATGCCAACTTACAGAAATTCCATGTGGACCCTCTAGAGGCCACATTTTAAGCTCAATTGACCTATCTATTGGTCAGAAATTGAATTATGCACATGGAGTGAAATTTTGCCAATTGACTCAGGTGAGCGATCCAGGGCCATTAAGGCCCTCTTGTTTGGAATATTTTTTCAGTAATGATCCGACTAAACAGAACACGCTGTCTGATCTTGGATCTACTGTATACCATCCATTTCTGTACTATGACTTATCTCGTATTAGAAAGCTACTTATTTCTCGGGCTAAAAAAGGTAAGAAAATGTTTAGCAGTGATCCCATTCGTGCAAATTATTGAGTAAATCACGTTATAGTATTGAAATTCACATAACAAATTCTGGTTACACCTGAGACTTCATGTAAGAAGATGCATGGACAATAAAGGCCATTATCCGCTTTTCTTGTGTAAAATGACAAGTTTTGAAATTACTTGTTATCCTTACTGACAATTATTTTGTCAAATACCTAACCAGAAATTAACAGACATGAAAAACCGATCGGTCTGAAAAACACGGAAACCCATGACACAACAAAATGTCTCTTTGACATTGTCTGATCAGAGTCACTTCAGACTCTCTTTTCAGCTTTTTAATGACTTTAAGCAGTAAATTTATACAAATATCTTAATAAAACACACTCTTTTGTTGCAAATCGTCTATATGGAATGCTTTACGTCTAGTTGGGAACTATTAAGCCTACTGTCATACCCTCTAATGTCGAATCTTGACCCCATATTCACAGCTAGTAAGTGTACCCTTGAAATAGAAAGCTTGTGGGAACACTGGTTAAAACTTAGGTATTTCAATATTAAAAAGACGGCAAAACTACATGTATAGCTACTACAGTTTTGACTCCTTCACCGGTACTGTAAATAGATCTAAATTTGTGGGATTTTATCCTTATCGTTTTTGATACACATTCATGCAAGGTAAAGCCTATTATTTAAGTCACTCCATTTTTTTCAGAATGATAATTTCCTGACGATTTAAAGACTAAACAATTTTTTTTCTGTCAATATATTGGCCAATCATAGGTAAATCTAGATAAATTTTATCAACTCAAAGTTGACTTTTTTAAAAGTTTAAAGTTGCTTTATAATTACTATTTTATTAGATGTGTTTATGAACCATCAGCGTTTTTCAGAATTTTGTGCTTTGCATGCTGTTGTATATCAATCAGACTTAAAAGTTGACTTCTTCAAAAGTTTAGAGCAATTAAAGTATGTTCAAAAAATAGCGATTGAAATTTATTGAGCATGTTGCATTTAACTCTATTTTCCCCTTCTTTTGCTATTCAAAACATGTACTCAGGTAGAATTTAAACTACTTTGAGAAAGTGTCAGTATAATACACGGTTTCAAGATGTAAATTCACAAAATTGGTGAAATTCATATCTTGCAATTTATCCAATTATAGTATTGCAATAGTATTGCGATAGTAACAGGCAATATCAATACCATTGCAATAGTATTTTTTCCAATGTCAATACTATCCCAATAGTAGATTTTGGCCTCTATAGTCAACCCTAATCTTGACCTTGTCTGCCATCTTGTGGAAGGTTCTGGTAAAATGCGCCTTTTAACTCCTCTCTGGATGACAAAATTTTTGAGACTTTTCATATTTGAAAGCATTTCAGGCAAAAAATTAAAACATTACACAAACATGAAATTTATCTTTCCAAGGATAGAAAACATTGTGGGAAAAGAAAAAAATGCTGGTTACCAGCATTTTCTCCTATTCCTACAATGTTTTCAAAGAGCTTCCAAAACTCAGGATTTTGTGGTGAAGGATCAACAGAAGTCTGGATAAATTTTCCATACTGGAATAAGTTTAGTTCCTTGATTTAGTTAATCCTTTGCCAAACAATCTTGTGCTGTCATAACCCCGAGGAAGAGGTCCTATGAAAGCCTGTTGGGATAAGTAGAAAATGCTGATGACCAGCATTTTCTCCTTTTGCCACAATGTTTTCTCCCCATCAACAAACTTAAGCTCATATGCACCACTTTCAGATTTTTGCCTGCAGACGCTCTCGATTGGGAAGAGTCTGAAATTCGTTGTTTGGGAAAGAGAGGAACCAAGCATTTACGTTTCTCTCCAAATCTTTCTCACTGGTCTCTATTGTAAATTGTGTCCTTGAGACATTTCAAATAAAAACCAGAGATAAAGAATTTTATGAAGAAATTTACAATATGAAAATTGGAGAGCCAAGCCAAGTAGAGCAGTCAGTAATGTACAGGACTTGAGATCAGGGCTATAACTTGTTTGAATCCCCGGCTAGGCCAATTTCTTTCAAAGGATTGATGATAGTCATTGTCATAGAGTTCATTCCTCACTCAGCTCTAATCATTGTTCTGACAGAGACTATGTGGGAAAGTTAAGGAAGTGGCTTTGAAAGAAAATTGTGCAAAGTACTGAAAGAAGAAACTCCAGGAAAGCTTGGACAGATGCACAGGCTGCCGCAATATAACTGAAATAATAATAACAAGATGGCATCACATACCATATAAACAAATTAAAACAGGAGCACCACCATTGATCTGTAGATCTAAGGGAAGGGAGACTTAGGAAGATCTCCAGACTTCTTTCAGCTGTCAGCCTGTAGACTGATTAGCAGTTTGAACTCTAATTACCACACAACAAAATTCTAGACTCATCCAAAATCAAAGCATTTTCAGATGACAAATTAAATGTGGCTCAAATGATGGGATTTTCCTTGAAAAGGTAGAAACACATTGTGGGAAAAGGAGAAAATGCTGGCAAACAGCATTCTCCTTTTCCCATGATGTTTTCAAAAGGCCTAAATTTCGAAAGGTTGTGTGAAAACTCAGGATTGTGTGGTAATGGTGTAACCCTGAAAGTGCTTTAGTTGCCTTTGCAGCTGAGCCAATGTAGATCGAGATCAGACTGCACAAAATATGAAAACTGATCTGCAGTTTACCTTCCTATCCCGAGCTTGTAACAGTTGTAGGAAGACAACAGCCCCGTTGGGGTAACTCAGTGGTTAGCGTATTTGACTTGTGACCTGGTGGTTGCAGGTTCGATACCTGGTTGCAGCAAACTTTCTTTCCGTTTTTTCACTTCTCATCTCTGATACATGTGAGAAAGTAGTCAGTGGCTTGGAAAGAAAGTTATGTCAGTACTGGTGTGAGAAAGCCAGGAAACACAGGTGTAGGTGCATTGGCCTCTATGATATGACTAAACTGTTAAACATTAAACTCCCAATACAAATACAACAGTTCACTTTTAAACATGTCTCGTTGCCTTCCCCCTGTTCTTGGCTTCAGGGATCATTACTTAACTCGTCAGTCTCATGCCATGGGAAACTCTCAATCAGGGCCACAGCACTTCTTATATCGTATTTGAATTTTTTTAAATAAAAAAACTGTCTGCAGCAGGACAGAAAGGTCATTTTCAAGTGGAAATGTTTTAAAGATGTTTGTTTTCTGCAAAGATTATGATGTGTGTTATATCTGAGATTCAGAAAAAAAACAAGGTTCCATCCCTTATAGTTTCAAAATATTTCAGAGCTTACAGTCCTCTTGGTCTGTTATTAGAATTTTCAGTCTCTGTAAATACGATTGTATGTTTTGTTGATTTTCCTTCAGTTTGTTCTATTTTGTTTTCCTATTCAGCACAAAAGAAAAACTTGTTAATTGATTCCAATATTGGTTGAGGATGTTTGGACACCCCCCTGTTACCATGACAACATGCTCTTTCATCAACAGCCAATCAATAATCAGGATCAATAGCTATCAGTGTTTCCAATTTTCCCAATACAGCAATGCACAGTCTGCTATAGATTTAGTGTATTAATGCAATAATTACCATTTAACTCTTTACCAAACTACAATATTATAGAATAGTCCAAATTGAAAGTATCTGCAGACAACACTATAAATGTGATTCAACAATTGAAATATGTTTGTGGAAAGGTAGAAAACATTGTGGGAAAAGGAGAAAATGATGATTACCAGCATTTTCTCCATATCCCACAATGATTTCAAAAGGCTCCTTTCTCAGAGTCAACTCGGAATTGTGTGGTTTGTTAAAAATGTGGTTTGATGTTTAGTAAAAGGATTAGCCCTTTACCTGATGACAAAATTACCGGCTTATCTGTGATGCAAGATCTTGCAGACGACAAATAAAAAGTGGCTTTAGTTATCATTCTTGTCTGTGAAAGGGAAGAAAACATTATGGAAAAAGGACAACATGCTGTTAACAGCAAACAGCATTTCCTCCTTTTCCCGCAATATATTCAAAGGTTACTTCTCAAGAGTTACTTTGCAAGAGTTACTTCCCTTACACTGCTGCATGTTGTAGATACTGGCTCAGAGAAGCTACATGACTTTGTAGTGGTGAGTTCAATACCTGGTTGAGGCAAACTTTCTTTCCAGCTATTTTTCAGCTCCCACCTGATGCATGTGAGAAAAATAGACAGTGGCTTGGAAAGAAAGTTTTGTCAGTACATGTACTTGTGTGAGAAAGCCAGAAAAGACATGCGTAGGTGGCTAGGTGCACTGGCACCCAAGATATGACCTAAGCTGTTAAAACAGTGTTAAACTCAAATACAAACAAATAAAGGAGCTAACTGTACAAGTTCTTTCCAGTATTTTCTACTTTTCCCAGAGTTTGGAAAAGTCTTCGCTGTCAGGGTCTTTAAATTTCAGGATTGTGTGATAAAGTGTTAATCAGCAAACCCATTGATCTACCTAACATTCGATACCTTTGTGCAAGAGTTAGTCCCTGCTGAGCATTTAAATAATGGACACTTGCCCTTGGAAGCTTACTGTACAGTGTTTATGGTACTTTCTGGATAGACCTACCAAAAGCTTGTTTTTCAGGCAATAAATTTAATGGTCTTAAATGAAGGGGTACATCTTTGAAAGGGTAGAAAACATTGTTGGAAAAGGAGAAAATAGCTGGTTTCACTCTTGTAATGTTTTTTAAAGCCTTCTTAATGTTTTTTAAAGCCTTCTTTTTTAGGCTCATTGAATTGTTGGATTGTTTGGTAAAGAACTAAACAAAGATAGTCTCTTTCTCCTTCATGTCTTTTGTGTAACAGTTTTCAGTATGTGCAAATACAGCATGTACTATTTTGGGTCAGGCCAAAACAAAATATATAAGTGGTTCCAGTTTCCGAAATGTGCCTGATTTTTATGCTTGAGCATAAATATTTTTTTCACCTGTTGATTGTTTAATGTTTTATCAAACCCTAATCGTCATCCTGGGAAACTTTGGAAATTCGTTTTATTTCTATTAATTGCCCTGGGGCGTGTTTGGAAAAATAAAATAGATTCTAATTTTAAAAAAATAAAATAATCAACATACCAATTATTATCAGTATGTAACTGAAACCATGCATATATTTTGTCTAGGCCTTAGTTGGTCAGCTAAATTAATACTAATTTGACATGTTAATTGTCCTTGGGTTACTTCAGTTATCTGTCTTGCCCATCTGTTGACTAGATTTTAGACAGATTACCTACTGTTTACTGAGATATTTAGCTGTCAGCATAGTTGTCCTCAGGTTGGCTGTATGTTTGTCCATTCAAACATTAATTTGTATTGTAATTGTCCAAGGGAAATGAACTTGTTGTGCAGAAAACTGTTTTGCTGTTGCATACTGATAGGTAAAATATAATATGTTGCAGGGTAAAATAAAGCAGAACTGAACTGATCCTTAACTCTCTACCACACAATCCCAAGTTTTGATGACCCTGAGAAAGAAGCATTTCGAAAACATTGTGGGAAATGGAGAAAATGCTGTTAACCAGCATTTTCTCCTCTTCCCACAATGTTTACTACATCATAGACATATTTCATCGTTTGAGCCGAATTTGCGTTGCTCCCTGTGAAAGGCTTACAATTTGGACAAATCCACATTTTTGTGAAATGGTAAAGATACCATACAATCCACATGGATGAGTGAGCTGTTGGCATGATATCACTGAAATAATTTTGAAAATGGCGTAAACACCATTCAGACAAACAAACAAAAAATTACCAAATGGTCCCATAGTTTAAAACCATCACAAAGGAATCTTTTGAAAAAAAGTTGGCAAAAAGGAGATGCTGGTATACAAGAAAAGACTACATTTCTCATAACTGTTACCCTCTCCAAGACAAGGTACATGTACATCATTCAAATCACAATGAATTAGTTGTCTACAAATTCTCTCAAGTTTGACTGATCTAAAATTTTTTTGCCTTGTAATGTAAAAGAGTTAAGAAAAGAGCATATCAACAGTTTTTAGGTGAAAGATAAGGGGAGTGAATTGAACAATGCTAGAAGTTAGTGCTTGATTCAATATAGATCTTATTTCCAAATAGGTGAAGATTATTGAACTTTTTTCAACCAATCCCAGTTCATAGAATTTATTTCTGGAGCCAAATTAATAAAAATGTACATGTATTTTAGACTTATTGATTGGTGGCAGACGTATTTTTCTCTACATTGTATAGTCATGTGCAGTGCTAGCTCTGGCCCAAGTAAAATAATGGCCAACAATTTTTTCTTGAAAAAAATAATAGACAAATTAAGTGCGCGAAGTTTGGTTTAAAAGAAAAAGACATGCACATGTAGCATTAACTTTCTTTTTTACTCATAGTTTCAAACTTTCATTCACATAATCATTTCCATTACAATAATAATAATAAAAAAATGGTCATATTTACTTAATCTTACCTTGTAGAAAATATTGTGGGAAAGGAGAATTTGCTGTATACCATTTCCTGGGATAGTGCTCCCTCCCACAATAGTTACATAAAAGCATAAAGGCTTAGGTCCTAGTTTCTTCCGATGAATGGTTACTCCTTTACAAAAAGACAAAATTTCATTTTAATCTTACATTGTAGAAAATATTGTAGGAAAAGGAAAATTTGTTCTACACCATTTCCTAAGGATAGTTCTCCTTTTCCCACATTATTTGTATAAAAGCATACAGACAATTAAGTCCTAGTTTCTTTTGATGAATGGTTACTTCTTTACCAAACAACATTTTTTTCTTTTTTATTGTAATAAATGATGTGCACAAGTAAAGGAGAAAATTTTCTATTACATGATGAATTACCTCCCTTTATTATCTGTTGACCTTAGTATTTCGACTTTTTCGTTGATGTTTTCTACCCCATCAAAGACAAGTTAAAGATACATCTTCACTCGTTTTCGTCGAGTTTTTTAACCGTTGTTTTTTTTTTTTTTTTTATTGGCTGCCCTTGTCATGTGGGAGTGTGAGAGTCTTTGGACAAGCCACTTCCTAGTGCTTGTTCTACTCACAAAAGACATGAATGTGTGAGATGAGGCATTCATGGGATTGAAATTCTATGACAAATAGGGCAAAAGCCAGCAACTTGGAAAGAAAGTTGTGTCAGTACTGGTGTGAGAAAGCCAGGAAACACATGCATAGGTTCACTGACCATCGCAAGATAACCCATGCTGTTAAAATGTTGTTAATCTCCATTACAAACTAACTTGTTATATCAGCGAGAAGAGCATTTCGGGGCCACTATGGCCTACTTGGAACTTCTTGAAACTTATGACTATTCAAGTACAACTTTCCATGGCCCTGCCAGATGTTGGACTAGAAGTTATTGCTGGCCACAAGCTATTGTTCCTTTTTATACGCCCGTCAGAAGATGGGACATATTATGGGATCACCCATGACAGGCGGGCAGGCAGCATCCCCATTCTTTGTCCGGAGCATATCTCCAAAACTATGCTAGCTACGGTTATGAAATTTCATGGGTGGATAGATCTCATCAAGACGGAGTGCAGTGCACAGGAATCATAACTCTCGCTTTCTTAATTTTTGAGTTATTGCCCTTTGTTGTTTTTCATACTTGAATTTTGTCCGGAGCATATCTCCAAAACTATACTAGCTACGGTTATGAAATTTCATGGGTGGATAGATCTCATCAAGGGGGAGTGCAGTGCACAGGAATCATAACTCTCGCTTGCTTAATTTTTGAGTTATTGCCCTTTGTTGTTTTTCATACTTGAATTTTGTCTGGAGCATATCTCCAAAACTATACTAGCTACGGTTATGAAACTTCATGGGTGGATAGATCTCATCAAGGAGGAGTGCAGTGCACAGGAATCATAACTCTTGCTTCCTTAATTTTTGAGTTATTGCCCTTTGTTGTTTTTCACACTTGAATTTTGTCTGGAGCATATCTCCAAGACTATACTAGCTAAGGTTATGAAACTTCATGGGTGGATAGATCTCATCAAGGGGGAGTGCAGTGCACAGGAATCATAACTCTGGCTTACTTAATTTTTGAGTTATTGCCCTTTGTTGTTTTTCATACTTGAATTTTGTCCGGAGCATATCTCCAAGACTATACTAGCTAAGGTTATGAAACTTCATGGGTGGATAGATCTTATCAAGGGGGAGTGCAGTGCACAGGAATCATAACTCTTGCTTACTTAATTTTTGAGTTATTTCCCTTTGTTTATATTCATACTTGAATTTTGTCCAAAGCATATCTCCAAAACTATACTAGCTACGGTTATGAAACTTCATGGGTGGATAGATCTCATAAAGGGGGAGTGCAGTGCAAAAGAACCATAACTCTACCTCGTGCTGTCTTTGAGTTATTTCCCTTTGATCGTCATTTTTACAGCATTTTCTGCTTGTCAGGAGCATAACTTTGTCGTCTCCAGTCCGATCGACTTGAAACTTGGCATGTGTGTTTGTTGCAATAATACGGAGTGCAGTGCGAAAGAACCATATCTCTACCTCGTGCTGTCTTTGAGTTATTTCCCTTTGATCGTCATTTTTACAGCATTTTCTGCTTGTCTGGAGCGTAACTTTGTCATCTCCAGTCCGATTGACTTGAAACTTGGCATGTGTGTTTGTTGCAATAATACGGAGTGCAGTGCAAAAGAACCATAACTCTACCTCGTGCTGTCTTTGAGTTATTTCTCTTTGATCGTCATTTTTACAGCATTTTCTGCTTGTCCAGAGCATAACTTTGTCATCTCCAGTCCGATTGACTTGAAACTTGGCACGTGTGTTAGTTGCAATAATACGGATTGCAGTGCAAAAGAACCCTAACTCTACCTCGTGCTGTCTTTGAGTTTTTTCCCTTTGATCGTCATTTTTACAGCATTTTCTGCTTGTCTGGAGCATAATTTTGTCATCTCCAGTCCGATTGACTTGAAACTTGGTTTGCATGTTTGTTGCAATATTACGGAGTACAGTGCGCAAGAACAATAACTCTACCTAGTGCGGATTTCGAGTAATTCCACTTTGATCTTCATTTTTACAGTATTTCTTGCTTGTCTGGAACGGAACTTTGTCACCTCAAGTCAAATTGACTTGACACTTGGTAAACATGTTTGTTGCATTACCTGCCCTTTACGATTATTATACCCCCTTGACAACTGGTGGTGGGACGGGCATATCTTGCGACAATTTGCCGCTCTTGTTCCACATTGTTTTCCAAGAGCATGCTAAAAAAGCATTCTCCTTTCTAATTATCACACATTTCTCTAATGTGCAAACTCTTTACCAAACAACAAAATGTTTGACTTGTCCAAATTGAAAGGATATGCAGAAAGGATATGCAGACAATTAATTAAATTTAACTCAAAACATGAAATTAGTCTTTTCTGGATAGAAAAAATTGTGGGAAAAGGAGAAAATGCTGGTAAATAGCATTTCTCCTTTTTCCACAATATTTTCAAGCCTTTACTTCCTCAGGGTTGTTTAAAGGCGGGATTGTGTGATAAAGGGTAAAAAATACATGTACTGGTATAATGTTTTGTCTCATATGTTATGGACTTAAATCTTTATCCCACAATCCTGTTTCTAAACCATCCAGAGTGAAAGCATTGTGAGAAAAGAAGAAAATGTTAATATTTCTCTCAATATTTTTTACCCTATGAGAGACAAATCCAATAAGGAAATACTGATTACCAGTATTTTCTCCATTTCCCACAAGGTTTTTATCATCATTTTGGCCACATTCAAATTTTCATCTATACAATTAATATGAATTTGGTATACGATTTTGCTATTTATTAGAGTTACGGGGTTAAAAAAAGGGAGAAAAAAAATGTAAAGGGGAGGCATTGTTACAGTCTCAAGTTCAAAATCCGTCAGTCAAACTCCTACTCAGTAAACAATACTATCATCATGTTTGACTCTTTACTACATGAGCAAAATACAGATTTGTCCCAATTGAGGCTAATTGTAGACGACAATTTAAATGAGTCTTAAATTATGGCATATGTTTTTGATAGGATAGAAAACATTTTGGGAAAAGGAGAAAATGCTGGTTACCAGCATTTTCTCCTTTTCCCAAAATGTTTTCTAAAGACCTCTCCCTCTAGGTTGTTAAAACTCGTGATTGTGTGGTAAAGGGTTAACCTTTTAATAACATATCTAGATTTATTGTATTGTATTTAATGCCATTTTAAACATTATTTCAGTTATATCGAGACAGCCAGTGCACGTATCCATGCTTTCTTGGAGTTTCTTTTACCAGTATTACGCACAATATATTCTTTCCAAGCCACTGGCTGCTTTCCTATGAAACCATCGTCCAAACAATAATCACCAGTGAGAGAGGAATTAATCCTGTCACAATGACTATCATCAATTCTCGGACAGAAATTGGCCGAGCAAGCGACCCCCTGTTCTCAAGCCTTGCACACTACTGACTGAGCCGCTGGAGCTCAGCATAAAATATCTACAGCAAAAGATAGCTGCTTTCATACTATCGTGAAAAATGGAATTATTACATCTTGCTTTTTTTACTGAGCTGACTGACCAATATGAGATTTTGTTCAATTAAACTTGTAATACTGCCTGTTGGTGATTTATATTATCATACAAATTGTGGTTTTTTTTTTAAATCCTTTTTTTTTACCACACAATTTTATTATATGGCACAAATGATCGGATTTGTATCAGATAACCTAGAAAACCTTACGGGAAAAGGCGAAAATGCTGGTTACCAGCATTTTCTCCTTTTCCCAGAATGTTTTAAAAAGGACTACCTTTCTGGGTCGTTAAAACTCATGATAGTGTGGTAAAGGGTTAAATCACATTCAAATTGTCGGTTACAAACGCTTTTAATTTGGACAAGTCTAGTGTCGTTTGGTGAAGAGTTAATACCTCTTTCAAAATTATTTTAATCATGTCATAGTGACAGCTCACTTATTTATGTGTTTCCTGGCTCTCAACTGTGCAAGGCATGGGTATGATGGTGCCTTGCCTAAGGACACTCCCATGATGAAAGCACCTTTGGGCTTGGGCAAGGATCTCTTAATTTATACCTATACAGCAGCTAAAGGAAAGGAAAATATCTTTTTTGTGGCATTTAAAACAGTAAAGGAAATGTGGCATTATAAGCAGGTTCTCCTTTTCTCACATTATTGTCTAAAACTAGTCTATGATGTGGGTTTGAAAAGTTGAACGTGTTTCATGACAGTGATTGTACCATAGCAGGTAAAATGACGTCATGATTGCCTCGTATCAACTTAACCCGTTTAGCACCTTTCACAACTATAGTTGCTGCGGCAGACTGTGTAGATCAAAATCAGACTGCACAAAATGTGCAGTCCGATCTTTGATCCTCTCAGTCCACAGTGCTGGAACAGTCTGTTGACTACAGTCATCATATTATTATACACAATATTTTTTTGGTCTTATTCCTGAGTCTATTGGGTTTATTCAGCACTCTAGGGGTTAAGTACCTCCAATACTATTCATGCGTCATTCCATGTATGTTGTTCTATTCAATAATATGTGGGTGAATAAGGACTATTTGACAAGAACTGTATTCTGGGTCCAAGCAAATTGATTTACTGTCCAACTTTAGTATGATTACTCAGGCTTTTATTCCTTTACCAGATTACAAAATTTAGCCTTGTCCAAATTAAAGGCAATAGCAGATGACAAATGTGACTTGAATCATAGAATTTGTCTTTGAAAGCATAGAAAACATTGTGCAAAAAGAAGAAAGTGCTGGTTACCAGCATTTTCTCTTTTTCCCACTATATTTTCTAAAGCTGTTCTTGTCAGTGTCATTAATACTAGAGATTGTGCAGTAAAGGGTTAAACCTTAACCAGGCAACAAAATGGTTATGAATGACATGATTAAATGCACCCAAATGCTTTAAAGAGACATCTTTACAGTCAGAGAGTAAACAAACGCTGTTAAAACTTGACAGTGTTATAATGACTAATCAGCTGTGTAATCGTAGATGAAAAATCAATATAAGGCATATGGGGTGAAGAAACTGTAGGGATTTGTCTTTGATTTTAACCGGAAACTGTGGTTGTTATGTCTATGGCTAGCCGCAGTAGAATGAAATGCATTTTCTATCTGCCATAATCTGTGCAACCTTGCAACCGTCAGGGGCAATTTTTTGGCATGAAGATGAAAGAGTGATTATAGATTTAGTTTCATTAAAAAAAAAAATGGTTAAAAAACTCGACGAAAACAAGTGAAGATGTATCTTTAACTTGTCTTCGATGGGGTAGAAAACATCAACGAAGTACTATGAATGTCTCCCTTTTCCACAATGTTTTCTTAATTCATCATCCCCAAGGTCATTTTTAACTCTTTACCAAATAAAGTTTTGGACTGGACCAAATTGAAAGCATTTGCAGACTGATGATAAATCGTAAGTTGATCAAGTCATGAGAATTGTCTTTCAAAGGATAGAAAAAGGTGTTGGAAAAAGGAAGGAAAAAAAAATGCTGGTTACCATTATTTTTTTCCTTTTCCACAGTGCTATAACCGGCATTTTCTCTTCTTTCACAGTTTATTCAAAAGCCTTTTTCTTCAGGGTGGGATTGTTTGGTAAAATCTATGATGTTGGACTATTTTGAGATGTCCCCTACAAATTTACTCCATGTATGGGATAGGTACGATTTTTTTTGTCATGAAAGTCTCAGTTTGTAGAGTAAGAGCTGCAAGTCCATAATTTTGTCATTTGGTAGAGGGTTAAACACAGGAATGTTTGGTCAAGGAATAAGGAAGAGTGGGAGAAAAAGTGTTGGACTATTTTGAGATGACCCCCAAAAATTTACTCCATGTATGGGGGAGATATGGATTTTTTTTTGCCATAGAAGTCTCAGTCAGTAGAGAAAGAGCTGCAGCGATCACTTTCATTGATTTGCTTTAACCAATAGTAAAACTTGTACTAAGGAGATTTACGCTGTATGAGATAGGAAGTATTCTGCTTAGATTCCTGAGCTGACAAAGTGGGCATAGTTTTGTGACGGATTGGATTCTCAAAGCTTTTAAACATCTGTTGTGGATATCTGTTCAAAATTTGAATATTAAGGTAACATATGCTATTGTTTTGTTTTATGAATTTAAGGTTGTTTTTATCCGTTTTAGGGCCATAGGCAAAAACAGTGAGATTTTGGGGATGGCATAGAACAAGATCAGACTGCACAGAACATTCTGTCTGACCTTGAATCTGTATCGTTGGCTTGCTAGATAGACTAGTCAGAGCTTATATGATAAGAATCCTCTGAGTTTTCGTGTATGATATTTTCAGTCATAGGAAGAGAGAGAGATATATAAGTATAGATAATCATATTAGTCTGTCCAGCTGCTAAAGCAAAGGTCAAAGTTCCAGTCACTTGTATACCAATGAATATTAATCCTGTATCGCATGATGCCGACTTTTAACAACCATGGGAAAGAAGCCTTTTGAAAAGATTGTGAAAAAAGGAGAAAATGCTGGTAACTATCATTTTCTCCTTTTCTCACAATGTTTTCTATCATATTGAAGAAAAACTGCACAATTTAAGCCGCACTAAAATTGTCATCTGTAAATGCTTTGAATTCGGACAAGGCTAAAATTTTGTCAACTGGTAAAGGGTTAAAACTTAGTATGATCAAATTTATGTTGCCAACTTGGATTCTAGTTCTAATATTTATTGTTCTTTTAGTGACTGGAACCATGAGACTTTCAGTTATAACTATGCTTTTAATTCTTTACCAAACTACAAAAATTTGGACTGGACCGTATTGACAGCATTTTCAGATGAAAAAATCAATGGAGCTTGAGGTCTATGGCCCCTAACTCTCATATTAAAAAACAGAAGCTGCCGAGATTGGCCGAATAGCCTTTACGAAAACGTCGATGTTACATGATATTTATCGATGAATTAGTGAGTCAATGGTCCCTCTCATGTCAAAAGACAGATGCTGCTGAGATTGGCCGAATAGCCTTTACGAAAACGTAGATGTTTTAAGTTTACAGATGAGTCAGGGGCCGTAGACCTTACATGATGATTTATATGTTTAATAGGGTAAAAAACATTGTTGGAAAAGGAGAAAATGCTGGTTACCAGTATTTTCTCCTTTTCCCACACGGTTTTCAAAAGGCTGTTTCCTCAGGGTCGTTAAAACTGGGTGATTGTGTGGTAAAGAGTTGAATATATGAATGAAATTTATCTGTACTTACGCATAATTTTTATAATTGTTTACATTTGGTCCCATACCAAAAAAAACAGAGCTTACATGACCCTGGGGCAGAAGGCATATTTGAAAAAAAGCTTGTTGGAAGAGGAGAAAATGCTGGTAACCATCATTTTCTCCTTTTCCCAATGTTTTCTACTGTTTCAAAGACAATTTTCATCAATTGAGCCACATTCAGTTTCTCATAATACTATGCAAGTGCTATAAATTTCATTGAGTCCAAATTCTTGCTGTTTGGCAAAGGGTTAACCACACTGGTTATTATTTGAAAGAGTTTTGGAGGGTTATAGTTTTGGTTAATGTGAATTCCTTTCATACTGAATTAAGATACATTATTATCATAAATTTTTGTCCCAAGAACTACTATTATATACTAAGGGAAAAAAGAAATGCAACTCTAAATTAAGCATAGAATCTAAATGTAAATTTATTCACAATATAAATTGATTTCATTCTTGAAATAACAACACAAGAGGCTTTCTTTCACTGTAATTTTTCTTGACCGGAAACATAATGCACATCGATAAAAATGGCAGCTTTTATGACGTAAGGGTTGGGAATGTGCCATTCAAATGTCTAATACCAAGTATGACCCCCGTTGGCAGCCATTGCAGCTCTAATCCGTCGGTGCATTGAATTAATCATACCGTTCACCTGTCTGATAGTGATGTTTTCCCACTCCTCAGTCAGTGCTTGTCAGCTCATCGTGTGACATCGGCGGTGGATTCCATTTATGTACACGTCTGTCTAAAATGTCCCAAAGATGTTCGATGGGCGAAAGATCGGGACTGAATGCTGGCCAAGGCATAACATTCACATTGTTGTCGGCCAGGTAGGCTTGGCATATCCTAGCAACATGTGGCCGTGCTTTGTCGTGCTGGAAAGTGACGTTGTGACGTTAAACGAATGGGACAACGATCGGTTGCAGCACAGTGTCCCTGTAACAAACAGCTGTCAAAGATCCGTCAATGAATATGAGTGGAGTTTTTTGTCCATGTGATATGCCTGCCCACACCATCATCCCACCACCTCCAAAGCGATCACACTCCACCACACAAGCGTTCGAGAAACGTTCACCTCGACGTCTGTAGACACGAGTTCTTCTGTCTGAACGATACAGCAAAAAACAGGACTTGTCAGAGAATAAGACTTCTCTCCATTGCCGAAGAGAAAATACACCCTGACGGTGGGCAGTAAGCCATTCCATACGGCAACGTCGTCTATCCGGGGTAAGGGGCAACTCAACGTGCGGCCTCCTGGCATTTAAGCCGAATTCACGCAGACGGTTTCTTACCGTCCTAGCACTCACACAAACTCCTCTCGTGTGCGCTGCTGTTTCAGTGGCTGTACGAAACAGCTGACGTAGATGTGTCGGGCGTATATAAGCGTCTTCCTGATGTGTAGTGGCACGAGGACATCCTGATCTTTGGCCATCATCAGTAGTACCAGTTTCCCTCATATGTTTAACCATTCGAGATATGGTACTTTTATGCACCCCTAGTTGCGCTGCGACTTGGCGTTGCGAAGTCCCGTTCATCAGCATCCTGACGGTGTGTTCACGCTGTTCTTTGCGTAAGTGTGGCATAGCAATAACCACATAAAAACGCTAAAAAAACCTGGATTATTGGTACTTGAGCCTCACATGCAAGTTGTTCAGTGCAGCGTGCACGTGAAAAATTAAATTTGCTGAACACAGCATAACGCATGGGTTACTTTCACTAAAACGAACTGAGTAAATGTCGATAGCGATGACCAGTTGTAGAAAGAATGACGTTTCATTGCATGGACATAAACTTTGAAATATATATGATTCTGAAAAAGTAGCATTTCTTTTTTCTTTGAGTATATATAGACTAATCTCTTCTAAAATACAGTATTAACTTAGGATATCAAGAGTAACATGTTAAAGTACTATTGTTGATGTTGTAATAACATCTAAGCCATTGCTGTACAAATATAACTTTATTATATAATTTTGTATTGAAGTTTGGAGATTAATGCCGTTTAATCTGCTTAGGTCATTATCACAGCAGTCAGTGCACTTACGCAAAAAGTCATGTGTTAAAAAGTAGGTCTGTGGGACAAATCTTGGAAAAAACTTTCTGTACACTCAGGAGGCCACAGTTTTAGTCTGATGGTCATGAAAGCTGGTCAGAATTTTTGTCTTCATGATATTTTGGACAAATTTGAAATGGGATCATGTCGGGTCAAAAAATAGGTTACTGGGATAAATCTTGGGAAAAATCTTGTATACATTCTAGATGCTTCGTTTTCAGTCAGTTTGTGAGGAAAATTCGTCACATTGCTTGTCTCAATGAAATCTGTGACAATTTTGAAATTTGGTCACAGAGTCAAAAAGCAGGTCACCAGGACAAATCTTGGAAAAAAACTTGTGTGCTCTCTGGAGGCCATATTTGTGAAAATTGGTCAGAATGTTTATTGTGATAATATTTCAGACAAATGTGAAAATTGGTCATGCTGGGTCAAAAAGTAAGTCATTTGGACAAATCAGAGTAAAATTTTTTGTGCATTCTAGAGGTCTCATTTGAAGTCAAATTCTGATAAAACTTGGGGTTGAATTCATGTCAATTAATGTTACACATATAAAATTTGAATTGAGAAAAAACTTAATCTTAATTATGCAAACCATGTATATTTATAAATATTCAATGTGAATTGAGAAAAAATTAATTCCAGTTATGCACACCATGTATATTTTATACATATTAAAGCCTCAGTAAAGCCAAAGAACAGGTAATTTTCACTGTTTAAAACTCGAAAATATAACGGATTACCCATCACAACACACATATATAAGATCGGAGAAAACCTGAACGTGTCGGTTACTGCATTGGTTGCCATGATATATGCGTGCAAAAATGCATGGAGAAGCCCGTCGAGTTCTGGGACGCCATTGATCGAGACAACCGTCGTTATCGTTTGTGTATATTCGAACTAGGTCTTCGAGAACGTGATAAAATTGCATCTCATTAGTGCTATGACGTAGTAGACAGGATTATTGTTTACAATTCCAACACTATGTCATCGGAGAGTAAAATTGCTCATTCTGAACCTGTTTTCTTATTTAGATGTAGTAAACTCTTCCTGTATTGATGATAAATGAATAAGCCATGATCAGCCTGTGTCGTTGTTTCTGTTTACGATGTCGATAAACTTACGTTTTTCAAGCCTAGAATGGGGACAAAACGATCAAGTGAATGAAGGGTTTTTTTTTGATGCTTTGAATGATCACGTGGTGTTTACGTCACTAACACGTCACTGCGGAGATTTACGACGAAAAGTCGGCTAATCGTCGGCGATCATTATTGTAAACAAACAGATAATGCGGCATGGTAGGATCTGTTCTAGTTTCAAAATTCTATTTGCTGCCACTGACTGGAACTTTTGCGAACTGCACCTTTACATATCATGAAAGTCATAATAATCGCCATATTTTTGCATGGTAAAAATGAAATTTACTTTTATTTTATAAACAAGTTGTTTATTCATTTGGACGCTACTGAGACTTTACGTAATTTCTATCATCACAAGCATAATCTCTTTAACTTTTTACTCCTAGATGTCTATTACCCAGGTGAGCGCTTCAAGGCCAATGGCCCTCTTGTCTTCTTTTCCCCACAGTGTTTTCAAAAACCTTCCTCATGGTCCTTACAAGATGAGATTCTGTGATAAACGGTTGAAGGAAAGAGGACAAAAAATTTTAAATGATATGAAAAACAGAACAGGAAAAGGAGATAGTATTTTTAACAAATCATTGCTTCTCTTCCCAGTCTTTTCATAATCTATCTTCAACAGTATCTAAAATTGTTTTTATGGTAATGGGAAAATGATGTTTAACTTTCACCTAGATGGGAAACAACTTTGATTGGTAATCTGGATAATTTCTGTAAAAAGGCACTTTACTAATTCAAATTGAGCATACTTTTAAATATCAATCAGTTTTTGTTAGGTCAAAATGAAATTGTCTTTACAAGATAAAGTAGGTCCTTAAGTGCTGATTTGATATTTTTTTTCTATTCCTGATGTTTTTCCTAATTTAACTCTTTCCTGTGTTTTTGTGCACTCCATTGTGCACATGAACTAGTATGATGAACCGGTATCGATTTATGGGATCCTAAATATTCACTGTTCTATGCAACACCAAAATCACAGTGGAGGAAAGAAAATATTTGAATAGGAAACATAGATGGAATGGAAAAATGATAATGGAGAAATTCAAAGAGCAACCTTCTTCAAAAAATATGTATTCAGTGTTTTGAGAAGCCTTTTGTAGTAGCTGGGAGCCATTTTCTTCATGTTGTAATATTTTGTTTTCTGTAGCTGATATTCTACCCTGAAGACAGCTGTTAGAATTGTTTAGCATGAAAGAAAGTGTGAAGTTAAGGACTCAAGTTACTGGCACAAATCATAGTTAGGCAGATACATTAGTTTGATAAATTGTGCTGTTAGTTATTCATGACCCATAATTTTCTGCTAATAACTTGACCCAATACTAAAGAGCACAACTAGTAACTGTGATTTACTGCATAGTACAAGACAAAATTTTTGACCAGCCCTTATTGATAGCATATTAAACTCAGAGTAAACAACAAAATTTTACACTTGTCCAAACTGAAAGCACTGTGCAGACTACAAATGTGTTGCAATTGATAAAATTTTTCTTTAACTCTTTACCACACGACAGGAACATATACTTGTCAAAGTTGAAAGCATTTGCAGACAATTTAAAAGTGGTTCAAATAACATAATTCATCTACGATAGATTAGAAAACATTGTAGGAAAAGTAGAAAATGCTGGTAACCAGCATTTTCTCCTTTTCCCACAATGTTTTCTAAAGACTTTTTCATCAGGGTCGTTAAAACTCGGGATTGTTTGGTAAAGGGTTAAGAGAATAGAAAACATTGTTGTAGTAGGAGAAAATATTGGTTACCAACATTTTCTCCTTTTCCCTCAATGTTTTCGAAATCCCTCTTCCTCAAGGTCGTTAAAACTAGGTATTGTGTGGACAATAAGTTTTATATGGCTCAAATGGTGGGATTTATCTTTGAAACTGTAGAAAACATTGCCATAAAATTTCTTGTTACTAGCATTTTCACCTTTTTACACAATGTTTACTAGCCCATCAAAGTAAACTTTCATGATATGAGCCATATTAATTTTGTCATCTCATCTTCATATGCTTTACCTTTGGACAAGTCTAAAATTTTGTTTTGTGTTACAGGCGTAACCCCTTACTAAGCAATCTTTTGTAAAGATAATTCAGAAAAAGCTCCCCCAAAAATCTTGAAAAAAAAACCAGAAAATACTGGTAACCTTCATTTTAATCCATTCAAACTAATGTTCCGCCCTTTCCACAAAAAAATCCTATCATTGTTGGAAAATTAGAAAATGCTGGCATGTTTGGTAGGTAAAGGTCAGGATTGTTCCGTTAAGCTTTGCATTCAGAAAGTCTAAAAATGGGAGGGGGGGGGGAAGATAAACTGGATTGTTGTGGCATAATGGCAGTTAATACTATTGATTCTCTAACACTGCACCAAGTTTTTGCCCATTGAGATTCCCTTTTGTATTATTTAATCTGTAATGATGCCAAATAAACCAAACAGACATTTTCAGTCTAGAAATTCGACCCACATAATTGCAATATCAAGGATGCTTTTGTCCAGAATATGTAAACAACACTTAAGGTGTAGTTCAAAGAAAACATTGGATGTTTTCAGTATTTACCATGCTTTAAAATGATATAAATGAAATTGAACTCTTCCCTTATTGTTGACCAGCTTTTGTGGACAGTGTAGATCAAGATCAGACTGTATCTTAAACACAGAAATAGTGAGCTTTTGGCTGCTATTGGGCCTCTAAGCATCTATAAATGTACAAGTAAACGTGACTTATGACCAGAAATATGGTATGAATTGTAACCAAACCCTTACGTGACTATGAGTAACATGCAAGTCTGAACACATCCAAATAGTGTTCAAGTAACAAGTCTAGATTGGTTACCTCCCGTCTTCTGCCGAGGATTATTCAATGAGAGGACCATAGTTACGTTTGCAGAAAAAGGGGTCATTTCAAAATATGTGGGACAAAATTAATGCTCTCGTGACCAGCAATCAAGTAAATTTGACAGGGACAGAGTCCCAGATTGCACGCACTATGATGGGACGTTGTTATAACTCAGTGGGACAGAACCAGATACTCCTTGGCAGAACACTGCCTCCCTTCATACAGTTAGTGACATTTTCCCCTTTTGCCACAGTGCTTTTAAAAGTTTTCATCTGTATGGACATTAAAAGTCAAATATTAAAATGTATGTCTCCAGCAGCTACTACAGTAAAGTATATCTCCTAGTATGGTCTGCGAACAATTCTGATGTAAATGCTGCCAATTTTCTATGGCAGTGATATTTACAAATTGCACATGATATACACATACCATAATGTCCCCTTTTGACTCTTCCCCTCTAACCAAAGTGCTTACCCACGTTTTTATGACTGAAAATGACATTAAAAATACTATAATGGCCAATCCATTGATAAGTTGAAATAAATCGGCTGGAATAAACTAACAGCATTGATATAATTCTAATTTCATAAATCAATGTCAATAACATAATGACTATCGCAATATACATACACTTTGGATAACACTCGGGTTTCTCACTCGTGATGCCTTTTCTGATTGCCCTGACAGAAATCCAAAGGGCAACGTTGTCCATGGAAAATTCTACATTTTGTTACCTCTATTAATCGCCCCCCTCCTTTCAGAAAAAGTAACAGCATTTCCTCCTTTTACCACACTGCTTTCTAACCTTTGAAATATAAAAATTTTTGAGTCACATGATGTTGTTATCTGCAAAAGCCTTTGGTAAAAAGTCAAGAGAAAACTATACCTGATGACAAAATTTGAGTCTTGTCCAAATTGAAAGCGTTAATTTTGCAGATAAACATTTTAAGTGTGGTTCGAGTGGAGAAATTTGTCAGTGTCAGGGACACAAAACTCTGTTTGAAAAGGAGAAAATGCTGGTAACTAGGATATTCTCCTTTTTCCACAATTTTTTCTAAAGACTTCTTCTACAGGGTTGTCAAAATACAGGATTATTTTGTAAAGGGTTCAGTCTATAATGAGATAATGATAGAATCCTGATGAATATTTCTATAGTGGGGAAATAGGACTGTATTTGTATTGGAACCATAAGTTTGATCTGGAAAAAACATCCTTGTCCTCAGCATTAGATTAGGTTTCCTTTTCCTCTACATTATTATACAGTGCTTCACTCTATACAAAAAGACAACAATGCAGACTTGTCCAAATTGAAAGTATTTGCAGACAATAAATTAAATGTCGTTTAAATGTTGATTTCTGTTTTTGATGGGGTAAGAAAAATTGTTGGAAAAGGAGAAAACGCTGGTTACCAGCATTTTCTCCTTTTCCCACAATGTTTTCAAAAACCTTCTCTTTCAGGGTTGCTAAAACTCAGGATGGTGTCGTAAAGGCTAAAGAACTCAAAAATGGGCTTTTTCACGGTAGGCAGACAGCAACAAAACTTACGGTTTGCAGGATAAAGCACCAAGGATCTAATTGAATATTGCATTCAGTCCTGGGGGCTTTTAGTGTTTTTCTGTTTGCGCATCAAACTTGACTTGATTATGACAAAAAAGATCCTGTCAGATTCTTTCTGATGGAAAATGTTAGATTTTTTATTTACCCTTTACAGTACCACACAATCCTGTGTTTTCATGACCCATAGAAATTCTTTTAAAAACATTGTGGGAAAGGAAGAAAATGCTGGTAACCAGCATTTGCTCCTTTTTCCACAATGATTTAAACCCTTTCATAAATGAATACCATCATTCAAGCCATATTTACTTTTCTGTGTGGCAGTCTGCTAATGCCTTGAATTTGGACATGTTTAACATTTTGTTGTTTTGTAAAGAGTTAAGAGTATTTTTGTTTTTGCTTTTGGTTTGTATTGGAGGTTAACATCATTTTAACAGCTTAGGTCATACCATGGCGGTCAGTGACACACACATTGTGTTTTCTGGCTTTCTCACACCAGTACTGACACAACTCTCTTTCCAAAGCCACTGACTGCTTTTCTCACATGCATCACAGGTGAGAGGTGAAAAATCACCGGAAAGAAAGTTCACCTCAACCGGATATTGAACCCGCAACCTCCAGGTCATGAGTCAGATACGCTAACCACTGAGCTACCTGGCCGGGCTTTCTCTTTGCTTTGATAGAGAATATAAATTCAACATAGTATCAAAGAGAAACATTTTGACATTTTACCCTTCAGTGTGCTATAGGTTACCGGTACATTTTTACACTGTTTCCTCACAAAGTTATGTGACTTTTTTAAACCCCAACAGTGATTGAGAACAGTATCGGGGTTCGTATACACCAACCATTCTTTATGACATTCTTAGTCTTTGTATGTGAAATTTTCTGTAATTTGAAAATAACAAAACTTTTGATTGGCTAAACAAAATGAGTTACTTTTGAATTTAGAAAACTCTGGCAAATGAGACTACAGGAATGTTCTCAAGAATGGTTGGAAATTCAGACCAAATGAGCCATACAGAAAGCAAAACTTTCCGGAAAACTATCCCTAGATTGGTGAACTAGGTTTGAAAAGTTTAGCTACCTGAGCGAATTCCATAGCTGCAACAGCTTGTTTGTAAGTGGTAATAAATATGATGTTTGACTTGTAACAAATACCTAACACACCCACAAGAAAAAAAAATACATCAAGCATATTGCTAGTTTACAAAACAAAAAGGCACAGTCATGTATTTCACAACATGACCGCGATTTTTGCGTGCAGATGTCATAGCTTTAGGACATCTAGATTTTCCTTTGAAGCCAACATTATCATCATCCAGTGTCTAATTTAAACATCCGTCATTGTGTTACATGTACTGTACAAGAATTTGTCTAATTTGTTCATAGAGTCAGAATAGGCCATAATTAAGAGAGTTAAAATGTATGGTTCACTTTACTCTGACAAACAAAGACTTCTTATCTGGGACTACAAGGTCATAACCATCATTCTACATCTTCAACTAGTAGAGCTCTGTCTAAATTTTTTCCATTAAAGATGGCTTTGCTGATGGGAATCAAATTGGTCACATAGCATGGCAGAAGGAACATCAAAAAAAGTTTCTAAGAATGTCTGAGCCAAATACATATAGATGGCTTTAGTTTGGGGAGTTAGAGTCAGAATAGTATTCAGAATTATTGTTGAACATAGCGTCCTAAAGTTAGAAAATTCAAACTTAATCTGTTTTCTATTCCACCCACCATTCTCATGATGTGAAAGCCAAGCAAGTTGTTTATAGAAGTAAACTACCACATTGAAAATTTGAAAACCTTGGGTATGTCATTTTAAACTGCAATGTCAACAAATTTGTAGATGGATTTTACATGCATGAGAAATTATTGTGTGTACTTAAGTGATAAATTGCCCCAAATATAAACATCCTTACCTGGTTTTCGGTAGAGTGAAATTGGTTACTTTTGCGTACATAGTGTAGATGAATATCAGATGGCCTGGAACAAACAGTCTGGTCTTGCATCTTCTCTACCAGATATTCAAGGGCGAAAACAGCTGCTGTGGATCTGCAGACAAGATGCCTGCCTTCATTTAAATCAGATAATACATGTAGTAATATTTTTAGCGCACTAAGGATTAAAGAAATAGAATTTTGAATAACTCTTTAATACATAACTGTCTCAAGCAAGGTTTTGGCAATGTTAAAAATAGCCTATTAATATAAATATTCAACATGGATTAAGGTTTAACACAAGCATAAATTGGGGGAAAGAATGTGGCAAATAGAGAAATTGTTCATTTTGAGTTATTTTTCCTTGATACATAAGACTTTAGATTGTGGTTTTAATGCAAGAAAACTTTGCATTTGTGAAATAGTTAACTCTATATAAAACAATCCTGTGTTCTGACAGCCTTGAAGGCAAAGGCTTTTTAAAACATTGTGGAAAAAGAAGAAAATGCTGGTAACCAGCATTTTCTTCCTTTCCCACAATGTTTGCTACAATTTCATAGAGAACTTATATCCTTACAGCTACATTTCAATTTTTGTCTGCAAATGCTTTCAATTTAGACTGGTCTAAAATTTTGTAAAGGAGAAGAATAACAACAAGTATTGAGAAACCTATAAATAGTGAAGGCTGTCCAGGTCTTTTGTTGTATGATCACGATTCAATCAATGACATGGCCACAAAAAAGGACCTCACAGCAGTTCAAACAGGGCTTTGAAGTGACTGTGGTGACCATTAAAGTCTGTTTTAACAAGATGCAATTAGGATTGTGATCATAAACATTCTCATTGAAGAGAACTGATAAAACTTTCTGGGTTTTTATTTCCATCCTAATAGACATGTGTAAACCGAGGTGGAGATCGGAATTGGAAGTCGGACTTGGTAACTTTCTGAAGGGTTGTCTGAAAATTGACATATACCATCATTATCTATTTTCGAATGCGACCAGATACCTTTCATTAATACCTAGAAGAAACTAATGATTAAAAAACCCTTTTTTTCAAGAATAACGCAGAACTCATTAAAATCATAGGATTCGATTACTGTTTAAAGCCCAATGAATAAGAAGAAAAAATATTAGGTTCTGATTGTGTCGCTGCAGATGTTTATTTACCTGCGAATTAAGCCCCTCATCACAACTCGGCAGGTTCCGTAACATCATCAAATCGCATCTATACCAAGGGAGTTTCTAATTAAAATACTGTCAGTCTTATGACCTTAAACATGAGGGCTCCCATGTAAATCCATTAGCAACAGAAAAAACAGCGAAAGTAAAGAGAGGGATCTCTTTCTTGCCAGTCAGGTTAGTGCCTGTGTGGTTCACTAGTATCTTCTTCCGCAGATGGTTGAACAAGGCCAAAGCCCTCAAGTCTGGTGCCTCCTCTACCTACCACAATTCATCTTGTTGAGCTGATAGACCGACTACCGGTTGAATTGCAGGCTGAGCTGCCTGCCAAACTGCTGATTGAGCCACCGGTTGCTGACAGCTACAACTGTTTTGAATCTCTGAAGAGAATGAGAAGGTGGATGATCCATGCCTGCTGTTTATGCCAAAATCACGCGCAACACGCGACAATCTTGATTTTCGTTAACATTTTTGAAGTCGTGGCAGAACTTAACAGAACTTGATTGCATGAGGGATCTGAAGGGAATGTGGGAAAAAAAACGTGATAGCAGATTGTAGCAATCGAAAGACAACTTTAGAGAACGTAACGAAAATCGTAGCAGATCTTGACCAGAATTGTTATAGTTTCGTGAGAAATCGCTAACTCATAACTAAACACACCGAAAGTACATAAAAGTGCTGGAAATCGTAGTAATACAAAAATAATGCAATAAATCGTGGAGTTTCCCACTTTTTTTCCCCTTAATCGTCGATATCGTGGACATCGTGACTGACTGTAAACGCAGCATAAGCAGTTCAAAATGTGACATTGGTTTGGTTGTAGTGGCGAATCTTTATTAAAATGATTGATTGAATGGTGTTTTACGCAGTTTTCAACATTATTTCAGTCATATCACGAGAGCTCACATATTCATGTATTTCCTGGGTTTCACGAGGACTAGGTTAGGGCTCTGAAGTGTCTTGCCCATGGACAGTCCGACGAAAAACCCGGTGGATCCACTAAGGCTCGAACCCTGGGCCTCCAGGTTACGAATCCTACACTTTCCACTGAACCTCGCAGGACCCGGCGAATCTTCAAATCCGGACTAACTTGTCAATAATGAAATGGGAACCTATTTTTTATTCTTATTCATTAGCAGTCGCACCCCCTTGATTTTAACGGTTTCTACAGTTTAGAGATATGTTAAATTTTCTGAAAAAAGTAGTCTTTTTGGATCATTTTTCTTGTAAGTATTAATGAAAGGTATTTGGTGACAATGAATAATGGATAATGATGGTGTATGCCAATTTTGAGACAACCCCTAATAAAGTTACGAAGTCCGATTTCCAATTCCGATCTCCACCTCGGGTTACACATGTCTATTAGCCTTAATTAAGCCATTGTTTGGTACAGACAAATTTTTGTCTTGAAGCAGAACATGTTTGAAAATATTGTGTCAAAAGGTGAAATTGCTCCTGTCAAGCACAGACTTTGATGAGATCTGTTGTAGACACTGAACCAAGTGATAACTTGTGATGACAGTTTGCCAAACCCAGATAGCGCAGTTGGTAGAGCACAGGACTTGAGTTCAGGGTCGCTGGTTTGAATCCCCAGCTAGACCAATTTCTTTCAATTGATGACAGTCATTGAAACAGGACTCATTCCCTCACACCACTGATCATTATTTCGATAATTGTTTTGTTGGAAAGCTGCCAGTGGCTTTGGGAGAATATTGTGCTAAATACTGGTAAAAGAAACTCTAGGAAAGCATGGATAGGTGCACTGGCTGCCATGCTCAGGAAATTATGTTTGAAGCGGCGTTAAACATGATGTAATCAATCAATTAATTATGACAGTGTGGAGAAGACTTTTGAAAGCATGATGAGAGAAGGAATAAATTGCTGGTAACTTTTAGTCAGCATTTACCTGTACTTCTGCTCCAACAATGTTTTCCACCTTTTAGAAGATAAAATAACACCACTTGAGCCTCATTCAATGTTGCATCTGCAAATGTTTAAAATATGTACCAGTCTAAAATTATGTCATCTGATAAAGAATTAATTCTAAATGTGCAGTGATTGGAAAGGAAAACCCTAGAATAGAGTTTCAAACTTGATGACGAAAGAAAAAGTATGTACAAAAGACTTTAACCTCTTACTGGTCCTCAACAGTCTGGAGTTTTAAGTATGGGAGAAAAAAGGCTTCTGTCTACATTGTGGATAAAGGAGAAAATGCTGGTAACAAGGATTTTCTCCTTTTCCCACAATGTTTCAAAGCCAAATCCCTTAACATCAATTTATCTGCAATAGCTAATTGCTCTTGATTTGGAAATATTTAATAACTTTTTTGTTTGGTAAAGAGTTTAAAGTAATCTCCCTTTTTATTTTCTATGTAAGGTAAATTTTATATTTTGTCATCGTTGAATTGAGTGAATACATATTGGATTTTCTACAAGAGTGATTTCGAGAGATGGTTATTTACTGCAGGTTTTATATACTGCATGCTGTAAACTTATAAAAAATACATATATAAATAAATCTTATATTTTTGCCTGCAAGGTATTTTCTTCTCATTTTGACTCTGGTTGTGGAAAATATATTTAAAGGTATTGTTTACCCATCCTTTTTCTGTAATACTATTCTTTAGGGATTTAACTCGTTACCAAACAACTAATTTTTAGGCTTCTCAGATTTGAAAGCATTTGCAGACAACAAATTAAATATGGCTAAAACATTAGAGTTGAGTAAGAAAGGGCAGAAAACATTATGGGAAAAGGAAAAATGCTGGTTACCAGCATTTTCTCTTTTTCCAGCAGTGTTTTAAAAATCTGTCTTCCTCAGGGTCTTTGGAACACAAGAACATTTGGTAACGCATTAATATTTATAAGTGCTAATTCTTCAACACTAATATAATATGGCTTGCAACACGCAAAAAGGGGCATTTGGACATTTTGCTTATAGTGTCGTCTTGGATCAGCCTGCGCAGTCCACGCAGGCTAATCCGAGACGGTACTTTATGACTATGTCCTACAGTAGACTTGCATGAAACAGAAAATTACATAAAAACGGAAAGTGTCATTTCGGATCAGCCTGCGCTGACTGCAGGTTGATCCGAGACGACATGTTATGCAAATGTTCAAATGCCCCTTTTCAGGTGTTGCAGGCCATATTATAACTACCCAAATTGAAAAGATTTGCCGACAACAAATTAAATGTGACTTAATTGATAGAATGTTATTTTGAAAATATTTAATGGGAAGAGAGACATTGCTAGTTACCAGCACTCGTTATTTCTCAAATTTTAGCCAAATTTGATTTGTCTACAATTGCTTACAGTTGCTTCAGATATGAACAAGTCTAAAATATTGTTGTCTGGTAGAAAGTAAAGGATTTTTAGTTATTTTATAACATTAGATAAATTTTGATGCTATCAATAACGTTAGTCTTTTCTCTTTTCAGATGGCCTCCGCAAATGATTCAAAATGGCAAAAGGATGCAGCAGATCAGAACTTTGATTACATGTTCAAATTGTTAATCATTGGAAATAGTTCAGTGGGCAAGACTTCATTTCTATTCAGATACGCTGATGATTCTTTTACGTCAGCGTTTGTGAGTACTGTAGGAATAGACTTTAAAGTGAAAACTGTATTTAGGCAAGACAAACGAGTCAAATTACAGATATGGGTAAGTGTCATACATGTATTAAAATATTCTTTAAGACCATTATCTTGAAAATTTTTTTGTAGCCTTTGACAAAAGTTTAAAAGGGCCATAACTCTAACACTGATTAGTGGACATAGTCCTTAATCCAACTTGAGCTATATTCATAAGTAACAATAGCTGCCAAAAGTAAACGAAGCAGAAGCATTTGTAAATTTAAATCATATCAGTTAAAATTATGGAAATTATTGTGAAGATGACAATCTGTTGTTGTATGGGTGGTCCAATCATTAGTTGCTGTGCAAAGCTGAGTCGTGTAGTATTCTTAACCCATAAAGTGCTGGAACCGACATAAGTTGTTTTTGCAGACAGCGTAGATTAAGATCAGACTGCACAGAACAAGCAGTCTGAACCTGGATCTACACTGTCCACTACTTTGTATTATATCCTGGCTAGAACAACCATGAAGTAACAATATTTCTGATGTTTTTCCTCTTTTCAAAGGTCTGTTTCTTTATTTCAGTACTCTAAGGGTTAGAGTTAACAAACTAATTGTTTTTTCTCACATCTCACAGTTTTACAAGATTAATAGGTGTCTCTTTCTCCTGTATTGATTTCACTCTGTAACCAGCTGTAAATAATGTATGAGATGGGCCATAGAACTATTATTAGAACTGAGAAGAGCAACCTAGAAAAACGAGGGCGGGCCTTTCTTATCTCTAATTTATTGTTGGGTTTGATCAATACTCAGGTTTGCCCAGTGCCCTCCATGATGGTCAAATTTATAGCCATTTTTGACCCTTGAGTACCAATGCAGGTTCATTTCAGCTGTTGTGAGAGGGCCCCTTAGTAAGTTTTAAGTATGCTTACCATAATGGCACAAATGGGGCAACATTATGATAAAAAGTAAATTCTCGAGTGATCTTTTTGCTTGCTGTTTAATCCACCATGGATAGATGAAATTCTTAAGATTCTCCTTGGGAATTTCATCTTCTGGATTAAGGTTAAAATCAAAGTCTCAGTTTATGGTAGAAGCAAAATTAGATGCTATTAGAGAAGAAAATAGAGAATATTGAAGAAGGTATATTTGGGTGCGTAACTGTGCGTGAAAACTTTTTAATCCATAAGGTACTAGGATGTTACAAGAAAAACTGTACAGAACGATCAATAAACTGTTATAATAGCCCATGATCCTCTATGAAATGGTCATAAATGATTTAACATGATGGTTGTATGAATAAGCATGATCAAGTTCCGATTGTACTGCAATGGTCCTATGTTGAGAAAAATTCTTACTCTTACTGCATGTAGTTAGTACACCATGATACGTAATTTCATACAGTCTAAAACTGGTGTGGCCTAGCTAAGACTTATCCATATCACAATCATATATGGTCAATGTAGATTTATGTCACATCTTTGCTGCGCGTTGGTACAATTCACCATTAATTCTAGAATTGGGAAATCTTTAGACCAAATTATGACAGTTCAGCAGCAACTGTTGATTATGGGCTTGAAGGTTTGGTCACACCAAGCTAACGGACGAGTAATGGATAAAAAATCATTTTATCCGTTTGTGTCCGTTCGTATCCGTTTCTTATCCGGTGAATCCGCTACTTGTCCAGCAACGTCTGGTGATGTCCGTTCCGTCCGATGGGAAGTTTTGAGCATGTTCAAAAATTTCCACTGGCCAAAACGGACAGAGACGTGCAAATGACAGACTTTGGATGCATTTGACTATTTATACCCTCGACCGGTACGTTCCTCGTATGTTGGTGTTCGGTACATTTCCATTCATCGTACGTTGGAAGACCGTTTTGTCCGGTTCTCATGCATTGCACTTCCGTTTTATCCGGTACAAGTCCGTTACTCGTACGGTGATATCCGTTACTAGACCGTTTATTATCAGGTACATATCCGGTAAGCGTGCATTTTTTCCGTTACATGTGCGGTACTCGTACGGTCATTGTGTGGCTTCTTCGCTCCACACACGGATCGCATGAGCCTCGAGCGGCAGAGGAGATGAATTTTGTCACCGGATAACCAAATTCTGCATGTTTTTGTTTGTTTTCCCTCCATTACATATCTGTTAGCCGGTCTGACCAAGCCTTAAGTTCTAACCTCAGAAGGATTGTCAGTTAATCTGTACCACACACTTCTTTGTTTCCCAGACAAGGCTCTAAAAACATAGTGGAATAAGGAGGAAGTGCTTGTAACCTGCATAATCCCCTTATTGTACCGCGTTTTATGTCCTGTTTTAGACAAGTTGCATTCTCTGTGCAGGGTTTTCCTTGACCCCCTGTTTCTCTGAATTTGGACCTCAAAATTTTCTGACAGAAAATTTTTGAAAACATTGTAGGAAAAAGAGAAAATTTTCTCCTTTTCTTACAAAGGATTTCTGAAAGGCTAGCCTTTCAGAAATCCTATCATTTGAGCCACCTTTAACTTGTCATTTGCTAATGCTTTCATTACGGATGGGTCTAATTTTTTTGTGTGGTAAAGGGTTAATGTATAGTGTTCAGTCTGCAAATTGCAATGTTTAGTTCTTTTTAATGATTTTAATAACTTTCGTCAATTTATTAAGCAATGTACATGATGAATTTTATTGAAAAAGTGCAATAGTACAGTAACTCCAGACTACTCTATAAATGTAAAAGTACAATAACTCCAGACTATTCTCTAAGTGTAAAAGTACAATAACCCCAGACTACTCTGTAAGTGTAAAAGTAAAATAACTCTAAACTACTCTGTAAGTGTAAAAGTGCAATAACTCCAGACTACTCTGTAAGCATCAAAAGTACAATAACTCCAGACTACTCTATAAGTGTAAAAGCACAATAACTCCAGACTATTCTCTAAGTGTAAAAGTACAATAATTCCTGACAACTCTGTAAGCATCAAAAGTACAATAACTCCAGAATACTCTGTAAGTGTAAAAGTACAACAACTCCAGACTACACTGTGAATGTAAAAGTACAATAACTCAAGACTACTCTGTAAATGTAAAAGCACAACAAGTCCAGACTACTCTGTAAGTGAAAAATACAATAACTCCAGACTATTCTGTAAGTGTAAAAGTACAATAACTCCAGAATACTCTGTAAGTGTAAAAGTGCAATAACTCCAGACTACTCTGTAAGTGTAAAAGTACAATAACTAAACTACTCTGTAAGTGTAAAAATGCAATAACTCCAGACTACTCTGTAAGTGTAAAAGTACAATAACTCCAGACTACTCTGTAAGTGTAAAAGTGCAATAACTCTAGACTACTCTGTAAGTGTAAAGGTACAAAAACTCTAGACTACTCTGTAAGTTTAAAAGTACAATAACTCTATACTATTCTGTAAGTGTTAATGTACTATCACTCCTGTCTTCTCTGTAAGTGTTAAAGCACAATAAGTCCAGACTACGCTGTAAGTGTAAAAGTACAATAACTCTAGACTACTCTGTAAGTGTAAAAGTACAGTAACTCCAGACTACACTGTGAATGTAAAAGTACAATACCTCTAGACACTCACTCCAGACTACTCTGTAAGTGTTTAAGTATAGTAACTCCAGACTATTCTTGTTACCTACCTTGTGAAATAAGTATGCAGCAGCAGACAAAGCTTGAAAACATCTTTCCAAAATATTAACTATCAAAGGAAATAATGGTTTTTAACATAAGAAAATATTTCATCAATTAGAGATATTGTTCATTACATGCATTTTTCTTTTTGCAACAATATTTCAGATCAGGTTTGCTGCCAGACAAAAAGAGAATCTGGATGATTTTGCTTTTTGCTTAAAGTATTTTCTTCTGACCAAGGGAACAGAAACTTGTTCAGATAGGAAGAAGATGATTTTCTCAAAAAAGGGATTATGTTTGGAAAGAAATAAGGTTGTAATATTAGCATGCCCCAGAGGGAGCATGACTTGAAAATTGACTCTAGGATTGGCAGAAGAATTAATAGGAAAATCTTATACCAAAATCAGATTTATGAGGTTATTATTGAAATATGCTGAGCTACACTCTCACAATATAATGCGAAGTACAGTTTAGGTGCTTTTGTTGACAAATGACCATAGATGAGCGAAGATACTTCATTGTATAATTTGCTGAGCTTGCGCATTTGTTCCTTTACTGACAATATTATACCTGGTAGGTAGAAAGTTCAAAACATTTTTGCCCGCCCGGGTGGCTCAGTGGTGAGTGTGTCGGACTCATGACCTGGTGGTTGTGAGTTCGATACCCGGTTGAGGCGAACTTTCTTTCCGGCGTATTTTCGCCTCTCACCTCTGCTGAAGCATGTGAGAAAAGTAGTCGGTGGCTTTGGAAAGAAAGTTGTGTTAGTACTGGTGTGAGAAAGCCAGGAAACACATGTGCGTCACCGACCGCCATGATATGACCTTAGCTGTTAAAGTGGCGTTAAACCCCAATACAACCAACCAATCAAAACATTTTTCCTTTCAATGTAATGTTTTTAAAGGGAATTACATGTTTGCTCTTTCACCAGAGCACAAAGTTTTAGACTAGTCAGAACTGAATGCATTTTGTAGAGTACAAACTAAATGCAGCTCAAATTATGGCTTTATCCTTTAAAGGCTAGAAATTATTGTAGAAAACTCTTTTTTCTTTGTTTTCAAAAAGCTTCTTCCTCTGTTATTCAAACATGATTTTGTAAAGGGTTTAGTAAGGAAAACATGCAACAAAAAGATTCCCTGTCGTTCCATTAAAGCAACAAAAGAGATCTCAGTTTGCCTCCCCAGGCAGATAAGTAATTTCTGTGTCAGTAAAAGAAAAAGCCATAAGGGGAGCCTTTCAACTACTATTATTTGTCATTTCCTCACAGTGAGTTTTTATGTAGACTGATTTATGGTTGGACCTTTGTTGCTTGTATTAGTTTATTTGCCTGTTTTTCGTATAAGCTTTGAACTTTCAGAGCACCAAGTATTGATCTGCCAGATGTGTTAATGTATTTGACAACATTTTTGACACCCATGTGATAAATTTAGCCTAAAAAGATAATTGGAATCAGCTGTTTACCTGAAAGTAATCAAACCACTGCTTTAACTCTTTACCAAACGACGAAATCTTAGTCTGGTCCAAATTGAAATTATTTGCTGATGACAAATGAGGCACAGAGGATGGGACTTCTATAAGAAAGAGTAGAAAACATAGTTGGAAAAGAAGAAAATGCTGGTTACCAGCATTTTCTTCTATACCAACAATGTTTTCTAAAGTCTTCTTTCTCAGGGTCATTAAAACAAGGGATCCTTTGGTAAAGGGTTAAAGATTCTTGGAATCTAGCCTATGTCTAAAGAATCAATCCACTGCTGAATAAGATTTTTCAAATGAAACCATTTGCCTGAAAAGATTCTTGGAACTTAGTTATTTGCTTGAAATGATTTGTGAAATCAATCAGTAAAAGCGTGCTCTCATATTTTTAGCTTGGCTGTTTTCAAAGAAAAGTGGAGTTCTTCTCATAGCACTGGCATCATTGTCATTGTCATCTGCAAACCATGTGAAAACTTTGACATCTTATGATATTTCTATAATTATTGAAGTTATTTACTTCAAAATTGGACTAGTTTTAACTATCACACAACATGGGCAGAAAACCATGAAAATATTTTTGACACAGTTATGCCTCCTTCTTTAACTTAAAATTTTCACTAAAAGCAACTGCGGCCGAGTGTTGGTACCTGTATAGGATGCTCTTGTTTGAATCATTCTTTTGCCCCAAAATAGTCTTTGAATCATTCTGTTTGCTTCATCAATATGAGCCATTCTCTGGCAAAAGAGGACTTAGTGCATCTCTGTGATGCATGATACTAAGCAGGTCATCACATGACATGATGATCATATAACCGTAAAGTCCATTTTGTCTGTAGTAACACCCAACTGAACTGTTAGGTACACTGGTTCTTTTACATGCAGAAAATTGACCAATAACAAAAAGTTTCGGCTCGTGTCAGCCTGTGCAGACTGCGCAGAATGACCTGGGTTGATACTCTTTGCAGATGAATTAAGCTCCTTTTTCATGGAGTTTGACTCATTTGCTTAGTACTGAAAGAAATTCACTAGAGTCATCAAATTAGCAAAGATTTTAAGCCAGAACCTCTACCCTAATTAAATGGCATGTCTTTTATTTTACACTTTACCAAATGACAAAATTTTAGACTGGTCCAAATTGAAAACATTTGCAGATGACAAAATAGATGTACCTGAATAACTGAAGTTTCCCAAACTAAAAGTAGACAATATTGTGGGGAAATGAGAAAATGCTGGTTACCAGCATTTTCTCCTTTTCCCACAATGTTTTCTAAAGCTGCCTTCGTCAAGCTTGTTAAAACTAGGGATTGTGTGATAAAGGGTAAAAAACTAGAACTTAATTAAAATTGATGCCCTTTGCTGCCTATTATGCTCTTGTTGCTTGAGCTACAATATATCTGGAAACAACTGACAGGACTATAATTTGCTCTTAAGCGTTGCCCAAACTAGAAATTTTAGACACTTCCAAATAAAAAGCATCTGCAGACAACAAATTCGAAAATGGTAGAAAAGATCTTAAGTTTTGTGACAGTATAGAAGACACTCTGGAACAATAGAAAATGCTGATTACCAGTAATGTTTTTAAAAGGCCTCTTCTTCAGGGTCGTGAAAACACAGGATTGTTTGATAAAGGGTTAGGATTGTTTTTGATACATTCAGTATGATAGCATTATTACTGTTCATTTATAATCCTTTCTGTTTCGTTTTACAGGACACTGCAGGTCAAGAGCGCTACAGAACTATAACTACCGCATATTACAGAGGTGCAATGGGATTTATACTTATGTATGATGTAACAAATGAGGAGTCCTTCAATGCTGTTCAAGACTGGTAAGAATTTTTGTTAACTCAGATCACAATGTCATGTTCCTCTGCCAGTTCATGGTATGATTAAATTCTTTACAACATGACTAGATTTTAGACTTGTTCAATTGAAAGCATTTATAGACAAAAAACAGGAAGTGTGTTAAAAGATGATATTCATCTTTGAAAAAGTGTTTCAGTAGAAACCATTGTGCTCATAGGAGAATTTGTTGGATAACTCTTTAACCCTATACTACACAATACCGACTTTTAAGACCCTGATAAAGAAGTATTTTGAAAACATTGTGGGAAAAGGAGAAAATGCTGGAAACCAGCATTTTCTCCTTTTCCCACAGTATTTTCTATCCTTTGCAAAACAAATTTTAGTATTTGAGTCACATTTATGTTATCGTCTGCAAATGCTTTCAGTTTGGACCAGTCCAAAATTTTGTCGTTTGGTAAAGAGTTAATAGATGACAACACTTAAGGCTGCTCTTCATTGAAAGTATTTACAGAATACAAATTGAATACAGCTAAAATCATGGAAAAACCTTTCTTCTATAAGGCTTTTAAAACATGGGAGTTTTTGTAAAAAAGAAAAGTTAATGGTCATTAACAGTTTCACTCATGTAAGTTACAAATACTCTGTGATTTTTGCAGAAGATCTTCAACTGGATATGGTGCTTTGTTCATTACTGTAGAAAAGCAATTGCTGTTAATTGCTTTACCAGATGACAAAAGTTTTGTCCAAATTAAAAGCGTTTGCAGACGACAATTTCGTTGTGGCTGAAATGGTGCAATTATTCTTTGACAGGATAGAAAACACTGTGGGAAAAGGAGAAAATGCTGGTTACCAGCATTTTCTCCTTTTCCTGCAATGTCTTCAAAAGGCCTCTTTCTCAGGGGCTTAAAAAGTCGGCATTGTGTGTTAAAGGGGTAAGGTCTTCTAGACTAACATGTATAATGATAACCCTTTGCCAATCTATCCCAAGTTTTAACAGCAAACTTGAGGAAGAAGGCTTTTGAAAACATTGGGAGTAAAAGAGAAAGTGGCCAGTAACAGTATTTTCTTCTTTCCCCAAAATGTTGTCTACTCTTCCAAAGACAAATCCCATCAATTAAGCCAAATTTGATAAATTTTGTCACCTGCAAGTGTTTTCAAATAGGGCAGGTCTAACATTTTGTTTTCCAGTAGAGGGTTCATATGTAGTCCAATTTTTGTTAGCAGCAACTTGTATTGAAGGACCACCTGTTTTAAGCAGGCAACTCATAGTTTAGTTAAGTCTGTCTTAAATTGACACTTGTCTGTAGATGATAGCTTCATTTAAATTTTGTTCCCACTGGCAGATGCTTGAGACTAGACTGACTTGTAAATTGTTATTTATTTAGGCCTCTACACTTCAACCCCTTCCCTTTCATGATGTGTCAGCCCAAACAATGTACCAACATGTTATATTTAACCAAGAGCTATTTTGGGTCTTTCAGATGATTACTCTTGAAAACATCCCAGCAAAAGGAAAGTTGTTCTTTGTGAGCCATTTCTCTGTTTGCAGCAGTTTTTCCAATACATTCAGATATGACCCCTCAACGATTATTTCTATATAATTGCTAGTCCAGTAGAAGCGCTCAGGTACATATTTTGTAATAATAGCCAAGTTGTGTGAGACAGGACAAGAATGTCATGGCATCCGGGGTCAAGTTTAGTAAACAAACCCAATAGGAGAATAACAAGTGAGAAATGAAAGTTGAAGTATGCAGTTAATAGATTATTCTATACATAAGTCTAATCTACAAATGAGATATCATTATAGTGAATTCCTAAATTTCTTTGAAGGTGCACACAAATTAAGACATATTCCTGGGACAATGCCCAAGTTGTATTGGTCGGTAATAAATGTGACCTGGAGGATGAACGTGTGGTGTCAACTGAACGAGGCAAACAGTTAGCAGATCAATTAGGTAGGTTTAATCCTATATGCAAGGGATAAGGTAAATACTGAGCATTTGTTTCTTTTTCCCAGCGTGCTTTTTATGCCCCCGCCATGAAATGGCAGAAGGGCATATAGAGTTACCTGTGTCCGTCTGTGTGTATGTGTGTGTTAGTGTGTTAGTGCGTGTGTGCATTAGAGTGTGTGTCCCATTCTTGTCCAGAGCATAACTTCTACATTTATCAATGGATTTCAAAATAATTGTGCACACTTGTTCTCCTTAACAAGAACTAGTGTCATGCGAAAAGTTTGTTTCAATACACACAGGGTCAAGGTCACAGTTGAAGGTCAAATGTTTAAATTGACCTTGTCCGGAGCATAACTTCTACATTTATCAATGGATTTCAAAAAAACTTCGCACACTTGTTCTCCTTAAGAAGTACTAGTGTCATGCGAAAAGTGTGTTTCGATACGCCCAAGGTCAAGGTCACAGTTGAAGGTCAAATGTTTAAATTGACTGTTCAACCCAGTTTTACATCCTGCTCAGCAGAATTGTGATATGAAGATACAGTTTTGGTTTTTAGCTCCACTGGCCGAAGGCCAGCGAGCTATTGTCATGGCGTTGTGTCCGTCGTGCGTCCGTCCGTCCGTTCGTCCGTGCGTGCGTCCGTAAACTTTTTCTTTAAAAAACTTCTCCTCAGAAACTATTGACTGGATTTTTACCAAATTTCACAGGAATGTTCCTTTGGTG
Organism: Hippopus hippopus; assembly: GCA_946811185.2. Classification (NCBI taxonomy): domain Eukaryota; kingdom Metazoa; phylum Mollusca; class Bivalvia; order Cardiida; family Cardiidae; genus Hippopus; species Hippopus hippopus. The sequence goes on along the minus strand of OX328099.1, from coordinate 14,028,564 downwards.
GTCCTCTTTCAAATTCCTTCAAATAATTGTGTTCCATGAAGAATTCTGGTTGCCATGGCAACCAAAGTAAAAAACCTTTAAAAATCTTCTCCTCCCAAACCGCTATTTGGATAGCATTATTATTTTGCAGGAATGTTCCTTAGATACAGGTTTACAGAATTCCTTTAAAAAAAAAAAAGATCTGTCAAAAAACATGGCTTTTATGGGAGACTCATTTTCCTTTTATGGTATAAAGTAAAATCTTTGAAAAATTTCTTCTCTAAAACTATTCATTGGATTTCATTGTTGTTTTGCAGGTAAGTTCCTATGGTGGTTGTCTACCAAATTGTTTCTTCAGTGAGCTAAAATGCAGGATTGAATGATAATTGTTAAAAACTTCCTTTCGCCATTATAGAAATATCAGGCCTGTGGAGCGATACAGGCGCTCAAGCGCCTCTAGTTAAAAAGACTCATCCAAAGAACTATGCCAGAGAATATTTAGGCTGCAACCTACCCTTCAACTATAGTCCAGTGTGATAATATTTGATCCAATTTGTTCCTGTCTCATAGAGGAAGTCCAACAAAGTAATTATTATTGCTATATTTCTCACTCTCATTCCTCAAGTTAAGATCTTCATAATCCTGAATATAAGTAACCCTCAGTTGAAAGATTGAGGAAAATGCTGAATAAAAAGAAGTTAATGCTCAAAACCAGCATTTTCTTCTTTTTCTCACAAAGTTTTCTACCATATGCAATACAAACCATATAATTTATTGTCTGCATATTGCTTTCAACTTGGACCAGTCCTCAATTTTGTTATCAGGTATAAATAATCTTTTATCTGCTTGGCTATATATATAACAAACCTTCTTAACCCTGTCTGAGCTGTTATCCAAAACAACAATTTTCTGTAATACCTACTGATTCTGTCATATGACAATCATCTGTGACGAATACCATTTAGTGGGGGCATCCGTGTCTCTGACACACCTATTTCTAGTTAAATTATCCCAAGTATTTCTTACCTTTTTAGTCAGTTTTCTAGCAATGTTTTTCTTGGCCACCTTTCTTGGACCTTAAAACAGCTTGTGTGGTTGTGGGTTGAAACAAAAATATTATCAGTATTCTATTCTAACTAAATGTCTTACTTCATCAGTGTCAATGGTGTATCACTATCTCAATGAGGTATCAGTATCTCAATTCAACAAACTATCATCATCTTAACTCTTTATCAAATGACAAAATATTAGAATTGACAAATTCGAAAGCATTTGCAGACGACAGTTTAAATGCGATTCAAATGTTGGAACTTCTCCTTTGTAGGGTAGAAATTATTGTGGGAAAAGGAGAAAATGCTGGTAACCAGCATTTTCTCCATTTCCCACAATGTTTTCTACCCTATTAGAGACAGAAATTGTCATCTTAGGAACATTAAATTTTATGTCTGCAAATGCTTTGAATTTGGATGAGTCCAACATCTCGTAATATGGTAAAGAGTTAAACTGATCTCAATGGTTCTAAAGTTAGCTCTTTTCTTGTTTGACATTAAACAAGTCTATGAATTTTATGTACCGGCATCTTTAAAATACCGACCATAGTTTTGGTTTGTATTGAAGCACTAGTATATTTTCAAATACATGTATTGTTTCCACATTGACTTTGAGGTATTGACTTCTTTTTCATTTGCTGTATTGGGTGAATATTATACTATGTACAAAAAACTGGCTACAACATGCTCCTTAGATTTTGATTAATTTGCTTTTTTAATTCACAAAAACCATTAGCAAAAAATCTTTCAGGGTCGTTAAAAGTCGGGATTGTGTGGTAAAGAGTTAACACTCTCAGCACTATGGCAAAATCAGGTGATGTTGTAGATGACATAAATTAAGATCAGACTGCACATTCTGTACAGTCTGATCTTTGATCTGCATGGTCTGCTGAATTTGTCAAGCCTCTGATGTAAAAATCTGATCAATGGATTGTACTATCTTTAGTTGTCACAATAGATTTTGTATACATATTTAGTGCTGAAAGACCTAATACTGGTACAGTTTAGCCCACCAAAAAAACTATTAGACACATTGGTTTAGTAAAAAAATTCCAAGTTTTCCAGTTTTAAAGGCTACATGTTTTTAGTTAGAATATTGTAGAAAAATGTAGACATTGTGGATCTTAGATGAGACTGCATATTCTGTGCAGACTGTTCTTGATCTACACTGTCCCTTAGTGATAAGTTATACAAGGGATAATAAACATGCTGATGGAAGGATCTTGGAGATACTGAAGTTAGAGGCATGATTGATTTTATCTTCAAGAGATCAATATGAGAGGAGATTGATGCAATTTCTCCTTCAGAAAATGGAGGGAAAATTACATGTGTAAGGTTTCAAGTTATGGCTTGTTTTCAGAACTTCTACGTCTTTGGCACATTCTTCGCAGACTATTTTCAGACAAGTTAAAATACTGATTTAACCCTTGATGCGCCTTTCACAACTTCAGTTGCTTTTACGACCAGTATAGATCAAGATCAGACTATACAAAACATGCAGTCTGATCTTTGATCTACTCTGTCCACTATGCTGAAAAATTCAGGACAATATTCTGACAACATTCTGAAAAGAACTGTTTGCTTTATCAGTACTTCTGGGGATAAATAACACAACAGGGGAAACATTGAAAAGGAAGAGAAGTATCTCTATTGGAATTACATGTATGTAGAAAATATTATTTTTGGGAAAATGGAGCAGTTGCTTATTTAGGATTATTGCTTCTTTTCAATTTATGTTTTCAGGGACTGTTATATCAGGAGCATGAATAATTGTATTTGTACTGCCAAGTGTTAACACATTAACATTTTTCCCCAGTAATGAAATGGCTGTATTCATGAAATTGTTAATTAAACAAGGGGATGCAAAGATGTGGAAATGTTGTTTAAAGATACTATGGTAAAATTAAGGCTGATGCAGAAATTACTAGCTGGGAATTTGCCCATTTACTTAAATTTTTTGAGATCAACTCTTGTCGCATTTCACATCACAGTTGTTCCTATTTGGAGAAGGATTAAATGTCAGAGTTCTAATCTAAATGTATGAGTCTGGTTTCTTCAGATCTCTTTCACTACCAGACAAATACCATACACATTTTCAATGCTAATAGCGCATTCTCACTGCAAGATGAGGAACCACTTTGGTCATAATCTAGAATAAAGTAGTGGAGAATGTAGATCAGAGATCTGACGGCATATTCTGTGTCGTCAGATCTTGATCTACACATTTCACAAAAGCTTCTTGTGTTGTCTATAGTAAGGAAAGAGTTAACTCTTTACCAGACGGCAAAATTTTAGGCCTGTCCAAATTGACAGCATTTCCAGATATCAAATTGTTGCTCAAAACATGAAATTCATGAAAAACATGAAAAGTGTAGAAAACATTGTGGGAAAGGGAGAAAATGCTAGTTACCAGCATGTTTTTCAAAGCATTTTTCATTTGGGTTGGTTAAAAAACCAGAATTATGTGAAGGGGTTTATTTAATGCATACATGAAATTTATGCAATGGTAAACCCCTTCCCTGTCATACGGGACTCTGGATGTATTTCAGAAGATGGGTAAAACAAGATCAGCCTGCACATACAGGCTGTATCAGCAGTTGATTGGGATATTAACTATTTACCAATTTAGAGTTGTAATGACTATTAAAAAGGAGGATTTTTAAAACTTAGTGGGAAAAGGAGAAAATGCTGGTAGCCAGTTTCTGTCTCTATGTTGTTTTCTACCCTCCCAAAGGCAAATTTCAGATTTAGTCATTTGTAATTTGTTTTCTGCAAACATTCAATTCAGACCATTCTGTGATATTTATTTGTCTGGTAAAGAGTTAAGTCATCTTTCATGCAGTCCTAGTGGTATCTCTGTAACACTTATGTGTAAATATGTTGTTTTAAAGTAACAATGAAGGCCAAATGTAAATAAAGCGGGTGTTTAAATGCATTCGAATTTATATCATACCATTTAAAAGTATGGAAATTATTGTGAAGATGACAATCTGTCATTGTACGTTCGGTCCAAGTGTTAGTCCCTGACAGAGAAATTAATTTCAAAACTAGGTTAAAACCTGCCAGGTAGCTGTGTCTTTTGTTTACTTTTTGCCTGATTTTAAAATTCTTTTTGTCTGCCAGCGACTAACATATGGCCCAACCACATGATAACCGACTGTCATCTCCACAATACTTTCCATACTTTTAAATGGTATGATTTAAATTCAAATGTATTATGACACCTGCTTTGATATTTTGGCCTTTACTGGGCCTTTAAGCTTTGACAGCTATTTTCACAGAAAGCAATTGCAAAAGGTATGGTTGTAGCCTTGGCATCATCAACTGTATCTTTGCATTGTCAAAAACTTTGACATTTTATTATAATAATGTCTGTTATTTCTGAAGATGTTTACTTTTAACTAAGAGATGTTATTAACTATCAAAAGGGGAACCCATACAACAGGGGCAGGAAACCATCAACATATTTTTGACACAGTTATAAAAACTTTCAGAAGTTTTATTTTATTCATTTATTTATAAAAAGTTTGACATTTCATAATATCTCTGTTATTAATGAAGATCTTTACTTCAAACTTGGACAAGTTGTTTACCATCAAAAGGGGAGAAAAACCATCATATCATTTCTGATACAGGTATGCCCCTTTTTTGACTAAGAATTTTCACTGAAAATCAAGCAGCTGCAGCCAAGTGTTGGCACTCACATGAGGTACTCATGTTTTTAGCTCCACTGGCCGAAGGCCAGCGGGCTTATGTCATGGCCTGTTGTCCATCGTGCGTCCGTCCGTCCGTCCGTGCGTTAACTTTTTTTTAAAACGTCTTCTTCTCTGAAACTACCCATCCAATTTTGATGAAACAGAAATGATCCTGCCATGGTCCTCTTCAGAATTTCTTGAAAGAATTTAATTCCTTCAAAAACTCTGGTTGCCATGGCAACAAAACTGAAAAATTTTGAAAATCTTTGAAAATCTTCTTGTCTGAAACCGTAAGGCCAAGGGCTACCAAATTTGGCATGTAGCTTTATCTAGTGGACCTCTACCAAGTTTCTTCAATTTATAGCCCTGGGGTCAAAATTGGCCCCGCCCCGGGGGTTACAAGTTATACATGGGCTTATTTAGGGAGAACTTTAAAATTCCTCTTCTACCTAGCCATAGGGCCTAGAGCTACCAAATTTGGCATGTAGCTTTATCTAGTGGACCTCTGCCAAGATTGTTCAAATTATAGCCCTGGGGTCAAATTAGGCCCTGCCCGGGAGTAACAAGTTTTACATGGGCTTATATAACAAGTTTTACATGGGCTTATATAGGGAGAACTTTAAAATTCTTCTTTGACCTAGCCATGGGGCCTAGGGCAACCAAATTTGGCATGTAGCTTTATCTAGTGGACCTGTACCAAGGGTGTCCAAATTATAGCCGAGGGTCAAATTTGACTTCGCTCCGGGGGGTAACATGTTTTACATGGGCAGGCTTATATAGGAAAATCTTTTGCATCTAGCTATAAGGGCTAGGGCTATCAAATTTTGCATTTAGCTTTATCTAGGGGGTCTCTATCAAGGGTGCCCAAATTGAGAAAAATTTGAAAATCTTCTTGTTTATAACATTCAAGAACTGAATTATTTGGTATGGAGCTTTATATTGTGGACCTCCACCAGGATTCAAATAATTATAGCTTTGCGATCAAAATTGGCTTTGCCCATGGATCACAACTTTCTCGTAGGATTAGATAGAAAAATGTTTGCATGTCCTCGTGTTTGAAATCAATTTGCTGAATATTGTAATGTTTGGCTTGTAGTGTTTTTACTTAATAGCCAGTGGAGCGATACAGGGCCATCATGGCCCTCTTGTTTTTTTCTACTCACACTTTATTTATATTGATTTTACAAGTATATTTTTAGCTGGGCTATTTACTGAGAAAACATTGAGGTACTTTGATTGCTCTGTAATTACCTGCATCATCATCGTCTTCATTGTGCAAAAACTGACACATTTTCCCAGATATGTTATTACTGAAAATATACTATTTACATTAAGGGCAGGTAACCCTCAACATGTTTCTGACAGTTATGCCCCCTGTTTAGATTTAGAATTCTTTTTATTTAAAAAGCATCAGGAGCAAGCCTTGACATTGGCATGCCATGGTTTTGTTTTCTTTTATGAAGTATCTACTGCAAATTTACGTCATGAGTTAACCCTTTACCAAATGACAAAATTTTACACTTGTCCAAACTCAAAGCATTTGCAGACGACAAATAAAGTGAAACTCATATGGTAAGATTTGTCTGTAGTAGGGTAGAAAGCATTGTGGCAAAAGGAGAAAATGCTGATTATCAGTATTTTCTCCTTTTCCTACAATGCTTTCAAAACACCTCTTTCTCAGGATCATCTAAACTTAGGATTGTGTGGTAAAGGGTTAAAACAGTCCCATTTGTGTAATTTACAAAAGGAAGTCAATAATAAACTTAAGTTCTATGTCTGGAAAGGGAGTCATTACAATGATGGGGGGGGGGGGGGGGGGGGGAAGAGAGCATTGATTTTTACACAATTTATGGCCAAATGGCCAGTCTCGATAAATTGATTTTGTGTGTTGGCAAGCCCTCGTATCTTTCATTTAGCAACCATCTTGGGAAATAATGAATAGAATCTATGATATGGAACAGACCCTCTTTGAGAATTGTTTTTCTCCTTTGGCAGTTATTCCTTGCCTCGCACCTCTTTAACTCTTTACAAAACGACAGAATTCTACTCCAAATCGAAAGCAGATGGAGATTTGGCTTACATCACTGAGTAACGTCTTCAAAGGTTAGAAAACCTTGTGGGAAAAGAAGAATATGCTGGAAACCAGCATTTTCTTCTTTTTTCACAATGTATTTAAATGCCTTCTGTCTTAACAACGTTAAAACACTGGATCTTTTGTTGGCCCACACATTCGGCACGAGTACTGGTGTAGTTTCCAGGAAGCAGAATCCAGAAAAATTAGTATAAGTTGTAAGAGCTTATTTCTCATTTGATGTAAAATAAATATGTTTAAACTGTAAACACTGGATTGTACAGGATAAGAGTAAGGCATTACTGTACAAATATGACCTAGCCTTTATATATCTGATGTATGTAGTGTTAAGGATGCAGAATATTATATTGCTATTTCAAAGCTGTTGTGGTCAGAATATCCGGCACAAGAAGTAGAGAGTGTAGATCCAAGATTAGACTGCACATTCTGTGCAGTCTGATCTTTATTTACACTTCCTGCATGAGCTGTTAAATCTGGGTTCAGCACTGCAAGGGTAAAACCTGTTTATTTACATTTCATTAAATTGGTTGTTTTCCAAGAAAACATCAAGGTATTGCTGTAGCCCTGTCCCGTCTGTGTTGTTGTACATTATTTAATAGCTCTATTAACCCATTACCACATAATCCCTACTTTTGACGACCCTGAGAAAGAAGCCTTTAGAAAACATTGTGGGAAAAGGAGAAAATGCTGGTAACCAGCATTTTCTCCTTTTCCCACAATGTTTTCTACTCTTCACAAAACGAATTTAAAATTTTCAGTCACTTTTATTTTGTCGTCTGCCAATGCTTTTGATTTGGACAAGTCTAAAATATTGTCGTTTGGTAATGAGTTAACATTGAAGATGTTACTGAAGAACATGGACAAGTTGATAACTATCAGAAGGGGAAGACATACAACAGGGGCAGGTAACCATCAAAATATTTTTAACACATTTAAGCCCCTTCTTCAACTTAGAATTTTCTCCCTAAATCAAGCAACTGCAGCCGAGCTTTGGCACCTGCATGTGGTGCTTTTGTTTCTTTAGCTCTGTAAGGGTTTAAGGCGTACTAGCTGTCCAAAGTAAACCATTTGGGAGTCAAATTGCAAAGAGATTTCATTAATACCATTAAAAAGTATGGGTATTATTTCCAGTCTGATAATGTGTTACAGCACCCTAGGTCAAAGTTTTTGTCTCTGGCAAAAAAATGTATTGTAAAACTGGAACAGTAGTTGCCAGCTTTTATTCTGGTTTTACAATACATTTTTCTGCCAGCAGCTTGAACTTTAACAGATTCAAATGTAACAATTTATGAGACTCATAATAATATCCTGGTAGCTCTGTTGTAGCATACAGGAGGCTGGTTTGGCCAGTTTATTTTCCAAGAATTGATGATAGTCAATATGACAGGATTAATTCCTGTCTCTTCGCTGACCATTGCTTCAATGCCAGTTATTTGGGAAAGCAGCCAGTGGCTTGGAAAGAATATTGTTTGGTGTACTGGTAAAAAAAAATTCAAGGAAAGCATGGATAGATGAACTGGCCGCTGCAAGCTGTAAGTGCCATTCGACAGGAAACAAGATGTATTGGAGCACACACATTTAAATATGTGATGAGAAACTTCAGAGAGAGCTTGAATATGTTAATCCCAAGGAAGGGCAGTGACCTAGAACACATACTATAATCTCTGACGTTCCACAGCTGTATGAACACTTTAATTTAATGAAGTAATACACACCAATTAAGTCTTTATTGTATAATTTTGGTATATTGCATAATTATGCCAATGGTATTCTTTGTCAATAAGTTACTAAATCTAAAAGTAGTGTCAGATATTACGGTACACCCTGTACTTATTATACACCCGTCGAAGACGGGACGTATTATGGGATCACCCGTGGCGGGCGGGCAGGCGGCGTCCCCATTCTTTGTCCGGAGCATATCTCCAAAACTATGCTAGCTACGGTTATGAAATTTCATGGGTGGATAGATCTCATCAAGGCGGAGTGCAGTGCACAGGAATCATAACTCTCACTTGCTTAATTTTTGAGTTATTGCCCTCTGCTGTTTTTCATACTTGAATTTTGTCCGGAGCATATCTCCAAAACTATACTAGCTAAGGTTATGAAACTTCATGGGTGGATATATCTTATCAAGGGAGAGTGCAGTGCACAGGAATCATAACTCTCGCTTGCTTAATTTTTGAGTTATTGCCCTCTGCTGTTTTTCATACTTGAATTTTGTCCGGAGCATATCTCCAAAACTATACTAGCTAAGGTTATGAAACTTCATGGGTGGATATATCTTATCAAGGGAGAGTGCAGTGCACAGGAATCATAACTCTTGCTTACTTAATTTTTGATTGATTTCCCTTTGTTTATATTCATACTTAAATTTTGTCCAAAGCATATCTCCAAAACTATGCTACCTACGGTTATGAAACTTCATGGGTGGATAGATCTCATTAAGGGGGGGTGCAGTGCGAAAGAACCATAACTCTACCTCGTGCTGTCTTTGACTTATTTCCCTTTGATCGTCATTTTTACAGCATTTTCTGCTTGTCCAGAGCATAACTTTGTCATTTCCAGTCCGATTGACTTGAAATTTGGCATGTGTGTTTGTTGCAATAATACGGAGTGCAGTGCAAAAGAACCATAACTCTGCCTCGTGCTGTCTTTGAGTTATTTCCCTTTGATCGTCATTTTTACAGCATTTTCTGCTTGTCTGGAGCATAACTTTGTCATCCCCAGTCTGATTGACTTGAAACTTGGCATGTGTGTTTGTTGCAATAATACGGAGTGCAGTGCAAAAGAATCATAACTCTACCTCGTGCTGTCTTTGAGTTATTTCCCTTTGATTGTCATTTTTACAGCATTTTCTGCTTGTCTGGAGCATAACTTTGTCATCTCCAGTCCGATTGACTTGAAACTTGGCATGTGTGTTAGTTGCAATAATACGGATTGCAGTGCAAAAGAACCATAACTCTACCTCGTGCTGTCTTTGAGTTATTTCCCTTTGATCGTCATTTTTACAGTATTTCTTGCTTGTCTGGAACGGAACTTTGTCACCTCAAGTCAAATTGACTTGACACTTGGTAAACATGTTTGTTGCATTACCTGCCCTTTACAATTATTATACCCCCTTGACAACTGGCGGTAGGACGGGCGTATCTTGCGACAATTTGCCGCTCTTTTTAGACATTGCATTGCAATGAAATGTGCCTCCGTTGGTAAAGGTAGTTTCATATTATTGTAATTCTTATTTTTTGCCATTGAACTTTGTTTATGTGTGGTCACAGTAGTCGGTCTAATGTGCCTTCAGCTAAAAAGTTCCACTAATCGTAATAGAGGATCTTACATGAGTGTCTGTGTATTATCATTTTTATGAAACGACTAAAATTATATAATGCAAGCCATGGCGAGCATCATAGGCATTTTGGTCAATGAGTTTGATAAAAATGATATTACATAACAGTGTGTGCGATCACATATAAATGTACGTGATTCACGTTTAAAAATATTACATACATTCAATTCCTCTAGTACGTACTGGAACATACAAAAACTTATGCGATTGAAAATTTAAAAAATCAAATTTCAGAAGTTTCCTGCAGCGAAATATTTACAATTACTTTTCTTGGCCGGGTTGTCGGAATCCAAAAATAGAACGGCTGCTATCCATCGTCTTATACAACTAACCAATGGTAACGTGACATATAACAGGTACCAGTTTGCTGGACAGGAACATTTCAGAATCATTTCTCTGAAATTGCATTGTATGCAAAATGTTGCAGATGGCCAAAGTGCTATTTTTGTAACGGTGTTTGATCAGTTCTCACGTTCTATCTTTGGTTTTTGCAATAAACATCAAACTTTCTGTGGAAAAGGACATTGTAAGAAAAGGATAAACTTATTATTCCAAGCACATTTTCCTTTTCCCCCATTGTTTCAAAAGATGAAAATCTTTTATCATTGAAAACTTGTATCTGTATATATTGTTTGAAAACATTTCAACTATCAGCAAGCTGTCATTGACATCGATACTAAAGGGTGATAATGTTGTTTAGATTTGAACCCCCATATTTGTTTGTGTACCCCCAACTTCTGTTACCATTACATGCAAAAACCTCCAGCTGGAAAAAGAACAGCATACACTGCATAAACACAAAAGTGAGATTCTATTTATCACATAAAATGAATGACAGACAAACAAGTATCCTTCATTATCATCTTAGCCTATATATTTTTCACGGGTCCTTGTTTACAGATAAAGTTTGTTTGAAATGTGTACGTAGTCAAGAAGATAGTTCTGTGACATTTACTTTGAAAGTAGAATTAAACAGTTTATAGAGGGAGTAAATCGAAATTTTTTCACAATTTTGTCTTTTGCTGCATTTCTTGTCGTTACTAAACATGAAAATCATGACATTTACTGTAAGTATACATCATAGAAACAACACTGTCATTTTCCCGCAAAATGGCAAAGTTGTACTAATTCCGGCACATGCTGTGGTTATTTGCCAGCTTCATGTGCTCATAACCAAAAAAATAGTACACTAGTGTATTGTCAAATATAAGTCATGGATTTACTACACTGCTGGAGGAGGTTTTATGTGATAAATTAGAAGTATTAGATCCCTGTTTTGTCTCTTCTAGAGAGAGTCAGGTTGGAAGTTACTGATAGGGACAAATAAACAATACCCACACATGCAAATCCAATATCACGTATTGCTGTCTTGCAAGAGAAAAACTGAAATAAAGTATGAATGTCAGGAAATATTGCAGGAAATTCTTCAATATTGAAACATTTTGTTGTTTATGACTCTGTGTATTGATTAACTTTTCTTGAAATTCTTAAACTCTACACCAAACAGCCTGGTGTCTTGACAGCTCCAGAGGTCCTGCATGGTGCAGTGCAGGATTAGAAACCTTGAGGCCAGGAGTTCAGTTGCTACTTAAAGGCCAGTGTTTTTCATTGGAGTGACCTTTGGAAAAACACCTCAGAGCTCAAGCCTAGTTCTGGTGAAATTCAATACAGACATGAATAAATGAGCTGTTGCTGTAATATGGGCAAAGTAAGGATGAAACACTATTAAAACTCTTTACCACACAAAACAACTTTTAACGGCCCTGAAACAAAAAAAAGCTTTTGAAAACATTTTGGGAAAAGGAGAAAATGTTGGTAAACAGCATTTTCTCCTATTTCCACAATGTTTTCTAACTTTCCCAAAACAAATTTCAATGTTTGAGTCACATTTATTTTGTCATCTGCAAATGCTTTCAATTTAAACAAGTCTAAAATTTTGTTGGTTTAGAGTTAAGTCAACTCCAACTCCAGGGTCGGGTGTGAACAGATGGTGACAACATTAGATTAGATCCTAGCTTTGATCGTCATCCTAGGCTTTTGGTTCATGTGGAAGTGTCCATGGGCAAGACACTTGAGAGGACCAGCCCAGAATTGTTGAAACCAAGGAAAGACATGAATAAGTGAGCTATCACAATGTTCTGACTGAAAGAATGTTAAAAGATGGATAAACAACCTTTCCACTCACAAACAATTTCACAACCCTGTGGAAGACTGCTTTAAAAAAACCCAGCATTTTCCTTTTTTCCCAAATGTTTCCTTCTTTTTGAAAACAAATCCCATTCTTTTAGCAGCATTTGAAAAATTGTGGTTAGGACACAGCTTCCATTATGGACAAGTCTAAAGTTATTAGGTTTGGTAGAAAGAAAGTCCACAACACATACAAATCCACTAAACTGTTATGCATAGATGAGCCATTATCTGTGAAAAGGAAGTTAAATGCACCTGCAAAAACTATCCGAGCATATCAGCCTGAGCAGGCTGACATGTATTGAAACATTTTGCTAATTAAAAATTTTCTGCATGTCCAAGGACCATTTTACCTTAGGATTCAGTGGGTTGTTAGACAGAATGGATTCTATGGATGAATGTGATGATTTTTATAGTATAATGGATCATGTAGATGTATTAAACCCCCTTTTGCCGCTCAGATATAATTCAAAAACAGTGAAGAATTAAATAATAATTGTATTTCTTTAGTATTCTTTTTTCCTTTTTCTCTTTTAATGTAGAAAAACAACTTTTCTTGCCACTAAAATTTCAAAACAATTCTGTATATTCTCTGGTGAAGTAATTTCAAGGCACTTATACACTTTTGCACAAATGTTGTCTAACATCAAAAAAAGATATGAGCCTTTATGGATTTTTTGTGCTAAGAAAATTTCAGTGGCAAAATGTTATAAGTGATTCTATATCAAATATTATCAAAATTATAAAAAGAGTATTCCAAATGAACTTCTCTTCTATCAATTTGTTGTTGTTTCAGTCAAGCACGAGTGAAAAATGGGAAAGATCCAGTTGATGCAGAAATATTTCCAAATCAGTTTTTCGCTTCTGAAAAATTACCAATTTGTAGATATTGAGTTCTTGCAGTAAGGTGCCGATATGACTTTGTAATAATGAGTTATATGAGAAATATTGAAATTAGTCCTTGTCTAGTAAAAGATAAATGGTATGGGTATTCTCAGTAAGTCCTAAGAATGCAGATATTGCAATTTAGAATCCATTTTGTCAGAAAGCTGTTTTGTCTGAATATCTGGCGAAGAGGTGGACCGTATAAATCAAAGATTGGACTGCAAATTCTGTACATTCTGATCTTGATCTACACCATCCACATAAGCAATGAAATCCATGTTCAGTGCAACAGAGGTTTAGTATAATGGGTAGGGGGGCATACTGCAGGAAATTCTCTATGATTGAAACATTTATCGTTTACGACTGTATGTGTATTGATTAACTTTTCTTTAAACCTTTACCAAATGACAAAAATCTAAGACTGATCCAAACTGAAAGCATTTGCAGATGACAAAGTGCACAACTTATGAGAAATTTGTCTGTGAAAGAGTAATAAATATTGTGGGAAAGGGAAAAAATGCTGGTTAACAGCATTTTCTCCTATTCCCGAATTGTTTTCAAAAGCCCTCTTCGTCAGGGTCTTTAAAACGAGAGATTGTTTGGTAACGGGTAAAGAGTGTTATATCATGCATCCATGTTTACTGAAACATTTTATTTTTGTATTTGTAGGTCTAGAATTTTTCGAGACATCTGCAAAAGAAAACATCAATGTGAAAGCTGTGTTTGAGCGATTAGTGGATATTATCTGCGACAAAATGTCAGAGAGCCTCGATGCGGACCCCACCCTCGTCAGTAACCAAACGAAGGGAACACGACTGACAGAAAACCCGAACCCAGCCCAGTCTGGCTGCCAGTGTTAATAGCATCGCTTTCACATATTGTCAAAATTCGGAAAAACATACAAGCATCATGTTTGTCATAGGGTAGAAATATAGTGTTGTAAAAATGGACTTGAAATATTATAACTAATTTTTAACATTAATTGTTATTTCGAGTTCACCTGTCATTACATAATACTGATTATTTTTTGGTCATCGTTAAAGAATAACTAAACTCATTATCTTTCAATGCAAATTTGCAGCGGACAACTTAAATTCTTTACTACACGACAAAAATTTTGACCTGTCCAATGCCAAAGTATTTGCAGACGACAAATATGACTGAAATCATCGGATTTATTTCTGAAAGGTTAGAAAACATTGCGGGAAAAGTAGATAATGCTGATTACCAGCATTTTCCCCTTTTCCCACAATGTTTTCAAAAGTCTAATTTCCAGGGGTCCTTTACACTTGGGATTGTATGGTAAAGGGTTAACTTTTTACAAAACAACGAAATTTTGGACTTGATTACATTGAAAGTGTTTGCAGATTACAAATTAAATATAGCTCAAAAGATGAGTTCTACCTTTTAAATAATAGATAACATTGTGGGAAAAGGAGAAAATGCTTTTTATCAGGGTTAAGCCTTTACAAAACAATCCCATGTTTTGATGACCTTGGGGAATAAGGCTTTTGAAAGCATTGTGGGAAAAGTGGAAAATGCTGATTAAGGTTATTTTTCCACACAAGTACACAAGTGGGTGTGTTGCAAAAAGTTGTGATCGTTTTTCTTTATAATAGACAACAAAATTTTAGACTTGTCCAAATTAAAAGCATTTTGCAGATGAGTAAAAATGTCTCAAATGGTGCAGGTTTGTTCTTACAAAGGTAGAAAACATTGTGGTAAAAGAAGAAAATGCTGGTTACCAGCATTTTCCTTTTCTCACAATGTTTTTAAATGCCATTTTTCTGAAAGTCATAAAACAAGGGGATTGTGTGGTAAAGGGTTATCTCTTTATGAATAAACCCAACAAAATTAATATTGTGAGTCTATAAATACGACCCAAATACATGTTACTGCAGTATCAAGGTTGTTTGTTCCAGAACATCTCTTTGAAGCTAAAAGTGTAGATCAAAGGTCAGACTGCTGGTTTTGAAGGTTTGAAAGTGTTGTGTTATGGCATATCCATACTAAAGGTATTTGCAGACAACAAACATACTCAGTGTTCAGGCTTCAAAGTATTCAGGCTCATACCAGAGGATGTGTCTTTGATTCAGTAGAAAATATTGTGGAAACTTTAAAGGAGAAAATGCTTATTTCCAAAAAAATATTACAATCATGTGAATTTGTGTTGTAGAATATATCTAGTTCTGTATAATACACAACATCCATCTTAGATCAAATTTGATTGGTTGAGACCAAAAAAACACTACATGTGAGTAAATGTATCTGTTTAGATGATTGGTTGATAAGAATAAACAGCTCTGACCAAACTTTTATGTATAGCTGAGTATAAATGAGGAAATTGGTGAGAAATGTGCAATTTTTGAGAACTTGATAAACATTATTTCATTTCTTTATCATATCTGAAGGGCATGTTCATATGTTCTCTACTGTTTGTTCTTTGTATAGATGCATAATTCTTGCATCTTTATGAGAAATTAAATCTTTATTGTGAGATGCCATAATCCTACTTTTCCTACAGTGTTTTCAAAACCCTTTTTCTTCAGGATTGTTAAAACACAAGACTGTGCAGTAAAGGGTTAATCTCTTTACCACACAATCCAGACTTTTAACGACCCTGAAACAACCCTCAATTAAAACCAGCTTTTGAAAACACTGTAGGTAAAGGAGAAAATGCTAGTAACCAGCATTTTCTCCTTTTCCCACAATGTTTTCTACCCTTCCCAAATCAAATTTGAATTTTTGAGTTACATTTATTTTTTTACATCTTTCAATTTAGACAAGTCTAAAGTTTTGTCGTTTGGTAAAGGGTTAACTCTTTTATAATGCCGTCTGTTGCAATTTCAAAGCTAGTTTTGACCAAAATATCTCTTCATCATATTGTAGAGTGTAGATCAGTGATCAGAGTACCAGTTCTGTGCATTCTGATCTAAATCTTTATTGTCTGCAGAAGCAACTCATGTAACCTTTGGTAAGCTACGAAGAAAGAATCTTTACTTAAAATATGATGTGAGAGGACCATCTCATTTGGAAAACATTGTTATGAAATATAAGAAGCATGTTACGCAGTTTATTTTCATGCTTTTGAGTAGTTTATAGAAATCTAACAGTGGATTATATCCTAGTGAATTTTATTATTCACTGATGAATTTTAGAACTTTTATTTTTGACATACCACAGATATTTTAGCGGGTGTATGTCACGTTTTATGACATAGTCAACATCCCTCATGATGTCATTATTACAGCTATTCATTTCCAACTAGATTGAATAGATCTGTTTCCCGTGAAAAATGCACTTATTTTTCACAATGAGGAAAAATTAGACGTGAAAAGAAAATTTAAAGTGAAGAGCATAAAAGAAATAGAAGAGTTGTTTGTTTTAGTGCATGATCAAAATTTCTTTTATCTCCTGAAAAGCAAAGGCCATATTTTCAAATATGGCCTTGCCACTTGTGAAAATATAGCCCTGGCTTTCCACTCGATGAAACAAATTTTCCTCTACTTATTCCATTTCTTATCATTATTATATTGTAAAATACTGGCTTTAAGGGTGAAGAAAATGGCAGGGTTGTTTGGAAGTACCATTCCATAATGCTGGCTTGGGACCAAATTTTATTGTGAATAAATGATGAATTATACAAATATTTGTGTGTAGATATAAATCTGTGTATATGTTAATGTATAATAATGTAGTTGTTTTGTCTTGTTTTTGGAAAGAAAAGTGTAATGTGTTTTTGATCAGCCAGTTCCAGTCAGGAATTAGCATTTATCTGTTCATCTCATTGGACTGCCTTTCATCTCTGTAAGCCTTTACCAAATGACAAAATTTTAGACCTGTCCATATTAAAAGCATTCCCAGATGACATAATAAATGTGATTCAAGAACTGAAATTTGTTATGGGAAAGGTAGAAAATATTTTGAGGAAAGGAGAAAATGCTGGTTGCCAGCATTTTCTCGTTTTTCCACAATGTTTTTCTAATGTTTTTCTTTCTCAGGGTTGTTAAAGGTTTGGATTGTGTGGTATAGGGTTTAAGATGATGATGTGAAAAATTGAATCTGGTAGCTATCAGAGGGCACTGTTTTAACCTAGTTTTGAACAATTTGTTATAATTCCTAGCAAAAAAAAAGAAGACCCATAATTAATTATTCTTGGACAACTATCATAAGGGAAAAAATTACTGATAGAGATTACATTTTGGGAAAAAAAGCATTTTTTAGCTCCACTGGCCAAAGGCCAGCGAGCTATTGTCATGGCATTGTGTCCGTCGTCCGTCCGTCCGTTTGTTCGTCCGTGCGTGCGTCCGTAAACTTTTTCTTTAAAAAACTTCTCCTCAGAAACTATTGACTGGATTTTTACCAAATTTCACAGGAATGTTCCTTTGGTGGTCCTCTTTCAAATTCCTTCAAATAATTGTGTTCCATGAAGAATTCTGGTTGCCATGGCAACCAAAGTAAAAAACCTTTAAAAATCTTCTCCTCCCAAACCGCTATTTGGATAGCATTATTATTTTGCAGGAATGTTCCTTAGATACAGGTTTACAGAATTCCTTTAAAAAAAAAAGATCTGTCAAAAAACATGGCTTTTATGGGAGACTCATTTTCCTTTTATGGTATAAAGTAAAATCTTTGAAAAATTTCTTCTCTAAAACTATTCATTGGATTTCATTGTTGTTTTGCAGGTAAGTTCCTATGGTGGTTGTCTACCAAATTGTATCTTCAGTGAGCTAAAATGCAGGATTGAATGATAATTGTTAAAAACTTCCTTTCGCCATTATAGAAATATCAGGCCTGTGGAGCGATACAGGCGCTCAAGCGCCTCTAGTTTGTTACAAGCAACTGCTCCTTTTCCCACAATGTTTTCTAAAGGTGTTAGCTGCAAAGTGGCAAAACAAGTCACATTTTTGTGGCTATGGATTATGAAAGAATAGTCTACAAACATCACTTATGTATCCCATTACAACATAAATACGAGATTTATGGCCCAAGCAATGGACCACTTATAAAATCATAGGGAAAAGAAACAGTTGCTTATTTTGAATAAATTACTTTTAATTTCTTTTTCATGTGCAATTAAACATGGATTTTTCAATGACCATACTGGCATCTATTGTATTTCTACAAGCTTATGTGATTCAGCTAATGATCTGTAATCTTTGTTCTCAGAAATCCTTTTTTGACAAATACACTATATTTTGTGTTCATTTATAGCCTTCAAATGTTATATCTTCAAATGTTGCATTTTTGTAAATTATTGAAACTTCAGTTTTACTTGAACATGAGCTTTTTGTTTTGTTTTTTTGTGATAGATAAGCTGCTATGAGGCCAAATAAACCTTAGGAGACATTTTCAGTTTGAACATAAGGCTTAAATAACAGCATTCAAGTTACATGAAGTTTTTGTCCATAAATCTCAGCAAAGCAGAGACTAGATCAAAGATCAAACTGCACATTTTGTGTCATCTGGTCTTGATCTGTGTTTGCAGCAAAGGCAACTAAACTTGTGAAAGGCATTTTAAGGATTAAAAAGAGGAGTTTTCAGTCGCTATATGACAATTCTACATAATGATAAAATTTATAATTTCTGTGAAAGCAACTTCCATGTAATGATACAATTTATTATATCTATGGATGCAGCTTTATATAATTTTGCAGATCGATCTTTGGTCACTTGTACTTTACTTGAGTTGAATTTAACACTTAAGCAGAAGACAAAGTGTTATTGTCCAATTTGAAAGCGCTTGCTGATGACAGTTGTTGCTTAGTTTTGGAATTGCATTGTTTAGGGTTGGTGGGGTCCTGCATGGCCCGATGGTAAAGTGTAGGACTTGTAACCTGGAGGCCCTGGGTCTGAGCCAGGGTTGTTTATTTGAGGGTATACTTAAAATGGTTATTTAAACCTTTATCAAACAATCCCAAATTTCAGTGACCCTAAAGAAGAAGACTTTTCTCCTCTCCCCCATCATGGTTTCTACCCTTTCCAAAACAAATTTCAATTTTTGAGTCACATTAATTTTGTTGTCTACAAGGGCTTTCAATTTGGACAAGTCTAAAATTTTCTGTTGTTTTGTAGAAAGTTAACTACAAGGTTAGTGACTTTTACCCCCTGACATTTACAAATTTAATTGGTTGATATTGTTTACTCCGATATGTTGTTTTTTGTTTTGTTGTGATTTTTTTCTTTCTTTTCTTTACATTCCGTTTAACTTCAGAAATCCAATTTATTATTGTTAAAAGATTATTTATCTATATTTTTTTCTCTCTTTTGTCTTTCTATTTTTCCGAATATATTAATATACTTACCCATTTAACGTAGTCATCACAAAGCTAAAAAATAAAAAAAAAAAACATATGTAAGTAAAGAGGCACTGTTTTGAGAAATATGAAAAAAAAAATCTACAAAGACCAACCATTCACTTATAACCCTTTTCAGGGTCTGTTTTGGTCAATATGATCAGCCATATTCACCAACCATTCTTGAAGAAGTTCTTTGTCTTTTTCTCCAAGAATTTCTCTATTTGAAAATAATGCAATTTTTGATTGGCTAAACCAAATTGTTTAGCCAATCAGAAGTTGTGTTGCTTTTAGATAAAAAAAAAATCTTAAGAATAAGACCGTGAATGTTCATTAGAATGATTGGTGAATATGGACACGGGTTTCTTAGAAATACCACAGAATGATACAGCTTGGAGTGCTGTTTCCAAACATGTATGTGCCAGGCAGAGCGTGTTCGTGGAGTCGGAAGCACACAGGACTTGCTCTTGTTCAGCTGTGCTGGGGGAAAGTTTTTAGACTGCTTGACTAAGAATAGTAATTCTTACAAATAGTCTGCAGAGGTCGAGCTTAGTTCTGTGAAAACTGATTAAAGATTAAAATAAAAAAGTGTCTACCATCGTATGACTTAAAGTGGTATAAAACATTCAAACAAACTTGCAAATAAAAAGCATTGATCATCTCTATTCTATTCATTATATTTTACAATCAGATCTGACAATATTTTCTAGCTGTGCAATAGAGTTTGTGTGTTGGTGTAAACAGTGTAGACTGGACATTTGTTTTGCTGATTTACTTTCACTGTTAAAAAATTGTAATAACTTTCACTGTGTTCAATAAATAGTTAAATAGTTAAATAGATTTGACAGTTAAATTGTATTTCACGTTATAACCATATTCTCCTGTGGGCACGTTTTGTTTTCACTGTGAATGAAAACATGTTTATAAATGAATGGAGAAATTTCTCACAGAAAGTTGTTCAATTGCTACAATTTTGTCATAACCCTTTACTACACATTCCCTAGTTTTAATGACCCGGAGAAAGAAAGCCTCTTGAAAACATTGTGGGAAAAGGAGAAAATGCTGGTAACCAGCATTTTCTCCTTTTTACCACAATGTTTTCTAGCCTTTCAGAGATAAATTTCACAATTTGAATTATATATAATTTGTTGTCTGCAAAAGCTTTCAATTTGTACAAGGGTAAAATTTTGTCATCTGAGAAAGGGTTAACATTTCAGGAGTTCTTTGTGGCTCAGCGGTTAAGCTCTTACCAAACAATTAAGAGTTTTAAAGATGCTGAAGGAGAAGGCTTTTGAACATTTGAAAACATGATAAGAAAAGGAGAAAACGCTCAGGTAAACGACAGAGGGGTTTGTCTCACTTTGTAATCAAGGGGTTCTTGGTTTGATCCAGGCTGGTGGTATCATTTAACTTACATGATGCTGTCCTTTTGTAAAACACTGCAGAGCCCTAACCCAGCCAGCACAAGTTTCTTCTGTACAAGGTAATGAAATATCTTGATATTGAACATTGTGGGAAAAAGAGAAAATGCTGGTAACTAGCATAATTCCATGTTCCCACAAAGTTTTCAAAACCTCTCTCCTTTCTTCTCTCTGGTTGTTGAAATTCTGTAGCAAAGGGTTAAACCAACGAAAATATGAATAGGTGAACATTAGCTTTGATATGTACTGAGATAAGCAGCTGAAAACACCAAACAATTTTAAATAACCTGTCTCAAGTTAAATAATGAATCTCAAAACATCAATCATTTTCACAATGTTTCTCTGTCTTGGTATACAAAACAGACGATTGTCTGATAAAGGGTTGATATAGGAAAAGTATTAATCTATAGAGCGCCAAATAAATGTATCGAACATCTTCATCCTAGAAATACAACCAAAATAATTGCAATGTCATGGTTGCTTTTGCCTACGTTGTTTCAGCAAAGAGGATAGTGTAGCTCTAAGAGTAGGCTGCTTGTTTTGTGCAGCCTGATCTCGGCCTACACTGGCCGCAAAGGCATACATAGTTGTGAAAGGCGCTTTAACCCATTACCACACAATCCCCACTTTTGATGCCCCTGAGAAAGAAGCCTTTGGAAAACATTGTGGGAAAAGGAGAAAATGCTGGTAACCAGCATTTTCTCCTTTTCCCACAGTGTTTTCTACTCTTCCCAAACCAGATTTTAATTTTTCAGTCACCTTTATTTTGTCGTCTGCAAATGCTTTCAATTTGGAACAGTCTAAAATTTTCTCGTGTGGTAAAGAGTTAAGGGTTAAAGGAAGAAATTACTCATTATGAGTGCTATCTTCCCTTACATCATTTAATTTAAATGCTTTTTGCTGTTTGATGAAAATGGTGGCCTGTGGCAGGGAAAGTGTTCTAGAGACACAAAGGCTCTGGAAGATGATGGTAAGAATCCTTTACCAAACAATCCCAAGTTTTAACTAGGGCTTTAAAAACATTGTGGGAAAAGGAGAAAATGGTGGTAAGAAGCATTTTCTCCTTTTTCCAAAATGTTTTCTACCATTCCACAGAAAGTCTCCAAAAAGAAGAGACAACTTGTGTGTGCTGTTTTTTTTTACCCTTTACTGTACAGACAAATTTTAAATGAACTTGACAAAAATACAAACGATATATTGGAAACATCAAAGAATAGCAAAGTATCATTCTTGAATAATAAAGAAAATATTGTTGGAAAAAGAGCAAGGGGATGTTTAAAAGTGGTACCGGTTTTTGTACAGTATTGGGTTCCTCTTTGCATTTGTTATTTCACTTGATCTTATATATATAATATACAATGTTATGATATTGTATTTTCAATTATTCCAATATAGTACTCATATAGATTTCTTTATTGTTATTTATACTTGTATAATTAGCGCAAGATAAATGTGAAGGTAGAAAAACATGGACTAGACCATAACAGGAGTCAGCATGATTCACTGAAATTATCTCAGAAATAAAACAGTTTTCGACCACATTTCCATGTGCAGCAGACTGCTTTTTTTTTTTCTTAACAGACCACTTATGAAAACACTGGCAAATAGAAAAATTGCTCATGACATGTTTTCAGTAACACACATTTTTTTCCACAAATTGTCAGTCATAAACTCTTCCTTACAAAGTGTGTGTCTGCAAAGTTACCCCAGGCAAATAATCTTCATACATAATATTTGAACTCATTACCAGATGACAAAATTTTAGACTTGTCAAAATTGAAAGCATTTGCAGATGACGAAATAAAAAAGCTCAAATGAGGATTTCTGTCTCTGATTGGGTAGAAATTTTGTTGAAAAGGAGAAAATGATGGTACCAGCATTTTCTCCTTTTTCCACATTGTTTTCCAAAGCCTTTTCTTTTCAGGATTGTGTGGTTACGAGTTAAATGGCTAACCTTTTACCAAAATACTATATTTAGAGAGAGTTTTTTGAACATGTATGTAAGTAAAGGGAAACAGCCTGCATAACAAGAACATTCTATCTTGTGCTCTATGGAAAATCACCACTTCATTGTCGCACATCCATAGAAGGTTACAAAAAATATTGTGGTAAGGAGCAAATACTTATACTGAGCAATTTTTGGATGGAAGGGTTCTGATAACGTGGTGGGAAAAGAAAAAAATGCTGGTAACCAGCATTTTCTCCTTCTCCCCATTAATTTTGTTGTTTTCTACTTTTACAGAGACAAATGCCATCATTTGAACCACTTTTAATCTGTTGTCTGCAAATGTTTTCAAATTGGAAGTGTCTAAAATTTTGTGGTTTGGTAAAGAGTGAAGGTAAATTAGGCATTGAAAACAGAAAGGGTATTAACTGTTTATCAAACTATAAAATTTTAGACTCGTCCAGATTGAAAGCACTTGCAGACAACAAATAAAATCTGGCTCAAGTGATGGGATTTTTCTTTGGTAGGGTAGAAAACATTGTGGGAAAAGGAG
Source organism: Hippopus hippopus (assembly GCA_946811185.2). Taxonomy (NCBI): domain Eukaryota; kingdom Metazoa; phylum Mollusca; class Bivalvia; order Cardiida; family Cardiidae; genus Hippopus; species Hippopus hippopus. The sequence goes on along the minus strand of OX328099.1, from coordinate 14,005,119 downwards.
GATATGCTGGTTACTACATGGAAAAAATGCTGTGGGAAAAACTGTTAACTGACTTTGTTGTTGTTCAATTTAATTTTGGTTTTTCAACCAATTTTCTTTTGGTCATTCAGTATAACCTGTCACTTAGGTATTCTGTCTCTGTGTAATGATAAGTATATGTATTTAACCCTTTACTACACAATCCTGAGTTTTAATGATGCTGAGAAAAATAAATTTGAACTTGGACTAAAACAGAATTGGGATGTAACTCTTTACCAAACAATCCCGTTTTTTAATGACCTTGAGGAATAAAGCTGGTAACCTGCATTTTCTCCTTTTCTTACAATGCTTTCTACCCTTCATAGATAAACCTCATTACATGTATTTGTGGTAAATTAACTATGTTGTCTGCCAATTGTTTCAATTTGGACCAGTCTAAAATATTGTTGTTTGGTAAAGTGTTAATCCTTTACTACACAATTCCGACTTTCAACGACTCAGAGAAAGAAAGCTTTTGAAAACATTGTGGGAAAAGGAGAAAATGCTGGTAACCAGCATTTTCTTCTTTTTCCCATAATGTTTTCTACCCACCCCAAAACAAATTTCAATTTTTGAGTCACATTTTTTTTGTCATCTGCAAATGCATTCAGTTTGTACTTGTCTAAAAGTCTGTCGTTTGGTAAAGAGTTAATTGAAAAGTAGGGTGTATATAGCTGATATTAGAGCACATCTGATTACAGTATATTTGTAATGTTCACCTGACAAATATAGGTAAAATGAATCTTTTTTTTTTAATGTAGACTTAAATGTATCGAGTACAAATCAGAAATAAAGATGTTGATGGTTAGCACTATAAAGTCTTGCAGTACTTTGATTATAAGTTCCCCGCCAGTTTTACCAGAGGGGCTTATAGGTATGCCCTCTACACACATGCACACATGTACATTTACCCCTGTCCATCAGTCTGTTTGTTCCCCTAAATTAGGATCCCGCTAGCTGAGCCCAGTAGCTCAGTCGGTAGCTTACAGGACTTGAAAACAGGAGGTTGCTGGTCCAATCCCCGGCTTGGCCAATTTCTTTCTGAGGATTGATGATAGTCATTACGACAGCATTCATTCCTCTCTCATCGCTGGGATGATAGTCATTACGACAGCATTCATTCCTCTCTCATCGCTGGTCATTCTTTCGACGATGGTTATGTGGGAAGCAGCCAGTGACTTCAAAAGAATATTGTGTGGAGTAAAGGTAACAGAAACTCCAGGAAAGCATGGGTAGGTATACTGGCAGCCGCAATACAACTGAAATAATGTTGACAACAGCGTTAAACACTATACAACCAACCATTAGGATCCTGCTATAACTCAAAACCTGTAACTCTTTACCACATCACAAATTTTAAACTTGTCAAAATTCTATGTATTTGCAGATGACAAATCAAAGGTAGCTCAAATGATTGAACTTGCCTTTGATTGGGTAGAAAACATAGTGGGAAAAGGAGGCTGGTTACAAGCATTTTTCTCCTTTTCCCACAATTTTTCCAAAAGCTTTCTTTCTCTAGATTGTGTGATAAAGGGTTAACACTTTCCTACACAATCCTGTGTTTTAATGATCTTGAGGAAGAAGGCTTTTTAAACATTGAAGGAAAAGGAGCTGGTAACCAGCATTTTCTCCTTTTCCCACAGTGTTTTCTTTCCTTTCAAAGACTTCGGGTTTTGAGTTGCATTTAATCTGTTGTCTACATAATAATGCTTTGAATTAAGATATGAGCCATGACCTGGCAAAGAGGGGCTTAATGCATCTCCGTGAGGCATAATGCCAAGCAAGTCATCACATAATTATGGATCCATAAAATCCATTTAGTCTGACATTCGAGGAGAAGTAGAATGGTCCCTGGACATGCAGAAAATTGACATATAGCAAAAAGTTTCAACCTATGTCAGTCTGCATGGACTGTGCAGGCTGACAAGGGTCAATACTTTTTGCAGATGCATTAAGCCCTCTTTTCACAGAGTTTGGTTCATATGTATATTATGAAGCTATATTATGAAACTTTGCCTCGAGATAGACCTTTATGTGTGCATTACAATATTAACCCTTTACCGTACGACAAAATTTTAGACCTGTCCGAATTGAAAGCATTTGCAGATGACAGTTTCAATGTGGCTCATATGAAATAATTTTTCTTTGATGGGGTAGAAAACATTTTGGGAAATGGAGAAAATGCTGGTTACCAGCATTTTCTCCTTTTCCCATAATGTTTTCAGAAGCCTTCTTTCTTCAGGGTCGTTAAAACTCAGGATTGTGTGGTAAAGAGTTAATATCCCTCATTTTACAGCTAAGGCAAAGGTCAGTATTGCTGTAAACCCTTTACCACACAATCCGGACTGGGTTTTTCCCAGGTATATCCTTGGGCGAGATACTTTGGAGCCCTAGCCTAATACTGGTGAAACCAGGGAAATGCATAAATATGTAAGCTGTCAAAGTGATATGACTAAACTAATGCTGAAAGTGGCATAAAACACCAATCATTTAACAACCAGGGGAGAAGCCTTTTAAAAACATCGTGCAAAAAGGAGAAAATGGTGGTAAACAGCATTTTCTCCTTTCACACAATGTTTCATACCCTTTGAAGAACAAATTTCATGTTTCAAGTAACATTTGTCATCAGCAAATTAATGCTCTCAACTTTGACAAGGCTAAAATTTTTTTGATAAAGAGTAAATCCTTTAAGAGCTGGACCAGAATTTAATTCCTATAGCAGACAGAGATGAAGATCAGACTGTACAGTTTTGTCACAAATTCAAAATCTTTTCTCTGAGGAGGTATTCCCCCCCCCCCCAGCCCTTTACCAGTGCACCCCTCTCTTGTATGTGCTCTCCACCCCGGCCTAATTACCCCCATACCCACTTCTGCCTTTGGCTCTTAGGGAACACCAGAAGCATTGACTGGCTACAGCAAAGTTTTTCAAAAGCCGGCGACAGCACAGCCCTTGACTGGCAATAACACCAGAAATGCAGTCAGCATCATTTACAAATTGCAGTGCTCATTAATCCTTAACTAAACGACAAAATTTTAGACTAAACAGTTTGAAAGCATATTACATAGACTATATAACAGATGTGGTTCAAATGATGGGATTTTATCTTCCAAAGGATAAAGAACATTGTGGAAAATGGGGAAAATGATGATTACCAGTATTTTGTCCATTTCCAACAAGTTTTTCAAAAGTCTTTTTACCTCAGGGTCTTTAGAACTTAGGATTGTTTGGTAAAGGCTTAAAAAGGAAAAATATTTGTTTTCTCATCAATTTCAATTGACTCCTAATCGCTCTATCCACAGGAAGTAGAAACAAACCACCTGCCTTCCCAGAAGACTTGCAGTTTCCTGTAATGGATTTGGCTTTTTTTGATTGGCCAATAGCCCTTCACCAAACATTCCAGTACTTTTATGAGCCCCAAAAAAAGACATCATTTGAAAACATTGTGGAAAAAGGAGAAAATGCTGCTATGCAGCAGTTTCTCCTTTTTCCACAAAGTTTTCTATCCTTTCAAAAACAAATCAAGCATTTCAGCCACAGTTTATTTGTTGTCTGCAAATGCTTTCAATATGGATAATTCCAGAATTTTTTCATCTGGTAAGAGAAATGGATCTAGATCCCTGTTATGCAAATCAAACTGCAAATTTGTGCAGATGTAATCTTTCACTGCAGAAGATCAACTACCTTAGTTTCTCAGTTTCCTCAGTAGTAGTACATATACACTAAAGGTTACATTACATCCTGTTTGGAATAGCATGGACTGAGATCAGAATGTGCAGTCTGATCATCACTGATGGTCCTGTCTAGCTTGGTGATTATCTCTTTACCAAACGACAATATTTTAATATGTTCAAATTGACAGCATTTGCAGACAACAAATTAAAGGTGGCTCAAATGATGAAAGAAGTACTTGATAGCGTAGAAAACATTGTGGAAAAAGGAGAAAATGCCGATTACCAGCATTTTCTCCTTTTCCAACAATGTTTTCAAAAGCCTTCTTCCTCAGGGTCGTTAAAAGTTGTAACTGTTTGGTAAGCAGTCTTTACCAAACAGTCCCACATTTTAATGACCCTAAAAAGGGGTTTTTTGAAAATATTCTAGGTAAAAGAGAAAATGCTGGTATCCAGCTTTTTAGCTCACCTGAGCACAAAGTGCTCATGGTCAGCTTTTGTGATCGTGCTGTGTCCGGCGTCCGTTGTGCGTCGTCCATCGTCTGTCGTGCGTCGTCCGTCGTCAACTTTTACCTTGTGTATGCTCTAGAGGCCACATTTTCAGTCCAATACTCATGAAACTTGGTCAGAATGTTTGTCTTGATGATATCTCGGATGAGTTCGAAAATGGGTCATGTTGGGTCAAAAACTAGGTCACTAGGTCAAATCTTAGAAAAACCTTGTGTACGCTCTAGAGGCCACATTTTCAGTCCAAAACTCTTGAAAGTTGGTCCAAATGTTTGTCTTCATGATATCTCGGATTAGTTTGAAAATGGGTCATGTTGGGTCAAAAACTAGGTCACTTGGGCAAATGTTAGAAAAACCTTGTGTACGCTCTAGAGGCCATATTTCTGTCCAAAACTCTTGAAAAATGGTCAGAATGTTTGTCTCGATGATATCGCAGACGAGTTCGAAAATGGGTTATGTCGGGTCAAAAACTAGGTCACTAGATCAAATCTTAGAAAAACCTTGTGTATTCTCTACAGGCCACATTTTCAGTCCAAAACTTTTGAAAGTTGGTCAGAATGTTTGTCTTGATGATATCTCAGATGAGTTCGAAAATGGGTCATGTCGGGTCAAAAACTAGGTCACTAGGGCAAATCTTAGAAAAACCTTGTGTATGCTTTAGAGGCCATATTTTCTTTCCAAACTCTTGAAAGTTGGTCAGAATGTTTGTCTTGATGATATCTCAGACAAGTGCGAAAATGGGTCATGTCGGGTCAAAAACTAGGTCACTAGGTCAAATCTTAGAAAAACCTTGTATATGCTCTAGAGGCCATATTTTCAGTCCAAAACTATTGAAAGTTGGTCAGAATGTTTGTCTTGATGATATCTCGGACGAGTTTGAAAATGGGTCATGTCGGGTCAAAAACTAGGTCACTACGGCAAATCTTAGAAAAACCTTGTGTATGCTTTAGAGGCCATATTTTCAGTCCAAAACTCTTGAAAATCGGTCAGAATGTTTGTCTTGATGATATCTCAGATGAGTTTGAAAATGGGTTATGTTGGGTCAAAAACTAGGTCACTAGGTCAAATCTTTGAAAAACCTTGTGTATGCTCTACAGGCCATATTTTCAGTCCAAACTTTTGAAAGTTGGTCAGAATGTTTGTCTTTATGATATCTCGGACGAGTTCGAAAATGGGTCATGTTGGGTCAAAAACTAGGTCACTTGGTCAAATCTTAGAAAAACCTTGTGTATGCTTTAGAGGCCATATTTTCTGTCTAAAACTCTTGAAAGTTGGTCAGAACGTTTGTCTTGATGATATCTCGGACGAGTTTGAAAATGGGTCATGTCGGGTCAAAAACTAGGTCACTATGTCAAATCTTTGAAAAACCTTGTGTATGCTCTAGAGGCCATATTTTCAGTTCAAAACTCTTGAAAGTCAGTCAGAATGTTTGTCTTGATGATATCTCAGATGACTTTGAAAATGGGTTATTTTGGGTCAAAAACTAGGTCACTAGGTCAAATCTTAGAAAAACCTTGTGTAGGCTCTAGAGGTCACATTTTTAGTCCAATACTCTTGAAAGTTGGTCAGAATGTTTGGCTTGATGATATCTTGGATGAGTTTGAAAATTGGTCATGTCGGGTCGAAAACTAGGTCACAAGGTCAAATCTTAGAAAAAACTTGTGTACACTTTTGAAAGAGATTTAAAATGGATCATGTTTGGTCAAAAGGCTCAGGTGAGCGACTTCAGGGCCATCATGGCCCTCTTGTTCTCCTTTTCCCACAATGTTTTCTACCATTTTACAGACAGATATGATTTTTTTATCTACATATGAAGACAAAGTCTTTAGAAAAAACTGAGAAAAGGGAACAAAAATGCTAGTAACCAGCATTCCCTCCTTTGCCAGTCTATCCTGTTTATATCAAATTCTGTTATCAGAGCCTCATTAGTCAACTGAAAGTGCTTTCAATGTATACAAGTCCTGATTTTTTTTGATAATGTAGCTTTATTTAGTTACGTTTTGAACATGTTCACACGGTTTTCTATCTTTTCTATGATAAATTCCATCTTTTAACCATTTACCACACAATCCCAAGTTTTAACGACCCTGAAGAAGAAAGCTTTTGAAAACACAGTGGAAAAAGAAGAAAATGCTGGTAGCCAGCATTTTCCTCTTTTCCCCTAATGTTTCTACTATTCCCGAAACAAATTTTGATTTTTGAATCAAATTTATTTTGTCGTCTGCAAATGCTTTCAAATTGGACTGGTCTAAAATTTTGTCATTTGGTAAGGAGTTAACCTTTTACCATGCAATCCTAACTTTTAATGACCCTGAGGAATAAGCCTTTTGAAAACAGTGTGAAAAGGAGATAATGCTGGTAACCAGCTTTTTTTCCCTTTTCCAACAATGTTTTCTACCTTATCAAGTACATGTACAAGTTTCATCATTTAGGTCACCTTTGTCATCTGCAAATGCTTTCATTTTGGATCAGTCTAAAATTTTGTCGTTTGCTATAGATTGAGTGAAGCCACATTAATTTTGTCATCTGAAAATGCTCTCAATATGGATTTGTCTTAAACTTTTTTGTCATCTGGTAAGGACTTAAATAATGTTGCAAAGGATACATGTACATAAAAATAGAGTTTCCTTCAACCACAGACATATTTTGAACTTATTCAAAGATACTGAAAGATGGATCACGCTCGATTGACACTCACAATTCTCCATACATTTTTAGTGCCATAATGTTCCTGGACTCTACAGGATAAATGGCTCTGTCTTATAAACTACTGGTAGAGCGATCTCTTAGGCTAACTACTGTGGCAAGTCACAGCTCTAAGCACAGAAGTATGGTAAAATAAGTTAATTAATGTATGTTAACTCTTTACCAAAGGACAAAATTTTCGACTGAACCAAATTGGAAGCATTCACAGTCGACAAAATAGAAGTGACTCAAAAAAAGAAATTTATTTTTTGGAAGGGTAGAAAACATTGTGGTTACCAGCATTATCTCCTTTTCCCACAATGTTTTCAAAAGCCTTATTCATCAGGGTCGTTAAAATTCGGGACTGTGTTGCAAAGGGTTAAATATGTTGAAGTAGGTGATTTCTAAATACATTAAGCCAGGTTTTATTTATCACATGAGTGCCCAAGGATTAAGGTTTTGCATAGGGTAACATGTAATTTCAAGGAAGAAGAGTGAAGAAATAAACAAGCGGCTTGGGAAAAACTCTTGTATCAGCATCTTCTTAACCCATATAGTGCAAAAATTAAACCTATATGACATTTTAAGTCTATAAATAAAACTCATATAATTTCAATTTTAGGGTTGTTTTTGTCCAGGCATGTTGAATCAGAAATGTAGACAGTGTAGATCAAAGATCAAGCTGCACGTTCTGTGCCATTTGATCTCGTCTGCCCTAGCTGCAACTGCATCCATAGTTGTGAAAAGTGCTTTGATATAATATACCAAATGATATAATGTTTAACCCATTACCACACATTGCCGAGTTTTAAGGACCCCGACGAAAAAGGCTGTTGAAAACTTTGTGGGAAAAAGGAGAAAATGCTGGTGACCAGCATTTTCTCCTTTTCCCACAGCGTTTTCTACTCTGTCAAAGACAAACTTCAACATCAGGGTTACATAAAACTAGTAGTCTGTAAATGCTTTCAATTTAGACAGGTCTAAAATTTTGTCATCTTGTAAAGGGTTAAATGACCCCACGTGAAACAGCTTTTGAAAACATTGTAGGAAAAAAAAGAAAATGCTGGTATTTAGCATTTTTCCTTCTCAGAGAATGCTTTCTACACGGTTCAAATAAAAGCCTAATTGTTTGAATGACATCTTATTTCTTTTCTGTAAAGGCTATCAACTTGGACTAGTCTTAAACATACATATATTGGTTTTCAGGCAGTTTTCGGACAATTTTTAACCCTGTAACCCTATTTATCCATAATATATGAAACTATAATCATTTTTGTATCTTCATGCCAAATGTTGGCACTGATTGCTGCAAGATTACACAGATTATGACGGATAGAAAGTGCATTTCATAGTTTGAAGGCCTTTGCAATTGCTGTTGTTGCTATTGTTGTTTTTAAATGAGGACAAATCCTTTGTGTTTTCCTATATATAATTTGATAGCTTTTTTTCTTTCTAGCTCTAAGGATGTATCTTTAAATGTTTCTTCCTGGTAAAGAGTAACCATCTATCCAAGTTGAAAGCTTTATTTCTTTGTAAAATCTTTTAAATAAGTCTATTTCATTTCTTGTTTGTTGTCAAACAGTTAATTGTCTTGTGAACAGTTTAGTTAACCATGATAAGGCTGCAGGGGGTGCAAGCTGATCTGTGTCTGCATTGTGTGAATTAGCATGCAATTGAAGATCAATTTCTCCATATGACATGATGTCTTTACAAGCATTGAAACCTACATTGTAGAATCTATTGATTATCAGATTCTATATTTTACAAGAAAGGATTTGAAGTTGTCTGCTCTAAATTTGTTTCTGTTGAGAATCATTTAACCCTTTACCAAAAAAATCCAGTGTTTAAACAGCCCTCTTTCAAAGGGCTTCAGAAAACAATGTGGGAAAAGAATAAAACACTGATTAAGTATTTTCTTCTTTTCCCACAATTTTTTTTTTCTTACTTTTCATCAGGGTATATTTACTTTGTTGTCTGCAAATGCTTTCAATTTGGACAGGTCTGAAATTTTGTCTTATGGTAAAGAGTTAAAAACTGTCTGGACAACTTTATAAAATATCATTAAATGATCTCCCAGCTTTCTCATTGATTTTGGCTCAGAATTTGGTTTCTTAACCTGAAATTTCCAAGCAGATATAGATTTGCTTTTGCAGCCTATTTAGCTCAAGATTAGACTTTACAAAACATGTAGCCTGATCTTGGGTTACACTGTCACGCTATGCCGAGATATTCTAACCAATAGTAGTCCTCAAAATGGCAATAAGTTGGGTATTTTATCTGTCTGGGCACAAAATTTCAATTTTGCTTCTACAGGGGTTTGACCCTTCACTAAACTACGTGATTGTATCCTGCGTTTTAACCCTTATCCTGCTAAATAACTTAAATGAAACTTTCAAGCTGGCGATAAAATCCTGAATATGGCTATTTCAAAGTTATATTTTAGGATAAAAATATCTCCTTATCAAACATCGTACATCCAAGATTGGACTGCACGTTCTGTGCAGTCTGATTTTGGATCTACATTGTCCACGAAAGGCCATTTAGGAGTTGATTACAACAAACAACAGCATCATTGTGCCACTTTTACTGTCTTTGTATCACTTGTACTACCGTTGTTTCACTTGAACCATCTTTGTGCCACTTGTACCTATTTTGTACCACTTGTACCATCTTTGAAACACTTGCACTGCCTTTGTACCACATATTCTAGCTTTGTACACTGGTACCATCTTTTTATCACTTGTACTATCTTTGTACCACTTGTGCTGTCTTTGTGCCACTTGTACTTATTTTCTTGCCACTTGTACCATGTTTTTATCAATTGTACCATCTTTGTGCCACTTGTGCTTATTTTTTTGCCACTTGTACCATGTTTTTATCAATTGTACCATCTTTGTGCCACTTGTACTATCTTTTTGCCACTTGCACCATGTTTTATCACTTGTACCGTCTTTGTGGCAGTTGTACCATTATTGTATCACTTGTACTGTCTTTGTATCAAATTGCACTATCATTGTGCCATATGTACCACCTTTTTGCCTTTTTTATCATCTTTGTGCCACTTGTAACTTCTTTATGTTGCTTGCACTTCTCTGTATCACTTGTACCCATCTTATGCCATATGTATCCTTTTTGTGTTACTTTAACCCTTTTTACTATCACAAATTCCTTCTTTGTTTCGCATGGACCGTCTTTGTGTCACATGTACCCATCAGTAGTATGTTCTAGCTGTACTAGATGTCAAAATTTCCCACTTTTCTGTACTGAAGCATCTCTGAGGACAATTTAAAGATGGTTCAAATGATGGGATTTATCTTTGAAAGAGTAGAAAACATTGTGGGAAATGGAGGGAGTGATGTTTACCAGCATAATATCCTTTTCCACATTGTTTTAAGAGGCTTCACATTATATGAAAGCATTTCTAGACCACTGATTAAATGTGCTCAGTTGATGCAATTTGTCATCGAAGGGTTGGAAAACTTTGTGGATAAAAGAAGAAAATGCTGATTATTTGATTATAGCTTAATGTAGACGGATCTACATGTATTTAAAAAAAAAACCTTTGGACATAATTTAGCATACATTAACGTACTTCACTGTTCTTCTTTACATTTTAAAACTGTAACTTCCCTAATTTAACCTGAAAGTGAGCTTTAGCAGGAAGACCATAATAGCCTTTGCACCACCAGCTTATATGGAAGGGAGTCATTAATGACATAGATGGAATAAACATCTATCCTTTGGTAGAGTCTAAGAACAGTAGGAGTTACAAACATGTGGAGAACTGTTAGTGTTGATCTATCTTTGAATATGTTTTTGAAATAACCATAGTTGAAGGAAAATCTTTAGCTAGGTACATTATTTAAGTCTACCAAATGATAACTTTTTACACTTGTCCAAATTGAAAGCATTAGCAGAGGATATATACAATGTGACTAAAATGATGGGAGTTGTCTCTTGAAGGGCAGAAAATATCGTGGGAAAAGGAGAAAATGCTGGTTACCAGCATTTTCTCCTTTTCCTGCAATGTTTTCAAAAAGCCTTGTATGTCAGGGTGTAAAACTTGGGGTGTTTTGGTAAAAGGGTTAAGTCTTTAAAAGCCAAATTTTATTCTCCTCTATTTTGAAAGCATTTTCAGATGACAAATTAAATGGAATTTCTCATCGAAGGAATAGATAACATTGTGGGAAAAGGGAAAAGTAAGTGCCGGTAAAAAGCTTTCTCCTTTTTATTATTTTCTCCTTTTCCGACAATGTTTTCAAAGGCTACTTTTAGGTTGGTTAACCATAGGATGTAAAAATGTTGCTGTATTGGTGCTTAAATGGTTGGAATAACTGACTAAAAATTAGGCTTTGTAAATCTAAACAAGAGCGGCAAATTGTCGCAAGATACGCCCGTCCCACCGCCAGTTGTCGAGGGGGAATACTGATCATAAAGGGCAGGTAGAGGAAAATAGTAGTGCAGCAGAAATCATGTAAGTGATTGAAATAGGCATTAACGTCTCCTGAAAAGCTGTAAAAAAAAAATATTGAATAGGGAATAATTCCAAAAGGGCATTAGATAAGGTTACGGCTCCAGTAATTGCATTTTTCATAACTGCAACAAACATGTTTACCAAGTCTCATATCAATTTGACTTGAGGTGACAAAGTTCCCTTCCGGACAAGCAAGAAATACTGTAAAAATGAAGATCAAAGTGGAATTACTCAAAATCAGCGCTAGGTACAGTTATTGTTCTTGCGCACTGTACTCCGTAATATTGCAACAAACATGCATACCAAGTTTGAAGTCGTTCTGACTTGAGATGACAGTTATATTCCGGACAAGCACTAAATGCTTAAAAAATGACGATCAAAGGGAAATAACTCAAAGACTGCACGAGGTAGAGTTACAATTCTTGCGCACTGCACTTCCAAATATTGCAACAAATAAGCATACTATATTTCAAGTCATTCCTACTTAAGATGACAAAGTTATGCTCCGGACAAGCAAGAAATACTATAAAAATGAAGATCTAAGGGGGGATAACTCGAAATTTGTGCTTGGAAGAGTTTTGGTTCTTGTGCACTGCACTCCGTAATTTTTCAACAATCATGCATACCAAATTTGAAGATGTTCAGACTAAAAATGACAAAGTTATATTCCGGACAAGCAGAAAATGCTGTAAAAATGACGATCAAAGGGAAAAAAACTCAAATACAGCTCAAGGTAGAGTTATGGTTCTTTCACACTGCACACCATATTATTGCAACAAACACAAAATGCCAAGTTTCAAGTCAATCGGACTGGAGATGACAAAGTTAAGCTACGGACAAAGAACTGGATTGTAAAAATGAAGATCAAAGTGGAATTACTCAAAATCCGCACTAGGTAGAGTTATGTTTCTTGCACACTGTAATCCGTAATATTGCAACAAACATGCATACCAAGTTTGAAGTCGTTCTGACTTGAGATAACAAAGTTATATTCCGGACAAGCACTAAATGCTGTAAATATGACGATCAAAGGGAAATAACTCAAAGACTGCACGAGGTAGAGTTACAATTCTTGCGCACTGCACTTCCAAATATTGCAACAAATAAGCATACTATATTTCAAGTCATTCCTACTTAAGATGACAAAGTTATGCTCCGGACAAGCAAGAAATGCTATAAAAATGAAGATCTAAGGGGGAATAACTCAAAATTTGTGCTTGGAACAGTTATGGTTCTTGCGCACTGCACTCCGTAATTTTTCAACAATCATGCATACCAAATTTGAAGATGTTCAGACTTGAGATGACAAAATTATATTCCGGACAAGCAGAAAATGCTGTAAAAATGACGATCAAAGGGAAATTACTCAAAGACAGCACGAGGTAGAGTTATGGTTCTTTCACACTGCACTCCATATTATTGCAACAAACACAAATGCCAAGTTTCAAGTCAATCAGACTGGAGATGACAAAGTTAAGCTCCGGACTAGCAGAAAATGCTGTAAAAATGACAATCTAAGGGAAAGAACTCAAAGACAGCACAAGGTAGAGTTATGTTTTTTTTGCACTGCAATCCGTATTATTGCAACAAACACAACTGCCAAGTTTCAAGTCAATCGGACTGGAGATGACAAAGTTATGCTCCGGACAAAGAACTGGATGCTGCCCGCCCGGACGCCCGCCCGCCTGTACGCCATGGGTGATCCCATAATACGTCCCATCTTCGACGGGCGTATAAAAATCATTCTATTCACAATTAGTATCTCTGGATTTGTCTGTTTGTCTGCAAAGTTGTCATGAGCACAAAAAAATTAAATACACTCCTTTTCCTTTTCTTGACTTCTCGGCAGTAATTACAGCCAAGATTTTGAAAACCTTTCCACAACACACGAGGGTTATTCAACATCTCTTTCCCTTGTCTTGATTTATGAGAAGTGACTACACACAATTTGTGAAAATCAGCAAAAGACAAGATTATGTCAGGACAATTTGTCTCTAACATTTGATATCTGAAGCTGGTCTAGACTTATTTTCCAGACTAAACTCTTGGCCTTGTGGCAAAATTCTGACTCATTCAAATTGAAGGCATTTTCAGAAGACAAATCTAATGTGGCTCAAATGATGAAAAATGTCTTCAGAATGGTTTGAAAACTTTGTAGGAAAAGGAGAAAATGCTGGTTACCTGCATTTTCTCCTATTCTCACAAAGTTCTCAAAGGCCATCCCTCCTCAATGTCAAAGAAAATTGTATATGATTTGGCAAAGGGTTAAGTTTTGCCTTTTTTTTTGACTTCATTAAGTCTAAATGAACCTCACACAGCTTTTTCTTTGGGTTTTTGTAGGTCAAAAGGGATGTACATGGATAATATTTTGCCCCTTGTCATCGGTCTGTCTGTTTGCAATTTTTTGTCCTTTCTATATCTCATAAACCCTTGGTCTGATTTTTAAAATATACACATATGTGTGCACCTTCATGACACAAACTGAAGATCTGGGATTTTCGACACAAGGCTGCAAGGTTAAGGTCATAGCAGAGGTGTGTGTCAAAGGTCACTGTCATATCCTAAGCCTGTGTCCACAAAATAGGGCTTGAAACCCCAGATCTGCTTTTGAAAATATTTCAATCATATGTGCACCTTGTTGAGACAATGTACAGTGCAGATGTTTCTGATGCCAAGATCCAGATCAAGGTGGCGGTAGGGGGTCAAAATTGACATGCTCTTGAAAATGCTTTCTCTTGGCGTATGTTGTCCCTCATTGTGGAACTGTTGTTCAGAGTTCTGGGTAGGTATTCACCAACCATTCTTAACAACATTCTTTGTCTTATTCTAAAGAAATGTGTAAATTTGAAAGTACCACAGCTTCTGATTGGCTAAACCATTTGGTTTAGCCAATCAGAAGTTGTGTTACTTTCTGAATCTAGAATTAGACCAGAAGTGAAATTGACCCTGATCTTCATCATTCTGATTCCTATATCTTGAGTGCCTATTTTTCAAATGGGTGCTCACAGTCAAGTTTCAAAGTTTGAGATAAATACTAAAGCTCAATATGAACTCTGTAATCTACAATTTTACATCAGACACAGTAGAAATTACTGTGAAATTTGAGAAAATCGACAAAAAAAAACCAGGCAATTTCGTCTGTAGCATGCTTCATAAATAAATCATGATTTATGATGTCTGATGGAGTTCAAGACTTATTTCTATCGCTTCACGCATTACCCTCTGCCAATGAGTTATCGCTTTTTTTCTTGCAGAATACTACTTTTGAGGACATTGTGGCATAAGAATAAAAGTTCACGAGCAGTAATTTTGTTATTTTACAACTGTATACATGCATATATCCTACCATAAATAATGTTGATTATCCTTATTTAACTCTGATCTTACCCTGACTTTTAATGACCTTGAGGAATAAGGCTTTTGAAAACACTGTTGGAAATGGAGAAAATGCTGGTTACCAGCATTTTCTCCTTTTCCCACAATGTTTTCTACCCTTTCAAATACAATTCCTCTGGTTGAGCTACATTTGATTTGTTATCTGCAAATGCTTGGGATTTGCACAAGTCCAAATTTTTTTTCTTTTTGTATAAAGTTAAAGCACAGGTCTGCCTGATAAAAGGAGTTTCAAAATCATGCTCTGCAAAGTTTCTGAAGATAATCCGTAAAGAATATGCTGATAAATCTTTTGTTGGTTTTTAGTCTCCTCTTGATCTATCCAAATCATATTTTGACATTTTGTCAAAAAATACTGTCAAACATTGCAAAAAAATGAAATGGATTGGAAATAAGGAACAATGTTTCTCTAAACAAACAAGAATGGGACTTTTTTGGGGGTAAAAAGAAAATTCCCTACTGCTTTAGCACTCAGGTCCCAATATATCTTTTTTAACCCTTTACCACACAATCCCGACTTTTTACGACCCTGAGAGAGAAAGCTTTTGAAAACATTATGGGAAAAGAAGAAAATGCTGGTAACCAGCATTTTCTCCTTTTCCCATAATGTTTTCTACTCTTCCCAAAACAAATTTCAATTTTTGATTCACATTTGATTTGTCGTCTGCAAATGCTTTCAAATTGGACCAGTCTAAAATTCTGTTGTTTGGTAAGGAGTTAAGTAACATTAACCTTGGCCTTTACCAGGGCCATAAAATGAAGGTTTGCCTACAATCTGTACATGAAGTCAAGTTTCATTGAGGATAAAGTTATAGCACATTCAATTTTTTTTTCTCACTTTTTTGTGACAGAGACCATGACCTTAGCCTGTGACTGAAGCAACATGCAGGATCTACATCTTGTGTTCTATCTCCAGGCAAACTTTCATTAACTCTCAGCCAAACAACAAGATTTTAGATTTGTCCAAATTGAAGAGATTTGAAGACAACAAAGAACATATGCCTCAAATAATTGGAGTTGCCTTTGGAAGGGTAAAAACATTTTGGGAAAAGGAGAAAATGCTGGTTATCAGAACATTCTGTGATTGCAGTCTGATAAAGAGATATATTTTTCTACAAAAAAATAAGCTTGAAACAGCTTTATTTGAGGTTTTACTATTGGCCTTAGAGTTTCATTTAACTTATTTAGCAGGATACGGGACAAAAGCCTTCTTCTTAAGGGTCATTAAATCTCAGAATTGTTTGATAAAGAATTAAAGTGGCCTGTACAGTTTTTGGGTTATCGCAGGATTCAGATTTAGGGAAACTGATGGACACACAAGAAGTGGTGGAAACCTATAGTACCCTCCACTGAAACCAGAGGGAAAATTCATCAGCATTCATCTGGTATAATTTTCAAGAAGTTTTATTGTAAGGAAATAAGAAAAATAAACATTGTTAGCAAGAAATTCAACAAGAAAGAACTCAACTTGCATGGGCCAGCCATGACATGGTCGTTATACAATAGGATTCTACAGTATGTTAGTAATACAATAAAAAAGAGAAACATCCAAGGTCCGTATTCACCTATCACTCTTAGGAATGTTCACAGTGTTATTCTCAAAAATTGTCCAAGTTTGAAAGTAACAAAACTTTGATTGGCTAAACCAATGGTTTAGCCAATCAGAAGTTGTGTTACTTTCTGAATCTAGAATGAGACTAAGAATATTCTGAGGAACGGTTGGTTAATACAGACCCTGGGGCCAGTGCTTGGATGGAGTTGCTATTTTAACTCTATACCAAACAACAAAACTTTTAGACTGGTCCAAGTTTAAAGCACTTGCAGACAACAAAATAAATCTGGCTCAAAATATGAAATTTGTTTTTGGAAGGGTAGAAAACATTGAGGGAAAGAAGAAAATGCTGGTAACCAATATTTTCTCCCTTTCCCACAACACTTTTTTAAAGTCTCACACGTCAAGAGTTATTAAAACACCAGATTGTTTGGTAACTGGTTAAAAGAAAATGATAAGTTGATATAGATGCAAAACTGGCAAAAGTATTTTGACGGTTACATGCCCTACTGGCATGGGTTCCACTTTTGATTATTTAAAGCCAGACTAAGTTTGAAGTCAAAATCTGCAGTTTTAACAGTGATATTAGAAATTGTCTGACTTTTCTCAGCATGATGAAGCAGATCACAACAGGGCTATGACATTTTCTCAAGGTTATTTTTAAAAAAAAAACAACCTAAGTTAATTAGCTAGCTGTTTCCTGAAATCACACAATTGTGGGAATGGACTAAATGCTCATAAACAGTGCCTCTCTCAATTACCCTACTGTTTTACAATATTACTTTTTTTTGCATATGCAAACAATCCTCAGATTTAACAATCCAGCAGGAGACAGCTTATTGTTGGAAAAGAAGAAAATGCTGGTAACCAGTATTTTCCCCTGTATCGCTGTCAGAGAATTTAAGCTCACTCTCATCTGCCTGTGTTTTGAGACTGCAAACAGCTGAAATTTTTTTCTGGAAAGGGTTAAATCTGAAATGTCCAAATATACAGTAAAACCTGTGTTCCTGATCACCTCTATTAAGCAGCAAACCTGTATTAAGCAACAAGATGAAAGATGTCCCAAAGATCAAAGGCTTACGTTTCAAAGTGACAGAATTGACTCTTATAATTATATTCATTGCATCCTTAAAAAATATGCGGATTTCTTTGATAACAACATGGATACACAGGAATAATATGAGCCATGGTCTGGCAAAAGGGGGCTTAATGCATCTCTGTGATGCATGATACAAAGCCAGTTATTACATGATTATGGATCCATAAAGTCCATTTTGTAAAACAACCAACTGAATGAGGTAAAGTGGTCCTTTTACATTCAGAAAATAGACCAATATCAAAAAGTTTCGGCCCAGGTCAGTCTGCACGGACTGCACAGGCTGACCTGGGTCAATACTTTTTGCAGATGCATTAAGTCCCCTTTTCACAGAGTGCAAATCATGTAAAATCATGTATGAAACAATTTCCACTTTCGCAGCATCATACTCAAAAGAGTTCTGCTGCAAGACAGAGCAAGTTGGTGTGCAATGCAAATGAGTAAATTAAACGGCTAACTAATTCGTATTTAGAAAAAAAAAAAATAGAAAAAAAAAACCCCACTAAACAAGGGTAAAACTATGCATTAATAACTGTGACTGGTGTTACAAAAAATTGTCAAAAAGCTGACTGATCATTTTGGATGGATTTTCAAAATTAAGCACGAAAATGCAGAACCTAGCCAGTAAATCTTAGCCAGGCAATCATTCAAATATTTTAACATTGTTCACGGTAGCTCTTTACCGAACAACAAATTTTGGATTTGTCTATTTTGAAAGCATCATAAGCTATTTCTCTTTTTATAACAATGTTGTCGAAAGTGGTCTACTGCAAAATGAAAAAAAGTTGTCTGCAGGGGGGAAATGTGCCAACAACATAACCTTCGAGGCAAACTTCTGCTTTGTCTTTTGTTAAAAAATGAATCAGGCAACAAATCTATACATTTCTCTTTTCAAAAAAGTCAATAGTATATGAGCCATACTCTGTGAAAAGGGAGCTTAATGCATATGTAATAGGTATCAACTCGGGTAAGCCTGCAGAGTTTGCATTGGCTGACCTGGGTAAAAACTTTTTGCTTTTGTTAAATTTCCTGCATGTCCAAGATCCCATTCTGCCTTGTAGTTCAGATGGTTGTTAGACAAAATGAATTCTATGGATCCATGAACACATGATAACTTGCTTGGTATCATTCATCACAGAGACGCATTAAACCCCCTTTTGCCGCAGCATGGCTCATACACTTTGTACCATCTTCAACATACAGTAAGATATCTTGCATAATAGACATGTACATTCAGAAATGAGAAAAAAGAAAAAAAAAAACTCTGCATAAAACAATAAATACAACTCTCAAAATATAAAACATGATATAATTGCTCAAGGATGAATGGCATCTATTACTGTCATGTGCTTTTTCTGGCAAGATCATTTAATTTCTTTTTCATAAGTTTGAGATACATGTACAAGTTTTATTCCAAACCAATTAGTTTCTGAGAGGACAAGGTTTCAATATAACCCTACAACTACAATTTGTCTGACATAAGCCAGAAAAGTAAAAGTTATACAGAAGTATGCTTCCCAAACTTAATTCATTTCTATCTATGATTTCTCATTTAACTTCCAGTACAAATGTTTCTTAAATGGTGCTCTTTAAATTTCAGAGCAACATGAAGTCACATAGTCAAAGATCAACATCTCTTATGCTTAACACCTTAACAAGCCACAAATTTTGGATTCGTCCATATTGAAAGCAATTGCAGATGACAAATTAAACATGACTCAAAAACTGAAATTTACTTTTGGAATGGAAAAAAAAATTGTGGGAAAAGGAGAAAATCCTGGTAACCAGCATTTTCTCCTTTTCCCACAATGTTTTCAAAAGCAGTCATTGTCAAGGTCATTAGAACTCGGGATTGTGTGGTATATAAATAAATTTTTTGGTTTAGGGTGCAAGATGGACATCCTCTTTTTGATTTTTATCATCTGATAAAAAAGATGATTGCATAGTCTGACATGTACTACAGCAAAACAAACAAGATTAGATGCACTACTGTTGAAAACAATGTGATGCCTTAACTAAATGCATATAAAAACATTAAGTAAATTTTTCAAAACAATAGAAATAAACATTAAAAAAAGTCTTCCAAAAATGTCTGTACTATTGCAATCAAAGTCCGGTAACAATAAACATTAAAAAAGTTCCAAAAGCTTCAGTTGTAAATTTGTGAAAAATTTAGATTAATCAACTGAGAGAGCGTTTTCTATCCAATTGTTTCCATTAACTCTTTACGAGACGACAAAATTTTAGACTTACCCATATTGAAAGCATTTGTAAATGACAAATTCAGTGTGACTCAAATGATGAAATTTGTCCTTGAAAGCCCAGAAAACCTTGCAAGAAAAAGGAGAAAACGCTGGTTACCAGCATTTTCTCTTTTTTTCCCACACAGTTTTCGAAAGTCTTCATTTTTAGGGTCGATAAAACTTGAGATTGTGTGGTAACTTTCCAACACAATCCCAACTTTTAACAACCCTAATAGAGAAGCCTTTTTAAAAACACAGAGGGAAAAGGAAAAAATGTTGGTAACCTCAAACCCATAACTGCTTTTCCCGCCATTTTTTCAAAAGCTTTCTTTCTCCTTTTTTGTGGAATAATAGCTTAATACATCAGGAATATTTTAGCAAAATGAGAAATAGGCTATGTATTGCTTTTGTTAGAATGTTTTCAAAACTGGTCAAGAAAAAGTGCCTGCGGGAGACAATGAGTAAGTATTTTTAAGTAATTAAGCTCATAAAGATAGCCTGCCTTCTGCCAAAAAGGATATTCCAATTGCCTGATTTACAAAATAAATTTCTTATAAATACATGTATTCATCACAGTAACATTGAATGGAATAAATATAAAAGAAAAAAAAAGTAACAACAACAACAAAAAAAAAAGGAAAATACTAAAATAAATGCAAAAACTAAAAAAGGAAAGACAGAACGGAAAAAAAACCTATATACATTGGTAACTAAATGCTGCACATTTCCTCTTTTGCATCAAAATTTGTCTCTGTTATTCCTTTTAGATGCTCCGTAATCTTAATTGTCATGCTACACTTTAATCCTTTTCCACACAATGCCGACTTTTAACAACCCTTGGAAAGACACCTTTTGCAAACATTGTGGGAAATGGAGAAAATGCTGGTAACCAGCATTTTCTCCTTTTCCTACAATGTTTTCTACCCATCAAGGAAAAATTGCACCATTTAAGACACATTGGAATTGTCGTCTGCAAATGTTTTCAATTTGGACAAGGCTAAAATTTTGTCGTCTGGTAAAGGGTTTATGCTTATCTTTTGTCAAACATGTCAACTACAGGTATGTAATAATAGGTTTTCAGTTTCTGATATTAATCTATAATTCACAGTTAAATTATATTGTCCTCTGTGCAAGAAGTATATCCACAGATATTTTAGTGGGATGTGCTCTTCTTCTTCCTCCTCTTCTTCTTCTTCTCTGAACTTCCACTGCTGCCTGTCACTGTGCTCAACTTGTCAAACATCTCTGTAATTAACATGAAACATACACATGAGGTGTACAGACAGATACATGTATGAAGAAATTACTCCATAAGTTTCAGTCAATTATGTCAACTCAGAATACAAACCAACTATTTGATTTGTCCAAATATATATACACAGCTTCCAGAACGTAGTTGCTGAAAAAATAAAACTTGTAATAAGCATTTTCTCCTTTTTCCACAATGTTTTCTTTCCTACAAAATTCACTTTTTAAATCCACATTTGTTTGCTGGCAGAGAGTTAACTGTAAAAGAACAGAAACAATTTGGAATATCACAATTCAAAGTTTTGCCTCCACCTGCCCCCCTCAATCTAAATATCTTCCTAAAAGCCAAACCTGCGTCTGCCTCATTATTCTCCTCCTCAAGTTGTTGTGTATTGTCTGTTTGCACTGTTGGTGTTGTTCTTTCCTCGACTTCGTCATCATCAGGGATATATCCTGGATTCACAGCCGACGTTTCTTGATCACTGATATGTGAATCAGTCTGGCTTGGCTGTAAACTTATAACAGAGCCGGCTGGAGATCTGCCTGTAATGGTGAAAAAAAGACAGAATTGTAGGCTTAGAGTATTATACTGCTCCCGATGGTATTTCAATAATATTCCAGCATCACCTCACTAATTCATGTCTTTCCTGGGTTTTTACCAATGCTTGGCTTGGGCATTTGCAGTGTCTTGCCCGAAGGCATTCTGATCTGACCCAAGTCTCCAGCTGGGACAGAACTGGGATTTTCTGAGTTCACTAACCATTCTTAAGGACATTCTCCAGAATTTTCTAAATTTGAATGTAACACAACTTCTGATTGGCTACACCATTTGTGTTATGCTCTGTGAAAAGGGGGTTTAATGCATCTGTAAAAAGTAACAACCCAGGTCAGCCTGCACAGGCTGACCTGGGTAGAAATATTTTGCTTTTGGCCAATTTCTACATGCAAGGATCATTCTACATGTACCTCAGAATATTGCTGGTTCTTAGACAAAATGGGTCTTATGTGACAACTTGTTTGACATAAAGCATCACAGGAATGCACCAAGCTCCTTTTTGCCAGAGCATGGCTCATTTGGTTTAGCCAATCAGAAGTTCAGCTACTTTCAAATTTAGAAGATTTCAGATATATAGACAAAGAAGATTCTTAAGATGACTGGTGAATGCTGCCCCTGACTAACACCCTATTTCCAAAGCCTTCCGACTCACTGTATTTAAACACATGTCTTAGCCCTTTAGCAAACAATCCGGAGTTTTAACTACCCTGAGAAAGATGCCTCTTGAAAATATTGTGGAAAAAGGAAAAAATGCTGGTAACCAACATTTTCTCCTTTTCCCACAATGTTTTCTACCCATCAAAAGATAAATTCCATCATTTGAGCTACATTTTAATTGTCGTCTGAGAATGCTTTGAATTTGTACATGTGTATATACATGTATTGTCATGCTAATACTATTTACACACAAATAAGTCAGATACTAATTTACCAACCTGTAGGTGATTGTTCACGAGCACTCTGTTTTGATTCAGCTGAGGAAGGTCTTAAACCCTGCATAGGTGACCCCGGCGGTGGGGCTGGTGACCATGTACGCCCACTGTAAGTAGATGAAGCTGAAGCTGGTCTCGTGGCAGAAGGTGAGAGTGTTCCTTCTGAAGAAGGAGCAATGGTAATATCCCTTCTCAGTAGTGCCTGGGAACCAAACAAGCTTGAAGCTCCAGACCGTTGGTGTCCGGTTTCCGAAAGAAGGCTTGAAGCCTGCAAATTAATAGCATTCTTTATTCGGTGTTGAACATGTTTAAACATTTTCATATACAAGTAAATTTAAATGTAACAGCAAGAGGCCCATGAGGGCCTGAATTGCTCTACTGGCAGTTACTGACCAGTGTATCTTCATGTGAGAGAAACAGTAAAGATTAACTATCATTTTAAACATCAGTTCTAAGTAATGAAAGAAAAATCTATTCAGTTGAGCTCAAAGAGCCAGCCTCATTTCACATTTTAGGATTTTAAGTTCATAAAAGTATGGTAGACTTGCACAAAACAACAACCCCCTTTTTCTTCAATAAACTTTGAAAACAGACAAACTTAAAGTAACAATAGCTGCCAGAAGTACACAAAGCGTGTGTTAAAATTCATTTCAATTTAAATCATACCATTTAAAAGTATGGAAATTATTGTGAAAATCTGTTATTGTACAGTCTGTCCCAGTGTCAGGTGCTGGCAGAGAAATTAATTTCAAAACTAGGTTAAAACCTGCCTGGTCACATTATCTTTTGTTTACTTTTTGCCTGATTTTTAAATTCATTTTTCTGCCAGCAACTACCAATTGGATTGACCACACAATAACAGAGTGTCATCTTCACAATATTTTCCATACTTTTAACTAGTATAATTTAAATTTAAATGCATTTTAATACTTTCTTTGATTCTTTGGCCGCTATAGGGCCTTTTATTCTTTATCATACTTATTTTTCATTTTTGTTCTCCAATTTTTTGTAATTTGCATAAAAAAAAAAAAAAATGCAGAAAGAGACTAAAATGGTGTCTGTTTAACACTTTTCCAAACGGCAAATTTTGGACCAGACCAAATTGAAAGCATTTTGCAGATGACAAATTAACAGTTGGTAAAAAGATGATTTTTCTATATGATAGGGTAGAAAACATTGTGGGAAAAAGAGAAAATGCTGGTTACCAGTATTTTCTCCTTTTCCCACAATGTTTTCAAAAGGCTTCTATTCCTGACCCGTAAAAACCAGGGATTGTTTGGGAAAGGGTTAACTCTTTACCAAACAACTAAATCTTAGACTAGTCTAAATTGAAAGCATTTGCAGACAACAAAATTGGAATTGTTGAAATTTGAAAAGTTGAAATTGTTTTCAAAAGTTTTCTTTCTCACGGTTGTTAAAAGTTGTAGTAAAGAGTTTTATGGTGGTTCAGAACGGGGCTTGAACCCACACCAATGTTAAGAAAGCATAACAAGTATGCATTAAGAATAGATGAAATAGGAAAACATTGGAAAAAATTCTAAAAACCTATCATGCAAAGCAAGCCAAAATGTGATGAGGCATAGTACTCATTGTAATAAATAATCCCTACAAGTTAGAAAGAAATGGTACCTGTAATGTGGACTTTGTTGGGTGAAAAAGGGTAAGTCATCAAATGGCTTCTTTTCCTAAATTGATCATTAGATTTTTTGCCATTTTCAATACCTCCTAATCTCTAAATGTTACAAAAATTCTGTTAAAACTTTCAAAAGAATAAGACCCAAAATGCAAACTTTATGGCGTAAACAAATGAAGAAAATTCTCAGTTTAAATGGCTACTTTTCCCTAAACAATGTCTAATTTTCTTCAAATTTAATAAGATTCAAGCCACAGGTTATATAAACGAACTGTACATATTTCAAGAAAATCTCACCACAAATGCAGCTATATAGCATACACAAGAAGACTAAGAGGCCGACAGAAACATGGATGGAAAATGGAAACCATGCCATGACATATTAAGCTCTTATGGCCTTTATTTAGTAAGCTATAAAGCTTGTACAGTCAAATAGCCGTAATCTAAGTTCCCATGGTGATTTATCAAATCCTTTGATAACCGCTTTGCTACATATAACAAATGAGCCATACTCTGGCAAAAGAAGGGCTTAATGTACCTCTGTGATGCATTATACCAAGCAAGTTGTCACATCATTATAGATCCATAAAACCCATTTTGTCTAACAAGCAATTGAATCCTGAGGTAGAACTGTTCTTTGACAAGCATAAAATTTAACAAAAGCAAAATGTTTTGACACAGATATAGTATGATATGGTAGAAAACATTGCAGGAAAAGGAGAAAATGCTGGTTACCAGCATTTTCTCCTTTTCCCACAATGTTTTCAAAAGCTTTCTTTTTCAGGGCAGTTAAAACACCTGCTTCTGTGGTAACGGGTTAAAAGGGTTCTTCAGTATAAAACATACATGTTATTTGATCCTTGCATCAATGGAGTGTGGAAAAGGTCAAGTTATGCAATGCACTAATGTTTCCTGATTTAATCTCTCTTATAATATTAACCATCAAAGAGTTACAATATGCACTTTTAACAGTACTTTGTTTTACCCTTTTACGCTATGTTTTATTGACCTTGGTGTTAGCACTCTTTTTTTTTTCCTTTTAGATTTCTACTTTTTCTTTGATGATACAACTCATCATGTATGCCATATTAAACTTGTAGTCTAAACACTTTCAATCTGGACCAGTGTAAAACCTTGTCCCTTTGTAAAAGAGTTAATTAAAACAAGCCTTAGAACCTGGTCATATAATTTGTTTCATGCATGATAGAAAGCTCTTAACACAGAAATTTTAACTGAGAAGTGCCTTATAGTCTTGCTGTTGATGTTTCTTGCAGTGTCCATTCTAGGACACACGATTGCAGGAGTCATGCTAATTCTTTCCAGATCCCGCTTAAATCAGACCCATTGTGTGACAGTCCCATGTAAAAAATAAACAATGAAAGAAAAATAAAAAAGATTCTCTTGCCTCTCTGAAAATATGGCTGTTTTGACTAAAGAGGTATCATTCCAGAAGCTGTTTTGCAACATATTATGGCCAATAAAGTAACCTCCCCTGACAGGACGTTGGTCAAAACAGCCCACTACCAAAACGACCCTGTCCAAAACAGCCCACTTTGCCTAGTCTAAGGCTCATGTTATTGCAATGAATTTTATCAGTATTAATTTCATAACCGTGTGACTGTTATTTATTTTTCAAAAATGAATTTAATTTCAAGGGAAGAATATTCCAGAAA
This sequence comes from Hippopus hippopus, assembly GCA_946811185.2. NCBI lineage: Eukaryota > Metazoa > Mollusca > Bivalvia > Cardiida > Cardiidae > Hippopus > Hippopus hippopus. The sequence goes on along the minus strand of OX328099.1, from coordinate 13,979,440 downwards.
CTGTCTTTTGACATGTAAACAGGTCTAAGTCTACTGTATACTAGTAGTCTTGGACAGAAATTAATGTCTGCTGTATGAGCTATATGTTTTCTGCCTTTTTTTCTGTTAAAAAATTGTCCCACTTATTTTTATGAAAATCCCTCCTATTTTTTAGATGGAGGTGGGGAATCCCCCTTCATTTTCAGTTTCTAGAATAGACACTGCATGACAGTGTCTAAATCTGGAAATCTGATGACCCTAAGAAAGAAGACATTTGGAAACATCTGTAACTATCATTTTTTGTTTTATTTCTTACAATGTTTTCTACCCTTCTAAGACCAAATCCCACTAATGTTTTAAGCAATGTATTTTCTGAAAATATGTTCAATGACAATTAGTCTAAAATTTTGCCTTCTAGTCAAAAATTAAGCCATGCTCTGTGAAAAGGGGAATTAATGCATCTGCAAAAAGTTTTGACCCAGGTCAGCCTGTGCTGACTTTGCAGGCTGACCAGAGTTGAAACTTTCTGCTTTTGGTTAATTTTCTGCACATTTAAGGATCAATCTACCCCATGATTTAGTTTTAATTTTCAGACAAAACGGACTTTATGGATCCATATATATATGAGCCATGCTCTAGCAAAAGGGGGCTTAATGCATCTCCGTAATCCATCATACCAAGAAAGCCATCACATACTTATGGATCCATAATAGCCACTTTTTTTAACAACCGACTCAATCATGAGGTAGACTGATCCTTTGACATGCAGAAAATCGACCAATAGCGAAAAGTTTCGGCCCAGGTCAGCCTGCGCAGACTGCACAGGCTGACCTGGGTCGAAACTTTTTGCAGATGCATTAAGCCCCCTTTTCACAGAGCGCGGCTCATATATATATATGACAGGGTGCTTGGTAGACAAAATGGATTTATGGATCCATAATTATATGATGAGGTGCTTGGTATAACACATCACAGATGTACCAAAACCCTTCTGCCAGAGCTTGGCTCCATAACTTGTATGCAGACTTGTCAAAGACAGAAGACGTAGATGTCAAATGTTCCTGGCAATTAAATATATCACTGTAGATCAAAAGAGTAAGCATACAACAAGTTTTGACACATCCTGATTGAAACAAGCAATTTCTTTGAAATGATATCCACCGCCAAAAAAGACCTTTTCAAAAATTTATGCAACCGCGTAACTCAAAATCCCTCCCAGTCGGCCTTTTTTCATCGAAACAAAACAAGATTTTGCATTGAATAAAAAAAAAAAAGAAAAAAAGAATATTGGCAGAATAGGTTATTGTACAAATGTATAAAGTTTCACAAAATTCCGTCCAATGGTATTAGAGAAATTGTCCTGGATGGACACACAGACGGACTGACAACACTAAAACTATATCCCTCCGCCTTTGGCGGGGGATAAAAAATTTGCTGACAACAAAATGATAGGATTTGTTCTTCATCCTTTACCATACAATCTTGCGTTTAAACAACCTTGAGGGAAAAGGCTTTAGAAAACATTGTGGGAAAAGGAGAAAATGCTGGTCACCAGCATTTTCTTCTTTTCCCACAATGTTTACTACCCTTTTACAGGAAGTCT